>CM054059.1:191193592-191793592 GCA_028641055.1 Alopecurus myosuroides | reverse complement strand
TCTACTGCTATGATTACATGACGGCCACGCGCCTAAAGTGCACCTCGCCCCCTACTCCTCCAGTCCTCCCTCAGACCCGCCTCGTGGTGTGGACTCGTGGCTTGTCATGCGCGCCCGGCCGCTGGCATGTCCGTCGTGCCGCTTGATGTGTTGTTGGAAGTGTCGACTCGACTATGGCGACATACAGCCAGCGCGTGGTGATGTAGTAGTTGAGAAAAAGAGCAACGCATCCATGCCCGGAACGGCCACGACTACGACTCCCGGATGGAAGCGCAAGGTTTCGCCTCTCCGCGATAATGATCTAATCTTTACCTTCACAGGGCGTCCATGGCACTAGTAGGGAAGTGCCTTTCTATGGAAGAGGTTCTGTAGCGCACCCAGCAGCCATGCACCATAGAAAAAAACAATTATGGCGCACGGCCCGCGCTGCGCCACAGAAAATGCTAATTCTGTGGCACATGGCTGCCGGGTGCGCCACAGAAATTTTGTGGGGCTAGCACCAATCATTGGACTGGCTGTCACAAGACCTGTATTTATGGCGCAGGTACAGAAGTGCGCCATAGAATGTGGCTTTTCTGTGGCGCACTACTGGGCTGCGCCACAGAAAACCATATTCTGTGGCGCACATGTCTCCGTGCACCACAAAATGTGGTTTTTCTGTGGCGCAGCCCAGCAGTGCGCCACAAAAAAGTGCATTGTGCACATAAAGATGGCAGCCCCCATCTCTCTCCCCACCCTCATTTCATTCCAAGTGGATCTTGCTAACTCGACCCCCCTTCTCTCCCCTCCCATTTTACACATTTAATTCTCTATTTTTGGTAAGTGAACCTAATATTTTTGATATATAATTGTTGGTGAGGTTTCTTGTTGTTGAGGGGAAGCCGTATCCTCCATCTATACTCCGGTCCCTCCCTCCTCGCTCTTTTCGCGTCTCGGTATCGAATCTACTAGGTGAGTATAGTTGGAGGTGCATATGCGCATGTCTTGTGTGGCCATCAGTGTGTATGGGTGCTTGTCATGCATGCAGGTGGTGGACCGATTGTCGCGCGCGGGCGGCCATGGTGCATGGATGTTTGCCGAAATGTTGATTCACTTCCATTTCGGCAAACTTTTGCACTACCCCATATGTCCTACTTATAGGAGAGGTCATGTCGAATTTTTCCGGCGACTATGCATGTTTTGCTTCGCCATAGAATCAACTATTTCTGTGGCGCAGGTAAGGGGTGCGCCATAGAATAGACTATTTCTGTGGCGCAGGTAAGCGGTGCGCCATAGAATCAACTATTTCTGTGGCGCATGTAAGTTGTGCGACATAGAATAGACTATTTCTGTGGCGCAGGTGTGGGGTGCGCCATAGAAAATAATTTAATGGCGTGAGTTCTGTGGGGCACCGCTGTGGCCACACGGTGCACCACAGAAACCCGAAAATTGGTGCGCCACAGATCACCCTTTCTGTACTAGTGTGGAGGCGACGTTAATTTCCATCTCGTCTTCCACGAACCATAGCTTACTCTCTCGTCATGTCATGAGCGATTCAGCGGCAGCGAGAAGAATCTGGAGCAAGCGTAGTAGCTAGACTTATATATCGTCCCGATCTGAGTCGGATATCCTCTTGTTCTTTGAATCGATTAAATTACTCGACTCGTATCCCTGTTGGACTCCTCTTGGGTTGGGCCATCAATCGTAAAGCTACGCACAAAGACGTACCAACTAACCAGACGTACAACGGACCATGGTTGAACGTACCATCACGGCATTAAGCCGTATTATACATACACATACATATATACACACACACACACACACACACACACACACATATATATATATATATATATATATATATATATATATATATATATATATATATATATATATATATATATATATATATATATATATACACATAGATAGATAGATAGATAGATTGATGTATAAAATTCCGTCGATGATTTGAGTAGATATGTGAGTATATCTATTTAAAGTGAACGGAGTTTGACATTTTTGAATTGGTTCAAATTATTGTTAGTATGAAGTGAAAATCATTGTAACAAGATAATCAAGTACTTATGATTGGGTCATAAAGGATAAAGTTTGAGGTACAAGTTTAGCAAAACATCTGAGGAGTTACAGAATTGTTCTATAACTTATACTTCTCGAATACCCCACATTAGTTTGGAGTATTCAAGAGACAAAATCAAACCTTGTTGGACATGATAAAATTAATAAAATTGCCATTATTATTTTGTAATTTATACATTAGAGACACTGGTAGAAAATAGGGCTGTAGTCCCGGTTCGCCAGGGCCTGTAGTCCCGACCCAGCAACCGGGACTAGCAATGCGCGACTAAAATCCCACTCTATAGTCGCGACAGACTGCGAACCGAAACTAAAGGCATGTCCACGTGGGCGGGTGGCGGAGCCGGGAGACGGAGGACATTTAGTCCCGGTTGGCCACATGAACCGGGACTAGATTTATTTCGTAATTTTTTTAATTCATTTGGTTTCTAATTATTTTTCACTCTCTTTTTTTCACTCCCTATTTTTCACTCCCTTTTTTTTCTTCAGAATTTGTATTATTTGCTTAGTGTCTAACTACAATTATCTCTAGTCAAATTACTTACTCATGGTCAAACTTCCCGCTCGGTCACCCATCCTCCCACTACTCTAGCACTAGCACGCTTAACTTCCCAGTTCCATCCCGTCCCGCATCCAAGTGTTTCGCACGCATGTATGTGATACTAGTATCATATCAATCCTATTAACATGAGACTCGATGCCACATTTCCTTTGTTTTCTGAATTTCAAATAAATCTTTTAATAAACAAAAGTAATGATGTAATTAATTATTTTGAATAAATAAATAAACTTTAACTTTTAATTTGTATTATTTCTAAAAATACAAATAATATATCAAAAAATTAAGAAAAATAGAACTAATTCTTTTTAAAATCTTAATAATACAAATAATATATCAAAAAATTAAGAAAAATAGAACTAATTCATTTTAAAATCTTAATAATACAAATAATATATCAAAAAATGAAGAACAATAATACTAATTCATTTTAAAATCTTAATAATACAAATAATATATCAAAAAATGAAGAACAATAATACTAATTCATTTTAAAATCTTAATAATACAAATAATATATCAAAAAATGAAGAACAATAATACTAATTCATTTTAAAATCTTAATAATACAAATAATATATCAAAAAATGAAGAACAATTATACTAATTCATTTTAAAATCTTAATAATACAAATAATATATCAAAAAATGAAGAACAATAATACTAATTCATTTTAAAATCTTAATAATACAAATAATATATCTTGATTTTCTGTAGTTTGATATATAGAATCTGTAGTTTTTCTGTTTTGTTTTCTTGATGTGTTCTTGTTTTTGCTTGTTTTGAAACGTGTGTTTGACAAAAGACAAGTGATAACAAAAGACAAATGATAACAAAAGATATCCATTACATAATTAAGTCTCACAATACGGAACATTTACATAACAAAAGATATCCATTACATATATATACTAAGATAACCCATTACATGCATATATACATCTATGGCTCCGTCGAGTAGATGCAGAACAACTCGTAGGAGACAAATGCATCTATGGCTGCATACTTGACGTTCGTCAAGTCCAGTGGGGTCTTCTCCCAATAACGGTGATTCTTCGAGGGGAAATCGGACTTCATCCTTTCGTAGCCCTCGTGGATCAAGGCAGTTGCCATGACAGCCATCCCGGTCTTTGGCCCCTTCAACTGGATAAGATTCTGAAGATCAATGTAGTGATCTTCAGGTATCCTAATACCCAACCGCATCAACTTCGGACGGTCTTGCGTGATGTCAACGCTGCAAAAGTCAAACCCCCTGTTGACAAGAAAATCAACAAGGGCCAGACAATACTTTGAACTACTGCAACAACAAAAAATTGATACGTGTTAGATATGTTGCAACACATGTATGATCACATGCAACAAAAAAATCGAAGATGATGCAATACGTGTGCGTTATACCTTGAGCATTGGAAGATCAACACGGACTCCTTGAATGCAATCTGGATGACGGCAACATCCCTCTGATTCGCCGTATACTCCAGATCAAACCCGAAGAACCAGTGTTCATCGGGAGAGGCGTCATAGAGATCGGTCAAATAACCAAGAGCACCGGGCAGCCGCTCACAACTGTTGGTGTAGCACACATCGAGAGTCTTGCCGCATGGTGTGGGACCATTGTATTCTTCCCAAACTTCAGCCATGGTGTGTGCTTGGTGAAGATCGATCGAGAGGAGGAAGACAGAGTACAGAGAGGAAGAGAAACAGAGACTCCGAGACGCGCGCTGTGGAATGGCGCCCTTCTGCCTCGCTCGCGAAATAAAAACCGCCTCGCGGGAGGCGAGAAGTTTGATCTTTAGTCCCGGGCGGCCACGCCAACCGGGACTAAAGGACCAATAGTCCCGGGCGGCCAGGTCAACCGGAATTAATGCCCTCCACGCGCCTCAACGCGCTTCCCAACCCGCGACGTATGACCTTCTGTCCCGGGTCTCCTCCCGACCCGGGACTAAAGACTCATTAGTCACGGGGCGCGACGTTTGGGGACTGATGGGGGCGTATGGAAGGCCTTTTTTCTACTAGTGAGACAACCGCTTTTACACTGAAAAGAGTGCCATCATGATTCGTTGAAATTGACACCATATAAGTTATGGTTTGGGTAGTGACCCTGTAACATCCCTGATTTTTCGAAAAGTTCAAAAATCACTAAAATTTGAAACTTTTGTTTTCAGGATTATCAAGTCACCGAAAAACAAATGATGTGCAAGAAACAAAAGAAAACAAAACTTACTCCAATGAAATTGGAGTTTAGGAATCCAAATTACCTTTCTCCCTTAAACCCTAAGCCTATTTTCAAATCTAGTTTTCATTATAAAGATAAATTAATTCTTCTTAGCAAACCTCTTTACAAACATGTTTTTAACCCATTTTGAACTATAAAAATGTTTATTATATAAAAAATCAGAGAATTACTATCCCTAATATTTACTTCATGTCTTCAAAATTATTTCATGTGACTAAAACTATTTTTAGAATGCTTTTCAATATTATATCAAGTGATAGCCAATAAAGTGTTTATATAAATTATTTTGTTTTTGAAAACAAGTAAAAGATCTTGAAAAGCAATATTTATATTTGAGACCACCTCTCGTAATTATATTAAACCCAAATTCCAATAAATTATTATATTCTATTTAAAAATGATTTTTAGTATCATTAAGGCATTATACATATTTTCAAATCTAAAAATTAAAAGGTGTTGAAACATCACACGAATGTGTTTATGTGAAAGTTTATTTTTTACAAAGCATTAGAAATTGATTTGAGGCTAATTGGAGTTTCCAAATAAAAGATATGATTCATTTAAGAAATCAGAACAAAAGAAAATAGTGCAGGCCGCCCAACAGGGGTAAGCCCATGTTCTATCTAACGCACGCACGCAGCACAGACCTAGCGAGCCAGCCAAACAGGCCAGCCCAGCCCGCGCGCACTCACTCTCTCCCTCTATGCCAATGACAGGTGGGGCCCACCCATGACCTAAGCGTGACGTCACCGTGGCGTCAGTCTTCCCCGACCTCGCGAAATTCCCGCGGACGAAACCGCCGAGCTCGCACGATCTCCACCCCACGACCCTGCTAGCCTAAAAAAACCCCACTATTCGTGCCCCGTGAGCCCCTCTCCATTTCCCCTCTCTCTCCCCGCGAATCCGTGCACCCTAGCAACCCCAATTGCTCGCCGGAATCGCCACGGCCGTTGCCATTCTCCTCCGTTTCCGGCCGCTAGCGGAGATCCCCGACCCCGTTGCTCCTCTCTCCTCTTTCCCTCTTCCTTGCGCTTCGTTTGACACCCTCGGGTGATTTTTCCCTGCAGCTTATGGGTCGCGTCGTGATCGTCTGTGTTTCACCGGTGTCCGCGCATCTCCGGTTGATCCCCGTCATCGTTCCAGGAAGCCACAAGCACCGCCACTGTGCCCATCAACCTCGCCATCCCGTGCTGAAGCCTGCCATCATCTCCGTTGAGCTCGACAACCACCAGAGCTCCATCTCCGGCGAGCTCCCGAGCAGCGCGCCACCGCCGGCTATTCTCCGGCAACCCCCTTCGGTGAGATTCGAATCCTAGCCATCTTGGCCGTAGGATCTTGATCCAGTGGCCCTGATAGATCACTCATGCGAATCGGTACCGGCCATTAGGGTTTAGCCACATGGCATGCACAGTCAGCCTTGCCCCGTCAGCGCCACGCAAGCACCCAGTCAGCACCTTGGCCCAATCACAACCAACCACGTGTGCCAGCTGTTTTATGTTTTATTCCGAATAGAAAATCAAATGCAGTTTTGCAGAAAAGTCCCTGCCACTTGCAACCATCATAACTTTTGATCCATAAGCCCAAATTTAGCAAACTTGGACTTTTTGAAATCCCCTGAATATGTTGAAACTTTTGGCACTGTCCAAATTAAAATTTGACAAACTTAAATTGGTGAAATTTTAAATATGCTTGTTTGATGAATTGTGACATATTTCAAATTCTACAAACCCAAAAATTGCAAATAAAACATTTTTGGAATCCTTAGGATGTGCAATTACATACCCTTTGTCCCAAAATAATAATTGAACCAATTAAAATGGATTTTAGAATTTAAATAACCAATTGAGTGTTTTACACCTAGTTTTAATTCTATAAATAATTTTAATTAGTTTTCCTCTGGAAAATTGTTCCATTTAGTAACATTAGACCGAAGAAATCATTACCCAACCTATTTGTGACCAGAGAACCCATTCCATGTAATCTTTGTCATATAAACCACCCATAGTAGTCAATCATCATACTTCAACTGTTGTTTAATGAAACCCCTTTTTAGAAAATTTGTGGTATGATCATTGGATCAAAACCAACACCCATGTCATGTTGAACTTATGGAAAGTAACTTTTGGACCAGAAACCCATAGCCTAATACCTTTTGCAAATTTACAAGCCATATTGTAAATTGCTTCAACCCTACTAACCAAAGCCATGAAATGGATCATGTTGATCATGAATTTGTTTTCTAAAAGCCTTAAGCCCTAAACCTTATCACATCCACTTCTTTTGTATATTGAGTGAAGTGATATTCCTTGATCAACCCATACCCTAGTAGCTAGGCCTGAACCCTTTTACCATAATTCTTTTTGTAAATTGAATTATTGTGATAAACCTTGAACTTGTCCATACAAGACCAAACAATAACCACCTCATCATAATTCTTTTTTCATATTGAATTATGTGTAAAATCCTTGTCTATGTTAACACCAATCAAGTGGAATAACTTGTTATGCTTCAGTATGGTTTATTTTGTTGTATTTGTTTGATTGTGGATGAATTGCTTGTTTATTATTATTTATTTTTATTGTTTAGATTGTACGGAGAGCAACGTTCTATTTGTAAAGAGAGTGTCTCTATATCAACTCCCACAAGGCAAGTGATGCTCATGTCCCACCTTTTATATTGCATTAGAGTTTTCAGTAGTATGCATCATAGGTGATTTTATTTATTTTCCATAGTATATGCTCATGATGTTTTGAAAATTAAAAACCCAATGAAACACTTGGGTGGATTGGTATGAATTGATTATGTTGAGTGGCTACTCAGGGCCATGTTCACGGTGGATTTAGCCATGGATGTGGTGGTTATGACCTGAGGGTACACTTGTGGACTGCCACCCAGGATTAAAGAGATTTGTAGGTCTTCACTATATAGTTAGCTTCGAGTGCATCCTTGAGGTAATATGGGCTCTGCCAAGATTAAGTAAGTTGTGGGGGTTCCTCCTGTTGTATTGACAAGGTGTGGTAGAATTTTAGGAGCAACGAGTCAATAATGGTATGGTTGAATCCCTCTTCCCAAAGATCTTGTCTCATTTTTCTCTCGGGTAAAATGAGTCTCAAGATGAAAGTGCACAACCTCTGCAGAGTTAAAAACTAAGATCTTAGCCGTGTCCCCGGTTATGGGCCAGTTGAGCAGCTAGACAGAGTTGGTGCCGAAGGATCTTCTCATCTTTTCTGAATGAAATAAAATATGGTAGAAACCCTTTTTAGGGCACATGGTGGATTTATCCATGATGCCACAATCAAACCTCATGGTGGATTTAGCCATGATGATTTACCAAACTTCATGGTGGATTTAGCCATGACGATTTTCAAACTTCATGGTGGATTTAGCCATGATGATTTATCAAACTTCATGGTGGATTTAGCCATGATGAACCGTCAACCTTCATGGTGGATTTAGCCATGATGGTTGTACTAAAGTCTTCATTTTTACTAAAATGATTTATCAAATATAGGACAAAACTGGCTTTATGCAAATAGCCCAGACTCCACCAGCCAAATATCATGTAGCTAGTTATTCTTCAAAACTGCCACCATACAAGTGTGACTTGCCAGTACATTGTTTGTACTGACTTCCTCCCCCGTGGGGCTGCATATTCCAACGTGCAGATGAATCTGAAGACGAGTGTGGATTTCGTTTAGGATCTCGAGTCTATCGCCAACATGTTCTGCCTGTGGCGCATGAAGTGAAGAAGGCTCATTGAAGATTTGTTTCCGCTATGTTTACTGTAAAACTCTGTTACTTGGTCTAGTCCATGATGGCTATGCCAATTGTAAGAATATTTTATTTCTTATCCACTGGATCAACGATGTAGAATGATGCTATTGCAATGAATATTTCATTTTGTCATGTGTATGCTATCAGAGATCCCGGGAATACCAGGTTACACAGGTGTTCTACCTTTTTCAAAAGGTAGGGCGCTACAGACCCGAGTTGTCTTTTTCTTAAGTTTTGGTATGCATAGCATGTGTAAAATGTTTACAACCAAAATAGGATACATATATGTTTATAAGGTTATCCCAACGAATCCATTGGGTATTTCTCCTATCACCGAACCAAAACACAAATGTTGTTTGTTAGAAAAGGTTGGTTTCTCGAGAAAGTAGTTCTTGCGAAACAAGTGAGTTGGAGGATAGTACAAACTCAACGAAATTAGAGAATCTTTGTTATCATGTCAAGAGTAGCGCAACACTGGAAGTTGTTCCGGGGTTTCCTATTTTGACCAAGTAGAAGACACTCCATGTGTTGTAGATACTTCGAATGAGTTTGCGAACTGAACCACAAAAGTCCTAAAACTTTGTACTTAGACCAACTTGTGGTTTAAGAGTAAAGTGTTGTTTTGACAACAAAGGACCTGGAACTTATAAAGGAAGCAAATGATGGGCCATGACTTCGTAAAATTGGCTATGAGTCATTATATCCGCAATAGTATTCCTGTATGAATATCAAGTATGTGACTTGGTAGTCTTTTCGAAAGGCATGATGCCTAACGATAGCAAACGGGTCTATATAGCGACAAAGACATGGATTTTTACATCCTTTGAAAGTTGTTCTTGTCGAAAAGATGTTTTCGACGAAGTTCAAAGAGTTGACTACTACGAGATTTTGATCTTCCGTAGTGATGCTTTAGTCTTTGTAGATAGTTCTAGCAAAACTTATATATTATGATATGGCATTTGAATAAAAAAACAAATTTTCTCTCAAGGAAGTTCGATCAAGGATGTGTACTTGACACAGTCTGAGAGTTTTATAAAATTCAAAAGGTTGTTGAAAAGATATGCACACTTCAATGGTTGACGTGAGCATAACGAAGTTGGAATCTTTACCTTAATGAAGTTATCAAAAGAGTTTGATTCCATCATGAACGGTAAAGACTTGTAGAGTTACAAGAGATTAAGTGGGAGCGCTAAGAAATATTTCTAATGCTTTATGTAGATGACATATGGTTGATTGGAAAATATGTATTTTAAATTAACACGGTTAAGATTTTCATATTGATGAAAGGCTTAGGAGATATTGGGCATCGATATCTATAAGATATTGATTGAAGCGCCTAATATGGTTGAGCAAAATTACATAGATGAAATATTGAAGTAAGTCAATATCGAAATGACAAGAAAGAGTTCTTGCCACATGGAAAAGAATTGAGCAATATTCAAGTGTTTTGACACATGATGAGCATCATTGAAATTGAGATTTCTAAGTCATGTGTTCCATGCTATGTACACAACCAGATGAGTCATGTGCTATAGAATGTTATAGCAGGATAATTCATATGATGATTAGACAACCGTGAGAGAGATCCTTATGCCATTTTCTAGAAATGCTAAAGGATATGTTTTCCTATATAGTAATAACAAAATATTCGTTGTAATATGTTACACTAATAGTCTTTCCATTTATTCAAATAATTTTATCACAATTAAAACATGTGATGAAAGGTAGCACAATAGGCTGGAAGAAACTTCCATGCTGGATTTGAATGAGTTTCAAAATTAAAGTATTGTGACAGATACTACAACAAAGGCTAAGTGAATTGTTGTGTTGAAAACAAATAATAGAAGTATTTTGTGTCAAGGAGTTATTTATTGAACTTGGTGAATTTCCAAGAATGCTGACACTATGAAGCTACATTTTCACAATGTTAGTAACATTGGTTTAAGCTGAGGAATTAAGGTCTCACCGGTTGACCAAATATATACAAAGCCATCTCTTTAGAGAATGACTGATGCGTGTAAACTCAAAGAACATGCAAATACAATAGGACCTTAACATGTAAGATCTTTTGATGATGTTTACCACATGCGAAGCATGGTAATAACACTGGAACGCCATATGTGTTAAGTGCTTACAGACTAGATTATTGACTCTAGTGCAAGTGGGAGACTGAAGGGAATAAACCCAAGAGGCAATAATAAAGTGGTTATTATCTTATTCCTTGTTTATGATAAATGTTTATTTCTCATGCTAGAATTGTATTAACCGGAAACGTTGATACATGTGTGTTTAATAAGCAAACAATGGTTCCTAGTAGCCTCTCTTTTAACTAGCTTGTTGATTAATAGATGATCAAGGTTTCCTGATCATGAACATTGGATGTTGTTAATAACGGGGTCATGTCATTAGAAGAATGATGCGGTGAACATAGACCCAAATTAAGTATAACAATACGATCAAGTCATTTAGTTTATATTGTTATATCTTGCATACGAAGTAACTTATTCCTTAGACCATGAGATCATGTCAATCACTAATGCTGGAAGGGTGCTTTGATGTCATCAAACGTCACGCCGTAACAGGGTGACTATAAAGGTGCCGTTGGGTATTCGGAAAGTGTTAGTTGAGGCTCATGGATCAAGAGTGGGATTTTTCCATCCAAATGACGGAGAGATATACTCTGGGCCCTCTCGGTGATATCACATTGACACCCCTTGCAAGAACGTTGCTAGGTCACAAGGATGTCATATCACAGAACGAGTAAAAGAGTACTTGTCGGTAACGAGATCGAACAAGGTATGGTTGATACCGAAGATCGGATCTCGGACAAGTAAAATATTGCGAGACAAAGGGAATTAGTCACGACGTTGATAGTTCACACGATCACGAGATTCATCGTTGAATATATAGTAGTCACCACGGATCTCCAGATCCCGCTGTTGATTATTGATCGGAGAGGTGTCTCGGTCATGTCTATGTTATTCGCGAACCGTATGGTGACACACTTAAGGTTCTATGAAGCATTTGAGAGGATACGGAATATCGGAGAAAAGTTTGGACAGCACCGAAATCGTTTCGGGTAAATTTGAAATAGTTCAAGGCGTTTTTCATCAAATGTTTGTTAATAGAATTAACAAATGATCCGAGGTGCTATATGCAAGTGTTTGTTAATAGAATTAACAAATGCTAAAATAAAGAAATAAAGATGTTTTATTTATTTACTAAAGAAAAGCCTTTGGGATTTTTGAGTGGAGTTTAAGTGGAGGATGAGTGGGTGTGAGTGGAGAGTCCACTCACATGAAGAGGGAAGAGGTGGGGGCACCACCACGGGCTGGCCGCACCCCCCTTGGGCTGCCTCCCCCTCCCATATAAAAGGAGGGTGAGGGTTCGCCCTGCTCCACACACTTGGTGTCATCTCCACCTCCCTCCTCCCGCTGCTACACCTCATGTTCATGCGCTTGGCGAAGCCCTGAACGAAGTTTTCTCCACCACACCACGCCGTCGTGCTGCTGGAGTTTCGAGGGATCCTCTACTTCCGCTGCCCTGCTAGATCAAGGGAACGGAGGGCGTCATCGAGCCCTACGTGTGACCGATCACGGAGGAACCGCCGGACTGCGGTGCACATCTTCTCGGTCTTGAGATTGGTGTGAGTACGACTACGCCAACAACAAGATTCGATCTCGTAATGCTTAGAGTCTTTGAGGGTATGTTTTCTTAAGACTCTCTCTCTATGCCCATTGATTTCATCTCCTAGATTAGATCTTGGCCTTTCATGTGTCTCTCGCGTAGGATTTTTTTTGTTTTCTATGCATCGAACCCTTCAGTAATGTTGCCCCCTCTCTCTTTATTATCTCTCTTTGGCCCTCTTTCTTTCTTTTTCTTTTTGGGAATTTTCTCCTTTTTCTTCCTTTTTTATATAACCTCACTGGTAGGGGCAACACTTTATTTTACAATGAATCATCACAATTTTAGTACTCATAACTGAAACTGAAATATCTCTGATGTATAAAACTAAATGCTCCTGCCAGTGTAGAAGTATGCAAAGTAACAATAAAACATGTAACAAGTAGCATAATGAAGATTGATATTGTATAGCAATATATCTTAGAATGGCTATGGAAATGCCATGGTACGTAGGTATGGTGGCTGTTTTGAGGAAGATATTTGGGCTACTGTGTAGGAGAACAAAGTCCTCTCACGGGCTTTGGATGCACTGGCAAAGTTTGCACCAAGTCTCAATGTGAGAATGGGCAATGCACAGTACCGAAGAAGCTAGCAAATATGGATGGTGGAAGTGCCAGAAAACCGCAAATTAGAATTCACAAGTTAAAATATTACAACTAGAAATATGATCATACAAGGCATAATGAAAAATCACTCCAAGAGGGTCCGTGGCAGTGACAAGTCATTGTTGGCTACCCCGACCGTAGCGCGTAACAAAAAGCCATCACGGTTGTCATCAGCAGAGGAAGTGATACATTATACTATCAACTGGTTATTCGAGCGTGGAACAGATTCATGCTGTTAGACCAACTTTTAATTGTTTTTACTTTACTAAACCAGCAGGTTTAACACCAAGCATATTAATATCTCAAAACAACAGCAAATAATCAAGTAAAACAGTTTAATGATCTACAAGAGTATGCAAGTCTTTTCCAACATACCATCTACCACACGTAGCATTTTCTATTTCCACCAAACAATATATATATATATTTCAACACAAAGTCTCCAACTAATATAGCAATGAAAAAAAGAGTACTAACATAACTCTACTAGAACTAACAGCTCTAGATAAGAGATGCATGAAAAACAGGAGCTAAAAGGATTTGCAGCAGCTAGAAGAAAAACTAAGAATACGAGCAAGGAAGAAAACGAGTATTCATATGAAAAAGTTGAGCGGTTCTCTCTCCCACACAAGAATGCTGGGTTCCAACTATATTTATTGCAGCAAGGAAAACAAAATAAAACAAAACAAAAAATAAACAGACGCTCCAAGTAAAGTGCATATGATGTGACCGAATAAAAATATAGTTTCACTAGAAGTAACCTGATAAGTTACTGATGAAGAAGGGGATGTCTTTGGCATCCCCAATCTTAGACGCTTGAGTCTTCTTAGAATTTTCTGGGATGAACCACGGGGTCATCCCCAAGCTTTGTCTTTTTACTCTTCTTGATCACATTATATCACCCTCTTCTCTTGACCCTTGAAAACTTCCTTGACACCAAACTCAAAGTAATTCTCATTAGAGGGTTAGTGCACAATCGAAAATTCACATGTTCTCCTTGGACACAAGGATTATTAATAATTTTTTAAATATTAGCTACAGCCGCTGATGTTTTCTGGAGCAAAGAAATCCACTCAACATAGTAAAAGAGAGAACGCAAGTAAAAAAAGGCATAATCTGTTAAAACCAGAACAGTCTGTAAAGACGAATTTTTTCGGGGTACTTACGTTGCTCAAATCGAAAAACGCAAAGCTAGAAAAAATTTCAGAATTAGCTGAGAAATAAGCACAACATTTTTCAGCTCGTTTTGATCTTTCTGTGAATTTTCACGAATTTAACGGTGGACATCAAAAATCTGTTTCCCGCGCAGAAATCCAAATCTAACCTCAACTTTCACTAGAGACTTTACTTGGCACAACAAATGCAAGAAAATAAAGATACAAAAGAGTTGATATAGAAGTAAAGAACACCTTGACTCAAAGAAAACAGAGAAAAACAATTCAAAAATAAAATCATGGGTTATCTCCCAAGAAGTGCTTTTCTTTCACGCCTTTTAGCTAGGCCCAGAAAACTAGAATCAAGTATTTTCAAGCGAAGAAGCATCCAAATTGAGACAAGAAAACTCCTCAACAATGCATTGTATTTTATCTATATAAGTTTCATATGTTCCTCTCTCAACACTTTTACGTTTACTACTTTCATCAAATAGGTTTTCAGGAACAATCCAGTCAAAATTCTTTTCCAAGGCTTCATGCAGTGCTACCAGTTTAAAGGGTATTGGTATTTTCCTTTCCCTTTCATTTTTATGTTTGGTTTTATATAGGTTTCCAAGAGCAACAACCACATCTACAATTGAGCTTAGCATATTAAAACGATCGAAAACCTTCCTAGCTTCTATAGCAACATCTCCAAATTCTTTAAACATGGTTTCCAAGATAAAATTCCTTTTTCCGATATCTTGAATATTATTCATGTTAAGAAATAATTGTTGTATTATGGGGTGAAGGTTAACAAACCTATCTTCTAACATGTTAACTAAAGAAGCTACAGTAGTTTCATAATTTGGAGCAAGTTCTACTATGGATTTCCCTCAAAATTCTCATGCTTACTAACATGATTAAAGAATTCTTCAATTTTATCCTTTCCCATTATAGAACCACTACCTAGTGATAGACCTTTCAGGGTAAACTTAGGGAGCAACATGATGAAAAATCACAACAGAGCAACAAAAATAACAACTAGAATAATAACTGATTTTTTTGTGTTTTTGATAAAGAGAAGAAAACAAGACGAAATAAAATAAACTAAGCAAAACAAAAACAAAGTAAAGAGATTGGACGTGAGAGACCACCCTTGCAAAAATCTTCTTTCTCCCCGGCAACAGCGCCAGACAACTTGTTGATGGAGCCTTGACATGAGGCTTCTTGCTTGTGTGATGACTTTGAAATCCCTGGCAATGGCGCCGGAAAACTTGATGGGTGGTTGATGCTCGTTGGGAGACCCCAAGTGTAGGGTGTGAAGAGTGTAGCGGCAAGTTTTCCCTCAGAAAGAAACCAAAGTTGAATCGACCAGTAGGAGAAAGAAATCATTTCCGAAGGTTGATGCAGCTAATGTTGGCAGGGCACACTACCGGTTCAGTAGCAACATGGAATCTACACAACTCAATCAAATTACTTTGCCCCAACGAAGCAGTGAGGTTGTCAATCTCACCGGTTTTGCCGAAACAAAGAATTAGACATATAGTGTGGAAACTAGTACTTGTTTGCAGTAGATTAAAGAGAACAATAACTGCAGTAGGAAAATAGTGGTTGCGGTGGTTGTGTATCAGTGTAAAGAAATGGACCGAGGTCCACAGTTCACTAGAGGTGTCTCTCCAAAACAGATAGATAACATGCTGGGTCAACAAATTACAGCGATATAAAAGCTGCACCGTAGTGCATATCCATGACATGATAAGTACTATGTGATTCATGCGGGCATTACAACAAGATACATAGACCGTTATCAAACTGCATATATGACTAATAATCCACCCTCGGAGTGTCATCCGAGCAAACTTTGTGTATTAAGTTGCAAGCAACAGATAACTGCATTAAGCAAAGTGTCTAATGTAAACAATAAAATCATATAAAGAATTGTTGTTTTCTCCCTAATGGAAACAACGCATCCCCACCCATTACGTTTCTGCCACTCGAGCGTGAGTGAAAGGGAGGCATGAACCCACTATCGAGCATAAATACTCCCTCTTGGCGTTACACGCATCAACTTGGCCAGAGCATTTACTAGTAACGGAGAGCTGATATGTCCATTTTGCATCACTATTTTATATTGTAATTTTCTGTTATTCATCGATATATTTCATATTATGATGCATTACTTATGTTATTTCATATTATTTTGCATGTTTAATAGTTATTGTAGAATAAACACCGGGAACAGAAATTTGATGGAAAAAACACCATCAAGATACCCTATTTCAAAAGATCAGAAGAAGAAGGGGGCTTCGGAGAAGTCGTGGAAGCCCAGAAGAGGGAGCCAACCATGAGGAGACCGGAGGGGGGCCACCAGGGGCCCACACCACTAGGGGCGCCCCCTTGGCCGCGCCTAGGGGTGGCATGGCCACCCTGGCCCACCTCTGGCCGCCTCCTTTCACGTACTTGCCCCCAGGGAACCCTAAGCCATAAGGAACCATCGAGGAAACATTCTGCCACCTCCTTGATGTCTACGCACTCTTCTATTCTTGTAGACAGTGTTGGGCCTCTAAGTGCAGAGGTTTGAAGAACAACAGCAAGTTTCCCTTAAGTGGATCACCCAAGGTTTATCGAACTCGGGGAGGAAGAGGTCAAAGGTATCCCTCTCAAGCAACCCTGCAATTACGATACAAGAAGTCTCTTGTGTCCCCAACACACCTAATACAATTGTCAGTTTCATAGGTGCACTAGTTCGGCGAAGAGATAGTAAAATACAAGTAATACGGATGATTATAAGTGATAATATCAATCTGAAATAAAAATGGCAGCAAGCAAACATGTAGCAAAACTGATTGTAAACGGTGTTTTAATGCTTAGAAACAAGGCCTAGGGATCCTACTTTCACTAGTGGACACTCTCAACAATGATAACATAATTGAATGCATAAATATCTCTCTTCACTACGCTACTCCGAACCACTCTCCGGTCGAATAACAAACACCAATTCATTGCGTAGGGCTGCAAAAAGCACTCCTTAAAGTCGCATTCCCATGTCTAGTTAACCCCACGCTATCACTATGAGCGCCCTAGAAGGTACTAGACAAACACCACAATTTCATAGGGTCATCCAACACAAGATATAAATATCATGCTAAACCACACAGTGCACACACTGTCACCTTTACACCGTGATCAAAGTGTCTACGGAGATCTCATAACAAAACCACTTGAGTAGCATAACAGATGAAGAGTACATCTACATATTCAACTAGATTACAAAGCTCACGATCACATAAAGATCACACCATGGGAGAGATAGATGAAACACATAGCTACTAGTAGAGCCCTCATCCACGGGGGAGAACTACTCCCTCCTCATCATAGGAGACAACAACAACGATGGAGATGGCAGTGGAGTCGATGGAGATGGATCCGGGGGCACTTTCCTATCCGGCAGGGTGCCGGAACAGACATTTCTGTCCGAAACTTCTCGGCGGCGGCGGCGGAGCTACAGAACTTTTCATGGAAAAAGGGTGATGGATCTAGGGTTTATGCATCGGGGGGCATATATAGGCGAAAGGGCGATGCCCGAGGGGTGGCCAGGGGGCCCACACCACCTGGTGGCGCGGTTAGGGGGACCCGCGCCACCCTATGGTGTGGCCACCCTGTGGCCCTACTCTGGGTCTCTTCGGGACTTCCTTGACCCTCCGGGACTTCTAAGACTTATGGTTTTTGAATCGTCCAATTCCGAGAATATTTCCAGAACAACTTTTCTGAAACTAAAAACAGCAGAAAACAAGAACTGGCTCTGAGGCATCTTGTCAATAGGTTAGTCCCGGGAAATCGATAAAAATGACATAAAGTGTAAGGAAAACATGTAGCATATGGCATGAAAACAACATGGAACATCATAAATTAAGGATACGTTTATGACGTATCAACATCCCCAAGCTTAGTTCCTACTCGTCCTAGAGTAGGTAAACGATAAAAACACATAATTTCTGAGGTGACATGCTACCAACATAAACTTGATCATCAATTATGTAAAAGTATAAGTAAGCTGAGATCATAGAACTTTGGCACAAGCATGATAAATAGAATTTTAATAATAAATCATAGCAATCACCTTGCATCATGAGAAGTAACACAAATAAAAGATCATGAATAACAATGCAACGAAAGATATACGTTTGTTTCAAGTATAGATAAAACATGGCAAAGTGATATTTCGCTAGTCCTTAAGAGTGGGGCAAAACATAAATGCCAGGACAACTTAAAAGTTCATGAGGAAGTCTAGAACAAATAATTAGAGAACACACAATAACACATAATGAATCAATTAATAATGTTTCTGGGACAAATGCACATAAACTCAGAATGTTAACTATGCTCTCTGAACTGTGCATAAAGTTAGAAGATGGAGACTCAACATAAAAGTAAAAGAAAGGCCCTTCGTAGAGGGAAGCAGGGATCAACTCATGTGCTAGAGCGTTTTATTTTATTAAACAGAGGTATAAAAGCTTGAAACTCCTCCAATCCATCTTACACAAACCATGGCTAACTGAATCCTTGGGTGCCTGCCAACAATAACATACCGTGGAGGAGTATCTATATTTTTTTGGATTGGTGTATGCTTATGTCAACGAAGGGTAAACAGAAAATACAGTACGTCACAAGCCAACTAGACTTCACAAGAGAGGCTCCCATAGAAGTACACATTTGGGTAGAAGGTCAACCTTCTTTCTCTTTTGTTTACACAATTATGCTTTTACTGATAAATCAGGGGCAAAAATAGGGAAGGGAATTTGTTGTTATTAATTTGGGGCTGGGCACCCTGCTGCCGGATCTTCTATCATTGGATAAGTGGATGAAGCCACTAGTCCAGGGCGTGAAAGTCCAATCAACAAGTAACATAAATATTCTCTATTTACGTCTTCATGAGCTAAAACAGGAGCACAAAACAGGAGTAATTTTGAAAGTTTTAAAGGTAACACATGAGCAATTTACTTTGGAGTGGCGGTTAAATACCACATGTAGGTAGGTATGGTGGACACAATGGGAAAAACTTTGGTTTTTGGGAGTTCGATGCACGAGTAGAGCTCATACTCAGTACAGGTGGAAGCTAGCAAAAGACTGGGAGCGACAAATCAAGAGAGCATAAGAGCCATAATCATGCATAGCGACATAAACATCATTAATCAAAGCATAAGTGGTACCACAAGTTCAAAAATTAAATGATCATGGAGGATATTATTAACTGGTTCATAGTCATAAATATGGTGTGAGCATGCGCCAAGTCAACCAAATAAAATATTCAAAGGAGAATACCACAAATTTATGCTTCAATATGACAAGAACAATTCATGATTCTTTAAGTGGCACATTAAACACTCTCGGATATTTGAGGCTAATCATGCTACTAAATGACCACAAGGCTTTAGAATTAAAATAACATCTAGCATGATATGAAAAAGTCTAGCCACAGTCTATACAAGCTTCTCTTTGCATCGTTATAAATTCTACTACATGCAGCAGTTTCTTTTCCCAACAAGCACCATACAAAATATGTTTTAACAAAAACTCTCTAAATGATACAACAAGCAAGCATTAGAGTACTCACATAACTCTACTAAAACTAACAACTCTTAAAAAGAGATGCATGAAAACAAGGGCTAAACGCAGTACTAGCAAAAAGTGAACACTCACAGAACAATAAGAATGAAAACTATAATGTTCTAAGAAATAAAAACAAAGCGTGTATCTCTCCAAAACAAGTATGATAGGATCCAACCATAAACTACAGCAAAGAAAACTAAACAAACTTAAATAAAAAATAACCGACGCTCCAAGTAAATTTCATATGATGTGACCGAATAAAAATATAGTTTCACTAGAAGTGACCTGATAAATTGTTGATGAAGAAGGGCATGCCTTGGGAATCCCCAAGCTTAGATGCTTGAGTCTTCTTAGAATTTTCTGGGATGAACCACGGGGTAATCCCCAAGCTTTTACCTTGCACTCTTCTTGATCACATTATATCACCTTCTTCTCTTCACCCTTGAAAACTTCATTCACACCACACTCAAAGAGTAATTCGCATTAGAGGGTTAGTGCAACAATAAAAAAATCCATGTGTTCTGTATGGGCACAAGTTTTATTGATACTTTTAAACATTATCTACAACCACTGATGTTTCTTGAAGCAAAGAAATCCACTTGACATCGTAAAAGAGCAAATGCAAGAAAAATAGCAGAATCTGCCAAAAACAGAACAGTCTGTAAATACGAAATTTTTTGGGGCACTTACGTTGCTCAAATCAAAAAACTTAAAAAACAAAAAAGTTTCGGTATTAGCTAACAAATAAGCAAAAAAAAATTCAGCTCATTATGACCTTTCTGGATTTTTCATAATTGTTTATGGTGGACAAAAGAAATCTGTTTCCTACGCAGAAATCCAAAACCAACTCCAACTCTCGTCCGAAAATTTACTTGGCACAACTAAAACATGAAAATAAAGATACAAAGGAGTTTCTACAGAAGTATAAAACCCCTTGACAAAACCATGGGTTATCTCCCAAGAAGTGCTTTTATTTAACGCCTTCTAGCTAGGCATGCTAATTTGAGAAGATGCTCAAATGAGAAATATTAATTGAATCAAAAGAGAGCATCAAGAAGAAAATGTAAAACAAAGTTAAGTCTAACCCACTTCCTATGAAAAATAATCTTTTAGAAAAGCGAGGCAATAAAGTACAAAGTGGCTAGCAAAGGAAGACAAAATAAGTGCAACTTCCGAAATTTCAACATAAAGAGGGGAAACTTGATATTGTTGAGATGCATAAAATTGTGTTTCCCTCTCTCATAATAACTTTAGGTAGCACCATGAAAAATATAACTATCACATAAAACATTCTTATCATAAGCCACATGCATAAAAGAATTAATACTCTCCACATAAGCATAGTCATTCTTATTAATAGCAGTGGGAGAAAATTCAACAAAATAGCTATCATTATTATTCTCATCACCATAATCATCAAATATAGGAGGCATATTATAATCATAATTAATTTTCTACTCAATAGTAGGTGGACTGAAAATAGCACAATCATTATAATCATCATATATTGGAGGCAAAGTATCATCAAAGTAAATTTGTTCCTCCGTACTTGGGGGAGTAAAAATATCATATTCATCAAAACTAGTTTCCCAAAGTTTAGAATTTTCCATAGCATTAGAAACCAAAGAATTAATGCTAATAACATTGCTACTAGCATGCAAATAAAGCTCCATAGGGTTTTTAATTTTCTCTTCAAACACTTCATGTCCTAACTCAAGATAAAGATTATAAAACTCTCTCATATTTTTGTTGTTTTCCATTAAGACTAATTAGTAAAAATAAAAACAAGAAACAAGTAAAAATAAGCCTAACTAGTGAAAATAAAAACAAGAAACAAAAAGATATAATTGCAGAATCTAAAGGAAATAACTTTGAGCACTCACAGAGGATGTGCGTACCTTTTACCTTACCTCCCCGGCAACGGCGCAGAAAAGAGCTTGGTGTCTACGCATGCTTCTATTCTTGTAGACAGTGTTGGGCCTCCAAGTGCAGAGGTTTGTGGAATAGCAGGAAGTTTCCCTTAAGTGGATCACCCAAGGTTTATCGAACTCAGGGAGGAAGAGGTCAAAGGTATCCCTCTCAAGAAACCCTGCAATTACGATATAAGAAGTCTCTTGTGTTCCCAACACACCTAGTACAATTGTCAGTTGTATAGGTGCACTAGTTCGGCAAAGGGAGAGTAAAATACAAGTAATACGGATGATTATAAGTGATACTAGCAATCTGAAATAAAAATGGCAGCAAGCAAACATGTAGCAGGACTGACTGTAAACGGTGTTTCAATCCTTAGAAACAAGGCCTAGGGATCCTACTTTCACTAGTGGACACTCTCAACAATGATAAAATAATTGAATGCATAAATCTCTCTCTTCACTACGCTACTCCGAACCACTCTCCGGTCAAATAACAAACACCAATTCATTGCGTGGGGCTGCAAAAAGCACTCCTTAAAGTCGCATTCACATGTCTAGTTAACCCCACGCTGTCACTATGAGCGCCCTAGAAGGTACTAGACAAACACCACAATTTCATAGGGTCATCCAGCACAAGATATAAATATCATGCTAAACCACACGGTGCACACACTGTCACCTTTACACCGTGATCAAAGTATCTACGGAGATCTCATAACAAAACCACTTGAGTAGCATAACAGATGAAGAGTACATCTACATATACAACTAGATTACAAACCTCACGATCACATAAAGATCACACCATGGGAGAGAGAGATGGAAAAATCATGGGAGAGAGAGATGAAACACATAGCTACTGGTAGAGCCCTCAGCCTCGGGGAAGAACTACTCCCTCCTCATCATAGGAGACATCAACATCGATGGAGATGGCGGTGGAGTTGATGGAGATGGCTCCGGGCACTTCCCCGTCCGGTAGGGTGCCGGAACAGAGATTTCTATCCCCTGAAACTTGTCGGCAACGGCGGCGGAGCTACTAACTTTTCGTGGAAAAGGGCTAAATGATCTAGGGTTTATGCTTGGGGGGGCATATATAGGCAAAAGGGCGATGCCGGAGGGTGGCCAGGGGGCCACACCACCTGGTGGCGCGGCCAGGAGGGACCTGCACCACCCTATGGTGTGGCCACCCTGTGGCCGCCCTTAGGGTCTCTTCGTGACTTCCTTGACCCTCTGGGACTTCTAAGACTTCTGGCTTTTGAATCGTCTAATTCCGAGAATATTTCAGAACAACTTTTTTGAAACTAAAAACAACAGAAAAGAGGAACTGGCTCCGAGGCATCTTGTAGTCCCGGGAAATCGATAAAAATGACATAAAGTGTAAGGAAAACATGTAGCATATGGCATGAAAACAACATGGAACATCAGAAATTAAGGATATGTTTATGACGTATCACTCCTCAGGGCGGAAAACAACAGAGAGGGAAAAGCTCTCCTGCAGGGAGAAATCTGCCAGGGAAATTCCTCCCTGGAGAGGGGAAATCATCGCCATCGTCATCGTCATCACTCAGGGCATCATCAAGATCTTCATCTTCATTATCATCATCACCAGCACCATCACCCTCACCATCCATCTCCATTACGTTGTAACGATTAGCATTCTATATCGTTGTTCTTCACTAGATCTCTCTCCCGGTGTGGATTACTTATTAGTAGTTGATGCTTGTGAGATTTATCAGTTTTTACACTTTATACCAGATGGTTATTCATCATTATATCGCCTCTGATTATGATCCATATGATGTCTTGTGAGTAGTTCCTTTAGTTCTCGAGGACGTGGGAGAAGTCAAGATGTTAGTAGTGGAATTATGCTGAAGTAATATCTAGTGGTTTGATATTTAAGTTGTGGTGTTATTCTTCTAGTGGTGTCATGTGAACATCGACTACATGACACTTCACTTTTATGGGCCTACAGGGATGCATTGTGTATTTGGCTAGTAATTGTGGGGTTGCTGGAGTGATAGAAACCTAAACCCTCGTTAGGAAACCGATGCATGAGGGAGTGTAGGAGCCCGGAGTTTAAGGCGGTGGTTAGATTTATCTTAATTAGTTTCTTGTATTTGTGGATGCTTGCAAGGAGTTTAATCACAAGTATGTATTAGTCCTAATTGGGCAGTGCATTAGCATAGGTTCACCCACACAACACCTATCAAAACAATAAATAGTAATCAAATGTATAAAACGAAAGCGCTTGACGAAGTTCCCATGTGTCCCCAAAAACGTTTGGTAATCATAAGTAGAACAACCGGCTTGTCCTTTGCTCTAAAAAGGATTGGGCCACTCGCTTCACTTATATTTACTGTCTTTTATTTACTCGCACTTTGTTTACAGTGAATCCTCTATCCAACCTGCTTGTCAACATCTTCTTCTCCTCGTTGGGTTCGACACTCTTATTTATTAAAAGTACTACGATACACCCCTTATACTTGTGTAAGAATATTTTCCGGCGCCGTTGGCGGGGAGTGAAGCGCTATTGGTAAGAGAAACTTTTACTGTGAGTGTTTTTTTTTATTTTTGTCTGCTGTTTTATTTCATTTGGAGAATCGTTTTAGTCCTCTATTTAAGGGCACTACTGTTACTGCTAGGGTAGTAGATGACCCGTTATCTGCTGAATTGGATCCTTTTAAAATACCTATGAAAATTGTTGGATGTGTTATGGATAACTGCTATTTTGGAGATGGAACTGTCCATCCCGGTGATCATTTCCTCTTTATACATGAATTATGAAAGTTATTCAGGTGTGCAAGTATTACAACGGATCAAGTTAAAAGCAAATTATTCTCTTTATCACTGAAGGGTAGAGTTGCGGAATGGTTTAAAATGCTGAAGAATGGTCAATCTATTGGATGGGAGGAAATTATACCTCTCTTTTATTCTAAATTCTATCCTCCTAGTGGGATTCATAAATATCGAAATCAAATATATAATTTCTGGCCTCATGATGGAGAGAGTATTGCCCAAGATTGGGGAAGAATGAACTTATTACTGCTTAAATGTCCCGTTCATGAGCTCCCGAGTAATATTGTTATCAATAATTTTTATGCAAGGCTTTCTCTTCATGATAAGGATTTATTGGATGCTTCTTGTCTGGATCATTCACACGTATGAAGAAAGAAGCTAAATGGGATCTTCTTGACCGTATTCAAGAAAACACTAAACGATGGGAGAATCACAAAGGTAGATAGTCAGGTATAAATTACGATTATGAATGCATTAAAGCTTTTATGAGAACTGATGATTTCTATAATGTCAGTGTTGTTTGTGCTCTTGATTCTCAAATATTTGCAAATTGTCTTAAAGCCTTTGCCTCCTATCTTGATATTCCAAAAAAGGAGTTGAGCAAGTACCATGCACCTTATAAAGATATTGTTCCTGCTAGAAATATAGAAGTGCATGTTGTTAATCCTGATGTGCCTGAACCTTATATTGAGAAAATGCCTTTCCCCTTCTAAGGTAAAGGAACATTCTATTTTAGCTAGTGTGGTCAACAAAAGTATTAAGAAACCTATTGAACCTGATGAACAAATAACTATAGAACCTATAGTAGCTAAAGTTAAAGACCCTGTCTCTGGAAATGTAGAGGATGAACACATTGTATTTTGTGAGGATGCTTCTAATATTGTTTCACATCTCAATAGACCTAAGCAAACTAGTGTTCTGGTGCTTTCTGTGAGGATTGGTGATCATTGCTATTATGGTTTATGTGATATTGGTGCAAGTTCTAGTGCTATTCCTTACGAGCTTTATAAAGAAACCATGCATGAAATTGGTTCTTGTGAACTTGAAGATATTGATGTGGTTATTCAGCTTGCTAATAGATAAATTATTTTTTCGATTGGTATAGTTAGAGATGTAGAACTTTTATGTGGTAAAACTAAATATCCTACTGATTTCGTAGTACTGGGTAAAGCTGCTAGTAAAACTTGTCCGATTATCTTTGGTAGACCTTTCTTGAACACTTGTGGTGTTGTTATAGATTGTAAGAAGGACAAAATATTGACTAAATTTGATGGGAAATCTTCTGAGTTTAAATTCGCCAAATTTGCTAGAGCTCCTTATGAATATGAATTACCTAATGAGAATTTTAGAGTTGAACAACTTTCCTCTATTGCTCTTGATCCTAACAATGCTTTGCAGCAATATACGGAGGACCGTGAAAGTGAGGTCTTTATGGAAGAGAGAAATGAGATTGACAATATTCTTCTTCGTCAACCGGTGATATTGAAACACAACTTACATGTGGAAGACTTGGGTACCACATTACCATCCAAGGAGGATCATGTTTTTGATTTAAAACATTTGCCTGATGATCTTAAATATGCTTATATTGATGATAAGAAAACATATCCTGTTATTATTGGTTCTAAACTTTCAGGTGAAGAAGAGGAAAGGTTATTGGAAATATTGAAGAAACGTCGTGGAGCTATTGGATATACTCTTGATGATTTGAAAGGGGTTTCTCCCACTATATGTCAGCATGTTATTAATATAGAACATGATGCAAAGCCAGTAGTTGAACATCAATGCCGTTTAATTCCTAAGATGAAGGAAGTGGTAAGAAATGAGGTATTAAAACTCCTTGACGCTGGTATTATTTTTCCTATCGTTGATAGTAGATGGGTAAGCCATGTGCATTATGTTCCTAAGAAGGGAGGGATGACTGTTGTTCCTAATGAAAATAATGAGCTTATTTCTCAAAGAGTAGTAGTTGGTTATAGAATGTGCATGGATTTTAGGAAAGTTAACAAGGTTACTAAGAAAGATCATTATCCTTTGCCTTTTATTGATCAAATGCTACAGAGGTTGTCTAAGAAAACTCATTTTTGCTTTCTTGATGGTTATTCTGGGTTTTCTCAAATTGCTGTTAGGGCACAAGATCAGGAGAAAACAACTTTTACTCGTCCTTATGTAACTTATGCTTATAGACGTATGCCTTTTGGTTTGTGTAATGCTCCTGCTACGTTTCAAACACGCATGTCTGCTATTTTTCATTATTTTTTGAAGAAATTGTGGAAGTACTCATGGGCGATTTCTCCGTCTATGAAACTTCTTTTCATAACTGCTTGCACAATCTTGATAAAGTTTTGCAGAGATGTGAGGAAACTAATCTTGTTCTTAATTGGGAGAAATGCCACTTTATGGTGAATGAAGGAATTGTTCTTGGACATAAAATTTCTGAAAGAAGTATTGAAGTTGACAGAGCTAAAGTGGAAACAATAGAGAAAATGCCATGTCCTAGGGATGTTAAAGGTATTCGTAGTGTTCTTGGTCATGTTGGTTTTTATAGGAGGTTTATTAAAGATTTATCTAAAATATCAAAGCCTCTGACTAATCTTCTTGAAAAAGACGTACCTTTTGTTTTTTATGATGATTGTAAGGAAGATTTTGAAACTTTAAAGAAGGCTTTAACTACTGCTCCTATTTTTTAACCACCTGATTGAAATTTACCTTTTGAATTTATGTGTGATGCTAGTAATTTTGCGTTAGGTGCTGTTCTTGGACAACAAGTAGATAAGAAATTGAATGTTATTCATTATGCTAGTAAGACTCTTGATGCTGCTCAAAAGAATTATGCTACCACTGAAAAAGAGTTCTTAGTTGTAGTTTTTTGCTTGTGACAAATTTAGACCTTATATTGGTGATTCAAAGGTCAATATTCATACTGATCATGCTGCTATTAGATACCTTATGGAAAAGAAATATGCTCAGCCTAGGCTTATTAGATGGGTGTTGCTTTTATGAGAGTTTGATTTGCATATTGTGGATAGGAAGGGTGCTGAAAATCCTGTTGCTGATAACTTGTCTAGATTGAAAAAACATTGCTTATGACCCTATTCCTGTTAATGCTAGTTTTCCAAATGAACAGTTGGCTAAAGTAAGCTCACTAGACAGTCTGTGGTATGTACATTATACTAACTTTATTGTTTCCAAGTATTTGGCTCCAACATTTACAGCTCAACAAAGAAAAAATTCTTTTATGATTTGAGGCATTATTTTTTGTATGAACCACACTTATATAAAGGAGTAGATGGTATTATGCGAAGATGTGATCCATATCATGAACAACGTGAAATATTGAGAAAGTGCCATGGTAGTGCTTATGGAGGTCATCATGCTGGAGATAGAACCGCACAGAAGGTTCTACAATAAGGTTTCTATTGGCCTACTCTCTTTAAAGATGCACGTAATTTTTTTTTATCTTGTGATGAATACCAAAGATTTGGTAATATTTCTATACGTAATGAAATGCCTATGAGTTATTCTCTTGTTATTGAACCTTTTGATTGTTGCGGATTTGACTTTATGGGTCCGTTTCCTCCTTCAAATGGTTATACCCATATTCTTGTTGCTGTTGATTATGTTACTAAATGGGTAGAAGCTATACCTACAAAGAGTATTGATGGTGAAACCTCTTTAAAAATGCTTAAAGATGTTATTTTCCCTAGGTTTGGTGTGCCTAGATATCTTATGACTGATGGAGGTTCTCACTTTATTTATGTCGCACCCGGACTTCTAGAGGATACTCATCGTACGAACTGGACAGTATTTTGGTTGGATTACGGGGCTTAACGGCTCCCGCGTCCCCTTACGGGTAGGCCAGCACTTATGTGCGACAACCAACCGTTACCGTTCACCGTCGATGTAAACTATCCTGTAGAAATCAGGATACTACCATTGACGTACTTCATACCATACACACATGGTACGTCAACGGTTTTGAACAAAAGGATAACACAACATGCCTCTAAGACACAAAAGAGTGAAATAAGGTTGCAAATGGCCTTCACTAAGGCAGAAATAGCAAACACAATCATCCAGAGGACACATGTCCCAACATAACATTCATTACATCAGCGGAAGCAATCAAAGGTGTCTGGGTACAGACAAATCCAACAGGCTTAAGAAGCCGGAGAAAATAAAGAAGACGAAGCCCATCCACGTAGGTCCTGGATCCAGCTATCTACTCGTCTGCAGTCTCGTCAAACTCCACGAAGTAGCCATCCTGGTGGTCATCGTAGCCGTAGTCATAGTCTACGTAAACCACAACCCCAAAGGGGTCAGTACAACAACGTACTGGCAAGCAAGACTCACAGTTCACCAAAATGTAGCCCGTCAACACCAAGCACAGATGCCTTGGGATCAACGGAAGGGGAGGTATAAAATATGCTGCAACTGGCTGCACTAACCATCTACAGAACATACTACAACTTACGGTGTATCAGAAAGGGATAAGATAGCGTATCGTAACCAACTATAGTTAACCGCCAAACAAACCCATCCTGGATCTCGCCCCTTATCCAAAGAAGCAATCCAAGGATAACTCACACAGTTGGATTAATGATGGATCAAGTGGTTGTGTCAATAAGCCTATTACTAGTCAAGTTATCATTAGTTAGGTGTAAGTTGTTCTGAGTACTTGTTAGCCAGTACTTTCACCAAGTCAACCATAACCGCGGAAAACACGGCTTCTCGAGAAGATTTATCCCTGCAGGGGTGCACCAATTTGGCCGTACACGTAAGAATAACCCGCCAGATGGGAAGGCCTTTCCCACCAAGCGGGGCACTCAACACAATTCAACCTTTCCTCGCATCAAGCCCAAAGCACCACGTGCTGTGCGTGCGCGGCTAATCGAGCCCCCCGAAGAAAAGGAGGACCCTCATAGCACTGGAAGACCACGCCGCCCTAAATGCCGACTACAAAAGTTCCACCCTGGCCTCGGGTTCGTACCTGCATATGCGTGCATCAAATGGAAAGCCCGAACTAAGTGTGGTGATTTGGACGAGATGCGGATCGAGTCAAATTGAGGGGGGCGCCCATACACGCTTCCCACATGCGGATAGTGCGCTCATCATGGATCAGTAGACAAGACCCTTTTCCTATTAGGGTCGACACTAGCAGGCCTCAAAACCACGCCGGGCCTCCTGCCGGTGCCTTATCAGCAAATTATTATTACCTCAAATTAACAGGTGTTGTTTAACATCGAGCCCAGAATATAACAGCTATAATAACATAAAGTAACTGATAACAGACTCGAGCAAAACAACCCTAAGCATGCTAGTAAGACACGGGCCCAAGCAACGGGGTTTTAGGACGGGAGGTGTGGCAATATCAGGGTTTAGGGTATCATGTGATAGGTTCGTAACAGAAACAACTACCACTATGGCTAGCAGAAAAGAACAACGGAAAGTATCGGTAACCAATGTTGAAAGGAACACAATGGTTCATGTGAGTGATAACTTGCCTGCAAACCCAGTAGCCGGGTACTGAGCTAGATCCTCAGAAGGGGTGTCGTAAAGGTCGTCGGTATCAACGTCGTCGTCTATCCGAGAAGAAGCAAACAAACAAGGCAGAATATAAACAATCATTGTCATGGCATAGTGCACAATCAAATATGATGCATGACAAGTTAATAGATGCATCAAAATAAACTAATTGATATGATAACACAAGTTAAATGGACACATATGCAACTTTGAGTTGCATATGAAAAGCCCATGGATTTTGGTTAGATTATTTGTTTTCCAACTAAACAACAGGTGCTAGTGGTTTAGTATGATGCATGCAAAAGGAAAACAGCAAAATAACAACATTAGAATCAAGTTAGAATAGGGTGTAGCAATTTAGAATTTTATTATTAATTTAGGGAATTTTGGGTGCCTTAAAGGTGACACACAAGTATTTGTTGTTTTCAACCATTTAAAATGTTCAAAACAAATAACAAAGTTTATATTTGAAAAGAACATCAAATTTTAGTTGGATTACATGTTTCAAATATTGAAATTGGAATTTGGATTATTTAATTATGAATTAAACAATATTAAACAAGTTTTTAATGAATTTAAAACAAGTTTGAATTTAATTGAATTTTTATTTGTTCAAAACATAATTTCAAACTCATATTTGAAAAGTTCACACTTTGCTGGTTTGAAACAATATTTTGCATGTTCAAAAATATTTTATATTGACCAAGTTATGATTTTATCAAATTTTAATTGAATTAAACAAGTATTAAATTATTTAGGCAATTTAAATTATTCAAACCAGGAAACAAAAATTATATTTGAATAGGTTATTTAAAATGGTATGAAAAACATATTTTATTTGCATTTATTGGATTAATAAATAATTAGTTATGGAATTTATAATTTAGCATTTGAATTATTTAAATTTGAATTTTAAAAGCATTTGTAATTTCCAAAACAGTACACAAATTGAATATTTGGAAAGATTAGGAAATTTGGATCAGAAAACATATAAAACTTGCAGTTATTGGAATTATAGAACAAAAGATATTAAAGGTTGAAATTTTATATTCAAATCTGTTATTTAAAATGCTTTTTGGAATTAAACAGAAATTCGCAAAACTTTTGTTACCACGCGGTCCTCTACCCCTAGCCACTGCCCAGTGGACCCTTGCCAGCGTGGCGCGCGCGCGCACGCGTGGCAGAGAGAGCCCATGACGGGTGGGACCGCGCACCACGGAAATAAACGCAAAAAAGGTTGCGGCTTCTGGGACTCGAACCCTGCCGCTGCGCAACGAGAGAAAGGAACAGAGCCACTGCACTGCTGCGGAGTTCCTGTCAGATAGGGGCAGGCGGACAAGGTAAGTTTCAGAAATATGCTAACTGAACTTTCGTTCAGAACAACTGAACCCAAACGCGGCGATCGCCGGCCGGCGACGATCTCGCGCAGGACTACGCGGCAGTGCTGCGCTGCGTTGCAAACGAACGGCTGCACGTTCTAACCGAGATGCGCAAGGGGCAGGAGAGGGAAGGGGAACTGGGAGCAGTTGCTCACCGGCGAGTTGCGGCAGAAAGTTTCCGTCGACGGCGGCGTTGTCGTGGATGGCGGGGAAGGCGTGGTTGAGCTCCCGTTGAGCTCCCGTGTCCAAACCGTAGCGGGAGCAGAGGGCTTTCGGTTCCCGTGATCGTCGAGTGGAGAGGGTGGCTAAGGAGGTGGCGCCATCGGGAGGTTCAGAGGAGGGTATTCCGGCGAGCTAGCTAGCTGAGAGGGAGATGCGACAGAGAGGAGGGAAGATGGCGGCGCGGCGCGGATGCGAGGACCTAGGGAGACTAGGGTTGGCACCAGGGGTGGTCTAGGGTAGATATAGGGGGTCGCTGTGCCCTCCTGGCCGTCGAGGATGGCCGTACGGCGACGTGGCGGCGCGGATCGCGCGCCGTACTCCAGGAAGACGACGAAAAGAAACGTCGAACCGGTACGCGCTAGCTAGAGTGGGCTGGGCTGGCGCGCGCGGTAGATAGGTTGGGCTGGGTGCGTTATCTGCTGCGCGCGCGCAAGTTTTTTTTTTTTTTTTTTTTTTTGCTCTCTGTTTTTTTTGTAGCTTTTGCTTTTCGAAGAAAAACTTAGGTTTTAGGTTAGATAAAAATCTAGAAAAATTAGGGTAGATTCCTTAGACAAAATGCAAACATTTGGTAGCTTTTGTTTTCAAAAATTTAATTGTTTGCTTGCTGTTTGAAATTTAACCCCAATTGAATGAAAATTTGCAATATTAATTAATATTAGAAAAACAAGCATTTCCTATAGGGTTACCCTTAGGGTTTAAAGACAATTTGAATTGGTTTGATTTGGTAACAACATAAATTCAAATTGGTTCTGTTTTGGGTGCTTGGATTTAAATTTTAAATTGTGTTTGGAAAATGAATAATTGATTTAAAACCATTATTTTCACAAGTGGTTCACTAAGGAAAAACATGGAACCAATTGATTGTTATTATTTGTGATTTTTATTCAAAATGTTGTAACAGAGCAAGTATGAAACGAATGTTTGAAAAAGGTTTGAATTTGAATTGTAAAAAACAGTAGAAAACAATTGCAATAATTAAGAAACAAATGCAAACAACATGGAATCAATATGATGACATGATGCAAAACTTTAATAAACATGCAACAAACATTCTAAGTGGATGATTTTCATACTTGGGATGTTACAAAACGCCCCCCCTTGAAGGAATCGCGCCCCGAGATTCCTACTGAGAAATGAAAAGGTCCGGATACTTCTTGCGAAGATCCTCTTCGGTCTCCCACGTTGCCTCTTTATCGGAATGATGCGACCACTGCACTTTCAAGAACTTGGTGCTCTTGTTGCGAGTCTTACGCTCGGTCTCATCGAGAATACGAATAGGGTGCTCCTCATAAGAGAGATTATCTTGCAGTTCGATGGAATCATGATCAACTGCACGATCTGGATCTTTGAAACACTTCTTGAGCTGTGACACGTGGAACACATCGTGCACCTTGGATAGCTTTTCTGGAAGTTCAAGACGATAAGCATTTTCTGCACGCCTTGAGAGGATGTTGAAAGGACCAATGTATCTTGGTGCAAGCTTTCCTTTCACACCGAAACGATGAGTGCCTCTGAGGGGAGTTACACGGAGATATGCCTTGTCACCAGGTGCATAGATCATATCCCTGTGCTTGCTGTCATAGTAGCTCTTCTGACGAGACTGAGCAATCCTGAGATTGTCACGAATGATACGAACTTTCTCCTCGGCTTCCTTAACAATGTCAGGGCCTAAGAGTGAACGTTCACCAGCTCCAGACCAATTGATTGGACTCCTGCATCTGCGACCATACAGTGCCTCAAATGGTGCCATGCCTAGGCTTGCCTGGTAGCTGTTGTTGTAGGAGAATTCAGCATATGGAAGGCAATCCTCCCATTTCATGCCAAAGGAGATACCACATGCTCTGAGCATATCCTCGAGAATCTGATTGACTCTTTCGACTTGCCCCTGAGACTGAGGGTGATAAGTTGTGCTGAACAGAAGTTTAGTGCCCAATGCTTCTTGAAAGCTTTTCCAGAAATGAGAAGTGAATATGCTTCCACGGTCTGAGCTTATTTCCAATGGAACACCGTGAAGAGGAACAATCTTTGCTGTATAGAGCTCTGCTAACTGGCTAGCTGAGATAGTTTCCTTGACAGCGAAGAAATGAGCTACTTTAGTGAGACGATCAATAACAACGAAGATTGCATCGTTGCCCTTTTTGGACTTTGGAAGCCCAGTAACGAAGTCCATTTCAATCATGTCCCACTTCCACTCAGGAATTTTCAGAGGTTGGAGTAGACCTGCTGTTTTCTGATGGACTGCCTTAACACGTTGACAAACGTCGCATTCAGAAACGTATTGAGCAATTTCACGTTTCATGCCAGGCCACCAATACAGAGTCTTAAGATCCTGGTACATCTTTGTACTTCCAGGGTGAATGGAAAGAGGAGTTTCATGAGCCTCCTTGAGAATGATATCTTTGAGACTTTGAACTTGAGGAACTGCAATGCGTCCTTCAAAGAACACAGTTCATTTATCATCAACTGAGAAGGACTTGAATTTCTCCTTGCCTTCCTTGATGTGCTCAACTATCTTCTTGATTTCAGTATCACGAAGTTGTTCAGAACGAATCTTGTCCTCGAGAGTTGGACTGGCTGTCAAGCTAGCAAGGTAGCCTTGAGGAACAAGACCAAGGTTCAGCTTCTGGAATTCTTCATGAAGTGGAGGTTGGCTTTCCATTATCATGAGATTATTGCAATAGGACTTGCGACTGAGAGCATCGGCCATAACATTAGCCTTGCCTGGAGTGTAAGAAATGGTGAGATCAAAGTCTTTAATCTTCTCAATCCATCTCCTTTGCCTGAGGTTAAGATCTGGTTGAGTGAAGATGTATTTCAGACTCTTGTGATCGGAAAAGATTTCAGTTTTGTTACCCAACAAGTATTGCCTCCATTTCTTGAGGGCAAACACAACTGCTGCAAGTTCAAGATCATGTGTGGGATAGTTTTGCTCATGTGGGTTCAACTGACGTGAAGCATAAGCCACAACTTGGCGTTCTTGCATAAGAACTGCTCCTAGCCCTTGGAGAGATGCATCACAGAATATCTGGAAAGGCTTGGTAGTATCTGGTCCAACCAGAACTGGGGTGGAAGTGAGTTTAGTCTTGAGGAGATTGAAACTCTCATCACACTGTGGAGTCCAAATGAACTTTTTGTCCTTCTTTGTGAGATCAGTGAGAGGTTTGGCAATCTTGGAAAAGTTTTGGACGAAACGACGGCAATAGCTAGCCAAGCCAAGAAAACTTCTGACTTGCTTCACCGTCTTAGGGGGTTTCCAATCAACAATTGCCTTAACCTTTTCCGGGTCAATGGCTATGCCTTTGGCAGAGATGATATGACCAAGATATGCAACTTCTGGAATCCAGAACTCATTTGGAGAATTTGGCATACAGACGATGCTCGCGAAGTTTCATGAGAGTGAGACGAAGGTGTTCTCCATGTTCTTCCTCGGATTTTGAGTAGACTAGAATATCATCAAGATATACCACAACGAACTTGTCGAGGTATTCGTGGAAGACAGAATTCATGAGTCTTGAGAAGGTTGCCGGTGCATTGGTGAGACCAAAGGACATGACGGTGTATTCATATAAACCGTACCGAGTGGTGAAAGCTGTTTTTGGAATATCTTCCTTTCTGATCTTTATCTGATGGTAACCCATCCTCAAGTCCAACTTTGAGAATATTGAGGCTCCAGCAAGTTGATCAAAAAGATCATCGATACGAGGAATTGGATACTTGTTCTTGATAGTTTTCTCGTTGAGAGGACGATAGTCAACCACGAGTCTTTTTGTTTGATCCTTCTTGGCAACAAACAGAGTTGGGCAACCCCAAGCGGAGGAACTAGGCTGAATGTAACCTTTCTCCATGTACATATCGATTTGCTCCTTCAACAATTTCAGTTCAGGAGGAGCTATCTTGTATGGATGCTTAGAGATTGGTGCAGTACCTGGTTCAAGCTCGATCACGAACTCAACTGCTCTGTCCGGAGGCATCCCTGGCAACTCTTCTGGAAAGACGTCAGGGAATTCACAAACCACCGGAACATTTTCAAGCAGAGGTAGAGGTTTAGCATCCAGAGTGTACAGCTGAACAGAACTTGATTCCTTCGGAGAATAGACTATCTGGCCGGAAGGGTGGAACAGAGTTATTGACTTCTTAGCACAATCAATCGTAGCTTTATTGGCCTTCAACCAATCCATGCCAAGGATGACATCAATGTCAGAATTGCCAAGCAGAATGAGGGAAGCAAGGAATATGTGACCTCCAATCAAGATCTGATTCTCATGACTTATCTTGGAAGTTTGCATAGTTGCTCCAGGGGAGTTTACTACTAGCGGGGAACCCAAACCAACAAAAGGTAGTTTAACTGCTGTAGCAAAGATCTTTGACACGAACGAATGCGATGCTCCGGTATCAAATAACACTTTAGCTGGGTTAGAGTTTACGGGGAATGTACCGAGAACGACGTCAGCAGCTTCCTCAGCTTTGTCGGCGTTGATATGATTCACCCTGGCGGTCCTCCCGACAGGCCTGTTGTTGGAGTTGAAGGCTTTAGCCGGGGGAGCATGAACCATAGCCTGGTTGGTGTTGGGGCGAGGAGGTGGTGGAGGTAGCTGCCTCTGAGTGCACTTATCAGCGTAGTGCCCAGTCTCCTTGCACTTGAAGCAAGTGACGACACGAGGAGGACCTGGCCTTGGCTGCCCCATTGGAAACCTTTGACCCTGCATCTGAGATGGGTTGGGTGGGCGGGGACCAAAGCCTGGAGAAGCTTGGGCATTTGGAGCCCTAGTGACAGCACTGTTTGGCACCCAGATGCGGCGCTTCTGCGGAGGGGTGGTCATGTTGGAGGAGGAACCACCCTCACGCGAGTGCTTGCGTGACTCTTCGAACGCCTTGCGCCCATTCTCCTCATTGAGCGCGGTGTTCACGAGCTCCACGAAGTCCTTGCACTTGATGTTGGTGAGAGCGTACTTCAGTTCCGGGTTAAAACCTCGGCGGAACCTTGCCATCTTCTTGGCTTCAGTGGACACTTCGTCACCGGCGTATCGAGCGAGACGATTGAACTCGTTCTGGTAGCCGAGGACGTCCAGCTTGCCCTGTTTGAGAGAGCAGAATTCCTCACGCATCCTTTCCATGAGACCATCTGGGATGTGGTGCTTCAGGAAGGCATCCTTGAAACAACCCCAGGTGATAGGATAGCCAGCTCTCATGGTCTGGTAGTTCTCCCACCAGGTAGCTGCCTGACCCTTCAGTAGGTAGGTGGCGTACTTGACCTTATCTTCCTCAGCAACATGAGAAATCTCCAGAGCCCTGTTCATCTCCCTGATCCAGTCATCAGCATCCAGAGGCTCACGTGTTGCCACGAAAGCTCTCGGCCCCAGACTCAGAAACTCCTTAATGCTGACTCGTGGAGCATTCTGGTTGTTGTTCTGGTTAGCCTGGATCTGGGCCATCTGAGCCACGACCTGAGTCAACAGCTCCGTGAGCGGAGGTGGTTCAGGCATGGTGTTCCTGGTTGGAGGCATCCTGAACAGAAATGCATTTTAGCACAATAACAGCAAGGATAGACTTGGTAACCGAAAGAGAGATTATTCCGATGCATGAATAGATAACCAACAGGTACATCATCACATGTTCAAATACATCAGAATATCCAACAGACCAATACATGGTTCGAATGCCACAGGATAACTAAACATAGCTAGGAATGGATACATCGGTACTCCCATGCTCATCACGCAGGACGGCGGCGAGTAGTACGACGAGAGATACGGTGAGGAGGAATCCCACGGAAGTAGGTATGACGACGATCCACGTAGAGCGGGACTGCTCTGAGAGCAACTCTCGGTGTGGTGAAGTAGAAAGCGTCGTCTCCCTGTGCTCCATAGCGGGGAATCCCTGTGTAACCAGCTCCAAGGTCGAGAAGTGGGCCTCTGATCGACTCGTAACCTCCAGCATCTGGCAGCGGTAACCCAGCTGTCTGAACGATACGTGCAAAGCGCTCGTCTCCAACAAAGTCTGTGGTGTACGTCGCCAGACGAGTGAGAGCAAGGTGGAGCTGCTCCCTGACTGAGGCTAACTCCTGAGAAAGTGTGGAAGCAACTGCGTCACTGTGCCTCACGAACTGAGCAGTGGTGTGCAGCCTGAAGCTATCAGACTCGTAGGTATCCAGGTTGCTGTGGAGAGTGAAGTGAACTCCCGCCGACGTGATGTAACCACGGGGGATGTGACGATAGATAGAATCGTCAAACCCCCAGTAGTCAGCACGGAGGACGGTGAGACTCACGTAAGCTGCCTGCTGCACGGCCATATCCACTGTGGAACCTACTGCCTCGTAGCGGTGGACAACGCTCCTGCCATCATCCGACAGGATGTAGACGATAGCCCGGTAGCAGGTCTGGTCAAACTCTCGCTGCTGCTCGTAGACCTGGTACTCTGGTGCCCAATGGAACCCCAGATAGGTAACCATGTCTCTCAGCATCTCCGGATAACCGGCGGTGCTCTCACAGCGAGTCATCCGAACCACCTGCGGGTAGAACCTAAGATCCATCTGCAGATGATTTGGGAGGTTTTGATTAGACTCCGGTAGAAGAAATGAAGTGGAAAACAACAGCAAGGTTTCAACGGACGAAAGGTTCTTTAGAAGAACAGGATATCGAAGCAACATCGGGAAAACGAGACCAAAAGTCCTGAGGTACTAAGGAGAACCCAAAACACGTGAAATCCTAACTTGAAAGTTTAGGTGAGAACAGAAAACAACGTTGCACTTCCTTACCAGAAAAGGGTGGGTGGGTGGGGAAAGAAGAAAAATGGCAGAATTCCTACTCTCACGTTTCATTTTTCCAATATAGCTACAAAATAGTTTCTAGACTCAACTGCGACCAGTAAAAGGGATCCTACAGGCAGACAGGCTCTGATACCATTTGTCGCACCCGGACTTCTAGAGGATACTCATCGTACGAACTGGACAGTATTTTGGTTGGATTACGGGGCTTAACGGCTCCCGCGTCCCCTTACGGGTAGGCCAGCACTTATGTGCGACAACCAACCGTTACCGTTCACCGTCGATGCAAACTATCCTGTAGAAATCAGGATACTACCATTGACGTACTTCATACCATACACACATGGTACGTCAACGGTTTTGAACAAAAGGATAACACAACATGCCTCTAAGACACAAAAGAGTGAAATAAGGTTGCAAATGGCCTTCACTAAGGCAGAAATAGCAAACACAATCATCCAGAGGACACATGTCCCAACATAACATTCATTACATCAGCGGAAGCAATCAAAGGTGTCTGGGTACAGACAAATCCAACAGGCTTAAGAAGCCGGAGAAAATAAAGAAGACGAAGCCCATCCACGTAGGTCCTGGATCCAGCCCTGGTCCAGCTATCTACTCGTCTGCAGTCTCGTCAAACTCCACGAAGTAGCCATCCTGGTGGTCATCGTAGCCGTAGTCGTAGTCTGTGTAAACCACATCCCCAAAGGGGTCAGTACAACAACGTACTGGCAAGCAAGACTCACAGTTCACCAAAATGTAGCCCGTCAACACCAAGCACAGATGCCTTGGGATCAACGGAAGGGGAGGTATAAAAGATGCTGCAACTGGCTGCACTAACCATCTACATAACATACTACAACTTACGGTGTATCAGAAAGGGATAAGATAGCGTATCGTAACCAACTATAGTTAACCGCCAAACAAACCCATCCTGGATCTCGCCCCTTATCCAAAGAAGCAATCCAAGGATAACTCACACAGTTGGATTAATGATGGATCAAGTGGTTGTGTCAATAAGCCTATTACTAGTCAAGTTATCATTAGTTAGGTGTAAGTTGTTCTGAGTACTTGTTAGCCAGTACTTTCACCAAGTCAACCATAACCGCGGAAAACACGGCTTCTCGAGAAGATTTATCCCTGCAGGGGTGCACCAATTTGGCCGTACACGTAAGAATAACCCGCCAGATGGGAAGGCCTTTCCCACCAAGCGGGGCACTCAACACAATTCAACCTTTCCTCGCATCAAGCCCAAAGCACCACGTGCTGTGCGTGCGCGGCTAATCGAGCCCCCCGAAGAAAAGGAGGACCCTCATAGCACTGGAAGACCACGCCGCCCTAAATGCCGACTACAAAAGTTCCACCCTGGCCTCGGGTTCGTACCTGCATATGCGTGCATCAAATGGAAAGCCCGAACTAAGTGTGGTGATTTGGACGAGATGCGGATCGAGTCAAATTGAGGGGGGCGCCCATACACGCTTCCCACATGCGGATAGTGCGCTCATCATGGATCAGTAGACAAGACCCTTTTCCTATTAGGGTCGACACTAGCAGGCCTCAAAACCACGCCGGGCCTCCTGCCGGTGCCTTATCAGCAAATTATTATTACCTCAAATTAACAGGTGTTGTTTAACATCGAGCCCAGAATATAACAGCTATAATAACAGAAAGTAACTAATAACAGACTCGAGCAAAACAACCCTAAGCATGCTAGTAAGACACGGGCCCAAGCAACGGGGTTTTAGGACGGGAGGTGTGGCAATATCAGGGTTTAGGGTATCATGTGATAGGTTCGTAACAGAAACAACTACCACTATGGCTAGCAGAAAAGAACAACGGAAAGTATCGGTAACCAATGTTGAAAGGAACACAATGGTTCATGTGAGTGATAACTTGCCTGCAAACCCAGTAGCCGGGTACTGAGCTAGATCCTCAGAAGGGGTGTCGTAAAGGTCGTCGGTATCAACGTCGTCGTCTATCCGAGAAGAAGCAAACAAACAAGGCAGAATATAAACAATCATTGTCATGGCATAGTGCACAATCAAATATGATGCATGACAAGTTAATAGATGCATCAAAATAAACTAATTGATATGATAACACAAGTTAAATGGACACATATGCAACTTTGAGTTGCATATGAAAAGCCCATGGATTTTGGTTAGATTATTTGTTTTCCAACTAAACAACAGGTGCTAGTGGTTTAGTATGATGCATGCAAAAGGAAAACAGCAAAATAACAACATTAGAATCAAGTTAGAATAGGGTGTAGCAATTTAGAATTTTATTATTAATTTAGGGAATTTTGGGTGCCTTAAAGGTGACACACAAGTATTTGTTGTTTTCAACCATTTAAAATGTTCAAAACAAATAACAAAGTTTATATTTGAAAAGAACATCAAATTTTAGTTGGATTACATGTTTCAAATATTGAAATTGGAATTTGGATTATTTAATTATGAATTAAACAATATTAAACAAGTTTTTAATGAATTTAAAACAAGTTTGAATTTAATTGAATTTTTATTTATTCAAAACATAATTTCAAACTCATATTTGAAAAGTTCACACTTTGCTGGTTTGAAAACATATTTTGCATGTTCAAAAATATTTTATATTGACCAAGTTATGATTTTATCAAATTTTAATTGAATTAAACAAGTATTAAATTATTTAGGCAATTTAAATTATTCAAACCAGGAAACAAAAATTATATTTGAATGGGTTATTTAAAATGGTATGAAAAACATATTTTATTTGCATTTATTGGATTAATAAATAATTAGTTATGGAATTTATAATTTAGCATTTGAATTATTTAAATTTGAATTTTAAAAGCATTTGTAATTTCCAAAACAGTACACAAATTGAATATTTGGAAAGATTAGGAAATTTGGATCAGAAAACATATAAAACGTGCAGTTATTGGAATTATAGAACAAAAGATATTAAAGGTTGAAATTTTATATTCAAATCTGTTATTTAAAATGCTTTTTGGAATTAAACAGAAATTCGCAAAACTTTTGTTACCACGCGGTCCTCTACCCCTAGCCACTGCCCAGTGGACCCTTGCCAGCGTGGCGCGCGCGCGCGCACGCGTGGCAGAGAGAGCCCATGACGGGTGGGACCGCGCACCACGGAAATAAACGCAAAAAAGGTTGCGGCTTCTGGGACTCGAACCCTGCCGCTGCGCAACGAGAGAAAGGAACAGAGCCACTGCACTGCTGCGGAGTTTCTGTCAGATAGGGGCAGGCGGACAAGGTAAGTTTCAGAAATACGCTAACTGAACTTTCGTTCAGAACAACTGAACCCAAACGCGGCGATCGCCGGCCGGCGACGATCTCGCGCAGGACTACGCGGCAGTGCTGCGCTGCGTTGCAAACGAACGGCTGCACGTTCTAACCGAGATGCACAAGGGGCAGGAGAGGGAAGGGGAACTGGGAGCAGTTGCTCACCGGCGAGTTGCGGCAGAAAGTTTCCGACGACGGCGGCGTTGTCGTGGATGGCGGGGAAGGCGTGGTTGAGCTCCCGTTGAGCTCCCGTGTCCAAACCGTAGCGGGAGCAGAGGGCTTTCGGTTCCCGTGATCGTCGAGTGGAGAGGGTGGCTAAGGAGGTGGCGCCATCGGGAGGTTCAGAGGAGGGGATTCCGGCGAGGTAGCTAGCTGAGAGGGAGATGTGACAGAGAGGAGGGAAGATGGCCGCGCGGCGCGGATGCGAGGACCTAGGGACTAGGGTTGGCACCAGGGGTGGTCTAGGGTAGATATAGGGGGTCGTTGTGCCCTCCTGGCCGTCGAGGAGGGCCGTACGGCGACGTGGCGGTGCGGATCGCGCGCCGTACTCCAGGAAGACGACGAAAAGAAACGTCGAACCGATACGCGCTAGCTAGAGTGGGCTGGGCTGGCGCGCGCGGTAGATAGGTTGGGCTGGGTGCGTTATCTGCTGCGCGCGCGCAAGGTTTTTTTTTTTTTTTTTTTTGCTCTCTGTTTTTTTTTGTAGCTTTTGCTTTTGGAAGAAAAACTTAGGTTTTAGGTTAGATAAAAATCTAGAAAAATTAGGGTAGATTCCTTAGACAAAATGCAAACATTTGGTAGCTTTTGTTTTCAAAAATTTAATTGTTTGCTTGCTGTTTGAAATTTAACCCCAATTGAATGAAAATTTGCAATATTAATTAATATTAGAAAAACAAGCATTTCCTATAGGGTTACCCTTAGGGTTTAAAGACAATTTGAATTGGTTTGATTTGGTAACAACATAAATTCAAATTGGTTCTGTTTTGGGTGCTTGGATTTGAATTTTAAATTGTGTTTGGAAAATGAATAATTGATTTAAAACCATTATTTTCACAAGTGGTTCACTAAGGAAAAACATGGAACCAATTGATTGTTATTATTTGTGATTTTTATTCAAAATGTTGTAACAGAGCAAGTATGAAACCAATGTTTGAAAAAGGTTTGAATTTGAATTGTAAAAAACAGTAGAAAACAATTGCAATAATTAAGAAACAAATGCAAACAACATGGAATCAATATGATGACATGATGCAAAACTTTAATAAACATGCAACAAACATTCTAAGTGGATGATTTTCATACTTGGGATGTTACAATTTATGGTGGTTTTAGAAAAACCCTTGCTAAATATGATGTTAATCATAGAATTGCCTCACCTTATCATCCTCAAATGAGTGGGAAAGTAGAATTATCCAATAGAAAAATTAAATCTATCTTGCAAAAGACTGTTAATAAATCTAGGAAAAATCGGTCTCATAAGTTGAAGGATGCTTTATGAGCTTATAGAAGTGATTTTAAAAATCCTATGGGTATGTCTCCTTATAAAATGGTTTATGGAAAAGCTTGTCACTTTCCTTTAGAATTAGAACACAAAGCTTATTGGGAAGTGAAAGAACTTGATAAAGATTTTAAACTTGCTGGTAAGAAAAGAATGCTTGACTTGAGTTCTCTAGATGAATAGAGAAGTGAAGCTTATGAAAATGCTATACTCTTTAAAGAGAAAGTTAAACAATGGCATGATATGAGAATTCTTAAAAGAGAGTTTCATGTTGGTGAGAAAGTTCTATTGTATAGGTCTCGTCTCAGATTTTTTGCAGGAAAATTACTCTCAAGATGGGAAGGACCTTATGTTATCGAAGAAGTGTATCATTCGGGTGCAATCAAAATTGCTTCCCTCAAAGATAACACTACACAAGTGGTGAATGGTAAAACACTCAAACATTATATTTTCGGGGATTCTTATGTTGAAGATGTTGATATTATGCAAGTGGTGACTCCGGAGAAGTTTATTAGAGGGAAGATTCCAGAAACTGCAGAGTCCGTTTTTGAATAGGATATGTTTTCAGTTTTAGAAGCACCATGGCCTCCGCCAACAACAACAAGGGCAAGGGACCAATGGAAGACGATCTCGAGGACCAGAAGCCGGAGGAGGAGATCGAGAGTGGATTTGAAGGAGATGTAGAAGAAGACCCGCGCGTGTACCCACGCGCCACCATCGCAAGCATTGGAGTGGTTGCAAAACCCTTCAAGCAAACGGTAAGGTTGAGCACCGGAGGGAAGGCCCCACGTCACTGTTAGCTTCAAGGACACCAATTTCAAGGCATTAAAAAACCTTTCAATACCTTAATCCATGAGTATCAATCTATGAGGGTACCCGAGGCAAAGTTGCCTTCTCGTTGGGATATGGATCGTTCTAACCGTGCAGGTGAGGAAAGCCCCCAATCTGATATGGTGTGGGGGAATAATTCCAAGAGCTGGGACTCACTGTTGGACAAGTTCAAGGACCGTATTGAGAGCAATACGGAGCTGATAGGCATGCTCATCTATGTGGTTGATGATCTGAAGGAGTTAGTTGATAAGCTTATTGAGAAGAGTTCACCACCACCACCGAAGAATTAATTCGTCATTGTTATTGGCATCCCCTTGGCTTGTTCCAAGCTTGGGGGAGTGCCGCAGTATCACACCTTTATATTTCAACTTTTTACCTTTTAGTAGAGTCATATCATGAGTAGAGAAGTTATTATATAGGATGGTTTGCAGTATGGAAGTATCTCTCCTTTAGTTGGTTATCAATGTATCCCTTGGTTTGAGCTGCCGTTATGGAATATTAATGATAAGTTTCATCATTTACTTTCTACACTTTATTTTAGTTTGTAATTTTTGTTATATGGTTGATCTTGTTATTAGTATTGGTATCAATATTGGAACATCAAGTTAATCTAGTTGGTTTTGGCAAACTTAGCATTGGTCAGTAGCAACAATACTTTGAGGCTTAAGTAGAAAAGAGGGAGTTGCATGTAGATATATTATTCCATGATCTTTCTTTCCTGTTGGCTCATAAGTTTAGTATTCTCAAGTTAATTTTGTTTGTACTTCCAAGGAAGATGGCATGATTGGTTCTATCATATGTATATTTTTTTTTGTTTTCCCTCAACTTTTATGCTTGCTACCTAGTCGTGCATCCAAACCTTGAGCCCCAAACCATGACATATGTGTCCACCATACCTACCTATATGTGGTATTTAACCGCCACTCCGAGTAAATTGCTTGTGTGCTACCTTTAAACCTTCAAAATTACACTTGTTTTGTGCCCCTGTTTTAGCTCACGAGGACGCAAATAGAGAATCTTTATCTCACTTGTTGATTGGACTTTACACACCTGGACTAGTGGCTTCATCCGCTTTTCCAAATGATAGAAGAGCTAGCAGCGGGTACCCAGCCCCAAAATTAATTACTACAAATTCTCTTCACTATTTTGACCCTGATTTATCAGTCAAAGCATAACTGTGTAAACAAAAGAGAAAGAGGGATGACCTTTTATACTAGTTGCATCCTTCAATGGGAGCCGCTCTTGTGAAGTCTAGTTGGCTTGTGACATACTGTATTTTCTGTTTTCCATTCGTTGACATAAACATACACCACTCTCAAAATTGTTTTCAATACCTATGTTTGTCAAATGAAAAGCTCTAGCACATGAGTTAATCCCTGCTTCCCTCTGCGAAGGGCCTATCTTTTACCTTTATCTTGAGTCAGTAAACCTACTCATTTCTGTCTTAAGCAAGCATTTAAGTTGTTGTGATCCATCCATCTATATGTTGATTTACTCAATCATGTCCTTTATCCTTCCTTGTTTAGTACAAATGTTCTTATCTAAATGAATACCACTTTGAAAGTTATCAATGATTGCAAAGAGACTGTTATGATTGAGCATGATAAAATCTGCAATATAAGCTCTAGTATAAAGACTCTAATTGAAAGATAAGTACAATCTGTTAATTGTTCTCTGACCAATAATGAAGTTTGCCTTCACCAATTATGATTTCCTTTTGCACCTTTATTGTGATTCCCTCTACTTGTTTAAAGATAAATTATATGAGAGGAAGTTTCTTTCTAGAATGACTTGTGTATTGATAGATGTGATGCTTCTCGTCCGTATTTTATTTATCGACACCTCACTCCATAAACCCGTGGTCATGTTTACAGAGTTCAATTTTGCTTGGGGACAAGCAAGATCTAAGCTCGGGGGAGTTGATACGTCCATTTTGCATCACTATTTTATATTGTAATTTTCTGTTATTCATCGATATATTTCATATTTTGATGCATTACTTTTGTTATTTCATCTTATTTTGCATGTTTAATAATTATTGGAGAATAAACATCGGGACCAGAAATCTGATGGAAAAAAGCACCGTCAAGATACCCTACTTTAGAAGATAAGAAGAAGAAGGGGGGAATCAGAGAAGTCTTAGAAGTCCATAAGAGGGAGCCAGCCACGAGGAGACCTAGAGGGGGGCCACCAGGGGCCCACACCACTAGCGGACGCCCCCCTTGGTCGCGCTTGGGGGTAGCGTGGCCACCCTGGCCCACCTCTGGCCGCCTCCTTTCGCGTACTTGACCCCCAGGGAACCCTAAGCCACAAAGAACCATCAAGGAAATATTTCGCCGCCTCGTCGGGGCGGAAAACAACAGAGAGAGAAAAACTCCCCGGCAGGGAGAAATATACCGGGAAATTCCTCCCCGGAGAGGGGAAATCGTCGTGATTGTCACCGTATCGCTCCGGGCATCATCAAGATCGTCATCGTCATCATCACCAGCACCATCACCCTCACCATCCATCTCCATCCCGCTGTAACGAATAGGGTTCTATATCGTTGTTCTTCACAAGATCTCTCTCTCGGTGTGGATTACTTGTTAGTAGTTGATGCTTGTAAGATTTATCAGTGTTTACACTTTATGACCAGATTTTTATTCATCATTATATCACCTCTGATGACAATCCATATGATCTCTTGTGAGTAGTTCGTTTAGTTCTTGATGACATGGGAGAAGTCAAGATGTTAGTAGTGGAATTATGTTGAAGTAATATCTAAGTGGTTTGATATTTACGTTGTGGTGTAATTCTTCTAGTGGTTTCATGTGAAGGTCGACTACATAACACTTCACCTTTATGGGCCTAGAGGGATGCATTGCGTATTTGGGTACTAATTGTGGGGTTGCCGGAGTGACAGAAACCTAAACCCCCGTTAGGAAACCGATGCACGAGGGAGTGTATGATCCCGGAGTTTAAGGCTATGGTTAGATTTATCTTAATAACTTTCTTGTATTTGCCGATGCTTGCAAGGGGTTTAATCACAAGTATGTATTAGTTCTAGTTGAGCGATGCATTAGCATAGATTCACCCACACAACACCTATCAAAACAATAAATATTAATCAACTGTATGAAAGGAAAGCACTTGACGAAGTTCCCATGTGTCCTCGAGAACGTTTGGTAATCATAAGTAGAACAACCGATTTGTCCTTTGCTCTAAAAAGGATTGGGCCACTCGCTGCAATTATATTTACTGTCTTTTATTTACTCGCACTTTATTTATCTGCTATATCAAAAACCACCAAACCTGTTTGCTAGTGTTAAAATGAATCCTCTATCCAACATGCTTGTCAACACCTTCTACTCCTTGTTGGGTTCGACACTCTTATTTATCGAAAGTACTACGATACACCCTATATACTTGTGGGTCATCAAGAGGAAGCAAGATCATAAATAACATACACATGAAAGAACATCATAAATTGATAATAATTGGACATATCATTCTATATTCGTCGGATCCCAGCAAACACAACATGTAGCATTACAATAAGATGATCTTGATCATGTTAGGAAGCTCACAAGATCTAAACATGAGGCACAAATAGGAGAGAACAACCATCTAGCTACTGCTATGGACCCGTAGTACAGGGATGAACTACTAACTCATCACTCCGGAGGCGGACATGGTGATGAAGAGCCCTCCGTTGATGATTCCCCCTCCCGGAAGGGTGCCGGGGAGAGCTCCAGAAGCCTCCCGAACTGGGGTTGACGATGACGGTGGCTACGGATCTTTTTGGTGGAAAAGGCTTGGGTGTTTAGGGTTAACCCGTGGAGGAGCTTAAATAGGCAAGAGGGCAACCTCGATGGATGGCCAGGGGGACCACACCACCTCCAGGCGCGACCGTGGGGGGCGCCGCCCTATGGCGTCGGGCCCCTGAGGCCCCCCTCTGGGTCTCCTCCGGACTCCGTGTATGTGACGACTTTCTAAGACTCTGGGATTTTGTTTCGTCCAATTCCGAGAATATTTCCAGAACAAGTTTTCTGAAACCAAAAAGAGCAGAAAACATGAACTGGCTCTGTGGCATCGTGTCAATAGGTTAGTCCCGGAAAATCCATAAAAATGACATAAAGTGTATAAGAAGTAGGTAGAATAAGGCATGAAAATAACATGGAACATCAGAAATTATGGATACGTTTGAGACGTATCATGTACCTAGTTGTTGTTTTAGACACCCTAATTTAGTTGCACCATATGTTCATTTTAATGGCATCCATTTCCCATCTGGGTTGCAACTAGAACAACCAAATTTGCATGATGGATATGATAAATTTCTTTTTTTATCCCATGTACCAAGTTGTTTTAGACACCTGATACGTCATAAACGTACACTTAATTTCTGATGTTCCATGTTGTTTTCTTATTGTTTCCCGCATGTTGCTATACACTTTATGCCATTTTTTTCGATTTTCGGGACTAACCTATTGACAAGATACCACAGAGCCAGTTCCCTGTTTTCTGCTGCTTTTAGTTTCAGAAAAGTTGTTTCGGAAATATTCTCGGAATTCGAAAATTCGAAGCCCAGAAGTCTTAGAATTCTCGAAGGTTCCACGGAGTCCCGAAGAGACCCGGAGGGGGGGCTCAGGGGGCCCACACCATAGGGCGGTGCGCCCCCCTTGGCCACGCCGGTGGGTGGTGTGGGGCCCCCGGACCTCCATCGCCTTTGCCCTTTCACCTATTTAATACCCCAAGACATAAACGCTAGGAGGATACCACTTTTTCCCGAGAAACACCCGAGGCCGCCGTCACCATCATCCCGAGATCGGGAGGGTTCTGGAGCTCTCCCCGGCACCCTGTCAGAGGGGGAAATCATCACCGGAGGGGTTACAGCACCATGCCCTCCTCCGAAGTGATGCGTGAGTAGTTCATCCCTGGACTACGGGTCCATAGCAGTAGCTAGATGGTTGTTCTCTCCACTTTGTACCTCATGTTTAGATCTTGTGAGCTGCCTATCATGATCAAGATCATCTTTATGTAATGCTATATGTTGTGTTTGCTGGGATCTGATGAATGTTGAATGTTATGTCTTCTGATTACCAATCCATCATGTTATCTTCATGCATATGTTATTTATGATCTTGCATGCTCTCCGTTATTAGTAGATGCTCTGGCCAAGTATATGCTTGTAACTCCAAGAGGGAGTATTTATGCTCGATAGTGGGTTCATGCCTCCTTTTCATTTGTGCTTGAGTGACAGAAACGTGATGGATGGAGGATGTGTTGTTGCCATTAGGGAGAAAACAACGGTGTTTACCTAGTTTACATTGTTTACATTACACAATCTTCTTACGACGATAATTTGTTGCTTCCAACTAAATACCCAACGTTTGTTTGGATGATATACTGAGGGTGGATTATTAGTCATAGATGAAGTTGGATAACGGTCTATGTATTTTGTTGTAATGCCTGCATGAATCACATAGTAATCTTTATGTCTTGCATATGCACCATGGTGCAGCCTTCATTTCTGTCAATTGCCCAGCTGTAATTTGTTCACCACACATGTTATTTATCTTTCACGGAGAGACACCACTAGTGAACTGTGGACCCCGGTCCTTTTTCCTCATACTGATAAAACACCTACTGCTTTCATACTGCTCTCATACTGTTCCTACTGTTTTCCACACCATACGTTTAATCTCTCTGTGTTCACCAAAACCGGTGAGATTGACAACCTCACTACTTTGTTGGGGAAAAGGGATTTGATTGTGATGTGTAGGTTCCACGTTGCTAATGAACCGGAAGTGCGCCCTGCCATCTCAGCTGCTTCAACCTTTTGAAGTTACTCCTTCCTCCTACTGGTCGATTCAACCTTGGTTTCTTTCTGAGGGAAACTTGCTGCTGCACTCTTCATACCTTCCTCTTGGGGTCTCCCAACGAACGTGTGTTCACACGCATCAAAGCATTTTCTGGCGCCGTAGCCGGGGAGAAAGAGAATTTATGCAATGGGAGTCTCTCACTTACAATCTCATTTCTTTGTTTTTGTTTTTCTTAGTTTATTTTATTTTTTCTTGTTTGCTTCTCTTTATAAAAAACACAAAAAATTAGTTCTTATTCTAGTTGTTATTCTTGCTTTATCATGCTTGCTAGCAATGTTTGATGCCTTTTGAACTAGATCTTATAGGCAAGGTGGGTTCACAGATGAAAAACAAAAATATTATAAGGAACACCACTTGTCACAAAAAGGAATACACTTATCGGAGCAAATTAATAAATTGCATGACTATGCTAAAAACTTGTGCTCTACTTATAATATTACTTATTGCTTTGATAAATCTTGCTGCTGTAGGAGGTATAAACACCTCCCTTTTTAATGTGACTATAATGATGATGTTACCATATCTTCTTATGTTAAGGGGAATTATGAATTATATGATGTGGAACAAATTGAAGAATTTATTGCTTGGAAGGGTGCATTCAAAATTGCTTATTTACTTGAAAGTATTGATGATGCACCTTATAAATACGAGATTTATGCTATACTTGAATATTGCTTTGATAATTACAAGGATTGTATATACTACATAATTGAATATCTTAATAAATTCTCTCAACCTAAGGAAGAGACTAATGCCTTGCAGGAACCTATGGAAGAAGAAATTGCTGAATCTGGAAGCTCATTGGATGAAAAGGAGGAGGAGAGTGATGATCAAGAGGAGGAAGAATGGAGCTACCCATGTCTACCTCCCAATGATAGTAACTCTTTAACTCATACATTATTTGATGAAATTGATACTTGCTACACTTGTGACCCTGATACTGCTATGAATAAAACTTGTGAGAATGATATTGCTACTGTTATTTATGATAATCCATGCTACTTGGATAAATCTTATGATAATGCTCTTGATGATGGTCCTATGTTACTTGATGTTATAAATTATAATGCTACTGAAAAAAGGATTGCTATAATGTGTCTTATACCTTTTATGAGTGATCAATCATCTTGTTTTGCTATTGCTAAAAGTGGGAAGAAAGAAGAGCTGATTTTAAATTTTGATCCCACTATTTTTGAGCTTGATATGAATTGTGTGCTTTTATACCATGACAAACATGTTTTATGTGATAATTATGTTGTTGAGTTTGTTCATGATGCTACTGAAAATTATTATGAGAGAGGAAAATATGTTTGTAGGAATTTTCATGTTACGAAAAGACCTCTCTTTTTGTTGAAAGTTTTGAAGTTGTTCTTGATTTCTAGTTTGAGTTTCTTTAATTTATTTATTTACAAGAATGCTATGCATAGGAAGTGGGTTAGACTTAATTTTTTTTATACTTTCTTCTTGATGCTCTCTCTAGCTTAATTTATATTTCTTATGAGAACATTTTCTTCACTTGAAAACACGTGAATCCACTTTTCTGGGCCTAGCTAAAAGACGTTAAAGAAAAGCACTTCTTGGGAGATAACCCATGGTTTTATTTTTCATTTGTTTTTATATGTTTTATTTGATTCAAGGGGTTGTATACTTCTGTAGAAACTCCTTTGTATCTTTCTTTTTATGTTTTAGTAGTGCCAAGTAAGGTTTCTGACGAGAGTTGGAGTTGGTTTTCGGATTTCTGCGCAGGAAACAGATTTCTGCTGTCCAACGTAAAAAATTGTATAAAATCCAGGAAGATCAGAATGATCTGAAATTCTTTGTGCTTATTCCTCGGCTAATTATGCAACTTTTTTGTTCTTTAAGTTTTGCTATCTGAGCAACCTAAGTGCCTCAAAAAAATTCGTCTTTACAAACTATTCTGGTTTTGACAGATTCTGCTATTTTTCTTGCATTTGCTCTTTTGCGATGTCAAGTGGATTTCTTTGCTTCATGAAACATCAGTGTCTGTAGCTAGTGTTTAAAAGTATCAATATCACTTGTTCTATACAGAACCAATGTATTTTTAATTGTTGCACTAACCCTCTGATGCGAATAACTGTTTGAGTGTGGTGTGAAGGAAGTTTTCAAGGGTCAAGAGAAGAAGTGATATATGTGACCAAGAAGAGTGCAAGTTCAAAGCTTGGGGATGCCCCCGTGTTTCATCCAAGAATATTTTTAGAATACTCAAACATCTAAACTTGGGGATTCCCAAGGCATCCCCTTCTTCATCAACTATCTATCAGGACACTTCTCGTGAAACTATATTTTTATTCGGTCACATCATATGAAGTTTACTTGGAGCGTCTGTTTGTTTTTCTTTCGTTTTCTTTTGTTTTATTTTGTTTTCCTTGCTGAAATAATATATTGCATCCTATAATTCTTTTTTTGGGAGAGAGACACGCTCCACTTTTTCGTTCGAATACTTGTTATGCTAGTATTCTTAGTTTTTCTTTTAGTTACTGCAAAAATTCCTGTTTAGCTCTTGTTTTCATTGCATCTCTTATTCAGAGCTGTTAGTTTTAGTAGTGTCATGTGAGTTCTCTCTTGTTTGCTTGCTGTAGAATTTAGAGAGTTTTTGGTAAATCATGTTTTGTATGGTGCTTGTTAGGAAAAGAAACTGCTGCTTGAGGTAGAATTTTTAACGGTGCAAGTAGAAGCTTGTATAGACTGTGGCTAGAATTTTTCATATCATGCTAGATTTTATTTTACTTTTAAAGCCTTGTGGTTATTGAGTAGCATGATTAGCCTCAAATATCTGAGAGTGTTTAGTGTGCCATTGAAAGAATCATGAGTTGTTCTTGTCATATTGAAGCATAAATTTGTGGTGTTCTCTTTTGAATGTTTTATTTGGTTGACTTGGCGCATGCTCACACCATGTTTATGACTATGTACCAGTCACGAATAGCCTCCATGATCGTTTAGTTTTTGAACTTGTGGTACCACTTATGCTTTGACTAATGTTGTTTATGTCGCTATGCATGATTATGGCTCTTATGCTCTCTTGATTTGTCGCTCCCAGTCTTTTGCTAGCCTTCACCTGTACTAAGTATGAGCTCTACTCGTGCAACCAACTCCCAAAAACCAAAGTTTTCCCATTGTGTCCACCATACCTACCTACATGTGGTATTTAACCGCCACTCCAAAGTAAATTGCTCATGTGTTACCTTTAAAACTTTCAACATTACTCCTGTTTTGTGCTCGTATTTTATCTCATGAGGACGTAAATAGAGAATCTTTATCTCACTTGTTGATTGGACTTTCACACCCTGGACTAGTGGCTTCATCCTCTTAACCAATGATAGAAGAGCTGGCAGTAGGGTGCCTAGCCCCAAATTAATAACACAAATTCTTTTCACTATTTTTGCCCCTCATTTATCAGTCAAAGCATAATTGTGTAAACAAAAGAGAAAGAGGGATGACCTTCTACCCAGATGCGTCCTTCTTTGGGAGTTGCTCTTGTGAAGTCTAGTTGGCTTGTGACGTACTGAATTTTCTGTTTATCATTCGTTGACATAAGCATACACCTCTTTTAAAATATAGAAACTCCTCCACGATATGTGATTGTTGGCAGGCACCCGAGGATTTGGTTAGCCATGGTTTGTGAAAGATGGTTGGGAGGAGTGTCAAGATTTTTATACCTCTGTTTAATTAAATAAAAGCTCTAGCACATGAGTGACCCATGCTTCCCTCTGCGAAGGGCCTTTCTTTTACTTTTATGTTGAGTCTCCATCTTCTAACTTTATGCAACGTTTAGAGAGCATTTTTGCCATTCTGAGTTTTATGTGCATTTGTCCGAGAAACATTGTTAATTGATTCATGATGTGTTATTGCTTGTTCTCTAATTATTTGTTCTAGTCTTCCTTATGAACTTTGAAGGTGTTCTGGCATGTATGTTTTGCCCCACTCTTAAGCACTAGCGAAATATCACTTTGACATGTTCTCTCTATACTTGAAACAAACGTATATCTTTGTTTGCATTGTTATTCATGATCTTTTATTTGAGTTACTTCTCATGATGCAAGGTGATTGCTATGCTTTATTATTAACGTTCTATTTATCATGCTTGTGTTAAAGTTCTATGATCTCAGCTTACTTGTGCTTTTACATTATTGATGATCAAGTTTATGTTGGTAGCATGACACCTCAGAAATTATTGTGTTTTTATCGTTTACCTACTCGAGGACGAGCAGGAACTAAGCTTGGGGATGTTGATACGTCATAAATGTATCCTTAATTTCTGATGTTCCATGTAGTTTTTTTATTGTTTCTCACATGTTTGTTATACACTTTATGTCATTTTTATTGATTTTACGGACTAACCTATTGACAAGATGCCACAGAGCTAGTTCCCTGTTTTCTGCTGTTTTTAGTTTCAGAAAAGTTATTCTGGAAATATTCTCGAAATTGGAAAATTTGAAGCCCGGAAGTCTTAGAATTCCCGAAGGTTCCACAGAGTCCCGAAGAGACCCAGAGGGGGGCCTCAGGGGGCCCACACCATAGGGCGCCCCCTTGGCCGCGCCGGTGGGTGGTGTGGGGCCCCTAGGCCTCCACTTCCTTTTCCCTTTTTCCTATTTAATCCCCCCGAGGCATAAACCCTAGGAGGATACCACTTTTTCCCGAGAAACACCCGAGGCCGCCGTCACCGTCATCCCGAGATCGGGAGGGTTCTAGAGCTATCCCCGACACCCTGCCGGAGGGGAAATCACCACCGGAGGGGTCTACACCACCATGCCCTCCTCCGAAGTGATGCGTGAGTAGTTCATCCCTATACTACGGGTCCATAGCAGTAGCTAGATGGTTGTTCTCTCCACTTTGTACCTCATGTTTAGATCTTGTGAGCTGCCTATCATGATCAAGATCATCTTTATGTAATGCTACATGCTGTGTTTCCTGGGATCTGATGAATGTTGAATGTTATGTCTTCTGATTATCATTCTATCATGTTATCTTCATGCATATGTTATTTATGATCTTGCATGCTCTCCGTTATTAGTAGATGCTATGGCCAAGTAGATGCTAGTAACTCCAAGAGGGAGTATTTATGCTCGATAGTGGGTTCATGCCTACTTTTCATCTATGCTCGAGTGACAGAAACGTGACGAATGGAGGATGTGCTATTTCCATAAGGGAGAAAAGAACGGTGTTTACCTAGTTTACATTATTTATATTCACTTTGCTTACGACGACAATCTGTTGCTTGCAACTTAATACCCAACGTTTGTTCGGATGATATTCGGAGGGTGGATTATTAGTCATAGATGCACTTGGATAACGGTCTATGTATTTTGTTGTAATGCCCACATGAATCACATAGTAATCTTTATGTCTTGCATATGCACCACGGTGCAGCCTTCATTTCTGTCAATTGCCCAGCTGTAATTTGTTCACCACACATGTTATTTATCTTTCATGGAGAGACACCACTAGTGAACTGTGGACCCCGGTCCTTTTTCCTCATACTAATAAAACACCTACTGCTTTCATGTTGCTCTCATACTGTTCCTACTGTTTTCCACACCATACTTTTAAGCTCTTTGTGTTCAGCAAAACCGGTACGATTGACAACCTCACTGCTTCGTTGGGGCAAAGTGATTTGATTGTGTTATGTAGGTTCCACGTTGCTGCTGAACCAGTAGTGCGCCATGCCATCTCAGCTGATTCAACCTTCTGAAGTTACTCCTTCCTCCTACTGGTCGATTCAATCTTGGTTTCTTTCTAAGGGAAACTTGCTGCTGCACTCTTCATACCTTCCTCTTGGGGTCTCCCAGCGAACGTGTGTTCACACGCATCAACACCCTAGTTTAGTTGCAACAACTGTTGATTTCTAATTGCATCCATTTCCCAACTGAGTTGTTGCTGGAACAAGCAATGTTGCATGATGGAAATATAAGTTGATGTTTTATCCCATGTACCAAGTTGCTGCAGTTTGCTTTTTTGACTTTTGTATGCTCTCAGGGTTTTGTGGAACTAATTAAGTAAGTTGTAGTCTTAGAACACCCAATTTTTTTATGTGGTCATCTAAGTTGTTGTTTTTCAAACACTAATTATAGATATATTTTTTATATGGCGATGCAGTTGTGAATATAGTTAACTAGGTTGTGCCTTTCAGAACCAGTGGTTATTTTTTGTATTTATCTAAGTTGTAATAAGTTACTACATGTTTAGTGGTAAGTTGTAGTCCCCTCTATACTGAGTTGCATATTCCATTTCATTAAGTTTATTTACACTTCCTAAGTATCTTATCCTATTTCATTAAGTTGATTATCCACTTTTAGTTTAAGTTTGAGAAACTAATTGCACGCATACATGCAACTTTGGGATTAACTTGATTCTGGTCAATTTAGTTAAGTTTGAGATACTAATTGGCACTTTTAGTTAAATTTTCACATTAAGTAGAGTTGCTAGTCAATTTATTTAAGTTATTTCCTGCTCATTGTTTCAAGTTTTGTCTTGCTGCAATATCCATGTTTAGTTAAGTTTCACATTAATAGAGTTGCTAGTCTATTCAATTAAGTTGATTGTCCTCGGCAATTAAGTTGCTCACACCCTTTAATTAAGTTGTTTCCTACTCATTTTATTTGAAGTTTTACATACATCAACATCCATGTCTCTGCTTCACTTGAATAAGTTGTTTACCCCCCCTTAAGTTTGTTTTCACATTTTCTGTGCGACAGGGGTATTTTGTTCTGCATCACCAAGGAAATCATCTGACTTACATATAGTTTCTTATTACATTTTATTAATTTGCTTATCGTACTCTCTTAAGTTTTTTTTCATGTTTATCCCATGGACTAGCTATTATTTCTTTTGTCCCGCTTCACAAGACAAAAAAGGGATTAGAGTTGCCAAGTTTTATATCCTTGCATATCCATGATTTTCAAGAGTTGCTCATACATTCCCATTTATTAAGTTTAGGTTTTTTTTTACATCCTGTCGAGACATCGTGGTAGAGTTCATAGACGGGGGTGCCATGAGACTACTGATAGAGATGTGAGGGGACGTGGTAGTATGACAACTAGGAACACCAAAATTACCCAGGTTCGGTACGTTGCAACTAGGCGGAGTTCCTACTCCTGCAATCTCACTAAATCAGGGCTGAAGCCTGAAGTATACAAAGTACAATGTGAGTTGGGATTAGCTAACTCGGCGAGGATCAACTTCTCGGCGAGTTGGCGTCTAGCTTATTCCCTGTCTTTTCTTCCCTCCCGTCCGGCTTTATATAGATAGCCGGGTTAGGGCTTACAGAAAGGAAAACCTAGAAGACTACGGTAAATTTCTAACTTGGAAAGCAGGAATCCGCCTTCTACTCCAAGCCGCACCACGTGTGCCGTTGTCGAGTTCTTCTAGAATCCGGCTTCTGCGCGTCAGCTTACTGGGCCGCCTAATGGACTGTGATCCATTACCAATCAGACCACCCTGGTAATCCGGCTCTTTAGGACAATGCCGGATATACCCCTAATCGGTATATATCCGACAGTAGCCCCCAAGAAGGATTGAGACTCCAGTCTGCCGTTCTTCGCCAACTTGCATTCTTTTCTGAGAAATGTTGGCCTTTGTCTCGATTCTTATTTTCCTCAAATCTTGCTTACCGCGAAACTTGGATTTTCTCAGAATCCAACTTTTTCTTCCGCGAGCCTTCGTGGAGAAGGAACTTCCTGACGTCAGCGATAAAATCGTGCTAACGTCGGGGACGTTTGGGTTCAATGTGAAACAACGAAACGTATCTCTGACAGATTCTCGCGGGGAACGAGGGGATAGCAATTATCACATGTCCTCTAATTTCCCGGATTTTCCGGTGTCTGACACGTGTCGAAGATCTAACGGTCAAAAGAGCCATTGTGGCGTATCTCAAAGTTTTTCCGGCTATAAATAACCGTCCTTGGGCCCTCCGGCCGTTCTTCCGCTCTCACTCCATCTCCCAGCCCTCAAGCACCATTGCTCCCGAGCCAAGAACTTGCTAGTGCGAGCAGAGCCCGTGCATTCCGCACCGTCCCCGGAGGTTCATCATTGGAGGTTCCGGATCTTCTCCGCGCCGCCCAAAAATGGCTATCGCTGACTCATCATGCGCCGCAAAGGAAAACTCCGTCTCCATCGACATCGACGAGATCATCAACAGCATCGATCCCCAAGTGGATTCTCCCGGCCGTGCCGCCGCGAGCGCGCCGGAGGAAACTACCGGTGGATCGGCTCACGAGGATCCGCCTCTCGCGGCCAAGAATTTGGTGTCGTCATCTGCTGCGCCGTCGCCGCCATTCGCCCCCGAGACAGCGGAAGAAAAGCTTATCCTCGTCGATGAGGAACTCGCTGCCGCGGCCACCGCTGGAGCGGATGAAGAAGGGGAGATGTACGGGAATTGGAGCTGGTGTAACTTGGTTCCTTCCCTCCTTCCGACAATGGAGAAGGAGGGGTTGGTGCTGAAAGGCAAATGGAGGCACGAGGAGGACGACACCGATCCCACGCCAAAAGTCGGGGAAAGGGTTCTCCTTACCTCACACATCTGCCGAGGTATGGAATTTCCACCTTCTGTCTTTTTCCTCCAAGTCTTAAACCACCACAACATTCAGCCCCACAACCTTCCTCCCAACTCCATACTGTATCTAGCATGGTTCCATGCCATCTTTGAAGGGTATCTAGGGTTAGAACCTAGGTTAGACTTTTGGCAGTTTTGTTTCGGGGTTAAGTGAAACCCTTCTGAGGGTGCACTCCTGACTTGTGGAACCATTTCCTTCACCCTACGTAGATTTAGGGAGGATTGGTTCCCCAAGATCAAAACCTCGGAATCCGTCAAGTTTTGGACGGGTTCCTTCTTCTACCACCAAGATGTCCCGTTTCCTGGAAAGGAAACGGGAATTCCACGTTTCGCTAATTGCGCTGCCACTCCCCAAGACAACTGGGCAGTGGGCGCAGTTCAAACCTTGCCGGATTATTTAATGAAAATCAAACGACGCATCACAAAACTCGTCTCCTCCACTCCTCCTCTCACTGGAACCGACACAGTCCTGTGTTGGTTCGGGAGACACATCCAGCTTTTGGCTTATCGCGGAACCCGGCTTCTATGTGAATGCAAGGGTCTAGAGGATACAATAAGGGGAACGGACAAAGCGTTCTCCGAAAGAGACTTCAAGAAGCGGGTTAATCATTTGGTTGCTACTCAAGACCAATATGAAGAAAGCCGAGAGATGTACCACGAAGGAAATCCGGCTCCAAAGGTAATACTTTTCCTCTTTGGACAATTTCTCGGATTTTTATCTTTCTCAGATTTCTAACTTAGCTGGACTCTGCGCATTTTTCCATAGTTCGTTGATCTCACCGACAAGGATCTTGCGACCGATGCCGAACTAGACGCAATGCGTGCCAGCTTTTCTGGCGCACGGAAACGCAAGAAGCCATCGACTGCTGAAGGAGTGCTGGAACTTGACGGGATTCCTGTCGCTACTTCCAGGTAAATCATTCGGGTTTCCTTTAGCTTTTTGTCGCAAGAGTTCTTTTCTTTTTTTTCTCGGAATTCTAATTTATCGGAATTTCTTTCCTTTCCCTTCTTTTCCAGCCTTGCTCCTACCTCTCTGAAGGAAAAAAGGCTGAAGAAACATAAGGCAGTTGCTAGAAGAGGGAGCATCCATCCCCTGATGCAGCCCCTGCTACCGCAGCTGCCACAGGAGGAGAAAACCAAGCTGTAAGGGAGGAAGAATATCCCCTACCGACCAGCCAGCCTTTTGCGTCCGAGTCGGACGCGAGGGAATGGGCGGTGCCAGAAGCGGGAGGCCCTTCTCGTACAGCTGAGGAGGAGCCCATTCCGACTTCCGACAAGGAGTTCAAGGTAAAGGAGGAACCATTTGACGAACACTGATATATGCATCCGTGGGCGACCAAATTTTTCGCCCCAGCACCCTTAATCCGTCCTTGGCTGCAAGGCGGGCTTATTTTAAGGAATAACTTCGTATTTTCACCTCGGCAGGTCATCCAGGACGGCCTCTGCCATGTCAGGATTCTTTTTGCAGACTATGCAAAAGAATTCAACGAAAACTTGGCAAACTTGACCAAGATGAGCCAGGTAATATCTCTAGCCCCCAAGCAATAAGTCAAATGCATACTTCTGCCTTAATGCTTTTTCCATTACTATGCTTGTTTTTAACTTAAGTGTTTTTGTTTCTTTTCCGTGTTTCAGCAAACTGCTAAAAACATCAACATGGAAGTTTTCAGTAAACTTACCATCAAGAACAACGAGGTGAAAACCCTTCTTTCTATTCTTGAGGATATGGAAGCAAAGCTAGCGTCTGTTGAACAGCAGCTGTCTGAATCAACAATATTTCTCTGCTTTCTGTTGTGATTTTGTATAATTAATTTTTCCGAGTTTCTAACTCTTCTTTTTACTTGCTTTTCAGCTTCTTTGGCGAAAGCCAAACAAATTGCTGAAGATGCCGGCAACGCCGAGAACCTCCCCCGAGAGAATCTGGATCTTCACAAGCTTACTGTGAAGCTCCAGAAGGAACTGGAGGCCAGCCAACTAGTTGTTGGCATTGCTGAGGCTAAGGCCTCCAGCCAGGCCGAGAAAGACAAAGCTACAATCAGGGACCTGGAGAATGCCCTGAACCAGCATTTGGAAGAAGGCACCGAGATGTATCGGATTCTCGGTAAGTTTTCTGTCTTTTACCCGATTTTTTCTTGTTTCCCTTCTCCTGTTTTTCCTAACATTTGTTTGTTGATTGAAACAGGAGGTAGCCCCCAGCTTACCCGGATTGAGAGAATCCGGGCTTTCGGGAAACTCTTCACCGCACTCAAAGTTGCGGGAATGTTACTTGTTAATAAGTACCTTCCCGACAAATCTGGGGAGTTCTCGTAAGTCAGAAAACTTCCGGAGGCTATCATGGAGGTGGCGAACCGCAAGGAGTCTTGGATCAGTTCTGCGGCTCGTGGTGGTGCATGCATGGCCCTTGGGCTCATGCGTATGCATTACCCCACTACCAAATCTTGGCGCGTGGTGTCCGATATCCCTCAAGGATACACGGATGCTCAGTGGACCAGCATATTTGATGATATCAAAGGTCATGCCACCAAGATCGCCAATATAGTGAACATCTCCACCTTCTACCCCCAAGGAGGAAATCCCGACAACTCCCGAGGAATCCAGCAGCGAAGACGAAGACTCGGATGCCTGAAGAAGTTGCTTGGTCCTGGGTAGAAGATAGGAAAATAGAAGCATTACTATTCTTACATTGTAACACTTATTGTAATGCTATCTATTCTTTTGTATAAACAAGTACTCCGCTTTTGCAGTTAAATTATTAAGTCTTTGCAAGTTTTCCGGGTTTTTATTCCTCTATCTTCTAAGTTCTCTGGTTTATATGTCTTAACTATCCTTAGCGTTTGAAATGGCTCGATAGTATATAATCTTCATGCCGAGTGACTGGGTATAACCAATCAGTCAAAACTCAGAAACATGGATCATACTAAAGGCATTTTTACTTACTAATTTCAGTGACCCAACATAAGAATAATCAGATAATACTTAGAGAAAAAGTAAGGAATTTTGTATGAAACTCAGGCACGCAGGCACAATCTGGGTTTCCTTAAGCCTCCTAAGGCCGAAAATCATTCAGTTTTTTTAACTCCGAGCACGCAGGCACAATTCGGGTTAACATTGAGTATTTTGAAAGGTCATTGGGAAATAGATAAGGCGGATTTATGCTTTGTACTATAATAAACATGTAAAAATATAGATGTATGAATTCTGACAACTTTATTTCATGATCTCAAACATGTTTACATAAAAATTGAACTAAGTGTAAAAGGGACGTAACTGCTGGATGCTCCAGGGACTTTTGGTCTCTCCTAGTTCGACATCTATCTTTCTCTTTCTTTTGCGATTCGGTCTTTTGGGATCATCCTCCATGTCCCGAATATCTACAAGATAGTATGATCCATTTTTTATGGCTTTACTGATGACAAATGGTCCCTCCCAGACTGGGGCTAACTTGTGCTTCCTTTCTTGCATCAATCTTAGCACTACGTCACCTTCTTTGAAAGAACGATGCCTGATTTTCCGACTATGGTAGCGTCGTAATTCTTGCTGATAAATGGAGGATCTTTGAAGTACAAGTTCTCATTCTTCTTCTGAAAGATCGACGGCATCCTGTCGTGCACTTTCGGCATCTGAGTCATCGTAAGCCTGCACTCTTGGTCTATAATGGAGCATGTCCATTGGAAGCATTGCTTCTGCGCCATAGATCAGGAAAAACGGGTTTGCCCTGTTAATCTATTTTGCGTCGTTCGAATACTCCAAAGCACGGAAGATAATTCCTCTACCCATGCTCCAGCTGCTCTATGAAGAGGAGATTCGAGTCTTGGGCGTATTCCCTGCTGGATTGAGCTATTCATTCTTTCAACCTACCCATTGGATTGTGGGTGTGCCACAGATGCAAGATCTAGGCATATTCCCGTTTGCCGGCAATATTTTGCAAACTCTCCAATTGGGAAATTTGTCCCGTTGTCGGTAATTATGCTGTGTGGAACGCCGTATCTCATGACTACGTCAATTATGAAATTTCTGGCAGTTACACCGTCAAGCTTTTTGATGGGTTTCGCCTCCACCCATTTGGTATACTTATCTACTGCAACGAGTAGATGTGTAAGTCCACCTCTTGCAGTTTTGAATGGTCCCATCATATCTAGCCCCCAGACCGCAAATGACCATGTAATAGGGATAGTCTTGAGTGCTTGGGCTGGCATATTCGTCTGCTTGGCATAATACTGACATCCGGCACATGTATTAACTATGTGATCGGCGTCTGTCTTGGCTGTAAGCCAGAAAAACCCTGCACGGAATGCTTTTTTAACTATGCTTTTTGATTGAGCATGATGTCCGCAATCTCCTGCATGGATTTCTTGCAATATTTCTTGGCCTTCTTCTGGAGAAATACATCGCTGAAAATTTACGATAGTGCCGCGTTTATACAGGCAACCATTAATTATCGTGTATCCTTTGCATCGACGTTTTATCTGTCTTTGCAAGACCTCGGCTGCTCCATCTGGGAACTTCTGATCCACTAAGAAGTTTAAATATGGAATTGTCCAATCCGGATTAACGAGCAGGACTTCAATTGACTCGGAAACGAGAGGGTAGTCAACATCTCCAACTTTTATCGATGGTTCATGCAAATGTTGGACAAAGACACCTGGTGGTAGGGTTTTCACTCTTTCTGAGCCCATGCGGGCTAGTGCATCCGCGTTCCAGTTTTATTCCCTTTTGATATGAAGTACTTCAAATCCCAGGAAGCAAATAGCAAACTCTTCCACCGTTCTCCGTTATTCGGCCATGATGAGGCTTTTGGCGTCCCATGTTTGGTTGAGCTGATGCTGTACCAAATCTGAGTCGCCATAGCATAATATGCGTTTAACACATATTTCTTTTGCAATATGCATGCCATGAAGCAAAGCTTCGTATTCTGCCACGTTATTACTGGCGTTGAAGTGTATTTGTAATACATACTCCATAGTATCTCCCTTTGGGGATTTTAGCACTACACCAGCTCCAGCGCCTTCTTTCATCTTGGATCCGTCAAAGTGCATGACCCAGTATTCCCACTACGGCATTGGTGTATTTTCCATTGCTTGTGTCCAATCAGCGACAAAGTCTGCCAACGCCTAGGATTTAATTGCCGCCCGGGGTTGGTACTTAATATCGAACACAGCTAACTCGATGACCCATTTGGCTACTCGACCTGTTGCGTCCGCATTGTTAATAATATCCCCTAGTGGTGCTTTACATATCACTGTTATGGAATGTCCTTGGAAATAATGGCGGAGTTTTTGAGATGCGAAAAACACACCATATGCCATCTTTTAAAAGTGTGGATACCTTTGTTTGGACTCGGAAAAGACTTCGCTGACATAATATACTGGATGTTGATCTGGTATGCTTTGCTCTTCTTTCCGTCTTTCCACAACTATCACGGCACTAATAACCCTCTTTGTTGCTGTGAGATACAGTAATATGGGTTCTTCGTCTTTTGGTGATGCCAAAATTGGAGCTTTCATCAAGGTTTCTTTTAGCTGGGTTAATGCTTTGTTCGCCTCTTCTGTCCGTACAAATTTGTCAGATTTCTTCAACAATTTGTATAATGGCAGAGCTTTGTCTCCTAGCCGGCTTATAAACCTGCTGACTGCGGCTGCAGAACCCGTAAATCTTTGTACACCTTTTAGACACGTAGGCTTTGAGATGTTTAGGATTCCCTTGATCTTTTCCGGATTTACTTCTATTCCTCTGTGAGAAACGATAAAACCCAGAAGTTTTCTTGAGGGAACCCCGAATACACACTTTAGTGGATTCAACTTCATTTTGTAAGTGGCAAATTTTTGAAAGTTTCTCGTAGATCTTCAAGGAGTGTATCTTTTTCCTTGGAAACGACGGCAATGTCATCCACGTAAACGTGAACATTTTTGCCAATCTGACTATGCAAACAACGTTGCATGCAACGCTGGTAAGTTGCACCTGAGTTGTTCAGGCCAAAAGGCATGGTTATATAATAGTATGTTTCATACGGGGTTATGAAGGAAGATTTGATTTGGTCCTCCTCCTTCATTCGTATTTGATGGTACCCGGAATAAGCATCCAAAAAGCATAAAAGCTCAGAGCCAGCAGTGGCGTCTATTATTTGACCGATTCGCGGTAACGTGAACCTGTCTTTTGGACACAATTTGTTTAGGCCGGTGTAATCTACACACATCCTAAGGACAGTACTATCTTTCTTCGGGACTAATACTGGGTTTGCAGACCATTCAGTATGTAAAATTCCCGGATAAAATCAGCTGCCAATAGCCGGATAATTTCCTTGCCAATAACCTTCCATATTCTTCCGTCAAATCGACGGAGACCTTGTTTGACGGGTTTAGAAACTGGAATCACTTTGATTTGATGCTCAGCAAGCTCCCTGGGTACACCTGTAATGTCCGCATGACACCAGGCAAAAATATCCCAGTTCTCACGGAGGAACTTGATGAGTGCGCTTTCCTATTTGTCGGTCATCCTGGTTCCCACTACGACAAATTTTGTCGGATCTTTGGGATCTAGGATAACTTGTCTTGTATTCTCGGAAGCTTTGAAACTATCTGCGGGCTTCCGACTTTCTTTTCCTGCCAGCATTTCTGTCGGCGATACCTCTTTTGCCAGCTCCTTCAATTCCTCCTTTGCTATTACTTTTTCTGCGCAAAGGGCGTTTCCTTTTTCCTGCTCGTTTGCCAATTTGAAGTCTCCCGATATGGTGATTACTCCTCCTTTTGGCCCTGGCATCTCCAGCTTGTTATAAATATAACATAATCTTGCCATGAATTTGGCGAAAGCTGGACGTCCGAGTATTGCATGGTATATAGTTTCGAACGACACGACCTCGAAAGAGATTTTTTCCTGTCGGAAATGCTCTTTTTCTCCAAAGGTTACTTCTAGGGAAATTTCTCCTAGGGATTGTGCTTGTCTGCCAGGAACGATGCTGTGGAAACGTATATTGCTATGATTGAGCTCGGTCTTGGAGATTCACAGATGTTTTAGTGTATCCAGATACATTATATTGATGCTGGATCCTCCATCCATCAGCACTCTTTTTAGCCTAGTGTTTTGAACAACAGGGCTTACAATTAGAGCTTGTGTGTTGGGTTCTGGGGATATTTCCGAGATGATCAGACTGATCCCAGGTAATTGGTGTGTTTGAGTACTTCAAGAATTTGGGGGTTGGTGGAACAACCGCGTTTATTGCTCGAAGTGTTCTCTTTGCCACCTTTGCTGAGGGAATTGCCAGGAAAGTTAGGTTACATTATCCATCAACTTTCGGAAACTTTGCTTTGCCTTTTCGCTGCTATTCCTGGATATTTTTCATCAGTGTCCGATTCATTGTCTTCTTTTTCAGCTTCTGGCTTTTGCTTGGAGAATTTCCTCTTGGAATTTTCCCTTATTTCCGGATCCTGCAATGTCTTTCGTATGCTTATTAAGCCGGCATTGTGCATTAGTATGGGTAGGTTTCCCAAATTTCGAATGGTGGACACAGTTTTCCGACTTAATCTTTTCCCACTCTTCCTTTGAGTAGGAGATACGTTCTGTGTTTCTTCCTTTCCATTTGCTGCCATTATCCTTTCCAAAAGCTAAATTAACTTCTTTGGGCTTTGGCTGTGCTTCTGTGGTAGATTTTTTCTCAGAACGAGGTGTCTTTTTAGCCTGAGCCAAAGCATCTATATTTCCACCTCTCGCTCTAATGTCGTCTTCAGCCGCTGCATGCTCATTGGCGGTGGTAAGCATAGATCCGAGATCTTTGTGCTCCTTTGAACCAACCATGAACGGTACGAGGCCGAGCTTTAAACCATTGATGAAAGCATGCATTGCTTGCATATCACTTACTCTAGAGCAGCTGTTTTTCATTGCAGTCCATCTTGAGATAAAGTCGACATATGGCTCATCTTCAAATTGGATGCATCAGTTTAGCTGGTTGATGCTCTTGGGGCGTTTGTATGTTCCCCGAAAGTGCTGAGTAAAAACTCTAGCCATATCATCCCAGCTATCCACGGTTCTTGACGGAAGCCCGTTGATCCAATCTCTGGCTCCGTCCAGCAACATTAGGGGGAGGAACTTTACCGCCTCCAGATTTGTCCCTTTGTTAATCTGGACGAATGTATATTAGTCTAAGAGCCAGATATCCGTGTTTGTACTGCCGGTGTGTTTTTGATATGTTGGACCAACTTTGGCAAAGCCAAAATGTAGAGTTATTCTCTGGATCCTGTAAGTGAAACACTTAGGTCCAAAGTATAGATCATCTCTTTCCGCTCTATCAGCGTGAACATAATATCTGCCGGCTGAATGGATAGAAGGGGATATGCTCCTTTCTTTTCCATTGTTGCGCGAATGCGCTTTCCCGAGATTATCCTTATTTTGTCCGTTGTCATGTCCTTTGGAATAAGGTGGAGTTCTACTCCTTGGCCTTTCTTTATTCCTAGGAGGAGTACGGGATCCCTCACGCCTGTGAGGAATGTCGTATCTTCCGGCTTTTTCAGCAGGGTGTCTCGGAGGTGGCATTGCTTTTCTGTCTTTCCGGTTTTGTTCTTCCCGATCTCGGGGATTAATTCCACCTTTCGGCGGATGGGATCATGTTCTGGACGCTGCATCCTTATGATCTGGAATTTTCTTGTCCTTTCTCGGATCTCCTTTCTTCTCTTTGGAATTGCCTGAATCTCCAGGTTCGCCAGGTCCAGGTGCTCCAGCGGCGCAAGTGGCAGTTTTGCATAGGGCCGAGTCGTCGTGCAACTTCCCTGATCTTGCATGCCCCCGCTGTTGCTGTTGCAATGGCTTTCCTAATAAAGCATACACCCCTTGGAGCTTTTCGTCATTGGAGTACAGATCATCATTGAGGATGGCGAATGCGGCTTCCGTGTTTTCTGCTGTGGTTTTGTATACAGGTTCGCCCTTGGCATCAATGTCGTTTACTTGTTTTTGCCAAGAAGAGTTTTGGAACCGTTCCTTTGGTGGCAATACTTCCGGTCTTGCGATTCCGGGTAACCGTGTAGGTTTTATGCCAGATCTATTCTTTCTCTCGTATTTCTCTATTTCTTCCTGCTGCCACTTAATGTCAGCTTGGGTTTTTAGGAGGTTTTCCTGAGTTCTGAAGAGATGTTGCTGCTGCCTTTGGAGAGCTTGCCTCCTGGCTTCCAGCACTTCAGGGGGTTCGTGGAGTCACACTGGTGTTTGAAGTAAATCACGTTCGTCCTGTTCTGAATTGGTGGAACAGGGATTTCCTTTGTTTTCTTGTCCACAAGCTTGACTCCGCTTCCTCCTCCTACTTCTAGGTTTTCATTGGCGGTATCCACCAATTTTTTCTTTCAGAGTTTGTATTGGAGTTTCTTGGCAGTCTTGTTTCTTTTCTTGGAAGAGGGAGGTTTTTTTTACTAGGTTCATCTTCTGTCAATTCCTTGACATCAGGGTAAATTGGACTGGTTTCACCGTCCTCTCTTTCCTCATCTGGCGGAGGTGTTTTAGGGTCTTCCTGGCTTTCAGCATCCGTGTTGTCAGCCGGTTTTGCCATAAGCACTTCATGCAATCCCTCTTGAAGAGATTTGACATTTCTTTCGAAAGCATCTTCATCTTCGTCCTCGGAGTCGAGCTCGTCCGATCCAGGTTCCGACTCTAATCTTGCCTCAATGGCGGCTAGCACAGAGTCGGCTTCCGAGTTTACCGTCATATCGACGGGTGTCGGATCTTCCAAATCTACTGTGGGATTGTTTTCATCTGTCTCTTCCACGGGATTGCTTTCACCCGTGTTTTCAGCGACCTCGGATTGCACCATGCCAATAAAGTGAGATCTGATTGCATGTATCTCCGAGGAGATAGCAAATTCAGCAGGATATCGACGATCTGAGCAAAATCCGGTATCATAGTTTTCTTCAACTGGGTATAGGGTGGGTGGGATAAATCTACTTCCACCACAGAATCCCATTGCATCTGCAGTAAATACGATAAAGATGTTTGCAGATCCAATCGGTAAAACGCAGGCACTTACCAGATGATTCCGTGCTGGCATGTACGATCCGTTGTCGAGGAAGCGCCCGACGTCGTTATCGAATTCCAAGCTTCCGACAGTTATGGTACTGCCGATTCCGCCGAGTATCCCCGATCAAAACATAATGCCTAACGTCGTTGGCCCCATGGTGGGCGCCAATTGTCGAGACATCGTGGTAGAGTTCATAGAAAGGGGTGCCATGAGACTACTGATAGATATGTGGGAGGACGTGGTAGTATGACAACCAGGAACACCAAAAATTACCCAGGTTCGGTACGTCGCAACTAGGCGGCGTTCCTACTCCTGCAATCTCACTAAATCATGGCTGATGCCTGAAGTATACAAAGTACAATGTGAGTTGGGATTTGCTAACTCGGCGAGGATCAACTTCTCGGTGAGTTGGCTTCTAGCTTCCCCTCTTCTTCTCTCCCGTCCGGCTTTATATAGATAGCCGGGTTAGGGCTTACAGAAAGGAAAACCTAGAAGACTACGTTAAGTTTCTAACTTGGAAAGCAGGAATCCGCCTTCTACTCCAAGCCGCACCACATGGGCCGTGGTCCGGGTTCTTCGAGAATCCGGCTTCTACGCGTCAGCTTACTGGGCCGCCTAATGGACTGTGATCCATTACCAATCAGGCCACCCTGGTAATCCGGCTCTTTAGGACAATGCCGGACATACCCCTAATCGATATATATCCGACACATCCATTTTTTCTTTTCTTTCTGGCAATTGTATTTGTGGACGCTTGCAAGTAGTGTAATCGTAAGTGTGCATTAGTCTTGGATAGGACGGTGCACTAGCATAGGTCGACCCACATAACACTTACCAAAACGATAAAGATTAATCAACGGCGTGCGGTGAAAATATCTAGACGAAACCTCCCGTGTGTCCCCAGGAACGTTTTAGCCATTATAAGAAGTGCCACCGGCCTGTCCTTTGTGCTAAAAAGGATTGGGACACTTGCACCAACTATTTACTTTGTTTGTTATTTAATTTTTATCGCTTTATTACCACTACAAAAATCTCTAAACAATTGTTCTCTAGTGTTTACAGTGAAACCTTGCTCGAAACTAGTTATCAATACCTTCTGATCCTTGTTGGGTTCGACACTCTTATTTACCGAAAAAGCTACAATCGATCCCCTACACTTTTGGGTAATCAATGCCCAAGGCATTCCCTTTTCATCAACAAAAATATCAGGTTTCTTTTAAAACACTATATTTTTATTCCTTCGCACGATATGTGTTATTCTTGGAGCGTCATTTTATTTTGCTTTCAGTTTTGTTTTGTTTTCTTGCTATAGTAAATGGTTGGATACTAGCATATTTTAGTTTGGAGAGAAACACGCTCCATTTTTATTGTCTAGAACACTCTAGTTTTCACTCTTTTTGATCCATGAGTGTTCAGTTTTTGCTAGTATTGCGTTTAGCTCTTGTTTTCACTTGAATTGTTTTCAGAGCTTGTTGGTTTGCTTCATTTATATATGATTAGCTCTCTGGTCTTTGATGATTATTTTCTTTGAGATTTGTTTCAAATAAGTTGATTGGTGTTGGAGAAGAGTAAATTGTTTCATACTTATAGTGGTGCAATAGGAACCTTGTTTTGACTATAGCTTAGACTTTGGCATGTCATATTAGATGTTATTTTAATCATTTGCTTAGTAGTATATGAAGTATCATGACGAGTCTCAAATAGCTGAGAGTGCTTAATGTACAATTGAGATTAAATCATGTGTTGTTTCCTCATAATGAAGCATGGTATTGTGGTATTTCTCCTTTGAATCATTTATCTGGATTGACTTGGCGCATGCTCACACCATGTTATGAATATAAAAAAATTCACCTTAAGCACTTATGATCATTTAGTTTTTGACTTAAAATATTACTTCATGCTTTGATTAATAATATTTTGTCGGTATGCATGATTATGCCTGTTATTGCTCTCTTAGTTGGCTAAATTTCTGTTTTCTACAAGCCCGAGCCCGGCCCGACTCGAATTATTCGGGCTGGGTCGGATCAGGCCGCCCAGGCCGGGCTTCCCATGCCAAGGTCTGGTCCATCATACCTATCTATATGTGGTAGTAAATCGCCACTTCAAGTAAATTTCTCGTGTGCTACCTTTAAACCTTCAAAATTAGTAAACCTGCTTAGTGTTCTTATTTTAGCTCATGAGGAAGTAGTTGAAACTTTATCATGGTTTATGTCAAGCAAGGTTCTTCTCCCTTATTTCACCCGATGAGTATGGAACTTGTGCTCATCTAAATTTGCAGAGAACTGGTGCCAAATAATATGAACTCAAATAATATAAAAAGGCACTTCCCCATAGTTTTGATGAATGCTGGTGGACACCCGTGGATACGGCTAGCTCTGGTTTGTGAAAGGCTAAGGTGGGAGGGGGGAGTGTCAACCATAAGAAAAAATGCTAATGGAAACCACTCTCAAAAGTCTAAACACCTTGCTTGACATGGGTTATGATAAGTTTTTCATCACCATTCGTTGACATAGACATACACCTCTCTCAAAATTATATTTTCAATACCTCTGTTTTATGAAAAAGATCTACCACATGAGTAATCCATGCTTCCCTGTCCGAATGGCCTTTCTTTTACTTATATACTGAGTCTTCATCTTCTTACTTTATGCACCAGTTAAGAGAGCATAGTTGTCATTCTGAGTATAATGTGCATATTCATGATTATGGTATTGCTTGCTCTCAAATTATTTGTATCTAGTCACCATTTGAACTTTGAAGCTGTCATGCCATTTATGTTTTGCTGCCACATGAAGGACAAGTTGGATACCACTTTATTATGTTTTTTCTTTATGATTGAAACAAACTTATCACTTTCAATGCATTATTATTCATTGTCATTTATTTTTGTTACTTTTCATGTGCAACATAGTTGCTAAGTTTACATTACTTCAAATAATATTTATCATGCCTTTGTTAAAATACTTTGATCTCAGCTTGAATGCTTTTACATAATGTTGACCAAGATTGTGTTGGCTTCATGTCACATCAAAAATTATTTTGTTATCACTCAACTACTCGAGGACGAGCAGGAGTTAAGCTTGGGGGTGCTGATACGTTGCAAACGTATATATAAATTTTGATGCTCCGTGCTTGTTTTCTATCCAATGCCCTTATGTTTTCTACATGTTTTACATTGTTTTCCGGATGTTTTCATAGACTAACCTATTCACGAGATGCCCTACGCTCGTTGCTGTTTTCTGCTGTTTTTCTATTTCAGAGAAGTTCTTAAAGAAATATTCTCGAATAGGGCTGAAAATCCACGAAGATCGTTTTTTACCCGGAATGAAGACGGGTCCAAAGAACAGCCGGAGGGGGGCCAGGTGGCCCCCAGGGGGTGCAAGGAACGACCCCACTCTAGGTCGTTCCTGGTGGGCCCCTGGCTGCCTCGGCCACAACCTATCGTTGCCTCTTCGCCTATAAATTGCCCTAAACCCTAAAAAGTTCGGGGACAGAGTCATTTTCCATAAAACATACAGAGAGGTAGCGTCACCTTGAAAGTCCAATATAGGGCTTCTGCAGCTCTTTCCCCGCACCCTGACGGAGGGGGGAATCACCACTAGAGGTCTCTATATCGCCATGATCGCCTCCGGACAGATGCGTGAGTAGTTCATCTCGGGACTACGGGTCCATAGCAGTAGGTAGATGGTTGTTCTCTCCCTTATGCCTCCATGTTTAGAGTCTCGTGAGCTGCCTCACATGATCGAGACCACTGTTATGTAATTGTGCATATTGTGTTTCCTGAGATCCGATGAACCATGAGATTATGATTATTTTTTTCATGTCAATCTGAGATGTTTCACTTATATTTGTAGAGAGTTTTAATGTTGTATTGCAATGCTCTCCGGTGTTTATGATTACCTTGGTCACATAGTTGTTTTTACCTCCAAGAGAGGGTTTATATGTTAAATAGTAGGTTCATGCCTCCCTTACATCTGTACTCGAGTGACAGAAACATCCGGATAAGGGATGTGCTGTTGCTATTAGGGAGAAAACAACAGTGCTCTTATCTACGGACGAGGAACACTGCTTATATTACGTATTGTTCTTAATGCATTTGTCTGTTGCACACAAAGTAATCACTTCGTTGCTGCAACTTAATATCAGAGAGATTTGCTAGATAGCTTTCTTGGGGTGGAGTTTGAGATATGGATGCATGCTGGATAGTGGTCCACATGCCTTGACGTAATGACTACAATGTTAGAACCCGTGAACTATATCTCGTATTATTATACGTTCATGATTTGTCAATTGCGCAACTGTAATTTGTTCACCCAACATGTCTGTTTTCTTTGAAGAGAAGCCACTAGTGAAACTATTGCCCTCGGTCTTATTTTCCTCATAATTACAACCTTCTTTCAAACAATTTCATCACCATTTCCTATTATTACTTTTGTTATTTTTCATTACTTTGTACATTTAATTCTCTAGTTTTCATCATATGCAAGATAGAGTTTCTTTTAGCTCAACTTGAAGATACGTAGTTTCAGAAAAAAAAACACGGTCATTTTTTAGGGTTAGATTTTTTGTTTGATCCAGCGAGCCACTCCAACCAATTACATGTAAGGCCCTGCTTGGATCGCTGTTTCAGTTTACGTAACGGTATTACCTTACCCACCCGCACTAGAATTTCTGCGGGACCTTCGGTAAGTCCGTAGATTTTCACGCCCGTCTTGGCTAATAAACAGGGACCCTAAAACATAATTTACCCATGGTCTTGCTACTGGACTATATAAGTAGACAGTTTTGTTGATGTAATGGTGTTAAAAGAAAAATTGACACATACTAGAAGGCAAAGCAGGGGTTATTGGCGCACGAGGCGGCTTGCTACTGGACTATATAAGTAGACAGTTTTGTTGATATAATGGTGTTAAAAGAAAAATGGACACATACTAGAAGGCAAAACAGGGGTTGTTGGCGCACGAGGCGGCTCAAATGGGTGACTGGGATTGTTTCGGAGGTTTGTGGAGTCGGATTGGCTTTCCAAAATAGAAAATGTTTGGTTCTATGTGGGTAGCTGTGATTTCAGGATAGTAGATTAGAATGAGGCCCAGGCTGACCTCGATCGACGTAGATGCGTTAAAAAATACTATAATTATTTTGTAGCACCAAAAAAATGCATGTCAATGTGTCGATGCAAAAGCGAGAGAGGAGATTTTGTGATATACTCCTAGATTAGTTTTCTCAAAACAAAAAAAGTGTGTGCTGTACAGAAGCTCAGCGATTCAGCATCAACACGTCACTGTGCTCCTGACCTCCTGTGCTTAAAATTCGGCTCGATGCCGGGTTGAAGAGTCACTGACGCTACACCCATAAGGCCATGGATCTTGCAGCACTGCCGTTGCTCGGCTTCTTCGTCCCCATAATCCTCTTGCTCGTCAAGATCATCTACACCTCCTCGCCGCCTGCGCGGGGGAAGCGGCTGCCACCAGGGCCGTGGCAGCTGCCGCTGATCGGCAGTCTCCACCACGTCCTGCTGTCGCGCCACGGCGCCCTGCCACACCGGGCCCTGCGGGAGCTCTCAGGCACGCATGGCCCGCTCATGCTGCTCCGCTTCGGCGCTGTGCCCACGCTGGTCGTCTCCTCCGCCGAGGCCGCCCGCGAGGTCCTGAAGACACATGACGCGGCCTTCGCCAGCCGCCACCTGACGCCAACGCTAGCCATCTTCAGCCGCGGCGGTGAGGGCATCCTCTTCTCGCCCTACGGTGACCTGTGGCGCCAGCTCCGAAAGATCTGCGTGCTCGAGCTCTTCAGCGCGCGCCGCGTCCAGTCCTTCCGCCACATCCGGGAGGACGAGGCTGCCAACCTGCTCCACTCCATCGCCGACGATTGCGCTCGCGGCGGCAGCGCCGCCGTGGTCCAAATCGGCGAGCGGATGTCCCGCATGGTGACTGACATCGTGGTGCGTTCGGCCATCGGCAGCCGGTGCCCGCGGCGCGACGAGTTCCTGCAAGAGCTGGACACGGGCGGGAAACTCGCCGGCGGCTTCAACCTGGCCGACCTGTACCCGTCGTCGACGCTGGCGCGCTGGCTCAGCCGCGCGATTCGGGAGACCGAGCGCTGCAACCGCAACGTGCGCGACATCATGGCCGATATCATCAGCGGGCGCGCCGACGGCACCGACGGCAGCGAGCGCGAGAGCGAGGAGGAGGGCCTGCTCAGCGTACTGCTGAGGCTGCAGAGGGACGGCGGCGTGCAGTGCCCCCTCACCACCGACATCATCACCACCTTCGTCCAAGTTAGTTACCTCATCACTCATTTCATACTCCAAACCCAAGCACCACCGTCACAATCTGATCAATTCCCAAATGATTCCAGGACATCTTCGCAGCCGGGAGCGAGACCTCGTCGACGACACTGGAGTGGACCATGTCGGAGCTGATGAGAAACCCGCGCGTCCTCCTCAAGGCCCAGACGGAGGTGCGAGAGGCATTCGAAGGACGGCGCAAGCTGACCGAGGACGACATGGGCAGGCTTAGCTACCTGCACCTGGTGATCAGGGAGTCGCTGCGGCTGCACGTGCCGGTGCCGTTCCTGGTGCCGCGGCAGTGCCGGGAGCCGTGCGAGGTGATGGGCTACGACATCCCCGTGGGGACCAAGGTGCTGGTGAACGCCTGGGCCCTGGGCAGGGACGGCGCCTACTGGGAGGACGCCGAGGCGTTCAAGCCGGAGAGGTTCGCCGAGGAGACCGGCGCCGCTGCCGCCGTGGACTTCAAGGGTAGCGACTTCGAATTCATCCCCTTCGGCGCCGGCAGGAGGATATGCCCCGGCATGGCGCTTGGGCTGGCCAACATGGAGCTGGTGCTCGCCAGCCTCCTGTACCACTTCGACTGGGAGCTCCCCGACGGCGGAAGGCCGGAGGGGCTCGACATGTCCGAGGAGTTCGGCATCACTATACGGAGGAAGTCCAAGCTCGTGCTGCGCGCGGTGCAACGTATTCCATTCGCAAATTAATTAGCCCAGCTGGTGCCGCACGCGCTCTATGGATCAAAATAATGCTGTATGCAGACCAGAGTATGTCTGTAGTGTATCTTTCAGTGGTCCATCGATCCATCGCATCCTGCATCCGCATCTCGCCATCCCTTGAGAAGTGTTTAGCTTCAAAACGGTATCTGTGCTTTACTGTCTTGTAAAGCATGCACATGTTGTGAAATGTACGAAGTACTCAAGTTCAAAGATTTTTGGGTGTGAGAGCACCTCCAGGGGGACGTACCCCGTACGGCCCCAAGTGTGTGGACACTAGAATCGCCCACCGCGGCACCTCGAAAGGTCCGAACCTATTAGTAATTATTAATTTTCTATCTAGAGTGAGCCGGGTTCGGAAATGAAAAATAACCGCCGCATACGGCTACGAGCGAAATATTTGGGAATAGCAAAACCCGTAAACCGCGTGGGTCCATCGAAATTTTTTTTGGAGCGACCAAGAATTTCCCCTTTCAACCCTTTTAACGCCGACCGAGGGTGCCCTCCATGCGAAGAAAGGCTTGGCGGGACGGAAATTTCAGCTCCCGCTACCAGCCGCCGCCCCCGCTCTGACCTTCATCTTCTGCTCTGGCCGTTCTCGCTCGTAGCGCCGCCATGACATCTGAGCACTCCTCCCTCGTCAGTATACGCGTTTGCGCGGCTCCAGAATCGGATCCCGCGGGTCGTCCAGATCTGACGACCGCCGCCGCGGCGGCGACTGCGCCCACTCCCGCTCCGATGAAGCCCAAGCAGCTAGGCACCGGGCAAGCTGCTGCCGCCGCTGCTGCTGCCGCCGTTGAACGTGGAGTCGGTTTGCTGGCTGCGGCCGCCATACCAGGAGTGGCGAAATCACCGAAGCCGAAGAAGAAGAAATCGACGACCCCTCCCACCTTGCTCCAACACCGACGCAGAGGTACAAGTTCACTCCTCTTCGATTCAATTTTTGCTACAATTCCGCTGTATTTCTTGCGGATTATTGTACCGATTGTGTTGCTTGGCCGGGTATGAGGCCCCTACGGCCGCGTACATGGACATTCTTAACGAGGTCAGTGTCAACATCGATGAAACCCCCTAGCTGCTTTCGGCTACAACGAGGCCGAGGAAGGGGTTGACGGTGCCGGCGATGAGGATGAGGACGACCTCGAGGAGATCGGTGGGTAGGTGTTCACCGCAAGCAAACGGCCGATGGCGATGAATTACACGCAACTCGGAGACGAAACCCTGATCAAACTTGGGAGGCCGTTTCTCTCGATGCCAGTACCGGCATGGATCAAACCGGCAAAGAAGGAATTGTCTGAAAAAAGGGCCCACGAGAAGAAAGAGAAATCGGAAATGGTCCGGCTAGAGGGGCCGCGCAAAGCTGCCATCGAATAGGCAAAGCCAAAGCCGAGGAAACCAGGGCACTTGCCAAGTTGCTTGCCGAGGAGAACAAGATCATGACGAGGAACTGCTCTGAAATGGATGAAGTGACCCTAGAGTGGCACAACATCGCAAGACAGCAAATCCTCGAGCTTAGAAAGCAAGCTATCATTGCGGCATCTGCTCGTGGTGGTGGCGCTGCTGGTCGCGGTGGTGGTGGTGCTACTGGTGGTCGCGACGGTCGTGTTGTCGTTTGATTTGGCGATCAGTGTCTCTTTTGTTTTAGATTATGCCGCCTCTTCGTATTGAACATCCTATTTGTCGCACTTGAGCATTCAAACTCTTTTTATTGTCGAACATTTCTTGAAATTGCGATGAGTTCTAAATGTTCATACTTTCAGTTTTTCGGTTTACGGGTTAAAAACTGTTGTGCCATAGCAATCCCCGTAAACCCGATCTGTAAAACAGATAACTCATGCGCCGTAGCAAGTCCCGTAAACCCGGCCTTTACGGGGACTGCTACGGCGCAGCAATTTTCAACCCGTAAACCGCGTTTTCCGCGACCCCTATCCCGCGTTTACAGTTCCGCGGGATAGGGGCTCTGCTAGAGATGCTCTAAGGGCATCTCCTATAGTTTGTTAGTTACTCCCTACATTTACAATTACTTTGCATTCTGAATTTAGTCAAAGTCAAACTTTGTGAAGTTTGACCAATTAGATAGGAAAAAATATAACCATACACAATATAATTTTAGTATTATAATAATCCTTACAACATTTATTTTCATATTATATATATTTTATATTATAAAAGTTCATATATTTTTGTATATACTTGGTTAAACTTCTAAAAGTTTGACTTTGAAAAAACTCATAGCGCGAAGTAAATAAAAACGGAGGGAGTAACTTGTTAATAAAAATGGCCATGTCATCAACCAACAAGTTATCATACAACCTCTCCAACAGATAGTATCTAAGTTGTTCAATAGAATGTGAAAAAATAAATGTGATTGCTCTCCATTTCACCTTGGAGTTTGTGCAAGAGTTGTTGGTTAAGTTACGTACAACTTTGCTCTCTTTTCTTATTTATTGCATGCCACATCATCATGTTTCCTAGTTGGCAAATTTTACCAACACATATCTTACGACTGTTGGAGATGTGCTAAGAGAGCATCTCCACCATCACTCATTTAATTTATGTCTGGCACCCACCAATGGAGCCCTCTTTGGGACGTCGGACATGTATTCAAAAATTTGGTGGTGTCTCTCACAGCGGTGACCCCCGAAACACCGACCCCCCAAACGACGACCCGATCAAACAGTTGAAGACAATTGGTTATAAAAAATTGAAGCCACCTACATATCCGGCAACCACGCACGACGATCAAATGAAGTCTCGGCCAACACAAGTCCTGCCTTACAACAAATAATCGCCTCAGCCAACACAAGTCCACCCATCAAAAGGGTGCCACCATCACTCTCGGTGCATGTGATTTGAGTGCTCGGTCATCTCTTCGTCCTCCTCTTCTTTCTCTCCGACCTCCTTTCTCGGCCTCCGCTAGAGCCACCTCGGTCGACACCATCGCCTCTCTTAACGCCGTGATGCCCTGCCTTTCAGCCTGGAAATAGGTCCTTTGATCGGGGCTCATGTGTTGGTTGACATGATTGAGCGCTCTTCGGCCTTCTCCGTTGCCTTCGCTTTCTCCGTGGACAGTAAGGAAGATGTTCCACCTGTTTTTCGTATCGGCATGCATCTTCTGTTTGATTGTCGTCGATGCGGGCACCTCCGTTATGTACACGGCCATGGAATCTTGGATGCCGGCTGCCGCTGCCGGCTTCTTTCCATCATTTGCCTTCTTGGCCCCAATAGGTCGTTTGGCATTTTTCCCCGGCATCTGGTTTTATCCATGTCGGCCCCCTCCTACCCTTTGTCGGCCGAAGTGAGACGCCAAGTGTCCATTTTCGGCATTTCTTAATTTTGCTCCAAACATGCATGAATTTGAAAGGCTTCTTGCCATCCATGTTTAGCTTGACGTACATCTTGTGAGCATCCTTTATCTACACAAAGGCCGGCGTCATAATAAGTAAAGAGATTATAAAAAAGGGCATGTAAACTTGGCATTCTTGCCGTCTTCTTACTTTCATCGCGTCATTCTTGCCATTCGTGTCCATTTTGTAGACTTGCTCATGGCATCCATGAAATTTGTTGCAAATCCCTTCAAGAATGGCCCACTGGTTCTCAATTAATTTTGCATTGCGATCAGGGGAGGTAGTCGTGATTTTGGTATGCCTTCCTTACGTTCAAGTCTTTGAAAATGCGCTTCCAATATGCCTCACGTGTTTGTTGTGCGCCTTTGCCGGTGTCCAGGATCACAAACATCCATGACTCGGCCAATAGTTCATCCTCCAAGCCAGACCACGTCTTTCCTCAGCATCCCGACTTGTTGATGTTCTGGCTGGTGTCGACGTCATGGACATTGTCTTCACCCATGGCGGTATCCTCCTCATGGACATTGTCATAGGCCTGGCCACAGTCGCCTTGCCCGAATTGATGTAGTGACCCAACACACCACTGCATGTTGTGGTGTACAAGTCAATGACATAAAATTCACGGAAGGATGATGTCTACGCACGCTTCTCTTCTTGTGGACAGTGTTGGGCCTCCAAGTGCAGAGGTTTGTAGAACAGCAACAAGTTTCCCTTAAGTGGATTACCCAAGGTTTATCGAACTTAGTGAGGTAGAGGTCAAAGATATCCCTCTCAAGCAACCCCGCAATCAAGATACAAGAAGTCTCTTGTGTCCCCAACACACCCAATATACTTGTTAGGTATATAGGTGCACTAGATCGGCGAAGAGAGAGTAAAATGCAAGTAATATGGATGATAATAAGTGATAATAGCAATCTGAAATAAAAATGGCAGCAAGCAAACATGTAGCAGAACATGCGGGAAATGGTGTTTCAATGCTTGGAAATAAGGCCTAGGTTCCTACTTTCACTAGAGGACACTCTCAACAATGATCACATAAATGAATAACTAGATATGTTCTCTCCACTATGCTACTCTTAACCGTCTCCGGTAGGATAACGAACACTAATCATTGTGTAGGGCTGCAAAAAGCATTCCTTAAAGTAGGCATTCCCATGTCTAGTTAACCCCACGCTGTCACTATGAGCGCCCCAGAAGGTACTAGACAAACACCACAATTCATAGAGGAGACACACACGATGTGCACACTGTGACCTTCACACCGCGGGACAAGGTGACTCCAAAGTTCATATTAATAAAGCACTCGAGTAGCAAAAGATGAAGAGTAACATCTACGAATTCAAATAGATTACAAAGCTCATGATCACATATAGATCACACCATGGGAGAGAGAGATGAACCGCATAGCTACTGGTAGAGCCCTCAGCCTCGGAGGAGAACTACTCCCTCCTCATCATAAGAGACAACAACGGCGATGGAGATGGTGGTGGAGTCGATGGAGATGGCTTCCGGGGGGCACTTCCCCGTCCCGGCAGGGAGCCAAAACAGAGATCTGTCCCCCGAAACTTGTCGGCGACGGCGGAGGAGCTACAGATGTATTTTGTGGAAAAGGTCGATTCTTTTAGGGTTTATGCATCGGGGAGTATGTATAGGCGAAAGGGCGATGCTGGGGGTGGCCAGGGGGTCAACACCACCAGGTGGAGCGGCCAGGGGGTGGTGGCGCCACGCTATGGTGTGGCCACCCTGTGGCGCCCCTCCAGGGCTCTTCGGGACTTCTGGATGCTTCCGGGACTTCTAAGACTTATGGCTTTCGAATCGTCCAATTCCGGGAATATTTCCAGAACAACTTTTCTGAAACTAAAAACAACAGAAAACAGGAACTGGCTCTGTGGCATCTTGTCAATAGGTTAGTCCCGGGAAATCGATAAAAATGACATAAAGTGTAAGAAAAACATCTGGGAAACAACATCAAAACAACATGGAACATCAAAAATTAAGGATACGTTTATGACGTATCAAGCATCCCCAAGCTTAGTTCCTACTCATCCTCGAGTAGATAAACGATAAAACAAAATAATTTCTGAGGTTACATGCTACCACACAATCTTGATCATAATATGTAAAAGCATATGTAAGCTGAGATCATAGAACCTTAACACAAACATGATAAATAGAACTTTAATAATAAAGTATAGCAATCACATTTCATCATGAGAAATATATCAAATAAAAGGTCATGAATATCAATGCAAAGAAAGATAAACATTTGTTTCAGGTATAGAGAAAGCATGGCAAAGTTATATTTCGCTAGTCCTTAAGAGTGGGGAAAAACATAAATGCCAGGACACCTTCAAAGTTCATGAGGAAGACTAGAGAAAATAATTTAAGAACAAATAATATCACATCATGAAGCAATTATTGATGTTTATGGAAAAAATGCACATAGAACTCAGAATGGAAAAAATGCTCTCTCAACTGTGCATAAGGTTAGAAGATGGAGACTCAACATAAAAGTAAAAGAAAGGCCCTTCGCAGAGGGAAGCATGGATCACTCATGTGCTAGAGCTTTTTATTTTATTAAACAGAGGTATTAAAAGTTTGGCACTCCTCCCATCCATCTTTCACAAACCATGGCTAACCGAATCCTCGAGTGCCTGCCAACAATCACATACCGTGGAGGAGTGTCTATATTTTTGGAGATGTATGCTAATGTAAACGAATGGTAAACAGAAAATACAGTACGTCACAAGCCAACTAGATTCACAAGAGCGGCTCCCATGTGAAGGACGCATTTGGGTAGAAGGTCATCCCTCTTCCCCTTTTGTTTACACAATTATGCTTTGACTGATAAATAAGGGGAAAAAATAGTGAAGAGATTTTGTGTGTATTAATTTGGGGATGGGCACCCCGCTGCCAGCTCTTCTATCATCTGGTTAAGCGGATGAAGCCACTAGTCCAGGGTGTGAAATCCAATCAACAAGTGAGATAAATATTCTCTATTTACGTCCTCATGAGCAAAAACAGGAACACAAAGCAGGAGTAATTTTGAAGGTTTTAAAGGTAACACATTAGCAATTTACTTGGAGTGGAAGTTAAATACCACATGTAGGTAGGTATGGTGGACACAATGGGAAAAACTTTGGTTTAAGGGAGTTGGATGCACGAGTAGAGCTCATACTCAGTACAGGTGGAGGCTAGCAAAAGACTGGGAGCGACAAATCAAGAGAGCATAAGAGCCATAATCATGCACAACGACATAAACATCATCAATTAAAGCATAAGCGGTATCATAGTTCAAAAACTAAGTGGTCATGGAGGCTATTTGTGACTGGTTCATAGTCATAAACATGGTGTGAGCATGCGCCAAGTCAACCAAATAAAACATTCGAAAGAGAATACCATAAATTCATGCTTCCTTATGACAAGAACAACTCATGAATCTTTCAATGACATATTAAGCACTCTCATCTATTTGAGGCTATTCATGCTACTCAACATCACAAGGCTTTAGAACTAAAATAACATTTAGCATGGCATGAAAAAGTTCTAGCAATAGTCTATACAAGCTTCTACTTGCACCATTAAAAATTCTACTTTAAACAGAAGTTTCTTCTCCCAACAAGCACCATACAAGATATGTTTTAACAAAAATACTCTACATGTTACAGCAAGCAAACATGAGATTAATCACATAACACTACTAAAACTAACAGCTCTGAATAAGAGCTGCATGAAAACAAAGGCTAAACGCAATACTAGCAAAAAAATGGACACTCACAGAACAATAAGAATGAAAACTAGAGTGTTCTAAGCAATGAAAACGGAGTGTGTCTCTCTCCCACACAAGTATGATAAGATCTAAGCAATTATTACAGCAAAGAAAACCAAAAAAAACTGAAAACAAAAATAAAAGACGCTCCAAGTAAAGCACATAAGATGTGACTGAATAAAAATATAGTTTCACTAGAAGTGGCCTGATAATTTGTCGATGAAGAAGGGGATGCCTTGGGAATCCCAGAGCTTAGACGCTTGAGTCTTCTTGGAATTTGCTGGGATGTACCACTGGGGAATCCCCAAGCTTATGCTCTTCACTCTTCTTGATCACATCATATCATCCTCTTCTCTTGACCCTTGAAAACTTCCTTCACACCAAACTTCTCACAATCTTCATTAGCAACGTTAGTGCAATCGAAATAATAAAAATTCACATGGTTCAGTTTCAACACAAACCTAACACTAATAAACACATTAGCTACTGTCCCAACTTCTTTTAAAACTCTTTTTCTCAAAAGAAAACCAAAAGAAAGAGATTAAGATGCAAATGCGATTATTGGCAGAAATCTGTCAAAACAGGACAGCGGGTAAATATGATTTTTTTTCGAAAATCTTCTGTTGCTCAAATCAAAAAGTGGTAAACTAAGAAAAGTTGCGTATACACCCCTGGATTATGCACAAAAAACTCAGGTCATTTTGAATTTTCTGTGATTTTATACGGAATAAACAGTGGACTGCAGAAATCTGTTTCTTGCGCAGAAATCCGAAATATAGCCTCAACTTTCCACTAGAGGCTTTACTTGGCTCAACAAAAACACAAAATAAAAGATACAGCAGGGTTGCTAAGGAAATATACGACACCCAGGTGCAAAGAAAACAAAAGAAAACGAAGGAAAACGGGTTGAAAAAGGAGAAATAAAACGGGTTGTCTCCCGAAACCGCTTTTCTTTTAATGCCTTTCAGCTAGGCATAATGATTTTTAAAAGATGCTCACATAAGAATAAGAGTTGAAGCACAATAAGAGAGAATCAAGAAGCAAATATAAAACACATTTAAGTATAACCCACTTCCTATGAAAAATAATCTTGTATAAAAGCAAGTCAAAGAAGCACAAAGTGACTAGCATAGGAAGACAAAATAAGTGCAACTTCAAAAATTTCAACATAAAGAGGGGAAACTTAATATTGTTGAGATGCATATAACCATGTTTACCTCTCTCATAATAACTTTCAGTAGCATCATGAATAAAATTAACAATATAACTATCACATAAAACATTCTTATCATGAGGCACATGCATAAAAGAATTAATACTCTCCACATAAGCATAATCATTCTTATTAATAGTAGTGGGAGAAAATTCAACAAAAATAACTATCATTATTATTCTCATCACCATAATCATCAAATATGGGAGGCATATTGTAATCATAATTAATTTTTTCCTCAATAGTAGGTGGACTGAAAATATCATATTCATCATTGTAAACAGGTGGAACTAGAATACCACAATCATTATAATCATCATATATTGGAGGCAAGGTATCATCAAAGAAAATTTCCTCCTCAAAACTTGGGGGACTAAAAATACCATATTCATCAAAACTAGCTTCCCCAAGCTTAGAATTTTCCATAGCATTAGCAATAATGGTGTTTAAAGAGTTCATACTAATAACATTGCTATTAGCGTGCAAATAAAGCTCCATAGGTTTTTTTAATTTTCTCTTGAAACACTTCATGTCCTAAATCAAGGTAAATATTATAAAGCTCTCTCATTTTGTTGTTGTTTTCCATTAAGCCTAACTAGTGAAAATAAAAAAAGAAACAAAAAGATATAATTGCAGAATCTAAAGGAAATAACTTCGAACACTCACACCCGAGGATGTGAGTACCTTTTACCTTACCTCCCCGGCAATGGCGCCAGAAAAGAGCTTGATGTCTACGCATGCCTCTCTTCTTGTAGACAGTGTTGGGCCTCCAAGTGCGGAGGTTTGTAGAACAACATCAATTTTCCCTTAAGTGGACTACACAAGGTTTATCGAACTCAGGGAGGTAGAGGTCAAAGATATGCCTCTCAAGCAACCTTGCAATCAAGATACAAGAAGTCTCTTGTGTCCCCAACACACCCAATATACTTGTTAGGTATATAGGTGCACTAGTTCGGCGAAGAGAGAGTAAAATGCAAGTAATATGGATGATACTAAGTGATAATAGAAATCTGAAATAAAAATGGCAGTAAGCAAACATGTAGCAGAACAGGCGGAAAATGGTGTTTCAATGCTTCAAAATAAGGCCTAGGGCTCCTACTTTCACTAGAGGACACTCTCAACAATGATCACATAAATGAATAACTAGATATCTTCTCTCCACTATGCTACTCTTACCCCTCTCCGGTTGGATAACAAACACTAATCATTGCGTAGGGCAGCAAAAAGCATTCCTTAAAGTAGGAATTCCCATGTCTAGTAAACCCCACGCTGTCACTATGAGCGCCCCAGAAGGTACTAGACAAACACCACAATTCATAGAGGAGACAGACATGATGTGCACACTGTGACCTTCACACCGCGGGACAAGGTGACTCCAAAGTTCATATTAATAAAGCACTCGAGTAGCAAAAGATGAAGAGTAACATCTACGAATTCAAATAGATTACAAAGCTCATGATCACATATGGATCACACCATGGGAGATAGAGATGAACCACATAGCTACCGGTAGAGCCCTCAGCCTCGGGGGAGAACTACTCCCTCCTCATCATAAGAGACAGCAACGGCGATGGAGATGACGGTGGAGTCGCCGGAGATGGCTTCTGGGGGCACTTCCCTATCCCGGCAGGGTGCCAGAACAGAGATCTGTCCCCCGAAACTTGTCGGCGGAGGCGGCGGAGCTACAGATGTATTTTTTGGAAAAGGTCGATTCTTTTAGGGTTTATGCATCGGGGAGTATATATAGGCGAAAGGGCGAAGCCGGGGGGTGGCCAGGGGGCCGACACCACCAGGTGGCGCAGCCAGGGGGTGGTGGCACCACCCTGTTGCCCCCACCTGTGGGGCTCTTCGGGACTTCTGGATGCTTCCAGGACTTCTAAGACTTCTGGCTTTCAAATCATCCAATTCCGAGAGTATTTCCAGAACAACTTTTCTGAAACTAAAAACAACAGAAAATAGGAACTGGCTCTGTGGCATCTTGTCAATAGGTTAGTCCCGGGAAATCGATAAAAATGACATAAAATGTAAGGAAAACATATGGGAAACAACATGAAAACAACACGGAACATCAGAATTTAAGGATACATTTATGACGTGTCAAAGGACCACTTCGTAAATATTACATCCTTCAGAGTAGTACAACACAAACATAACCGGTCAAAGGTACCACTATAGGATACAATTATATTCATTACCAGATCTCGAGAATACTTTTTACTATAACAAATATGGTATTGTGCAAATAAAACATCAGAAGATACAAATCATAACTCTAAGCTGGAGAATAACTCTAGCTCTAAACTTAATCCACTACGGCTATGGTCGCAGTTCTAATCTACTGCTTCTAAGTATTTATGTCCAGGAATGGACTCCTCCTTCAACTTGCCATCTTCCCCTTCACTGGCATTGTTGGCATCGTTGCCTCATCCGCTAAATAGCATGTGACTCCCTCTGGCTTCATCAAACAGATTTGTCTTCACGTTGAAGACCTCCTCATCAACATGAGGGCTAACAGATGTCTCTCGTAACGACATCAAATCTAAGCAGGGGGTCAAAAAGGGAAAGAATGAGCAACAATCGTTACTCCAAATGTTCATTATGTACGATGGATAGTTTGATGCATTAACTACAGCTTTAGACTCTAAAGAGTCACAAGCTTATGAAAGGTTGTTGCAAACATTTCTTATAGAAATTGTTTTTATGTTGAAAACTATGTGATACGTTGCAAACGTATCTACTTTTCCAACCATTTTTCTTGTTTTTTCCCCTCACATTTACATGATTTGGATCAAACTAATACGGACTAACACTGTTTTCAGCAGAATTACTTTGGGTGTCTAGTTTTGTGCGGAAATTCAACTTCCTCGGAAAATTCTAGAAATTATTTTTCCTCGAAAAACTCCCTGAGCCCGAAGGACAACTGGAGAGGATCTATTAGGCCCCTAGGTGGTGGTCGCGGCCCCCTCTAGCCACGTCTCGTCGGCCTCTGGGGGCTTGGGACCACCCCTAGGGTCCCCTTTGGGAATAAGACTCCTTCTTCCCCGAAACTCAGAACCCCCGAAGGATTTCCTCGAAAATGATCCACAGCTCTACCGACACTCGAAACCCTAGTTTGGGAGACAAAAGTTCCTGTTCTGGTACCCTTCTAGGACAGGGATTGGAGGGAGATCGTCACCATTTTCATCGCCATCACCTCTCCATCAACCCTCCATGATTCCCCCTTTGATGTGTGAGTAATTCCCTGCTATAGGCAGATGGGATGGTAGGGATTGGATGGGATTAGTCATGTAACAGATCACAAGACTGTTAGGGCTTGATGCCTAGTATCCACTATTATTGTTTATTATCATTGTTGCAACTTGGAGTGCTTAATGCATGTCACTTAGGTCCCGAGTGCCATGATTTCAGATCTGAACATCTTATGTTTTCATAAGTATAATTGATGTTTTGGATCATATATACTGGTTGTATACACTTATTATTGTCCGGAACCCGAGACCCCAAGGTGACATGGTTGGGATATCGGAGGGGATGGACTCTAGTTCGAGGATTACATGTTTCCACCGTATGTTAATGCTTTGCTCTGGTTCTTGGTAGAACAAGTACCTTAATTACCATTAGTTCCTTTTTTACCCCGCAGCAACCGGATGGTAGGAGAAAAGATGATGTACAAGTTCTTATTGCAAGCACGTACGACAATTCTCGGGAAACATGCCTATGATAGTTTGTGACTTGGATACTCTCTTATATATTTGTGTTGTTCTTTGTTACCCTTGTTACATGGTTAGTCTCATTCATGCAACACCCGTACATCCATCCCTATGCCTACAGTTTTTTAGCACTCCTACTTATTCCGCTTACATTCGTTGTTACTATTGCTACTACTATTTTCCTGATACTGTTACTATTAAACTACTCCTGCTATTTTATCATTGTTACTACAAATAAATTGTGTGAAACAATATAATTTTCAGGTGCAATTGAATTTATAACTCAGTTGTTAAGGCTTATAAATATTCCTTGGCTCCCCTTGTGTCAAATCAATAAATTGGGATATATTTACCCTCGAAGACTGTTGCGATCCCCTACACTTGTGGGTCATCAAGATTATTTTCTGGCGCTGTTGCCGGGGACTGTAGCTTTATTTGTAAGCTCAGTTGAGAATTATATTGTTTGCTGCAATTTATTATCTATCATGGAAAAGACTACTGATCCAAAGGTTCCAATATTACCTTCCACCACAAGAAAGGTGCAACTGTGAACACCGATGTTGGTCTTGATTCACCTTCTGTTTTAAGTAAGCTTGTTACCTCATCGCATGTTTCGTGTGCTATTATTGTTGATTCTAATGCTATGTATGATGAATTTGATGATTCTTCTACTCTTCTTGATAGCTCTGGTTCTCTAGGTTCCCTTTTAGACACAAAAATTGTTAGAGCTAAAGAAATTGAACATTTGATAAACTGTTATCTACTCCTGAACAATCACCTGAATGTCCCGATCTTAATAAGGATAGGAGTGATTTATAGGAAACTTGTCACTTGGTAATGCCTTCTTTAAATAAAATATGAGTTATGAAACTGCTCCTTATCGTGAGAGTTTTAAGAAACTGCTTGAGAAACATTCCATGAAAAACAAATTTAATGTTGATCCTGAATTTGCTAAATCTCATGTGGACATTGGAGATGAGAAGTTTGCTTTCTCTGTTGATCTTTCACTTATTCCTATGGTTGAAACTGGACCCTTTGATGGTATAGAAAATAATGATGTCGTAGCCTACTTAACTAAATTGTTTGAGATTGGCATGTTGTTTTCTAATGAGCATATGATAACGGGCTATTATTTTATTAAGTTTTTCCCTTTCTCATTAAAAGGGGATGATAAATTGTGGTATGATAATTTTCCTTATGGTTGCATTAATACTCCTCAATTCTTGACTCGTGTATTTTGCGAGAAATATTTCCCTGCTCATATGCAAGATGCTGCTTTACAAAAGATTTTAAAATTAAAGCAGTTGGAGGATGAGAAACTTCCTAAAGCTTGGGGAGGTTTTGTGCTACTTTCAAGGGTAGGCCTGATCATAGTATACCTAAGAATGAGATTATTGATATACTTTATAATGGACTAACCACTGAATCTAGGACATACCCAGATAGTTGTGATGGTTGTATTCTTAGGGAAAGAACTGTGGAAGAAGCTAAAGAATTATTGCGTAATATAGCTAAGAGCCATGATGATTGGAATATTCCTGAACCTACACCATTGCCTACACCAAAGAAGAGAAGAGTTATTTTCCTTAATCCTGAAGACATGCAAGAAGCCAAGAAATCTATCAAAGAGAAGGGTATTAAATCTGAAGATGTGAAGAATTTATCTCCAATTGAAACTTTATGTGATCCTACCATGCACCCTCCTATGGTAGAGGTACATTCTCTTTAAAAATTAATGCTAGTGATATTCCTTATGATAAACCTCCTGAACAATGCTTAAATGAATTTGATGATTTTAGTGTTAAACAAACTCATTTTAATGCACAAGTGCAAAATCAATTGAATGAAAATTCTATGTGTATCAAAATTTTGCATGCTACTTTAGGAAGTACAATAAATGATGTTAAAAGTATTGTTAAACACTTTGAAATGATCCAGACTCAATTAGAGCAACTTACTTAAGTTCAAAAACATTTATTTGTTGAAATGTCTGGTCAAATTAAAGAACAAGCTTGTAGTGTTAAAACTAGAGGTGGTGCTTTCAGTTAGGATCCTGTTTACCCCGAGAGACCCCAAAAAAGGCTTGAACAAGACTCTCAAATGCTAGATGAAAATATTTTTAGCTCTCCTAAAAAGAAAAACAAGAAGAAACATAAACGAATTAGAGAGGCTAATGATATTAGTAATGCTGCTAATAAAGAACCCGATAAAGATCCCAATAGTATATTTATTTTTGATGCTGAAACTGAGAGTGGTAATGAGCATGATAATGATAAAAATGATGCTTCCAATAAGGAAAAAAGTGAAGTAGAACCTGAAAAGCCTCCTGAGAACAAAATTTATGATAAAGAAGGTTTTACTGCTTGGAAGCATGGTAAAGAAAGGGAACCTTGGGTGCAAAAACCTATGCCTTTTCCTAGTAAGTCTCTCAAGGGTAAAGAAGAAGAACATTATAATAAATTTTCTGAGTGGATGAAACCTCTCTTCTTGCAAATTCCTTTGACTGATGCTATTAAGTTGCCTCCTTCTTCCAAATATATGAAAGATATTATTTCTAATAAAAGGAAAATTCCTAATGAGGAAATCTCCACTATGCTTGCTAATTATTCCTTCAATGGTAAAATTTCTAAGAAGCTTAAAAACCCAGATATTCCTACCATTCCTTGATCTATAAAAAACAATTATGTGAGAACTTCTTTATACGATCTTGGTGCTGGAGTTAGTGTTATGTATCTCTCTGTTTATAAGAGATTGTATTTGGATAAATTGATTCCTACGATATCTCTTTGCAAATGGCTGATAAATCTACTGCTATTCATATTGGCAATTGTGAGGATGTCACTATCTATGTTTATAATTGTTTAATATTAATTACTTGGTTGTGTTGGAAATGCCCAAAGATGAAATATATCTATTATTCTTGGGAGACCTTTTCTTAACACTGCAAGGGATGTTATTGATTGTTGTCAGAGAGTGGTCTATCAAAGCCAGGGACCCTCAATATGTTCGAACATTGGGGGATAACCGCACCCTCTGCACCTCTTGTGAGGACTCATGAGGAAAACTCGGAGCAAGCAACAATGGCGACACAGGGAGTTTATCCAGATTCAGGCCACCTTGCGGTGTAAAACTCTACTCCTACTTGTCTGATGGATTATACTGTGATTGGTACAGTACAAGAGGCAAGCTTGTGCTCGGTTCAGACTGGGGAGGCTGTAGGTCAATTGAGCCGTCCCTCGGGATCCAAGGGGCTCCTTATATACTGGCGTTTGGACCTTTTTCCCGCTCATACTTGGCGGGAAAGGGCTACCACAAGATGCCAAGGAGGGGACAGGCAGAGCTGTGCGGCTCCTGGTGGTCTTGGTCGTCAAGGACAGTGCCACCGTCCATGGCAGAGTGGTGAGGGCTCCCGATGATGTTTCCTCCGTCTTGTAGCGCTATCCTGGTCTTCTTGGACCGAAGAGGAAGTGCTGGGGCAGCGCTTTGGCATGGGAGTTGTTGCCCATGCTTTATACACGAGCACGAGAATGGCAATTGCCGCCAAAGGTGCACGGTGGCCCTATTTCCTCCTGAGGGGAAAGTCCTCTGGAGAGGAGAGGAGGACTCGAGGTAGAGCTCCTCTCTAAAGGGAGGCGTAGGATTTCCTCTAGAGGGTCTAGCCTCCTACTGGTCGTTTCCCGAGGGAGACAAGGGCTCGCGGAGAGGATTCTGCTTGTGAGACATCCTTGATGAGACCTCGGGTGTCCACTGGGCTGGGCCGCAGCTGACGGGCTACGATACCATAATATCCAGTGGACCGACAATATGGAGGCGAGAAGTCGTGGGGCCAACTGCTATCGGGCCAGTTGCGGGAATATGGCGTCCCACAAACCCACGGACGTGGGCGGCAACGGCTCCCTATGATGTAGCCAAACCGTCATAGGGAACAGAGGAGACCGAGCCTAAGTCCTCCACCTTCCACTTCTCTTTCCGCCACCTCCCAGTTTCCCCCTTTCACATCGTCTTCCACACCTGCAGAAGCGCAGCGACCTACAAACCACGTGACCTAGTGCTTTTGACATCGTCTCTGGTCATGGCCACCATGATCCCTGTGCTTGAGGCATCGTCCATTGGCCCGGGCAACACGATGGATAGGTTCGTGCATGTAGCGGCCCATCCTCCAATGAGAAAGGGGCATCCATCCTCCTTGCGGGTACGATAGAGGTAGACTCTCTTTGTTTGTCGTTGTACCCCTTCACTAGTAGGAAAAGGCTTACTAGTGACGAACATAATATAGCTACCGCTGGCGAATAGGTGTTCGCCAGCGCTAACCCGCCAGTGGTAAGAGGTTACCGCTGGCGAACAAGTCATGTTCTCCAGTGCTATTTAGTTACCGCCGGCGAACACCTTTTCCGTTCGCCAGCGGTAAGTTTGAAATATTTAAAATTTCAAAAAAATAATTATTATTCTTTTAAAAAAATTCAAAACATTTGAATTGGGGAACTTTTAAACACAATGTAGAATTTTTCTCCCTTTTTATGCTTTATTTCAATTTTAATTGTGCACTTCCTGTTCGATCACCCATCCTCCCACTACTATAGCCCCAGCACGCTTAACTTCTTAGTTCCTTCCACATGAGCTACGTAAGAACAACTCATTCTTTGTTGTTAATATAGTACTATCAATGCTCTTAACTATTGGACCATAGTGTCACACCCTTCACTTTTTGAATCGCAAAACTTATTTAAGTAAACAAAAATGAATAAGTAGTAATAATCTTTAATTCAAATAACAATAAAATATATTTAAATATTTTTTGAATTTTGTCATTTAATATTGAATAATTCGTATCTATAAATCCGTAATTCGGAATTCGACAAATGATATGTCTAAATTGATTAGAAAAATAAGAGGAATCCAAATATGACATCCATATCATCTTTTCCTAAAAAATATGTTTTTTATTTTTTTAATTTTGATTTTTTTATTAATTTGATTTTGTAGGAAAATTTCTTCTATCTCAAATAACTTTTTTTTCCTTGTCGAATTTGACAAATCTGAGAAAACCTCACCCGGCTAAAAGTTTGCAAAATTTATAGCCGTTTCACGTTTTATTTTTGATATATTAAACGCGTTTTTTCGACGTCGTATGCAAAAGTTATAGGCGTTTTACGTTTTATTTTTGAATTTTGCATAAAAGGTCAAAATTCATATTTCAAAATTTCTAGATCAAATAGACCCTATACCCTACCCACATATCGAAGGATTTTTTTTGAACGTAATTTTCGTTTATGTTTTAGAAAGCTAAAAAGGCGGTCCAAGGGGGGAGGAGTTTGTGAAGCGAGAAAATTCAAAACTGGCGGACAAAGATGTTGGCCAGCGGTATGTTTAGCAATGGCGAACAAGCCCCCTGTTCGCCAGCGCTAAGGTACGTCGCGCTGGAGAACCAACCGTCCCATTCGCCAGCGGTATTTGCTGCCGCGCTCGCCTCCAGGCCCACACTTATCGCTCGCGAACAAAATGGCTTGTTCGCCAGCGATAAGCTGGGTAGCGCTGGCGAATGCCAATCTGTGTTACCGAGCGGTAATAGCGCTGGCAAACAAAAAATTCTGTTCGCCAGCGCTAACTTGGTGTCTATAAGGCTTTTCCTACTAGTGCTTCCTTTATCGGACCCTTTTCGCGCGGTTGGTTCCTCTATTTTCCTCCTTCCTCGCCGTTCTTGCTCACTACTAGATCCATCCGCTTCACCTTCATCCCAACTCCGTCCTTGTCCTCTCCGTGTCCGCCTTCGATTGTGAGGCGTTTCTAGGCGTGAGGCCCTCGATTGCCTTCTTTCGCTACTTCTTTGCCTTGCGTGCGGAGACAGAGGGTCCTGGTGTCGGTGTTGTCTCCTTCCCCGCATGTCCTGGCATGGGCGTAATGTTCCCCAAGATGGACCTTCCGAAGGAAGCAGACGAGTTCCGCGTGTGCTGGGTGTACGTGGAAATGCGTGAAGTCAGCAACCTTATCGAGGTCCCCTCTGCTTCGCCTTCGAGACATTCGGGATGGGACCAGGAGGAGATTGGTGATGCCAACATGACATTGCTGATGAAGCGTGTGAAGATACTGCCCGAAGAAGGACTCACCTTCTCCATGATTGTGAGCGAGTTCCCCGAGCAGCGCATCACCCCTCTAAAACGCCATGAGAGGCGCATGTGGCTCTACACCAGCCCTGGGGATGCGATGAGTCTTAACTCACAATTCCTCACGCACAGGACCTTCGTGAATGTGTTGAGGCTACTTATGGACGATTCGTCTCCGTCGAGGATCCCTCCTGGCGTGGTCTCCCTTTATGGCCTCCCGACAAAGGTGAGGGTGGCAATCCTGGCCCTGATGTCGCGCTTCGATCGATGGGGTCCCCTTCCTTAGGGCACAGAGTCGCGCGGCGATAACCTATACGCGCTGGACTTCGTCGAGGAGAGCATCGAGGGCTCCAAGATGGCATAAAGCCTTGAACACGACGCGGACATGGCGGCCCCACCTACGAGGAAGCGCCGAACGATGGTGGTCTCTTCAGATGAAGAGGAAGAGGGGGCCAGCGTGGGTTTCCACGTTGCTCCCTCGCGACGCCTGCAGCCTGACGATGATAAAGACCCATGCGAAGTCCCAGACGGGGACCGCACGACAAAGAAACCATGGCCCAGTGGCGCCCAGTCAGGCTCCAGTGAGCCTCATCCCGAGGAACCCCTGGCCGCAGGGTCCTCCTACAAAGGACACAAACCCAGGGTGTGGCGCTACGCGGGGGCCCTGAGCATGCATCCCGCACCCTCCCTTGCATCTGGTTGCTGAGCTTTTTCTGTTTCGCAGGGCCCGGGAGAGGATGACTCGGGGAGGTGATACGTCATAAACGTATCCTTAATTTCTAATGTTCCGTGTTGTTTTCTTATTGTTTCCCACATGTTTTCTATACACTTTATGTCATTTTTTATTGATTTTCCGGACTAACCTATTGACAAGATGCCATAGAGCCAATTCCCTGTTTTCTACTGTTTTTAGTTTCAGAAAAGTTGTTCTGGAAATATTCTCGGAATTGGAAAATTCGAAGCTCGAAAGTATTAGAATTCCCAAAGGCTCCATGGAGTCCCGAAGAGACCCGGAGGGGGCCTCAGGGGGCCCACACCATAGGGCAGCGTGCCCCCTGGCCGCGCCATGTGGTGGTGTGGGGGTCCCCCGGGCCTCCAATGCCTTTGCCCTTTCGCCTATTTATACCCCACCAATACGTAAACCCTAAAGATATCTCACTTTTCCCGAGAAACACCCAAGGCCGCCGTCATCGTCATCCCGAGATCGGGAGGGTTCTGGAGCTCTCCCCGGCACTCTGCCGGGAGGGGAATTCATCACCGCAGGGGTCTACACCACCATGACTTCCTCCGAAGTGATGCGTGAGTAGCTCATCTCTGGACTACAGGTCCATAGCAGTAGCTAGATGGTTGTTCTCTCCACTTTGTACCTCATGTTTAGATCTCGTGAGCTGAATAACATGATCGAGATCATCTTTATGTAATGCTACATGTTGTGTTTGCTGGGGTCTGATTAATGTTGAATGCTATGTCTTCTAATTATCAATCTATCATGTTATCTTCATGCATATGTTATTTATGATCTTGCATGCTCTCCGTTATTAGTAGATGCTCTGGCCAAGTAGATGCTAGTAACTCCAAGAGAGAGTATTTATGCTCGATAGTGGGTTCATGCCTTCTTTGCATCTGTGCTCGAGTGGCAGAAACGTGACGGATGGAGGATGTGTTGTTGCCATTAGGGAGAAAACAACGGTGTTTACTTAGTTTACATTGTTTACATTACACACATTGCTTACGGCGATAATCTGTTGCTTGCAACTTAATACCCAATGTTTGTTCGGATAATATTCGGAGGGTGCGTTATTAGACATAGATGCAGTTGGATGATGGTCTATGTATTTTGTTTAAATGCCGCATGAATCACATAATAATCTTTATGTCTTGCATATGCACTACGGTGCAGCCTTAATTTTTTTTCAATTGCCCAGCTATAATTTGTTCACCACACGTGTTATTTATCTTTCACGGAGAGACACCACTAGTGAACTATGGACCCCGGTCCTTTTTCCTCATACTGATAAAACACCTACTGCTTTCATACTGCTGCTATTGCTTTCATAATGTTTTCCTAATGTTTTCCACACCACACGTTTAACCTCTTTGTGTTCAGCAAAACCGGTGAGACTGACAACCTCGCTTCTTCGTTGGGGCAAATTGATTTGATTGTGTTGTGTAGGTTCCACGTTGTTTTTGAACCGGTAGTGCGCCCTGCCATCTCAGCTGCTTCAACCTTCTGAAGTTACTCCTTCCTCCTGCTGGTCGATTAAACCTTGGTTTCTTACTGAGGGAAAACTGCTGCTGTGCGCATCATACCTTCCTCTTGGGGTCTCCCAACGAGTGCAAGACCTGCACCATATAGAGGCAACAAGCGAGTGGCCCCAGCCTTGTGGCCACGTCTACTTCGGAGATTCCCGCCGCTACCGATGCGGGGGGCACGAGTGCCACAGAGCCTAAGCAGGGTGCTCCCTTGCCCGTGGACCCGCCTGTGGTCGACCAGGAGCGCGCTAGTTTGCCTCCCCCGCCGGTCGCGCCTGAGTTTTCAGACTTGGCCGGGCGTGAAGGGGTCCCAGAAGCCGGCAAATGGGCCAACCAGGGGGCGGATCTTGTTGTGGCTGTGGTTAGCTCCCGCAGCCGGTCGGGCCCTCTGTACCTTCTCCAGCCTCCAGCGCTCACGGGGACGTCGAAGTTCCACTGGGGACGCAAGAGCTCGAGGCCTCTCTAGGAACTGGTGCCCTCCAATGCCCGATGAATGCCTTGTTGCTGTAGCTTACGAGGATCGCTGGTCCTAGCTGGTTCGTGACTGCCGCAGGCCAAACTCAGCTTGGACGGGTTTGCGAAGCAGGTTGGTGACATCATCCGGTCCCAGGCTAACTCCCTCGTGGCGGCCGTGGCCAAGGAGAACAACTGCCTCGAGCTCCCGAGCATCCAACTCCACGGGGTGGTCGCAACAGGCCCCAAGAAGGAGGAGATTGTGGTGAAAGGGAGCCAGCCGATGCTCGAAGAGGCGGAGTGGCAGCATCAGGACGTTGCCGTGGCCCTGAACGAGGCCAAGAGCAAGCTGGCCACCGTGGTGGACCGTGGGAAAGAACTTCGCCTTGAGAAGAACCAGCACGAGCTGAAGGTGGAGGAATGGACCCGCCGGCGTCAGGAACAAGAGAAAGAGCTCGCCCTTCGGGAGGAGTGCCTGGGGTCGCTTACTAAGAAAATCCAGGCTCAGGAGGAAAGTCTCTCTTCCAGAGAGGAGAAACTCAAGACAGCCGAGTAGGACTTCGAGAAGCGAGAGGAGGAGACTGCCCAGGGGGAGGTCGATCTTAGAGACTCTGGACACTAACTTGCGGACCATGGAGGAAAGTAATCAGAATTCCATCGACCCTTGCAACACCCGACTCGCTCAGGAGAAGGCTGAACGAGAGAAGGGGATTGCGGAGAAGGTCGAAGTTGGCCACGCGGCCATCCACAAGGAGCCCCTGAAGGAGTTCGACAAGAAATCGAAGGATCGGGAGAACAAGTTCGTCCAGTGGAAGGGGGAGTTGAACAAGGAGATCGGGACCCTCAAGAAGGATCTCCGCCAGATTTGTCGAGAGCGCGACGGGGAGAGGAAAGCAAAGGAACGCGCGACCAAGGAGTCCGCATACCACCAGGTTGATCTGATCGCCCTGCATGAGAAGATTGGCCAGCTCGTCAAGGGGGGGGGGGCGAGAAGCGCTAGGAGTCCGCCAGAAAGGCATGGGATCCAAAGTTCCAATTCGAGGAGATGTTCCGTCGAGCGGTCCGCAACGTCCGTGCCATTGCTGACCTCCGACGCATCGACATGCAGGACTTCCCGATCAAGTACGACGCCGCCGGCTGCGCCCACTTCTTCTCGCAGTTCCTGGCAACCCTTGAGGAGGAGGTCTATGACCTGGACAACGTCTTTGACGAGGCGTGCCGCCATCTTCTATCTTAGGCGGTGTCGCACTCCTTCTCCCAACTCCTTCACGTCGACCCCTTCTTCGACTTAGACAAGTTGTCAGCGTCCATCCCCGACGACCTCGAGGTTTCTCTCTGGACCAAGGTGCACGACGACGTGATCGCCTTCTCCAAGGCGTTTAACCCGCGAGGAGGTACGGAGCGGCCTGCCGGGGTCGGTGTCGAGGATTAAGCAAGGACATCCCGGGGTGATGGAGGAGGCTCTAGAGACCACTGTTCTTCCGCCCGAGGGGTGTCTTTGTGTTCCTGATGCATGCAGTAGAGAATAGGTGAACTATCATGAACATTATGAGTTTGTAAAGGACGCTCTGCGACTCCTGTTATTATGTTTCCTTTATGTGCCTTTGAATGTTCTTTTTGAAAAGACTTTCGTTTTTTGGGAGGTGAAGTCATTTCTCGAGGCAGTGCATGTGGGGGTCCCTCGAGTGACTTTTCTTGTGTTCCTTGTGGAGGAGTTCTCTTTGTTCTTCATGGGGAATCTCTCTTGTTTCCTTGTGGAGGATTTCTTCGGGTTCCTTGTGGAGGATTACGTGCTTTGCTCTGGAGGGGTGTATATGTCTGCAATCAGTGTTTTCGCAGCGATGAGCGTTCGTCCGTTCCTTCGTGAGCATCTCCTGAGGAGACCTACATTGAGGGACTTGGCTAGGCGTTGTTTACAGTAGAAACCCGTACACACACACACCGTCCCAGCCCCCGCTCACGGGATGCTCTCGTGAGAAAAAGTCACGCGTGCGCCTCTTGAGAGGAAAGTATGCATGCTGAGATGAATGCACATGAGTTTATTGGATGCAGAGATGCAAGCATGCCCGCATGCAAAGAGAGAATTGCTGGGGAAAGCAGCTGAATTTAGCGCTAGGGTAAGGCATTGAAGCTTGGGGATGTCGTGACCTTGTGGTCCCCGAAGAGGCACCTGATGTCACCATGCGGACACGGGACTCCCATTGTCATTGGGCTGATACTCGCGCGAGTTCAGGCACATAGCTCGAGGATGTAGTGGCCTTGTGGCACCTCAAGAAACGAAAGTTTGCCCTGCTAGAGTGGGGCTCCCATTTGTGTGGGTAGAAGCTCTCACGGCCACATGGCATGCCGGATAAGAAGCTCCATGAGACCCTCACAGAGAGAGGTCCTGGCGTCATCTTTACCATGGCGTCACGGGGTCCCCTCGTGGGTACGTCTCGCACAACCTTGTGGAGGGACGTGGAGCGAGCAAGAGACGGGCGCGTCCTCCTAGTTGGGAGGCAAGCCCGCACAGAGAATGGTGGTAGCCCCCTGATGGTGCAGATATTGCACTCCTTGGGGATACCCCAAGAGGAGGGTGTGATGAGCACAACGGTAGGAGTTTTCCCCTTAGTTAAGAACACGGTTATCAATCCAGTAGGAGAAAGAGGACCTTCGGAAGGTTGATGCCACTGACGGTGGTGATGGCTCACCGGTGTCAGCAACAACGTGGAACCTCCACACAACACAACCAAAATACTTTGTCCCAATGGTACAGTGAGGTTGTCAATCTCACCGGTCTTGCTAAAAACAAAGATTAGACGTATAGTGTGGAAAATAATGTATGCTTGCAGTAAGTAAAGAAAGCAGGAAATTGTGGTGTCTCTCCATAAAAGATAGCATGCTGGGTGAACAAATTACACATGGGCAACTGACAAATAAAGGTTGCACCATAGTGCACATTCATGACATGATGACTACTATGATATTTAGTGCGAGCATTACAACAATATACATAGACGGTAATCCAACTGCATCTATGACGAATAATCCACCCTCAGGTTATCATCCGAACCCCCTTAGGTATTAAGTTGCAAGCAACAGATAACTGCATTAAATAAAGTGTGTAATGTAAGAAATGATTGTACATGCGGGAACTCTCACCGCTGTTTTCTCCCTAGTGGCAACAACACATCCTCCCCCTTCACGTTTCTGTCACTCGAGTAAGGCGAAAAGGAGGCATGAACCCACTATCGAGCATAAATACTCCCTCTTGGAGTCACTAGCAACTATTTGGCCAGAGAAACTACTAGAAATGGAAAGCATGCAAGATCACAAATAACATATGCAAATAAAGACTATAATCAACTTGGCAAAGGTTCAATATTCATCAGATCCCAGCAAACACAACACATAGAGTTACATAAGATCAATCTCGATCATGTTAGGCAGCTCACGAGATCTAAACATGGAGCCATATGAGGAGAAGACAACCATCTAGCTACTGCTATGGACCCGTAGTCAAAGGATGAACTACTCACGCATCACTCTGGAGGCAGGCATGGTGATGGAGAGGCCATCGGTGATGATTTCCTCTCCGGCAGGGTGCCGGAGACAACTTCAGAACCCCCCCTGATCTAGGGTTGATGGTGATGACGACTGCAGAACTTTTCGGGGATTTTTTATCAGGTATCTAGGGTTTTCCATCCGGGAGGAATAAATAGGCGAAAGGGCAGAGGCGGTGGAGCCCTGGGGGCTCCACACCACCCCCTGGCGCGCCCAAGGGGGGCCACCCCATGGTGAGGGCCCCCTGATGCCCCTCTTCGTCTCCTCTTCGGTCTTATGGATGCTTCCAGGGAAAATAGGCACTTCGGGCTTTGTGGGGTCCAATTCCGAGAATATTTCCAGAACAACTTTTCTTAAACCAAAAACAGCAGAAAACAGGGAACTGGCACTTGGCATCTTGTTAATAGGTTACTCCCGGAAAACATGTAAAAATTACATAAACAAGGGATAAACATGTAGCAATTGGCATAATATTATCATGGAGCATCATAAATTATAGATACGTTGGAGACGTATCAAGCATCCCCAAGCTTAGTTCCTAGTCGTCCTCGAGTAGGTAAACGATAAAACAATAATTTCTGAGGTGCCATGCTACTAACATAATCTTGATCATAAAAATATAAAGGCATATGCAAGCTGAGATCATAGAACTTCAAACACAAACATGATAAATAGAACTTTAATAATAAAGCAAAGCAATAACTTTTCATCATGAAGAGTATCTCAAATAAAGTATCATGAGTAATAATGCACAGAAAGATAAACGTCTGTTTCAGGTATAGAGAAAGCATGGCAAAGTGATATTTTGCTAGTCCTTAAGAGTGGGGAAAAACATAAATGCCAGGACACCTTCAAATTTCATGAGGAAGACTAGAGAAAATAATTTAATAACAAATGATATCACATCATGAAGTAATTATTGATGTTCATGGGACAATGCATGTAGAACTAAGAATGGAAAAAATGCTCTCTCAACTGTGCATAAAGTTAGAAGATGGAGAATAAACATAAAAGTAAAAGAAAGGCCCTTCTCGGAGGGAAGGAGGGATCACCCATGTGCTAGAGCTTTTATTTTATTAAACAAAGGTATTAAAAGTTTGACACTCCTCCCATCCATCTTTCACAAACCATGGCTAACCAAATCCTCGGGTGCCTGCCAAGAATCACATACCGTGGAGGAGTGTCTATATTTGGGAGATGTATGCTAATGTCAACGAATGGTAAACAGAAAATACAGTACGTCACAAGTCAACTGGATTCACAAGAGCGGCTCCCATGTGAAGGACGCATCTGGGTACAAGGTCATCCCTCTTTCTCTTTTGTTTACACAATTACGCTTTGACTAATAAATCAGGGGCAAAAATAGTGAAGAGAATTTGTGTGTATTAATTTGGGGCTTGGAACCCCGCTGCCAGCTCTTCTATCATTTGGATATGCGAATGAAGCCACTATTCCAAGGTGTGAAATCCAGTCAACAAGTGAGATAAAGATTCTCTATTGACGTCCTCATGAGCAAAAACAGGATCATAAAGCAGGAGTAATTTTGAAGGTTTTAAAGGTAACACATGAGCAATTTACTTGTAGTGGCAGTTAAATACCACATGTAGGTAGGTATAGTGGACAAAATGGGAAATTTTTTGGTTTAAGGGAGTTGGATGCACGAGCAGAGCTAATACTCAGTACAGGTGGAGGCTAGCAAAAGACCGGGAGCGACAAATCAAGAGAGCATAAGAGCCATAATCATGCATAGCGACATAAGAATCATTAATTAAAGCATAAGAAGTATCATAGTTCAAAAACTAAGTGGTCATGGAGGCTATTTGTGACTGGTGTGTAGTCATAAACATGGTGTGATCATGCGCCAAGTCAACCAGATAAAACATTCGAAAGAGAATACCATAAATTTATGTTTCCTTATGACAAGAACAACTCATGAATATTTCAATGACATATTAACACTCTCATCTATTTGAGGCTATTCATGCTAATCAACATCACAAGGCTTTAGAACTAAAATAACATTTAGCATGGCATGAAAAATTTCTAGCAACAGTCTACACAAGCTTCTACTTGCACCATTATAAATTCTACTTTAAATAGCAGTTTCTTCTCCCAAGAAGCACCATACACAATATGTTTTAACAAAAACTCTCTAAATGTTAAAGCAAGAAAACAAGAGAGTACTCACATAATACTACTAAAACTAACAACTCTAATAAGAGATGCATGCAAAATAGGAGCTAAATAAATGCAGCAGCCAGACAAAGATTAAGAATACAAAGTATTCCCATGAAAAAGCGGAGCGTGTCACTCTCCAATAAAAGAATTTTGGGTTCCAAACAAGTTTATTGAAAAAGTAAAAACAAACTCAAAGCAAAAACAAAACAAAACTGAAAACAAAAATAAAATACGCTCCAAGTAAAGCACATAGGATGTCACCGAATAAAAATATAGTTTCACTAGAAGTGACCTGATAATTTGTTGATGAAGAAGGGGATGCCCTTAGACGCTTCTTGGAATTTGCTGGGATGTACCACGGGGGCATCCCCAAGCTTAGGATTTTCACTCTTCTTGATCACATCATATCATCCTCTTCTCTTGACCCTTAAAAACTTCCTTCACACCAAACTTCTCACAATCTTCATTAGCAACGTTAGTGCAATCGAAATAATAAATTCACATTGTTCATTTTTAAAACATGTATAACACTAAAAAACACATTATCTACTGTGACAACTTCTTTTAAAACTTTTTTTCTCAAAATAACACTAAAAGAAAGCGATTAATATGCAAATGCAGTTATTGGCAGAAATCTGTCAAAAGAGGACAACAGGTAAATATGATTTTTTTCGAATATCTTATGTTGCCTATATAAAAAAGTGGTCAACTAAGAAAAGTTGCGTATACAGCCCAGGATTATGCAAAAAAAACTCAGGTCATTTTGAATTTTCTGTGATTTTTTACAGAATAAACAGTGGACAGCAGAAATTTGTTTCCTGCACAGAAATCCGAAATATAGCCTCAACTTTCTACTAGAGGCTTTACTTGGCTCAACAAAAACTCAAAAGAAAAGATACATAGGGGTTTCTAAGGAAATATACAACACCCAGGTGCAAATAAAACAAAGGAAAGGGGGTTGAAAACAGCGAAATAAAACGGGTTGTCTCCCGGTAGCGCTTTTCTTTAACGCCTTTCAGCTAGGCATAGAAAAGTGGAATCACGTGGATGCTCACATAAGAAATATAAATTGAAGCAAAAGATAGCATCATGAAGAAAATGTAAAACAAATTTAAGTCTAACCCACTTCCTATGCATAGGAATCTTGTAAAGAAATAAATTAAAGAAGCTCAAACTAGAAATCATGGGAAGGTAGAACAACAACAACTTCAAAACTTTCAACAAAAAGACAGGTGTTTTAGTAACTTGAAAATTCCTATAACCATATTTTCCTCTCTCATAATAATTTTTAATAGCATCATGAACAAACTCAACAATATAATTATCACATAAAGCATGTTTGTCATGGTCTAAAAGCACACAATTCATATCAAGCTCAAAAATAGTAGGATCAAAATTTAAAATCAACTCTTCTTTTTTTTCCACTTTTAGTAATAGAAAAACAAGATGATTGATCACTCTTAAAAGGTATAAGACACATTATAGAAATCCTATTTTCAGTAGCATTATAATTTATAACATCAAGTAACATAGGACCATCATCAAGAGCATTATCATAAGATTTATCCAAGTAGCATGAATTATCATAAATAACAGTAGCAATATCATTCTCACAAGTTTCATTCATAGTAGTATCAAGGTCACAAGTATAGAAAGTATCAGTTTCATCAAATAATGTATGAGTTAAAGAGTTACTATCATTGGAAGGTAGACATGGGTAGCTCCATTCTTCCTCCTCTTGATCATCACTCTCCTCCTCTTTTTCATCCAATGAGCTTCCAGATGTAGCAGTTTCTTCTTCCATAGGTTCCTGCAAGGCATTAGTCTCTTCCTTAGGTTGAGAGCATTTATTAAGATATCCCATTATGTAGTAATTATAATCCTTGTAATTATCAAAGCAATATTCACGTATAGCATAAATCTCATATTTATAAGGTGCATCATCAATACCTTCAAGCAAATAGGCAATTTCGAATGCACCCTTCCAAGCAATAAATTCTTCAATTTGTTGCACATCATATAATTCATAATTTCCCTTTAAATAAGAAGATATGGTAACATTATCATTATACTCACATTAAAAAGGGAGGTGTTTATACCTCCTACAACAGCAAGATTTATCAAAGCAATAAGTAACATTATAAGTAGAGCACAAGTTTTTAGCATAGTCATGCAATCTATTAATTTGCTCCCATAAGTGTATTCCTTTTTGTGACAAGCGGTGTTCCTTATAATGTTTTTGTTGTTCATTTGTGAATCCACCTTGCCTAAAAGATCTAGTTTCAAAGACATCAATCGTTGATAGCAAGCATGATAAAGCAAAAATAGCAAGAGAATGCTTCACTTGAAAATACTTGAGTTGCTTTCTATGCTATAAACTAAACTATTTTTTTGTGTTTTTGATAAAGAGAAGCAAAACTAGAAAAAAAATAAAAACAAGACAAAAAACAAAATAAAGAGGTTGAGAGTGAGAGACGCCCCTTGCCAGAAGACTTCCTTCTCCCCGGCAACGGCGCTAGAAAAAGTCCTTGATGGTGCAGATCTTGCACTCGTTGGGGATACCCCAAGAGGAGGGTGTGATGAGCACAGCGGTAGGAGTTTTCCCCTTAGTTAAGAACCAAGGTTATCAATCCAGTAGGAGAAAGAGGACCTTTCGGAAGGTTGATGCCACTGACGGTGGTGATGGCTCACCGGTGTCAGTAACAACGTGGAACCTCCACACAACACAACCAAAATGCTTTGTCCCAATGGTACAGTGAGGTTGTCAATCTCACCGGTCTTGCTGAAAACAAAGATTAGACATATAGTATGGAAAATAATGTATGCTTGCAGTAAGTAAAGAAAGAAGAAAATTGCGGTGGTTTGTTTTAATAGTGTAGGAAAATGGACCGGGGTTCACAGGTTCACGAGTGGTGTCTCTCCATAAAAGATAGCATGCTGGGTGAACAAATTACATCTGTGCAATTGACAAATAAAGGTTGCACCGTAGTGCACATTCATGACATGATGACTACTATGATATTTAGTGCGGGCATTACAACAATATACATAGACCGTAATCCAACTGCATCTATGACTAATAATCCACCCTCTGGTTATCATCCGAACCCCCCTTAGGTATTAAGTTGCAAGCAACAGATAACTGCATTAAACAAAGTGTGTAATGTAAGCAATGATTGTACACGCGGGCACTCTCACTGTTGTTTTCTCCCTAGTGGCAACATCACATCCTCCCCCTTCACATTTCTGTCACTCGAGCAAGGTGAAAAGGAGACATGAACCAACTATCGAGCATAAATACTCCCTCTTGGAGTCACTATCAACTACTTGGCTAGAGCAACCACTAGTAACGGAAAGCATGCAAGATCACAAAGAACATATGCAAATAAAGACTATAATCAACTTGGCATAAGTTCAATATTGATCGGATCCCAACAAACACAGCACATAGAGTTACATAAGATCAATCTCGATCATGTTAGGCAGCTCACGAGATCTAAACATAGAGGCATATGAGGAGAAGACAACCATCTAGCTACTTCTATGGACCCGTAGTCGAAGGATGAACTACTCACGCATCACTCTGGAGGCAGGCATGGTGATGGAGAGGCCATCGGTGATGATTTCCTCTCCGGCAGGGTGCCGGAGACAGCTTAAGAACCCCCCTGATCTAGGGTTGATGGTGACGACGACTGCAGAACTTTTCGGGGATTTTTTATCAGGTATCTAGGGTTTTCCATCCGGGAGGAATAAATAGGCGAAAGGGCAGAGGCGGTGGAGACCCGGGGGCCCCACACCACCCCCTGGCGCGGCCAAGGGGGCGCCACCGCGTGGTGTGGGCCTCCTGATGCCCCTCTTCGTATCCTCTTCGGTCTTCTAGATGCTTCCGGGGAAAATAGGCACTTCGGGCTTTGTGGGGGTCCAATTCCGAGAATATTTCGAGAACAACTTTTTTGAAACCAAAAACAGCAGAAAACAGGGAACTGGCACTTGGCATCTTGTTAATAGGTTAGTCCCAGAAAACATGTAAAAATGACATAAAGAAGGGATAAAACATGTAGCAATTGGCATAATATTATCATGGAGCATCAGAAATTATTGATACGTTGGAGACGTATCACACCGACCCCCCAGCAATGAGGGAGGTCTTCTGGGTGGCTACTTTCTTGGGAGAGAATATCAGCCTCTTCTTGGGGACCTCGTCGAGGTGTCCTACATCGTCTTCATTGGCAGGGTGCAAGGCTGCCACCTCTTTTTAGACGTGCTCAACAGAGCGCATCGCATCCTCCACCTCACCATGGATGGTGATGGTTCCCACATGCCCAGAGAGCTTGACGATGTTGTACGCGTGGTACGTAACTATCATGAACTTGGCCAAAGCTAGGTAGCCGAAAATGGCATTGTAGGGGAGGGTGATGTGTGCCATGTCGAAGTCGAGAGTCTCGGTGCGGTAGTTCTGACGAGTGCCGAGCGTGATGGCAAGGCACAACTATCCCAAGGGGACCATTGACCCGTTGGTGACACTGGTGAAGGGACTTGTGGGGGGCAGCACTTGTAGGGCACTTGCAGCTTCTCGAATGTCTGCATCGAGATCATGATGAGACCTGCACCCCCATCTAGGAGTGTCTTGGTGATGGCGATGTTGTTTATGGTGGGGGTGTAGACCAAGGGGATGGTACCCATGGTCCTTGTGGACTTGGGGTGGTCGTGGACGTTGAAGGAGGCCTTATGCTTGGACCACTTGAGAGGCTTGGAAGCCTCTATCCTTGGGAGGACGGCGTTGATATCTAGCGATATTTTCTTAAAGTGGCTGTTGGAAAGGGGAGCTTGTGCTCCGTTGAGGATGCAGGCGATGTAGCCTACGAGTTCATGGTAGCCCTGCAGTTTTCCTTGTTGTTGGCCCGGTTCCCCTCAGGGCGATGCTACACGATAACATTCACCTGAGGAGGGCGCAGGTTGGTGCGCTGCGGCGGACACTGTTGCGGATGATGCTGAGGAAGCTGATGTTAGTTTTTGTTGTAGCCATTGGCATTGGTGCTGTAGTTGTTGTACATGTTGTAGTTGTTCGATCCGCGCTCCTCCCAGCGGCCGCCACCGCATCCATTGCCACGTCTAGGGTTGCGCTAGCCATTGCCTCGAGAGTAGACCTCGTGGTCACTCCTTATGAGGCGATCGCCGTGGAGCTTCTCCAGCTGGAAACAATCTTCTATGGAGTGTGAGTAAATCTTGTGGAACGTGCAGAAGGGGCGGTTGTCCGCCGTAGGAGTGCTGTTGCTGTGGCCATACTTGCGCTCCGGCTGTGCTGCCAGAACAGACGGAGCCTTGCGCTTGGCATCCACGTTGTCGCTCTTGGACTTGGTTTTGGCCTTGGGATCCGTGGGCTTGGATTCGTCGACAGGAGTGTTGTGCCTGAAAAGGCGACCTTCCTTGGCCTCGGCGCATTTGTCAGCCAAGTCCACGAGCTCAACGGCGGAGGAGAGGTCGTCCCTGATACCGCGCTCCTCGAGCATGCGCTTGTTGGTGACTCCATCGCGGAAGGTAGAGATGACGTTTGCACCGGCGATGCGGCCAATCTTGTTGCGCGTCTGGTTGAAGTGTTGGATGTACTGGCAAAGTGTTTTGCCTGGGCGCTGGCGCACGGCACGGAGATCATTGTAGGTGAGGGGCGCTCATAGGAGCCCTTGAAGTTGGCGACAAAGTGGAGGCACAGTTCCTCGTATGATCCCATGAACCCTTCTGGTAGGTTCATGAGCTAGACAAGGGCGACCCCCTTGAGGCCCATGGATAGCCAGTTGGCCATGCACTTGTCATCTCCCTTCGCATCACACACGCTTAGGCTGTATAGCTGCAGGAACTCAAGAGGAGGGGTGGTGCGGTCATAGCGAGGACGCAGTGTTGGGTTGAACTTTGGCGGCCATGCGACAGTGCGGAGCTGCTTGGTGAACGCGAGGCAACCCCCGACGTAGATCTTGGCACGTGCCTCGTTGTCTGCCAGCCGGTTTGCGCGGCCGGCTCTAGCAAGGTCATGGATGGTGCGTTGTTCGCGCTCGTGGCTACGTTCGATCTGCACGCGCGCGTCTAGCGGGGTGTGCAGGATCTGGCAGTTGTTGGCGCTCTTGTCAAAGGCTTTGGTGGTATGGGCCTTGTCAGGGAAATAGGTGTGAGGATCGTCTTTTACCAGCGATGTTACACCATGGGACAGGACTGGCACGTCATGAGCTGTCGCGCTTCTGGGCTAGCCAGTGCCACCTGCCCGCGACGGTTGCGAGGGGAAGTTTGTGGCAGTGATGAGCTCATGGACGTGGGCAAGCCATGCGGCGTGCCCTTCCGGTGTGGGCAGGTGCACAAGAAGCTCTCGGGCCAGCAGCAGGTCCCTGCGTCCCTGATGGCATGTTGCAGCCAGATGGCAGCGGCGGCTGTGGTGGCGGTGGTGGGGGAGGAGGCGCATCTACCCCCCGCTTTGACAGGTGGGAGGAGGCTTGGTCCTCGGCGTCGGGTGCGCCACCAGTGCCAGCGAGGCCATGCTGCGTGGCATCACCGTTGTTGTTGTTGCCGGTGGGGTTGGCTTGGCTCCTGCGGTGGGCACGCTCGGCTCGGGTGGGGCGAGTGGGTGCCATGGCAGCGAGGAGGTGAAGGAGTGCCTTAGCCCCGTACCTGGTGCGCCAAATGTCTGAGAGTGGTCTGTCAAACATAGGGACCCTCAAGAGGTTCAAACACTGGGGGCTAACCGCACCCTCTACACCTCTCGTAAGGCCTCATGAGGAAAACTCGGAGCAAGCAACAATGGCGACACGGGGAGTTTACTCAGGTTCAGGCCGCCTTGCGGTGTAAAACCCTACTCCTGCTTGTCTGATGGATTACATTGCGATTGGTACAGTACAAGAGGCGAGCTTGTGCTCGGTTCAGACTAGGGATACTCTAGGTAAATTGAGCCGTCCCTTCCGTGGGAGCCAAGGGGCTCCTTATATACCAGCGTTCGGACCTCTTTCCCGCTAATACTTGGCGGGAAAGGGCTACCACAAGATGCCAAGGAGGGGACAGGCAGAGCTCTGCGGCTCTTGCTGGTCGTGGTCGTCGAGGACAGCTCCACCATCCATGGCATAGTGGTGGGGGCTCCCGATGACGTTTCCTCCGTCTTGTAGCTCCATCCCGACCTTCTTGCACCGAAGAGGAAGTCCTGGGCGGCGCTTTGGCATGGGAGTTGTCGCCCACGCTTTATACACGAGCACGAGAATGACAATTGCCGCCAAAGGTGCACGGTGGCACTATCGTGCCTCCGTCAACACGCGGGGCAGCGTGCGTCAGCCACACATGGCATGTTTCCTCCTGAAGGGAAAGTCCTACGGAGAGGATCAGAGGACTCGAGGTAGAGATCCTCTCCAAAGGCAGGCGTAGGAGTTCCTCTAGAAGGGCCAACCTCCTGCTGGCCGTGTCCTCAGGGAGACAAGGGCTTGCGGAGAGGCTTCTCGTCGTGAGACATCTTTGATGAGGCCTTGGGTGTCCACTGGGCTAGGTCACAATAGACGGGCCATGATACCCTGATATCCATTGGACCAACAATTGTAATAAAGGGAATGTCACTTTCAATGTCAATAATAAAGAGCATACCATTTATTTTCCAAAGAAGATTGATAAGAAATATGGTCTAAATTCAATTGAAAATATCGAGACCATCAAGATTGGAGAATTCTACTGTCCCACTCCAGTGTTACAAAAATAATATGAAACTATTATGATTGGGACTATGTATATCAAAATTGAGGTAACATTATTTTTTTAGTGAAGTGCAAAGTTTTATTTCATATATATTGGTGTGGTGACAAGACTTGATCAACCTTGTTAACAAATTGATTTCGAATGAATGAAACTATGTTTTGACTTTGTATTCACGTGTTTCCCATTTGTTTTCCTCTATTTCCTCCTTGTTTTATGTTATTTCCATTTTGTTTTCCACCTCTTCCACCTTGTTTTCACATGTTTCCACATGTTTTCACCATGCCCAATTTTGTTTTCCTCTGTTTTCACCTTGTTTTCTCATGTTTTCACTTGTCGTTTGCATTGTCGCATGTCTTAGAACTTCTGTAGAATTAGTTTTGGTTTTAATTTCCATCACTTTGTAAACATTTTTCTGCGTTATAATCATTCATTAAAATTTTGGAACTTCCCAAAAATAAAGTTTCGTGAAAATTTCTAGAAAATTTGTATCAAATTTTTATGCAAAAGAAGGGGCAAAGTGGCACCTGAGGCAACCAGGGGAACCCACCTATCACCCAGGAGGGAAGTAGGCATGGCCACCCCTTAGGCCGCGCCCAGGAGGCTCCTGGGGGCCCAGGGCCACCACTTGAGTGCCTTCTCCCCATTCTTTCTCTCTCTCGAGAAAATCCATTGCTGCAGGAAAATTTCGAGTTCTCGTTGTTCTTCCTCAGATTTCTTTGATCTCCTTGTTTAGCCCATCATTTGTGCTGAAATTTGATACATCCCTTCTCCGGTATGCGACTCCTCTGCCTGTACTTGTAGAATTTTGATTGGTATTGTATTTTTTTGAGTATTTTGCTGCACTAGGTGACTGATTTTTTGAGCTAGCATGCTTGTTTTGAGGTGCATGTATTAGCTCCCCTAAGGTTGCTAGAGTGGGTTCCTATAATATTTATCTTCATAGTTAACTTTTATTGGGCTTGTTAAAAAGTTTCGGAATAGGAGTATGAGGAGAGAAATGGGTTGCATTAGTAAAACCTTCAAGAGCACACCAAATGAAGTAACACCCCTTGATGAAGACATTGCATATTTACACTTGCTGAACTTTGATGGAATGAAGGATGTTCAAGCATCTCCATACCCTTGTGATGATCTTCTACTAGCCTTGGGCATTTACGAGTTTTTGATGCATGTAAAATGCATACATGAACTTTGCATTGTATTACTTATATTTCAATCATATTTGTATCATATAAGGGTTACATCATTGTTTTGTAATGATTTTGGGAATATTTCACAGTTTCCCTATTCTTCTCAAATTAACCTTGCACTAGTAGAAAACCATATTTTCTAAATTTTGATGTTTCAGGGACCCAAACGACGTCCAAATGACCTAATATTTTGCGGGGATCATTTTTTTGAAGGAACAAAGCGTAGGAGCCAACGAAGCGCATGAAAGGAAGCCCGGGGAGGATTTGGGGGGTCCCATGCGGCCAGATTCTCTGGCCGCGTGAGAGCACCTCTCTCCCCTCTTGTTGCTCTGATGTCGTCCGTTTTCATCTCTGTGCCTTCGTCTTGACCTAAAAACGACTATAAAAATAGTCCCCTGGCGGCTTTGAGAAGAGAGCGCCGCAGAAACACAAAACATGAAACAGAGACCTGGAGATATTTGAGGGGGAAAACTCCGGCAGGGTGCTGCCGGCGTGGTCTCCATCTTCTCCAACGACTGCTCCATCGTCTACATGATGAAGAAGGGGTAGTCCACCCCTGGACTATGGGTTTGTGGAAGTAACTTATGTATCTCTCCTCTCTTTGAGATTCACTAATTAGCACTGTATGAGCCGTTGAACATGATTACGGTCATCTATGTAATGCCTTTGTGGTGGATCTTTTTATGAGTTAATATATGTTTGAGATTGTAATAGTTTATTTCAGTTATGAAAGTACATTCATATTATGTACCCCGTTCTTGTTTACTTGTTTTAATCAGACTTGTGTATGAGAGCGTGTGAGGGGGAACGTGTGCATTAGATGGAGTAATGGGGAGTGGCTAGTGCGATGAAAGTGACAGAAGTTTCACGATCCACTTGGGTACTTTACCTTACTTTGTTGCCTCACTAGGGATAAAGAAAAATACCTTGCTACTAGAGATGTGGGGTGGCCTTGTGACTTCTCCATGACTAAATCTAGCATGTTATTATTTTAACTTCATGTCACAGAACTTAATGCTATACTCTGATTTATATTAATACTAGGATGAATCGATTTAATTCCCATCTTAGTGGAGTATAAGAGAGATTAATAAACAAAAGATCTCTATGTTAGGACGTGATGCCCATATAATTAGTAACTTGTCATGAAACCTTTTTGTTGCAACCTAATATGTAAATTCTAGTGTTTCATTATCTACCACTTTATTAAAGAGAGAGTGCATTTGTGAAACCATGAACCCCGATCCATTTTTAATCATAACAAACACCTTTCCAACAACTTTTAAGCATTTTCCATTTTCTGCCATTTAAAAATACGAAAATACAAAAACACTTCTACATCTTGCATTCATAATACAAAACCCAAAAATATCATCCATCATTGTGTCCACGATCCTTGCATATTTATTTATTTATCATGATTGCATATTTATTTATTTATCATGATTGCATATTTATTTATTGTCTTGCTTTTATTATGTTTTGATATCATACTCACACCTTGTGCTTGACAAACACTTGGTGAGGTTGAGGGCACAAAACAATTTACTTTGTTTTGTAGGTTTTCAAGAGAAGGATAAGAAGATAAAATTTTCACTACTGGTTCCCCGGAGTTCGATATAAACCCTCGAGTCATCCCTCGTGGGGAAAACAGTCTTTCCTATACTATACACTCTGCACTTGGAGTCTCAACCTAACCCATATTTTTTTGACGCGGTTAACTACGTCATCGGGTATCAAGACATTTTATGGCGCCGTTGTCGGGGAATCATTGATGTAAAGATTTTTCCAACTACTTTCAAGCCATGCACCACATCTGGTTCTATTCCCTAAGGACTAGTAGAAAAGTATCTCACAACAAAGTCAACTTCATCACCAACTTGTGCAAACACCTAAGCTTGGGGAGGTTGCACCTACGTGAGCATCATCTTATTCATCTTTACCTTCAAATTATTTTATTTTCAATTTTGCATTTTGTTTGGCATTTGTTATTTTGGTTTGCATTGCTTAGTATCGTTTTATTTTCAAATTTTCATAAAAAAATTGAAAACACATAGAAAACTTGCAAAAATGGGAGACAGAACTAAGTTGTGTGACTACACAAACACTCCAAATGATCAATTTATTACTAGGCCCATTGCCACACTTGAGATAAAAGCTGATAGTTATGAAGTAAGTTCTAGTTTGTTGAACTTGATAACTAGGAAAAAAATTGGCGGTAGTGCTATGGAGGATGCCTCTATGCATCTTCATGATTTTGTTGAAATATGTGACATGCAAAAATTTAAAAATGTGGAAAGTGATATTCTAAAACTGAAGTTATTTCCATTCTCACATAGAGGAAAAGATAAAGAGTGGTTGCATTTACTACCTACTGATAGTATTAATTCTTGGGATGATTTAAAAGAAGCTTTCATTAAGAAATATTATCCCCCTGTCAAAATTTTACAAAATAGAAACAATATTCTTTCTTTTAGGAAAAATGAAAATGAACACGTTGCAATGGCTTGGGATAGGATAAAAGTTATGCTTACAACTTGTCCATCTCATGGGGTTAACGAATGGACCATATTACACTCTTTTTATAGTGGTCTAAATTACATGTCTAGAAATATTCTTGATTCCGCTGCTAGAGGGGCTTTTATGGGAAAAACTATAGTAGAAGCTAAGAACATCTTAGAAAGTATTTTGCAAAACTATAGTCAATAGAATACTGAAAGAGCACCTAATCCATATAAGAAAGTAAACTCCATAGAAGAAACAAATGATTTGTCATCTAAAATGGACACTATTCTTGCTTTCATTAATAAACAAAATATTGAAAATGTCCCTTTGCAAGAACTAGTTGGTAATAATCCAGAAAATGATGATGTTAACTTTAGGAACTATGGTAATAATGGGTATGGTAACAACAAATATAATTCTAATAATAAAACCCCATATGTTCCCAACAACCGTCCTTTTATTCCATATCCTAATACTAATGATAATAAATGGAAGCTGACGCACCAAGTAATGGTAATTTTGAGGCTAATAAAATTCTTATGGAACAAGTTGCTAGTCATAATACCATGATACAAGATTTGAATAAGTTTGTTTCTTCTATTGGTTCTGATATTAAAAGATTACAACTCCAAGCTACAGGACTAGACAAAGCCCTTTCAAAACTAGCTGAAAACCAAGCCACTTTATTGAGTATGTATACAAGGAAACCACAAGCACCATCTTTGGTTGGAATGAATTCTATTAATATTGCTGAAAATGTTCCTCTTACTCTGGAGGAAACTCTTAATGAATTATTTAACTATCTTGAATATTTGTTGCCATGTATGTCTCAACTTGTTGGATTAAAAGAATTTAATGAAACTGAATATGATGAATCTCTTATGTTAATTGAGTTAGAAAGAAAAGTTGAGGAAGTTAAAATGCTTAGTGAAGTCAAGGAACCATGACTTGACTTAGAGAATTGTAGCTTGCATGAAATAATATCTATCTTACAAAAATTTGCAAGTGATCCTTCCATTAATGTTAACAAAGCAGGTATTGGTTCTTATATTGTTAATTATGTTTGAAAAGAAAAGATTGCTAGGTACAACTAAGAAGCTATGATACCACTGATGGTGCACAAGTGCACTCGTTGGGAAACCCCAAGAGGAAGGTATGAAGATCACAAAAACAAGTTTTCCCTCAGAAAGAAACCGAGGTTGAGTCAACTAGTAGGAGAAAGAAATCACTCCTGAAGGTTGAAGAAAACTGATGTTAGCAGGGTGCACTACCGGTTCAGCAACAACGTGGAATCTACACAACACAATCAAAGTACTTTGCAATAACGAAACAGTGAGGTTGTCAATCTCACCGGTTTTGCTAACACAAAGGATTAAATGTATAGTGTGGAAAATAATACTTGTTTGTAGTAAACGAGAAGAGAACAATGATGGTAGTTGATACGTCTCCAACGTATCTATAATTTCTGATGTTCCATGTTGATATTATGCCAATTGCTACATGTTTTTCGTATGTTTTCCTACGTTTTACCGGACTAACCTATTAACAAGATGCCAAGTGCCAGTTCCCTGTTTTCTGCTGTTTTTTATTTCAGAAAAGTTGTTATGGAAATATTCTCGGAATTGGACCCCATGAATCCTGAAGTTCCTATTTTCCCCGGAAGCATCCAAAAGTCCCGAAGAGCCCCGGAGAGGGGCCACAGGGTGGCCACACCATAGGGTGGCGCGGGTCCCCCCTTGGCCGCGCCACCTGATGGTGTGGGCCCCCTAGCCACCCCCCGACATCGCCCTTTCGCCTATTTATACTCCCCCGAGGGAAAACCCTAAAATAATTGACCTTTTCCACAAAATACATCTGTAGCTCCGCCACCGCCGCCGAAAAGTTTCGGGGGACAGATCTCTGTTCTGGCACCCTGCCGGGACGGGGAAGTGCCCCCGGAACCCATCTCCATCGACTCCACTGCCATCTCCATCGCCGTTGTTGTCTCCTATGATGAGGAGGGAGTAGTTCTCCCCCGAGGCTGAGGGCTCTATGGTAGCTATGTGGTTCATCTCTCTCTCCCATGGTGTGATCTATATGTGATCGTGAGCTTTGTAATCTAGCTGAATAAGTAGATGCTACTCTTCATCTTGTGCTACTCAAGTGTTATATTAATATGAACTTTGGAGCCACCTTGTCCCGCGGTGTGAAGGTGACAGTGTGCACATCGTGTGTGTCTCCTCTATGAATTGTGGTGTTTGTCTAGTACCTTCTAGGGCGCTCATAGTGACAGCGTGGGGTTAACTAGACATGGGAATGCTTACTTTAAGGAATGCTTTTTGCAGCCCTACGCAATGATTAGTGTTCGTTATCCAACCGGAGAGGGCTAAGAGTAGCATAGTGAAGATACGATATTTGGTTATTCAATTATGTGATCATTGTTGAGAGTGTCCATTAGTGAAAGCATGATCCCTAGGCCTTGTTTCCAAGCATTGAAACACCATTTTCCGCCTGTTCTGGTACATGTTTGATTGCTGCCATATTTATTTCAGATTGCTATTATTACTTATAACCATCCATATTACTCGCATTTCACTATCTCTTCGCCAAACTAGTGCACCTATATACCTGACAAGTATATTGGGTGTGTTGGGGACACAAGAGACTTCTTGTATCTTAATTGCAGGGTTGCTTGAGGGGGATATCTTTGACCTCTACCTCCCTGAGTTCGATAAACCTTGGGTGATCCACTTAAGGGAAACTTGGTGTTGTTCTACAAACCTCTGCACTTGGAGTCCCAACACTGTCTACAAGAATAGAAGCGTGCGTAGACATCAGTAGTGAATAAGAGGAAAACAGTAATTGTAGTAGGAAAACAATGCTTGCAGTGGTTGTATTATCAGTATAAAGAAATGGACCGGGTTCTACAATTCACTAGTGGCGTCTCTCCAAAACATGATGGGTAAACAAATTACAGCTGGGCAATTGACAGATATAAAGGCTGCATCGTAGTGCATATGCATGACATGATGATTACTATGTGATTCATGCAGGCATTACAACATAATTCATAGACCGTTATCCAACTGCATCTATGACTAATAATCCACCATCGGAGCGCCATCCAATCAAACCTCGGGTATTAAGTTGCAAGCAATAGATAATTGCATTAAGAAAAGTGTGTAATGTAAACAATGTAAACATTGTTGTTTTCTCCCTAATGGCAACAACACATCCCCCACCCGTTACGTTTCTGTTACTTGAGCGTGAGTGAAAGGGAGGCATGAACCCACTATCGAGCATAAATACTCCCTCTTGGAGTTACAAGCATCAATTTGGACAAAGCATCTACTAGTAACAGAGAGCATGCAAGATCATAAATAACATAAACATGATAGATTGATAATCAATGGACATAGAATTCGATATTCATCAGGTCCTAGCAAGCACAACACGTAGCATTACAATAGTATTGTCTTGATCATGTTAGGTAGCTCACAAGATCTAAACATGAGGCATAAAGAGGAGAGAACAACCATCTAGCTACTACTATGGACTCGTAGTCCAAGGATGAACTACTCACGCATCACTCCGGAAGCAGGCACGATGATGAAGAGCCCTCCGGTGATGATTCCACCTCCCGCCAGGGTGTCGGGGAGAGCTCCAGAACCCTCCCAAACTAGGGTTGACGATGACGGCAGCTACGGAACTTTTGGTGGAAAAAGGCTCTGGTATTTAGGGTTAACCCGTGGAGGAGTTTAAATAGGCGAGAGGGCATGGTCGGTGGGTGGCCAGGGGGCCACACCACCTGGTGGCGTGGCCAAGGGGGCGCGGCGCCCTATGGTGTGGGCCCTCCAGGGCCCCCCTCCGGACTCCATGTACGTGACAGATTTCTAAGAACCTGGGATTTTGTTTCGTCCAATTCCAAGAATATTTCGAGAACAACTTTTCTGAAACAAAAAAACAGCAGAAAACATGAACTGGCTCTATGGAATCTTGTCAATAGGTTAGTCCCAGGAAATCCATAAAATGACATAAATTGTATAGGAAACATGTAGCATATGGCATGCAAACAACATGGAACATCAGAAATTATAGATACGTTTGAGACGTATCAAGCATCCCCAAGCTTAGTTCCTACTCGTCCTCGAGTAGCTAAAACGATAAAAACAAATAATTTCTGAGGTGACATGCTACGAACATAAACTTGATCATCTAAATTGTAAAAGCATATGCAAGCTGAGATCGTAGTATTTTAAACACATGCATGGTAGATATAATTCTAACAATGAAACTTAGCAATCACTTTAAATCATGAAAAGTAACACAAATAAAAGATCATGGATAATAATGCACTTGAAAGTTATACGTTTGTTTCGAGCATAAAGAAAACATAGCAAAGTGATATTTCACTTGTCCTTAAAAGTGGGGAAAAACATAAATGCCAGAACACCTTCAAAGTTCAAGTGGATGACTATAACAAATAATTTGAGAGCAAGTAAAAACACATCATGAATCAATCAATAATAATCTTTGGAAGTGATGCACATTAAACTCAGAATGACAACTACGCTCTCTCAGTTGTGTATAAAGTTAGAAGATGGAGACTAACCATAAAAGTAAAAGAAAGGCCCTTCATAGAGGGAAGCAGGGATTAACTCATGTGCTAGAGCTTTTTATTTTATTAAACAGAGGTATTGAAAACATTTTTTCAGAGAGGTGTATGCTTATGTCAACGAATGATAAACAAAAAATAGAGTACGTCACAAGCCAAGTAGACTTCACAAGAGCGTCTCCCATTGAAGGACGCAACTGGGGTCAGAAGGTCATCCCTCTTCTCTTTTGTTTACACAATTATGATTTGACTGATAAATCAGGGGGGGGAAATAGTGAAGAGAATTTATAGTAACCAATTTTGGGGCTGGGCACCCTGCTTCCAGCTCTTCTATCAATTTGGATAAGCAGATGTGCCACTAGTAAAGGTGTGTAAAGTCCAATCAACAAGTGAGATAAAGATTCTCTATTTACGTCCTCATGAGCTAAAACAGGGGCACAAAACAGGGATAATTTGGAAAGTTTAAAGGTAGCACATGAGAAATTTACTTGGAGTGGCGGTTAAATACCACATGTAGGTAGGTATGGTGAACACATTTGGCAAAATTTTGTTTTGGGGAGTTGGATGCACGAGTAGAGCTCATACTCAGTATAGGTGGAGGATAGCAAAAGACCGGGAGCGACAAAGTAAGAGAGCAATAATGGCCATAATCATGCAAAGCGACAAAACCATTATTAATCAAAGCATAAATGGTATTACAAGTCAAAAACTAAAACATCATAGAGGCTATAGGTGACTGGTTTTTAGTCATAAACATGGTGTAAGCATGCGCCAAGTCAACCAAATAAAGCATTATAAGGAGAATACCACAAAATTATGCTTCAATGTGATAAAAACAACTCATGATTCTTTCAATGGCACATTAAGAACTCTCAGCTATTTGAGAAAACTCATGCTACAATAATAACTACTAAGCATAGAATTAAAATAACATCCAACATGACATGATAAAGTCCACCACGGTCTATACGAGCTTCTTTTTGCACCGTTATAATCACAAAAATTGTACTACTGCTTTCCAACACCAATCATTTTATACTAAACAAAAACTCTCCAAAAGATATAGCAATGAAACAAGAGAGTACTACTACTACTCTACTAGAACTAACAACTCTGAATAAGAGATGCAAGAAAAACAGGAGCTAAAAGGATTTGAAGTAGCTAGAAGAAAAGGAGTATTCATATGAAAAAGCGGAGCGTGTCTCTCTACCACACAAGAATGCTGGGTTCCAATTATGTTTATTGCAGCAAGGAAAACAAAACAAAAACAAACAGACGCTCCAAGTAAAGTGCAATGATGTGACCGAATAAAAATACAGTTTCACTAGAAGTGACATGATAAGTTGCTGATGAAGAAGGGGATGCCTTGGGCATCCCCAAGCTTAGACGCTTCAGTCTTCTTGTAATTTGCTGGGATGAACCATGGGGGCATCCCCAAGCTTTTACTTTTCACTCTTCTTTATCACATTATATCACCCTCTTCTCTTGACCCTTGAAAACTTCCTTCACACCAAACTCAAAGTAATTCTCATTAGAGGGTTAGTGCACAATCAAAAACTCACATGTTCTCCTTGGACACAAGCAATATTAATACTTTTTAAATATTAGCTACAACCACTGATGTTTTATGGAGCGAAGAAATCCACTCAACATAGTAAAAGAGAGAATGCAAGTAAAAAAGGCAGAATCTGTCAAAACCAGAACAGTTTATAAAGACGAATTTCTTCGGGGCACTTATGTTCCTCAAATCTAAAAACTTAAAACTATAAAAGTTTCAAAAATAGCTGAGGATTAAGCACAAAAAATTTGCAGGTCGTTTTGATCTTTGTGTGAATTTAGACAAATTTAACAGTTGACAACAAAAATCTGTTTCTTGCGCAGAAATCCAAATCAAACTAAAACTTTCACTAGAGACTTTACTTGGCACAACAAATTCAAGGAAATAAAGATACAAAGGAGTTTCTATAAAAGTAAACAACAACTTGACTCAAAGAAAACAGAAGAAAACATTGCAAAAATAAAACCATGGGTTATCTCCCAAGAAGTGCTTTTCTTTAACGCCTTTTAGCTAGGCGCAGAAAACAAGAATCAAGTATTTTCAAGTGAAGAAGCATCAAAATCAATAATTTCCTCTAAAACACAACTTGTATTAATTGGTACTTTAGGTACCCCAGAAGATGATTCAACATGCAAATCACTTTTAGTTTCACTAAAAGTTTTATCAATTTTAAGCACATTAGGGGTTTTTGGTTTAGACATCTTGGGGACATACATGAATTTTTGCTCTTTTCCCATAAAAGCTTTCTCCCTCTTAAACTTAAGAGAAGAAAACGTTCAACTTAAAGTTTCCATAGCCTCCTCTAGTTTACCAATCCTAATGTTTTGATTATCATGGGTATTGCTAGCCTCTAAAACAGTAATTCTCTTATTTATACTTATTATTGATTCATTAACTTTACTAGCATTATCAAGAAAATTTGGAAAAAATTTCTCCATAGAGTTCAGATTTTTTATAACATCATCTAAAGTGATCTCAGTTTTAACAACTTTAGTGGGTGGTGTTCCTACTAAACTTTCAATTAAATTACAGGTTTCCAAAGCAGGAGTTTCCAAAAAATTACCACCTTTAAGAGTGTCTAAAACATACCTATACCAGCTAGTAATACCAACATAAAAATTCCAAAGCAGGATCAAGGTAGAATATTTTTTAGTACATCCATGATGAGCATCACTTATTCTATACCAAGCATCTTTCAAACTTTCTCCCCCTTGTTGCTTAAAAGAACGAACCTCAACTTCAGTAATACTCATTTTAGCAACATTAAAAATTTGATAAAAAATAACAACTAGAATAAGAACTATTTTTGTGTGTTTTTCATATAAAGAAACAAACAAGATAAAATAAAAGAAACTAAGGAAAACAAACAAAAAGTAAAAAAGATTGGAGGTGAGAGACTCCCCTTGGAGAAATCCTCTTCCCCGGCAACGGCGCTAGAAAAGCTTGATGGTGCAGGAGTGCACTCGTTGGGAAACCCCAAGAGGAAGGTATGAAGAGCACAATAGCAAGTTTTCCCTCAGAAAGAAACCAAGGTTGAATCGACCAGGAGGACAAAGAAATCACTTCTGAAGGTTGAAGATAGCTAATGTTGGCAGGGCGTACTACTGGTTCAGCAGCAACGTGGAATCTACACAACACAATCAAAGTACTTTGCCCCAACGAAATAGTGAGGTTGTCAATCTCACCGGTTTTGCTAACACAAAGGATTAGATGTATAGTGTGGAAAATAATACTTGTTTGCAGTAAATGAGAAGAGAACAGTGATGGTAGTGAATGAGAGGAAAACAGTAATTGCAGTAGGAAAAACAATGTTTGAAGTGGTTGTATTATTAGTGTAAAGAAATGAACAGGGGTCCATAGTTCACTAGTGGTGTCTCTCCAAAATAGATACATAACATGATGGGTAAACAAATTACAGCTGGGCAATTGACAGATATAAAGGCTGCACCGTAGTGCATATGCATGACATGATGATTACTATGTGATTCATGCAGGCATTACAACATAATTCATAGACTGTTATCCAACTGCATCTATGACTACTAATCTACCCTCGGAGCATCATCGAGTCAAACCTCGGGTATTAAGTTGCAAGCAACAGATAATGGCATTAAGGAAAGTGTGTAATGTAAACAATGTAAACATCGTTGTTTTCTCCCTAGTGGCAACAACACATCCCCCACCCGTTGAGTTCCCGTCACTCGAGCATGAGTGAAAGGGAGGCACGAACCCACTATCGAGCATAAATACTCCCTCTTGGAGTTACAAGCATCAATTTGGCCAAAGCATATACTAGTAACGGAGAGCATGCAAGATCATAAATAGCATAAACATGATAGATTGATAATCATTAGACATAGCATTCAATATTCATTGGATCCCAGCAAACACAACATGTAGCATTACAATAAGATGATCTTCATCATGTTAGGCATCTCACACGATCTAAACATGAGGAATAAATAGGAGAGAACAACCATCTAGCTACTGCTATGGACCTGTAGTCCAAGGATGAACTACTCACGCATCACTCTGGAGGCAGGCATGGTCATGAAGAGCCCTCCGGTGATGATTCCCCCTCCCGGCAGGGTGCCAGGGAGAGCTTCAGAACCCTCCCAAACTAGGGTTGACGATGACAGCGGCTATGGAACTTTTGGTGATAAAAGGCTTGGGTCTTTAGGGTTAACCCGTGGAGGAGCTTAAATAGCCGAGAGGGCAACGTAGGTGGGTGGCCAGGGGGCCACACCATCTGGTGGCGTGGCCAAGGGGGTGCCGCGCCGCCCTATGTTGTGGGCCCTCCAGGCCCCCCTCCGGGTCCCCTCTAGACTCCGTGTACGTGACAGGTTTTTAAGACCCTGGGATTTTGTTTCGTCCAATTCCGATAATATTTCCAGAACAACTTTTCTGAAACCAAAAACAACAGAAAACAAGAACTGGCTCTGTGGCATCTTGTCAATAGGTTAGTCCTAGGAAATCCATAAAAATGGCATAAAGTTTATAGGAAACATATAGCATATGACATGAAAACAACATGGAACATAAGAAATTATAGATACGTTTGAGACGTATCAACCAACTAAGCTTGGGGATATATGGATTCCCAAAGTACTAGTAACCATTGGAAAAGATACACACCATGCTATATTAGATCTAGTATCTAGTGTCTCTGTTTTGTCTAAAGAATTATATGAAGTTCTTGAATTAAAGAATCTTGAAAATTGCTCTATTGAACTTGCACTTGATGATGATTCCATTAAACATGTTTTAGGAAAATTAAGTGATGTTATGGTAGAGTTGCATATGACATTTGTACCTGTTAATTTTCTAATCATGGATATGGGGAATAAAACATCAAGTCCAATTATTCTCGGAAGACCTTTTCTTCGTACCACAGGTGCAAACATTGATTTAAAAGAAGGGAATGTAAAGTTTCTGTTACTACACAAGAAGTCCATGGAACACTTCCCAAGGAAGAGGTACACATCAAAGTTCAATCTCCCTCATGAGCTTTGTCCATCATAAATATCAACTAAGAAGCCTAGCTACATGGCTATAAAGAAAGCGTTTTACGGGAGGCAACCCGATTGTTTTTATTTTTTATTTTATTTGTGTCCTCTTGCTGTAACAAGAGACTTAGTTTTTAGTTTTGTTTCTGGAATTTTTAATAAAGTGCCAAGTTTTACCCGTTTTGGTTTGAAAAAGTTGCTATTTGTATTCGGAGATTTTATTCCAGCACGAATCTGTGCACGATATGATTTTTCATTTCTATTATGTAACTTAGAATGAGGTGAAATTTGAACTGTGGTTGCAAATTTTCATCCTCTGTAAGCGCGAATTTTTTCCAGATCTTTTCGAGATATTTAAGTGGGATAAAAATTGCGTTTTGCTACTGCAGTTTTTCTGGACAGATTGAGTCCCATTTTGTTTTATGCATTCTTTGAACTTTTAAGTTGAATATTTTTTATAAAATTGAGTTTATGAGAAGGAATAAAACATTATATACTTTATGTACATATTTCAGACTTTTGTTTAAGGATTTCAAGCAGCAAGCAATTCAATTATTTTGTGCCTACTAATGTCACCCCACAAAAAAGAGATGGGAGAAACCGTGTTTTGAAGTTTTTTCATAGGGATTAGAGGAGATGCATCAAGAGCTATCCAAGGATTGTGAAGACCATAATCTTGGGGATGTGAATACAAACCCATTGGACCAACACACTCTCGGTTTGCAAACGTCTAACTTCTGTTTTTTTATCAATGCACTTTATCGCATAAACTTGGAGCGTCTTTTATTTTTGTTATTTTGGTTTTTATTTGTGAGACCACCAATTTTCATTTATGTTATGAGAGAGCTACTGGAAATTTGGTTTGAATTAAGTTGGATGCTATTAAAAAGATTGGAAAAAGGGATGTCTGAGTTGATTAAAAAAGATGCATATAGTTGCATGATTCATGTGCGTTTTAATGAGTATTAATTTGCAAGTGTTTATCAAGAGATATATTTTATTCATGTTTTGATACTGAATGTTAATTTAGTTTTTTTTAACATGGGTTGACTAGTTCAATGGACACTTATGCATGCATTTAGACGGTCAACTTTCTCCCTCTTGCTAGCCCAAAAATTTCAACAAGTAAAAACTTGTTTTCCAACACCTTCAACCAAAGTTTTTTGAGTGAGTCCACCATATATACCTATTAGCTTTATGCTATTCCGAGTATGTTTATCGTGTTATATTGTATTATCTATTTTTCCAAATTAAAATGCTTATGTTATTGATTGTTATGGGAAAAGTTGGTTAAAAAGCTCTCATGAGCTTGATGCGCACTTTACTTTTATTCCACTTAATAAACATGAACCATTGTGATTAAAATTATGAAGTTGTGTTCTTGACAAGGGCCTTGGTTGGGAGTTATCTCATACGTGCTGTCACATGGAAAACTTTCAATATTGCTCTTAATTATATTTAGTTGATAGCATGTACTTTTGTTTATGGATGCCTAACATTGAGTGAAATAATTGTGGAAACTTGGTAAGTTTGAGGAGTGAGTATAAATGGCTAGAGAGACGCCTGGGCCGCTAACCCAAGCCATGTGATACATGGTGGAAATTTAATTACATGATATAGTGAACCTTTAGTGATGCACCTCATAATAAAAGCTATACCAATGGTCAATAAAAAAGGTGTTGAGATTGTTCATCTTGTTTGTTTTTCTTGTCATTTTGACATGGGATTGTTCCATGTCCTGGGAGAAGAGGTACCCTAGTTGACGCTCTTGATGATGCTATTATTACTTGCAATGACTTTAACTTGGTAAGTTTGAGGAGTGAGTATAAATGGCTAGAGAGACGCATGGGCCGCTAACCCAAGCCATGTGATACATGGTGGAAATTTAATTACATGATATAGTGAACCTTTAGTGATGCACCTCATAATAAAAGCTACACCAATGGTCAATAAAAATGGTGTTGAGATTGTTCATTTTGTTTGTTTGTCTTGTCATTTTGACATGGGATTGTTCCATGTCCTGGGAGAAGAGGTACCCTAGTTGACGCTCTTGATGACGCTATTATTACTTGCAATGATTTTAACTTGAACTTTTTTTGTGGCCCGAGTTGATTAGCCAGTTGGAGAGGTACTTGTATTCACGGGGCATGAGACATTCAACCCATACTTTGTCAGGCACACTACTCATATTTGCTTTCACTTCCAACTTAACCATTCAAGATACCGTGATAGGGGTAATGAGAGCTCCACAAGAAGCTTTTGGAAGCTAGATGAAATTTATTCATGTTTTACCTCTACTTATTTATCTATCTTTCCAAAATGTCCACCTTATATATTCAGATTTACAAGAATACTCTATGAACATTATAGGATGTTTTTACTTTTCATTATGCATACATTTGGTCCATAGTACTTTCTTCCATGTTACACTTTGTGAATTATCATTGAATATTTGATATAGCTTCATAATCTATCTTGTATATTGCTACTCCTTTGAGAATGAATCATTTGACTCTATGTAGCAATAGTAATCATCTTTGATATCCATTGATAGTATTAAAAGCAAAGTCCATGATAGTTCTATCACCTTTATACTCGAGGACAAGTATAGGTTAAGCTTGGAGATGTTGATGCATGTAAAATGCATACATCAACTTTGCATTGTATTACTTATATTAAATCATGTTTGCATCATATAAGGGTTATATCATTATTTTATATTGATTTTGGGAATATTTCACAGTTTCCCTATTTTTCTGGAATTAACCCTGCACTGGCAGAAAACCCTGTTTTCTATATTTTGATGTTTCAGGGACCCAAACGACGTCCAAATGACCTAATATTTTCCGGAGATCGTTTTTGGGAAGGAACAAAGCGTATGAGCCAAGGAAGCGCACGAAAGGAAGTACGAGGAGGATTTTGGGGGGTCCCACCTGGCCAGATTCCCTGGCTCTGCGTGAGAGCACCTTTCTCCCCCCCTCTTTGCTCCGATGTCTTCCGATTTCATCTCGGTGCCTTCGTCTTGACCTAAAAACGACTATAAAAATAGTCCCCCAACGGCTTTCGGAAGAGAGCACCCAGAAACACAACCATGAAACAGAGACCTGGAGCTGCATATTGGAGGGGGAAAACTCCGGCGGGGCACTGTCGGCGTGGTCTCCATCTTCTCCAATGACTTATCCACCATCTCCATGATGAAGAAGGAGTAGTCCACCCCTGGACTATGGGTTTGTGGAAGTAACTTATGTATCTCTCCTCTCTTTGAGCTTCACTAATTAGCACTGTATGAGCTGCTGAACATGATTACGGTCATCTATGTAATACCTTTGTGGTGGATCTTTTTATGAGTTAATATATGTTTGAGATTGCAATAGTTTTATTTCAGTTATGAAAGTAGATTCATATTATGTACCCCGTTCTTGTTTACTTGTTTTGATCGGACTTATGTATGAGAGCGTGTGAGGGGGAACGTGTGCATTAGATGGAGTAACCGGGGGGTGGCTAGTTCGGTGAAGGTGACAGAAGTTCCGCGATCCGCTTGGGTACTTCACCTTACTTTGTTGCATCACTAGGGATAAAGAAAAATACCTTGCTACCGAAGATGTTGGGGGGTGACCTTGCTACTTCTCCACGACTAGATCTAGCATGTTCTTATTTTAACTTCATGTCATAGAAGTTAATGCTATACTCTGATTTATGTAATACTAGGATGACTCGATTTAATTCCCATTTTAGTGGAGTATAAGAGATATTAATAAAGAAATATCTCTATGTTAGGACGTGATGCCCTTATAATTAGTAACTTTTCGTGAAACCTTTTTGTTGCAATCTAATATGTAAGTTCTAGTGTTCCATTATCTACCACTTTATTAAAGAGAGAGTGCATTTGTAAAACCATGAATCCCGGTCCATTTTCTGCCATTTAAAAATCCAAAAATATCATCCATGATTGTTTCCACCATCCTTGCATATTTATTTATCATCATTGCATATTTATTTATTGTTTTGAATTTATTATCTTTTCATATCATACTCACACCTTGTGCTTAACAACCACTTGGTGAGGTTGAGGGCACAAAACAATTGACTTTGTTTTGTAGGTTTTCAAGAGAAGGATAAGAAGATAAATCTTTCACTACTCTTTCCCCGAGAGTTAGATATAAACCCTTGAGTCATCCCTCGTGGGGAAACAGTCTTTCCTATACTATACACTCTGCACTTGGAGTCTCAACCTAACCCATATTCTTTTGACGCAGGTAACTACGTCATCGGGTATCAGTCGTTCTCTGAACTTGTTTCTAATGCAGGTTAGCAGGACTTCACGACAACAAAAGTGAACCAATATAGAAGGCTCACTTATATATTTGTGCAAACTTGTAAGTTTTGTGATGGTGTTAACCCATACGTGGAATTTTGTCTTTATGATAGAAATAAAAGTAGGTCTATTGACGATTTTTGCAAGACTATTGGAGTAACAAATCAAGTCTACTATGGGAAGATAACGGACCAATTTGAACTTCAGGATTTATATTCGAGACTCTGTCATCAACGTAAGAAGGCTATACAATATTATAAGATCTCATGTATTCAACACCCCGCGGTCCAGTATTTCCCATACAATCTCTCTAAAGGTTTCGTTGCCAGAGAAAACACTAGTACTACTTCTAGTCTTGATTTTTTCATCATGCTCTCTTCTATAGAGAAGAATTATTCTTTTAGCATTGGTGTGTAAATTACTAGGCATCTTGATAATAATTCTGCTAAGGGTGCACTTTTGGAGGCATTATTGCCTCACGGGTTTTCTTTGCGCAAACTATTGTACCTCTTGATCCTACTGACGAATTGCTTTCCCCATGGAAGACTAGATTTTAATACTCTTGCATCACACTCTTTCTTCAAGTCCAAGTGCATCCCTAGGGATTTTAATTACAGGCTAATATTTGAAAAGGAGGACAAGAAACCTCACTTTGTTCTTTTGCCTCCATTACCTCATTTGTTTGATGTTTCTAGGAATGGGTGGTCTTTTTCTGAGGACGTACTGGACGAGTACCTTGCTTTGGAGATGTCGGAGGACCCAACTACCCAGGAGGAGGTGCACGAGGAGGAGCCCATGAGGCCATCCTCCTTCGCGTACATGGAGGACCCATCCTCGTTTTATCACGAGGGAGGATCTTCATCCCATCCGCCTTCGATGGATGTAATCTTGCTGTAGCAGGAAACAAGGGATATGCATCGTACACCATACCAGCAGTACGAGTACATGCAGCAGCAACATGAGACATCAGGGTGGAACCCCTGGAACTAGCATTGCCCATATGCCAAAAGCCTAATCTTGGGGGAGTACGTATATGCTGACTCTTTCTTTATGATTCCTATTCATTATTTATGTTGGTGTATTAATTTATCCTTTGTATATTCTTTTAGACCTGCTAGTATTTGTTTCTTTTTTCGCTTTTTAGTTGTTTTCTTCTTCGTATTCTTGTTCTTTTCGGTTTTACTTCGTTTTCTCTTTCTCTTGTATTCCTTTGTTTCCTACTTAAAAAGCCCAAAAATATTTGTAACTTGTTGTTTCCTCGTTTTTATCGCTTCTTCGCTTATTCAGAAAACACCTAAATATTTTATTTGTTCCCTCCATTTGGTTTTCTTCTCTCTGCATTTTCTCTTTCTACTTATTTTTTTGTTTCTCGGTTTTTCCCTCATTCTTTTCCTTTTGTGTCTCTGTGTTTGTGTTTTCGCTCCTCTTTGTTTACTTTTCTTAAAAACTCGAAAACAACAAAAAGATTTCCTTGTTTTCTCTTTATTTCACCTTTGGAAAACCACAAACATATTTTATCTTCTTATTGTTATTTTATAGTTTTTGTAGAGATGATCTCACGTCCACGGTGGGGCTTGCGCTTTATTATTATTATTATTATTATTATTATTATTATTATCGTCATCATCATCATCCGGTTGTGCAAGTGGCAAAGCAATAATGACGATATACGATGAAGTGGACGAGATTAGGAAGCTGGTATGAACTCTTTTATCTTCATTTTTATACATATGTTTATTCGCATGATCTTATATTATCTTGTCATGATAGATAGTTGTGTGTATAATATTGATTTATTAATTCATGCTTTATTATGATTAGGAATGATCATTTTGTTATTAGAATGCCACTTGTGTTGTTTTGTTCATAAGAGAGTATAGTTTTACGGCATTCCCCTCTTAAGAACTTATTTGGATCGACTTGGCACATGTTCACACACGTAAGACTATAAAGAAAGTCAATTTAAGCCTCAGTGATCTCTTATTTTCATGGTTATAATATTATATCCATGCTTTATTCAATGTTGTTTTGTCGCAATGCATGATTATGACCGTTGTTGCTCTCCTAGTTGGTCGCTCCCCGTCTATTGCTAGCCTTCATACTATACTGAGTATAAGCTCTACTCGTGCATCCAACTCCCAAAATTCAAGGTTTTCCAATGTGTCCACCATACCTACCTACATGTGGTATTTCACCGCCACTCCAAGTAAATTGCTCGTGTGCTACCTTTAAACATTCAAACTATTAACCTGTTTTGTGTTCCTGTTTTAGCTCATGAGGAAGTAGTTTAAAGTTTATCATGTCTTTTTTCAAGAAACGTTCTTCTCTCTTATTTCACCTGATGAGTATGGAATCGGTGCTCATCTAAAATTGCAAGAGGTTTGGTGCGAAATAATATAACATAAAAGACACTTCCCTATGGTTTGATGAAAGCTGGTGGGTACCCATGGATACGGCTAGCCCTGGTTTGTGAAAGGCAAGGTGGGGGAAGTGCCAAACTTAATAAATAAATGGAAACCACTCTAAAAAATCTAAACACTTTGGTTGACATGGGTTATGATAAGTTTTCATTCCCATTCGTTGACGTAGACATACACCTCTCTCAAAATTGTTTTCAATACCTTAGTTTTATAAAATAAAAAGCTCTAACACACGAGTAATCCCTGCTTCCCTCTGCGAAGAGACATTCTTTTAATTTTATGTTGAGTCTCCATATTCTTACTTTATGAACCGGTTAGGAGAGCATGATTGTCATTCTGAGTATAATGTGCATTGTCCCAAAATATTATTGTCAATTGCATGTTTTCAATATTGTTTCTCCTAAAATTATTATATCTAGTCACCACTTGAGCTTTGGAGGTTCCTTGGAATTTAAGTTTTGCTACACAATTAAGGGCAAGCAGGATACCATCTTACCATACTTTATTATGACAATTGCAACATAGTTGATGTTATAATTTCATATGGTTTACTCATGGTTATTTGTTTACTTTTCATGAGCTAGAATGAGTTCGTATGCTTTATTATCCTTATAGAAATTATCATGTACTTGTTAAATACTGATCTTGGAATAGTCTTATGCACACCATATGAATTGAAAAGTGTTTGTCAAAACTTTGTTTATCACGTCCAGTTTGTCAAGTGAACTGCGTGAGGACAAGAAATACGCTAAGCTTGATGGAGTTGATACGTTGCAAACGTATCTACTTTTCCAACCACTTTTCTTTCTATTTTCCCTCACATTTGCATGATTTGGATCAAAATAACATGGACTAATGTTTTTTCTTCAGCAGAATTACCCTTGGTGTCTAGAAACTTCCTCAGAAAATTCCAGAATAAATCTAGAAATTATTTTCCCCTGGAAAACTCCCGGAGCCAGAAGGATAGCTAGAGAGGAGCTACTGGCCCCCCAGAAGGGTAGTAGCCACGACCCCCCTCTGACCGCGCATGGTGGGCCCCTGGGTCCTGGGATTACCCCTAGGGTCCCCTTTGGAATAATGCTCCTTCGTCCCCAAAACTCAAAACCTCTGAATGATTTTTCCGAAAACAATTGGAGACAGAAGTTCCTCTTCTGACACCCTGCCGAGACGAGGATTGGAGGGAGATCATCGCCATCGTTGTAGCCATCACCTCTCCATCCACCCTCCATGATCCCCCCTTCGATCTGTGAGTAATTTCATGGTGTAGGCATAGGGGATGGTTGTAACATCCCAAGTATGAAAAACCATCCCTAGAATGTTTGTTTCTTGTTTTATTAAAGTTTTGCATCATGTCATCATACTCATTTCTTGTTTTCATTTGATTTGCATCTGTTTTTCTTTGTTTTCACAATTCAAATTCAAACAACTTTCAAATGCTTTGTTTCATACTTGTTATGTTACAATTTATCAAATAAAAAGTTCAACTCAAAACTCCATTTGTTTCCATTAAACCATAAGTTTCAAACTAATTAAAAATTGGCTTTTAGTAATCCACTTAATTCAAATTGCATTCCAAATTCAAATCAAATCACAAACAGCACCCAATTTCAAATTATTGAAAATTACCAAAACATTTCTAACCTTTTGTTCCATTTAAACCTTAGGGTTCACCCTATTTAAATCTTGTTTCAAATATTTCAATTATTAATCAAATCCATCCAAATTTGAACAAATTTGCAAACAGCAAGTTTTTGAACTTTTTGAAAATCAAAACTTGGCAAGTGGTTGCTATTGACCTAATCAACTCACACAATTTTTCCTATAATTTTTCCTAACCCAAAACTCTTTCTTTTCTCCCTATTTCTATTTCTGCAAAAAAAAAGTAACAAAACAAAAAATTTAAAAAGAAAAACGAGGGGGAGAGAGGCAGTGGGATCTGCCCCACGCGAGCCCAGCCCAACTCCCTGGCCCGGTACCCCTTCACCCCTCTCCCCTTTTCTTCCCCGCGTACGGCCGAGCATCCGGCACCGCCACATCGGCGCCGTCGCGCGAGGACGGCCAGGAGCGCCTGTAGCTGCCTATATAAAGCCTACCTAGATCCCCGAGCAGCCCTAGCCCCTACCACCTTCTCCCTCCCTCGCTCCGCCGTCGCTCACCCTCTCTCTGCCACCCTCCACCTCTCTCTGCAACCACACCGTCGCCGTCGTCTGAATCCACCATGGCCGCCGCCGTTCCCGTGCCCCACCTTCCCCGCTGACCACGGGAACGAGCCCCCCTCACCTTCCTCGACAGCATCGACACCTCCACGACGCCCGGGACGGCCTGTAGCCACGCCGCCGTCCTCGACGTCGACGACGCTGTTCTGCACCGCGCCGCTGCTTCCCCTACCTCGACGGTGAGCACGCCACCGTGCCCTTCTCCTCCTCTCTGTTCTCTCTCGTGCACACCAGCACGCACGCGCACACCACAGCACACCCACCAGCACGGCAACGAGCACAACAGCAGCGTTGATTGCCGCCGGCCGCCGTCCACCTTCTGACGAAAGTTCAGAAAATGTTTTCAGTTAAAAATTCAGTTTCGCTAACTGAATAATAACCACACTGCGCAGCGTATACTGACAAGATCGAAACGCACACCGTACTGGTAGCAGTGCAGCGCGCGCACGCCCGAGCCCAGGGTTTGAGCCCTGGCGCCCGCGGGATTTATCCCAACATTTTGCGCAGCACACTAACAGGGTGGCCCCCCTGTCAGCTGCTGTGTGCGCTCTGCTGCCACGTTGGCGCCTGGGGCCCTCTGTCAGTGGCATTGGCTAGACACTGCAGAGTAACATTTTGTTTTTCAGCTTTTCTGTTTTAAATTAAATCTTATTCCTTTTACAGATTGGTCCCTGAAACTAAATTGCTAATAACTTTTATTTTATAAATCCAAATAATAAAAGTAAAATATGTTTGTTGAACCAAATTTAATTCTCTACCTGTTTATAACCTTTGTTTTCTGTTTTGAATAATTCAAATGCATTCAAATTTCAAATTCAAACAATTCATTTGAAATTTGAATAATTGCATAACTAATTCATACCTAATCCAAATAACATAAATAAAATATGTTTTCCATGCCATTTTGAACCATCTTTTCAAATATAAATTTTGTTCATGATTTGAATAATTAAAATTGCTTAAATAATTTAAACCTTGTTTAAGTCATTTAAATTTGCTAAATTCATAACTTGCTCAAATTAAATTATTTTTGAACTTATAAAATATGTTTTCAAACTAGAAAAGTATAACCTTTTCAAATATGAATTTGAATTTATGTTTTGAACAAATAAAATTCAAATAATATTCAAACTTGTTTTAAACTCAATTAAAACTTGTTTAAACTTGTTTAATTCATAATTAAATCATTGTAATTCCTTTTTCAATAATTGAAACATGTATTCCACCTAAAATTTTGTGCTCTTTCCAAATATGAATTTGGTTATTTGTTTTGAACAATTTAAATTGCTGAAAACAACAAATGCTTGTGTAACACCTTTAAGTAACCAAAATTTCTTAACTTAATAAATAAATTTCTAAACTTGGTAAACCTTATTTTAAATTGTTTCTATTGTTGTTATTTTTCTGTTTTCCTCATCCATGCATCATACTAATCCACTCTCACCTGTTGGTTAGTTGCAAAACAATTGTTTCAACCATAATTCATGGGCTTTTCATATGCAACTCAAATTGCATATGGGTCCATTTTGATCATGTTGTTACCATGTCAACTAGTTTATTTTTGATGCATCAATTAAATGGTCATGCATCATTCCATGATTGTGCATTATGTCATGTTATTGATTGTTTATCTCTCTGCGTTGTTTGTTTGCTTCTTCTCGGATAGACGACGACGTTGAGACAGACGATACTTACGACACCCCTTCTGAGGATCTAGCTCAGTACCAGGCTGCTGAGTTTGCAGGCAAGTATTCACTCACATGAACCATTGTGTTCCTTTCAACATTGGATACCGATACTTTCCGTTGTCTATTTCTGCTAGCCATATGTATCGTTGCTTCTGTTACGAACCTATCACCTATTACCCTTTAACCATGATATTGCCTCACCTCCACACCTATCACCCCATTGCTTGTTGCCCGTGTCGTACTAGCATGCTTAGGGTTGTTTGCTCGAGTCTGCTACCCGTTACTTTCTGTTATCACATTCTATGATGTTCTGGGGCTCGATGTTTAAACAACAACCTGTTAATTTTGAGGTAATAATAATTTGCTAATAAGGCACCGGCAGGAGGCCCGGCGTGGTTTTGAGGCCTGCTAGTGTCGACCCTAATTAGGAAAAGGGTCTTGTCTACTGATCCATGATGAGCGCACTAACCGCATGTGGGAAGCGTGTATGGGCGCCCCCCTCAATTTGATTCGATTCGCATCTCGTCCAAATCGCCTCATTTAGTTCGGGTTTTCCATTTGACGCATGCATATGCAGGTGCGAACCCTTGGTACCAGGGTGGAACTTTTGTAGTCGGCATTTAGGGAGACACGTTCTTAGAGTGCTATGAGGGTCCCCTTTTCTTCGTGGGGCTTGATTAGCCGTGCGCTCACTGCACGGGGTTCTTTGGGCTTGATGCGAAGAAGAGTTGAGTTGTGTAGAGTGCCTCGCTTGGTGGGTTTGATTCCCGTCTGGCGGGATATTCTTACGTGTACGGCCAAATTGGTGCACCCCTGCAGGGATAAATCTTCTCGAGAAGCCGTGTTTTCCGCGGTTATGGTTGACTTGGTGAAAGTACTGGCTAACAAGTACTCAGAACAACTTACACCTAACTAATGATAACTTGACTAGTAATAGTCTTATTGCCACAATAACTTGATCCATCATTAATCCAACGGTGTGAGTTTATCCTCGGATTGCTTCTTTGGATAAGGGGCGAGATCCAGGATGGGTTTGTTCGGGTAGTTAGTTATAGTTGGTTACGATACGCTATCTTATCCCCTTTCTGTTAGCCGGAAGTTGTATCATGTTCTGTAGTTGGTTAGTGCAGCCAGTTGCAGCATCTTTTATATCACCCTTCCTTCCGTTGAACCCAAAGCATTCGTGCTTGGTGTTGACGGGTTACACTTTGGTGAACTGTGAGTCTTGCTTGCCAGTACGTTTATGTACTGACCCCTTTGGGGCTGTGGTTTCCGCAGACTATGATTACGAGGATCCCCGTGATGGCTACTACGTGGAGTTCGACGAGGCTGCTGACGAGTAGATAGCGGACCTAGGCAGGATCCGAGACATCGTGGATGGGCTCCGTCTTTTCGTTTCCGGCTTCTTAAGCCTATTTGGATCTTGTCTGTACTCAGACATTTTGGATGCTTCCGCTGAGTTGTAATGATGATATGTTGGGACATGTGTCCTCTGGATGATTGTATTTGCTATCTCTGCTCTAGTGAGAGCTATTTGCAACTTATTTCTATTTATTTGTGTCTTAGAGATCTGTTGTGTTATCATTTTGTTCAACGCCGTTGACGTACCATGTGTGTATGGTATGAAGTACATCAATGGTAGTATCCTGATTTCTATGGGATGGTTTACGTAGACGATGAACAGATAGGGGTTGGTTGTCACACATACGTGTGTTGGCCTACTCGTAGGAGATGCGGGTGCCGGTAAGCCCCGTAATCCAATCCACTACTGTTCAACGGAACTGCGAGTATCCTCTAGAAGTCCGGGTGCGACAAATGGTATCAGAGCCTGTCTGCCTGTAGGATCCCTTTTACTGGTCGCAGTTGAGTCTAGAAACTATTTTTGTAGCTATATAGGAAAAATGAAACGTGAGAGTAGGAATTCTGCCATTTTATTTCTTTCCCCACCCCCCACCCACCCTCCCTTTTTGGTAAGGAAGTGCAACGTTGTTTTCTCTTCTCATCTAAACTTTCAAGTTAGGTTTTCACGAATCCTGGTTTCTCTAGGATAGTTATATCTACTAGACCATAGGAATGGAGGTGGTTGTGACATGATTTATCATGTTGCCTACTCACGATTGAGAACGGAGGCGTGTAAGCCCCGGAAGCAAATCCTTTATTCCTTAAGCAGTAGATATTGATCCTTTAGAAGCCCGGATGGGTTTTCCGTAGTACCTCAGGAGTTTTTGGTCTCGTGTTTCCCGATGTTGCTTCGATATCCTGTTCTTCTCAACATCCTTTCCGTCCGTTGAAACCTTGTTGTTGCTTTCCACTTCAGTTCTTCTACCGGCGTCTAATCAAAACTTCCCCGATCATCTGCAGATGGATCTCAGGTTCTACCCGCAGGTGGTTCGGATGACTCGTTGCGAGAGCACTGCCGGTTATCCGGAGATGCCGAGGGACATGGTCACTTATCTGGGGTTCCGTTGGGCACAAGAGTACCAGGTCTACGAGCAGCAGCGAGAGTTTGACCAGACCTACTACCAGGCTATCGTCTACATTTTGTCAGATGATGGCATGAGCGTCGTCCACCGCTACGAGGCAGTAGGTTCCACAGTGGATATGGCCGTGCAGCAGGCAGCTTACGTGAGTCTCACCGTCCTTCGTGCTGACTATTGGGGATTTGACGATTCTATCTATCGCCACATCCCCCGTGGTTACATCACTTCGGAGGGAGCTCACTTCACTCTCTACGACAACTTGGATGTTTATGAGCATGATAACTCCAGGCTGCACACCACCGCTCAGTTTGTGAGGCACAGTGACGCAGTTGCCAGCACACTATCGCAGGAGTTGGCTTCAGTCAGAGAGCAGCTCTACCTTGCTTTGACTCGTCTGGCGACGTACACCACAGACTTTGTTGGAGACGAGCGCTTTGCACGTTTCGATCAGCCAGTTGGTCGTCGTATGCCATATGCTGGAGGTTACGAGCCGATCAGAGGTCCACTCCTCAACCTCGGTGCTGGTTACACTGGGATTCCTCGCTTTGGAGCACAGGGAGTCGACGCTATGTACTTCACCACACCTAGAGTCGCTCTCAGACCACGTCAGATCTATGTGGATCGTCGTTCTACCTACTTTCGTGGGCGTGCTCCTCACCGTACCTCTCGTCGTACTACTCACCGCCGTCCTGCGTGATGAGCATGGGAGTACCGATGTATCCATTCTTAGCTATGTTTAGTTATCCTTTGGCATTCGAACCATTTATGGTGTGTTGGATATTCTGATGTATTTGAACATGTGATGATGTACCTGTTGGTTATCTATTCATGCGTCGGAATAATCTCTCTTTCGGTTACCAAGTCTATCCTATTCTGTTGTTGTGCTAAAATGCATGTCTATTCAGGATGCCGCCAACAAAGAACAACCCGCCTGAGCCACCGCCAATCACGGAGCTGTTGACTCAGATGACCCAAGTCATGGCACAGATGGCCCAGTTCCAGACTAACCAGAACAACAACCAGAATGCTCCACGAGTTAGTATCAAGGAGTTTCTGAGTCTGGGCCCGAGAGATTTCGTGGCAACACGCGAGCCTCTGGATGCTGATGACTGGATCCGTGAGATATCTAGGGCTCTGGAGATTGCTCACGTCGCTGAGGAAGACAAGGTCAAGTATGCCTCCTACCTACTGAAGGGTCAGGCAGCTACTTGGTGGGAGAACTACCAGACCATGAGAGCTGGCTATCCAATCACCTGGGGCTGTTTCAAGGAAGCTTTCCTGAAGCACCACATTCCAGATGGTCTCATGGAAAGGATGCGTGAAGAGTTTTGCTCACTCAAGCAGGGCAAGCTGGACGTCATTGGTTATCAGAGTGAGTTCAATCGCCTCGCTCGTTACGCTGGTGATGAGGTGTCCACTGAAGCTAAGAAGATGGCAAGGTTCCGCAGAGGTTTTAACCCGGAACTCAAGTACGCCCTCACCAACATCAAGGCCAAAGACTTCGAGGAGCTCGTGAACACCGCGCTCAATGAGGAAAATGGGCGCAAGGCGTTCGAGGAGTCTCGAAAGCACTCGCGTGAGGGTGGTTCCTCCTCCAACATGACCACCCCTCCGCAGAAGCACCGCATCTGGGTGCCAAATGGTGCTGTCACTAGGGCTCCATATTGTCGCACCCGGACTTCTAAAGGATACTCGCAGTTCCGTTGAACAGTAGATGATTGGATTACGGGGCTTACCGGCACCCGCATCTCTTACGAGTAGGCCAACACACGTATGGGTGACAACCAACCCCTACTGTTCATCGTCTACGTAAACCATCCCATAGAAATCAGGATACTACCATTGACGTACTTCATACCATACACACATGGTACGTCAACGGCGTTTAACAGAATGATAGCACAACATATCTCTAAGACACAAAAGATGGAAATAAGTTGCAAATGGCTCTCACTAGAGCAGAGATAGCAAATACAATCACCCAGAGGACACATGTCCCAACATAACATCCTTACATCACAGCGGAAGCATTCAACAGGTCTGAGTACAGACAAAATCCAAATAGGCTTAAGAAGCTGGCAAACGAAAAGACGGAGCCCATCCACGAAGTCTCGGATCCTGCCCGGGTCCGCTATCTACTCGTCGGCAGCCTCGTCGTACTCCACGTAGTAGCCACCATGGGGATCCTCGGAATCGTAGTCTGCGGAAACCACAGCCCCAAAAGGGTCAGTACATAAACGTACTGGCAAGCAAGACTCGCAGTTCACCAAAGTGTAACCCGTCAACACCAAGCACAGATGTTTTGGGTTCAACGGAAGAAAGGGTGATATAAAAGATGCGGCAGCGGGCTGCACTGACCAACTACAGATACATACTACAACTTCCGGCTATCAGAGAGGGGATAAGATAGCGTATCGTAACCAACTATAACTAACCACCAAACAAACCCATCCTGGATCTCGCCCCTTATCCAAAGAAGCAATCCGAGGATAACTCACACAGTTGGATTAATGATGGTTCAGGTTATTGTGTCAATAAACCTATTACTAGTCAAGTTATTATAGTTAGGTGTAAGTTGTCTGAGTACTTGTTAGCCAGTACTTTCACCAAGTCGTCACATAACCGCGGACAACACGGCTTCTCGAGAAGATTCATCCCTGCAGGGTGTGCTCCAGTACCCGTACACCCTCGAGCCACCAACTAAAACTCAGGTGGACTCAACACGACTCGAACCATATCTACAGTCTGTCCTAGGAGCCACGGAGCTATAAGGTCCCAGCCACGCAGCCGAATACTCAGCGCAAGTGTGCAAAACTCCCGCAGGACGCAACACCCCGGCAATACAGGCCTCGCCCTATATGTGTGCGTCATCATCATCATGAGTAACCATGGGAGCGACCCATTCATGCGTATGAGCCAAATGGAACACCCGAACTAAGTGTGGCTCTTCGGACAAACTGCGGATCAGATCCAAGTCGAGGGGGGTTCCATACCACCACCCGGATGCGGTGAGCACGCTCATCATGGATCAGTAGACAAGACCCTTTTCCTAATTAGGGTCGACACTAGCAGGCCTCAAAACCACGCCGGGCCTCCTGCCGGTGCCTTATCAGCAAATTATTATTACCCATAACATTAGCAGGTTGATTGATTAACATCGAGCCCCAGAACATAATAAAAATATGATAACAGAAGGTAACTGACAGCAGACTAGAGCAAAACAACCCTAAGCATGCTAGTAAGACACGGGCTCAAACAACGGGGTTATAGGAGTGGAGGTGAGGCAATATCAGGGTTAAGGGACTCATGTGATAGGTTCGGAGAACAAGCAACGATACATAGGCTAGCAGAATAGACAACGGAAAGTATCGGTATCCAATGTTGAAGGGAACACGATGGTTCATGTGAGTGAATACTTGCCTGCAAACTCAGTATCCTGGTACTGAGGTAAAACCTCAGAAGTAGTGTCGTAAAGATCGTCGGTCTCAACGTCGTCGTCTATTCGAGAAGAAGCAAACAAACAACGCAGAGAACAAACAATCAATAACATGGCATAGTGCACAATCATGGGATGATGCATGACCATTTAATTGATGCATCAAAATTAAACTAGTTGACATGGTAACACACTTTAAATGGACCCACATGCAAGTTGAGTTGCATATGAAAAGCCCATGCATTTAGGTTGAAATAATTGTTTTACAACTAATCAACAGGTGAAAGTGGATTAGCATGATGCATGGATGATGAAAACAGAAAAATAACAACAATAGAAACAAGTTGAAATAAGGTTTAACAAATTTGGAATTTTATTTATTAAGTTATGGAATTTTGGTTACTTAAAGGTGTCACACAAGTATTTGTTGTTTTCACCAAGTTAAATTGTTCAAAACAGATAACAAAGTTTATATTTGAAAAGAACACCAAATTTTAGTTGGATTACATGTTTCAATTATTGGAAAAGGAATTAGAATGAATTACTTATGAATTAAACAAGTTTAAACAAGATTTAATTGGAATTAAATTAAGTATGAATATTATTTGAATTTTATTTGTTCAAAACATTAATTCAAATTCATATTTGAAAAGATTATGTTTTTCTGGTTCGAAAACATATTTTATATGTTCAAAAATAATTTAGTTTGAGCAAGTTATGAATTTGGCAATTTTAAATGAATTAAACAAGGTTTAAATTATTTAAGCAATTTTAATTATTCAAATCATGAAACAAAATTTATATTTGGTTAGGTGGTTTAAAATGGCATGGAAAACATATTTTATTTGTGTTATTTGAATTAAGTATGATTTAGTTATGGATTTTATCAAATTTCAAATGAATTATTTGAATTTGAAATTTGGATGCATTTGAATTATTCAAAACAGGAAACAAATGTTATAAATAGGTAGATAATTAAATTTGGTGCAGTGTACATATTTTATTTTTATTATTTGGGTTTGTGAAATAAAAGTTATTAGGGTTTTAATTCTAGGGACTATTCTGCAAATTAATTGGACTGATATTTCTATACCTAATAATAAAGAGAGAAAGGTTTTTTCCGGTCCATCAGCAGTTTTACCGTTTTGCCCTCCCAAAAAATAACATACTATGCCTATGCCACCGATAAGTCTATACCCAACCCTTTTTCCGTTTGGTTTCCTAGGGGTTGTGATCGATTGCTGTGCCGCTGTGTTCGTGTGTTTTGTTTTCCCAATTAATTTCTGGGTGTGGGCTCCGTAAAGAACCATGATTGATCCGACGTATATGAGTATGATTATGTGTCCAGATGACTTTCCAAACAGCTGGTTACTTTTATAATCCAATCAACTCAAGCTGCGATTAAGATCAAAAGTTGATTGAAAGTTTACGAGGGAGGAGCGCAACATGCAGAGCCGCCGTCCCGGTCTTCAGCGTCACGGCCATGAGCAGATTTAGACGCGACGATGCTGTCCGACGACGTACTCGAGAACCTAAGCGGAGGGCATGCCCGCTCAGAGGATCATCGTCCACAACCATGGGCTCCCCCGTGCCAGGACTGGCAGGACGCAGCGGAAGATGACGTGCTCGTGCAACCTCCCGGTGCTGCGGCATCATCGGTTGGCGCCCGTGAGAGCGCTCCCGGCATGAGCTCCGCGTCGTGCTCTCCTCACCTACGTCCGAGCCGCGAACCTGAAGGTCGTGCTTGCCTCAACTCCTCCGCCTCGACAGTGGCGGCAGCGGTAGGTCGGTATGCTATGTTCTTTTGTACGTGCAGTTATTCGCTTAACTTTTTTGGAGCGTGATTTATTTCCCTTAATCAACTGATCATGATCGGAAGGTCAGCTAAATTCGTTCGTCAACCGGAAGGTCGCACCAGAACAGCTGCCTCAATCTCAATGCAGCCGAAAATAGAGTACCAATATTTGCACGCCTATTACACTAGCCGACCAGCCTAACATGAATGCTACTACTTGGGTAGACATAGGACGCGAGGACCAAGAAAGGAAACTACGTGAGTTGTGTGGTCTAGGTATTGTGCTTTCCATGCACCAGCCCTACAATCAAATCAAATTAACATGCGACATGCTGGAATAAAGGAACAACACTATGGTATTTCCATGCTTATATCATATATAAGAAGAAACGCACTTGCTTCCATCCACAAAACCAAAGGAGTTCAACCGAATGAAAATTCAATGTACGACATGTCATCTATGCATGGACGTGAGAGAGATGACAAGGTGTACGGTGGATTCCACTAGCTATGAGAAAACGGAATTAAAGGCAGCTAAAAGAGAGAATACTGCATCAAGAACCGGGGCTATCTTGGACGAAACGGTCTTCATTAAATTGACGTTGCAAGCAGGCGGTGATTCCGGCGGTGAGAATGTGTGATGGACAAATTGGCCGAGGCTATTTATAAGAAGATCATATTGTAGATCGAGTCCAAGACGAGAGGAAGCACATGCTCGTGTAGAAGCTGAAGGATGATATCCTAAAGCCCACCGAGAAGTTACTAGCTAGGAGCTGATCATAGTCGGAGAGACCAAACAGATACACCATGATATATCGCAACGTGGTCAGGTGCAAGATTTAGTAGAGGAAAATTATGAGTTCTTGACGACGGGAAGACAATGGCTAAGAGGGACCTATCATTTTTTACAATAGCACGTCCTGCTAAGAGCACTCACAATGGGGCGCTTGTTTACAGAGGCCAGGGACTGAATCACATCATTTTCCCCTATTCCCGGTCGTTTTAGTGCCACCGATGCTTAACTAAGAGCTTGGCGCCTAATTAGTTACTAATCCAAAATTCAAAGTTTAGGCTGCCGACGCTTACATGGAAGGCGCAACTGCTCAGTAGCGTTTGTAGTAGCTCCATGCACTGTGGATGCTCTAAATTATCATAATTCCATATAGTAGTTGCGTCCCCATAAAAAAATGCTTGGCCTTGTCAAGAAAAAAAAATATTTTTTCAGTAGTAAATTTCTCTATGATTTAAAAAATATTAAAAAAATTAATCCGTAGCAACGCACGGCCTCATTTGCTAGTAAAAGAAAAAGGCAGAAAACTTAAATGCACCGCGCAGTGACCCAGAATGGGCCACTGCCAGCGGGCCAGGCCTGCGTGGCGCCCAGGTGGAGTGGCTAGGGGTTGACGTGGCCCTGCAGGTCACTGACGCGCGGGTCCCGTGCGGGTGCGCGCAGAAGAAAAATTGGGGAGGCAAAATGCCTCCCGCGGGACTCGATCTCGCGACCTGGGCGAGCGAGCGCAAGGGCTGTGCCAGTGCGGCTGGGTGCGGATTCGTGACAGCACAGGGCAGGTTTGGGGTATAGCTTCTGTCTGCGCGCCAATCTGAACTTAACTGAATTTTTTTTCTGTGCGTGCAGGTTCAGGTGCGGTCGCTGCCAGCGACAGAGGGCAGTTGCACGCCGGCGGCCGTGGCTCACGGGCGCGGTCCGTGCGAGCGGTGCGCGTGGTCGTGCGGTGCGGATGCACGCGTGCGTGCTCGGTGTGCGAGGCAGAGAGGGGAAGGAGGCGAGGGCAAGGAGGGCGAGCTCACCTCGCTGACAGAGATGGAGGGATCGGTGCAGGGAGGAGCGACGGTGGCGAACTTGGGGATGGCGGCGGAGCTCCGGTGATCCTCGGGGGAGACGGAGGGGATGGCGAGGACGAGGGGGACGCGGCGTTTCCGTTCCCGGCCTTAGCGCGGCCGGTGGAGCACCGTGGCGCCGGCGGCGAGCCGGAGAGGGCGGCGTTGGTGGCTGCTCTCGGTGGGCTCGGTTCAGACAGAGAAGTGGGGGAGCTGGGTGCAGCGAGAGAGAGAGATGGCGGCGGTGCGGGGTAGAGAGGGTGGAGAGATTAGGGCAGGGAGGAGAGTTCGAGGGCAAGGATATAGGGATGAGGAGGGGAGCTCGGAACCGTTCCTTCACCTCTGTACCCACGTGGACACCATGGATGAGGATCCGTACATAGGTTAGGGATGACCGAAACAGGTAAGCAGGCCAGGGCAGTTGGGCTGGCCCAAAGTGGGCTGGCTGCCCTCTATTCCCTCTCTCTCTCTCTCTTATATTCTTTTGTTGTTTATTATTTATTATTTTTTTTGCAGATTTGGCAAAGGAGAGAAAACAGATGGTGTTAGGGTTTAGCAAAATTTTTGGGACAATTTTTTATTGTTTTGTTTTTGTAACAGCACCTAAAACAAACTTTTGTTTTCCAAATAAATTTAATTGATGTTATTGTTTGGAAATTAAATGAATTGAACAATTGTGATATCAAAAGAATAAATGCCACTTAATCCAAATTAAAGTTTTTTTTTATTCCAATTTTAGTGGATCAATTTATTTGTTTGTTTTGTAGTTTTTATTTGACACATGTAACATAACAAGTATGAACAACAATTGAATTTTTGTTTGGAATTCAAATAGAAAACAGATGGAAACAATTGAAATCAAATGCAAAAACAAATGCAACAAAAGCAATGACTATGATGACATGATGCAAAGCAATAACAAAACAAGAAACAAACATCTAGGGGGGGATTTTCATACTTGGGATGTTACAAAACGCCCCCCCTTGAAGGAATCGCGCCCCGAGATTCCTACTGAGAAAGGAAAAGGTCCGGATACTTCTTGCGAAGATCCTCTTCGGTCTCCCACGTTGCCTGTTTATCAGAATGATGCGACCACTGCACTTTCAAGAACTTGGTGCTCTTGTTGCGAGTCTTACGCTCGGTCTCATCGAGAATTCGAACAGGGTGCTCCTCATAAGATAGATCTTCTTGCAGTTCAATGGAATCATGATCAACTGCACGATCTGGATCTTTGAAGCACTTCTTGAGCTGTGACACGTGAAACACATCGTGCACCTTGGATAGTTTTTCTGGAAGTTCAAGACGATAGGCATTTTCCGCACGCCTTGAGAGAATGTTGAAAGGACCGATGTATCTTGGTGCCAGCTTTCCTTTCACACCAAAACGATGAGTGCCTCTGAGGGGAGTTACACGGATATATGCTTTGTCACCAGGTGCATAGATCATATCCCTGTGTTTGCTGTCATAGTAGCTTTTCTGACGAGACTGAGCAATCTTGAGATTGTCACGAATGATGCGAACTTTATCTTCGGCTTCCTTAACAATGTCAGGGCCTAAGAGTGAACGTTCACCAGCTCCAGACCAATTGATTGGACTCCTGCATCTGCGGCCATAGAGTGCTTCAAATGGTGCCATGCCTAGGCTTGCCTGGAAGCTGTTGTTGTAGGAGAATTCAGCATATGGAAGACATTCCTCCCATTTCATGCCAAAGGATAGACCACATGCTCTGAGCATATCCTCGAGAATCTGATTGACTCTTTCGACTTGCCCTTGAGACTGAGGGTGATAAGTTGTGCTGAACAGAAGTTTGGTGCCCAATGCTTCTTGAAAACTCTTCCAGAAATGAGAAGTGAATATGCTTCCACGGTCTGAGCTTATTTCCAATGGAACACCATGAAGAGGAACAATCTTTGTTGTGTAGAGCTCTGCTAACTTGCTAGCTGAGATTGTTTCTTTGACAGCAAAGAAGTGAGCTACCTTAGTGAGACGATCAATAACAACGAAGATTGCATCGTTGCCCTTCTTGGACTTTGGAAAACCAGTGACGAAGTCCATTTCAATCATGTCCCACTTCCACTCAGGAATTTTTTGCGGTTGGAGAAGACCAGCTGTTTTCTGATGAACTGCCTTAACACGTTGACAAATGTCGCATTCAGAAACGTATTGAGCAATTTCACGTTTCATGCCAGACCACCAATACAGTGTCTTGAGATCCTGGTACATCTTTGTACTTCCACGGTGTATGGAAAGAGGATTTTCATGAGCCTCCTTGAGAATAACATCTTTGAGACTTTGAATTTGAGGAACTGCAATGCGTCCTTCGAAGAACACAGTTCCCTTGTCATCAATTGAGAAGCACTCATACTTCACATTGCCTGCTTTGATGTTATTTGCGATCTTCTTGATCTCAGCATCACGAAGTTGTTCAGAACGAATCTTGTCCTCGAGAGTTGGACTGGCTGTCAAGTTTGCAAGATAACCTTGAGGAACAAGACCAAGGTGCAGCTTCTGGAATTCTTCATGAAGTGGAGGTTGGCTTTCCATGATCATGAGATTATTGCAATACGACTTGCGACTGAGAGCATCGGCCATAACATTAGCCTTGCCTGGAGTGTAAGAAATGGTAAGATCGAAGTCTTTGATCTTTTCAATCCATCTCCTTTGCCTGAGGTTTAGATCTGGTTGAGTGAAGATGTATTTCAGACTCTTATGATCGGAAAAGATTTCAGTGCGATTACCCAACAAGTATTGCCTCCATTTCTTGAGGGCAAACACAACTGCTGCAAGTTCAAGGTCATGTGTGGGATAATTGAGCTCATGTGCGTTCAACTGACGTGAAGCATAAGCCACAACTTGACGTTCTTGCATAAGAACTGCTCCTAGACCTTGGAGAGAAGCATCACAGAATATCTGGAAAGGTTTTGTAGTATCTGGGCCAACCAGAACTGGTGTAGAAGTGAGTTTAGTCTTCAGGAGATTGAAACTTTCATCACATTGTGGAGACCAAACGAACTTCTTGTCCTTCTTTGTGAGATCAGTGAGAGGTTTGGCAATCTTGGAGAAGTTTTGGACGAAACGACGGCAATAGCTAGCCAAACCAAGAAAACTTCTGACTTGCTTCACCGTCTTAGGAGGTTTCCAATCAACAATTGCCTTAACCTTTTCTGGATCAATGGCTATGCCCTTGGCAGAGATGACATGACCAAGGTAAGCAACTTCTGGAATCCAGAACTCACATTTGGAGAACTTGGCATACAGACGATGCTCGTGAAGCTTCATGAGAGTGAGACGAAGATGTTCTCCATGCTCTTCCTCGGATTTTGAGTAGACAAGAATATCATCAAGATATACCACAACAAACTTGTCGAGGTATTCATGGAAGACAGAATTCATAAGTCGAGAGAAGGTCGCCGGTGCATTGGTGAGACCAAAGGACATGACGGTGTATTCATATAAACCGTAGCGAGTGGTGAAAGCTGTCTTTGGAATATCTTCCTTTCTGATCTTTATTTGATGGTAACCCATTCTCAAGTCCAGCTTGGAGAATATTGAGGCTCCAGCAAGTTGATCAAAAAGATCATCGATACGAGGAATTGGATACTTGTTTTTGATGGTTTTCTCGTTAAGAGGACGATAGTCAACAACGAGTCTCTTTGTTTGATCCTTCTTCGCAACGAACAGAGTTGGGCATCCCCAAGCCGAGGAGCTAGGTTGAATGTAACCTTTCTCCATGTACATATCGATTTGCTCCTTCAACAACTTCAGTTCAGGAGGAGCTATCTTGTATGGATGCGTAGATATTGGAGCAGTGCCTGGTTCAAGTTCGATCACGAACTCAACTGCTCTGTCAGGAGGCATTCCTGGCAATTCTTCTGGGAAGACATCGGGGAATTCACAGACCACTGGAATAGTTTCAATAGATGGTAGAGGATTTGCATTGAGGGTGTAGAGTTGAACAACTGGATTTTCAGCATGAAAGTAGACTATCTGGCCAGAAGGGTGTGTGATTTTGACAGACTTAGCAGGACAATCAATGACTGCTTTGTTGGCTACCAGCCAATCCATCCCAAGAATGACATCAATATCTGAAGAGTGGAGAGCTATCAGAGATGCCTGGAATGGAAGGTTTCCAATTGTGATCTCGATGTTCTGGCTAACTTTATTGCTTTGCCAGCTAGATCCCGGTGATTTCACTAGGAGAGGGATAGACAACTGTTCGAAGTTGATTTCACTATTGTTTGCAAAGTGTTGAGAGATGAAGGAGTGTGAAGCACCAGAATCGAACAAGACTTTAGCACAAAACGAGTTCACAAGAAGTGTGCCCATTACAACTTCTGGAGATTCTTCTGCTCCCTGGGCCTTGACATGGTTCACCCTCACAGTTCTCAAGACAGACTTGTTCCTGTTGCGGGGCCTAGGCGAAGAAGTGTGTACCACCACATGATTGACAATAGGGATAGGTAGTGATGGTAGCTTGTTCTGCGGGCACTTGTAGGAGTAGTGTCCTGGTAGACCGCACTTGAAGCATGTACTAGCAGAACGAGGAGCTGTTGGACTTGGCTGAGATGGATCACCTCCTGAAGATACCACTGGGGTGGGAGGGAGGGCAAGAAATCCTGCCGGGCTTGGCAAGCAGATGGGCGGTGTTGGAGTGGTATATGGAACCCAAACTCTCCGTTTTTGTGGAGGCATGATAGCTTTTGAGAGATTAGCCCGTTCACGAGAGTGCTTACGAGATTCCTCAACCAACTTGCGCCCATGCTCTTCATTTAGAGCGATGTTGATGAGGTCCTCAAAATTCTTGGCCTTGACGTTGGTGAGAGCATACTTGAGTTCCGGGTTGAGACCCCTGCGGAACTTTGCCATCTTTCTCGCTTCCGTGGAGATTTCATCTCCGGCATAGTGAGCCAGACGATTGAACTCTCTTTGGTATTCCAGAACGTCCAAATTGCCTTGTGTGAAAGAATAGAATTCCTCACGCATTTTCTCCATGAGCCCATCGGGAATCTGATGGCGCATGAAGGCTTGTTTGAAATCCTCCCATGTGATTGCCACACTAGCACCTCTCATTTCTTGGAAATTCTCCCACCAAGACATGGATTGTCCACGGAGAAGGTAGGTCACGTAAGGAACACGGTCCTCGTCAGCCACATGAGCTACCACAAGAGTACGGTTCATTTCACGGAGCCAGTCATCAGCATCCAATGGCTCGGAGGAGGTATCAAACGTGTGCGGATTGAGCTCAAGGAACTCCCGAATAGACACCCGGGTGTTGCCATTACTCCCAAGGTCTTGGTTCTGCTGCATCTGCTTTATAACTTGTGTCATCTGAGACAGCACTTTCCCCATCTCAGGTGGCAGTGTGGGTTCTTCGTCACCACTTTCCATCCTGAAGAGGATACCAAGATTAACACACTAACCGGATAACAAAATCCAATATAAGTGCTTAAAAGGATTACTTCAGACGGTAAGTCGACAGCATAGAACAAGGATGGAGGTTAACAACGGATCAACAGATAAGTTGTTACAACGGAAGGGAAGATTTGTGAAGGACGATATCGAGGCATCAACTGGGAAACAGGAGACCACAAACACCTGAGGTACTACGGAGAAAACCCATCCGGGCTTCTAAAGGATCAATATCTACTGCTTAAGGAATAGAGGATTTGCTTCCGGGGCTTACACGCCTCCGTTCTCAATCATGAGTAGGCAACATGATAAATCATGTCACAACCACCTCCATTCCTATGGTTTAGTAGATATAACTATCCTAGAGAAACCAGGATTCGTGAAAACCTAACTTGAAAGTTTAGGTGAGAAGAGAAAAACAACGTTGCACTTCCTTACCAGAAAAGGGAGGGTGGGTGGGGAAAGAAATAAAATGGCAGAATTCCTACTCTCACGTTTCATTTTTCCTATATAGCTACAAAATAGTTTCTAGACTCAACTGCGACCAGTAAAAGGGATCCTATAGGCAGACAGGCTCTGATACCATTTGTCGCACCCGGACTTATAAAGGATACTCGCAGTTCCGTTGAACAGTAGATGATTGGATTACGGGGCTTACCGGCACCCGCATCTCTTACGAGTAGGCCAACACACGTATGGGTGACAACCAACCCCTACTGTTCATCGTCTACGTAAACCATCCCATAGAAATCAGGATACTACCATTGACGTACTTCATACCATACACACATGGTACGTCAACGGCGTTTAACAGAATGATAGCACAACATATCTCTAAGACACAAAAGATGGAAATAAGTTGCAAATGGCTCTCACTAGAGCAGAGATAGCAAATACAATCACCCAGAGGACACATGTCCCAACATAACATCCTTACATCACAGCGGAAGCATTCAACAGGTCTGAGTACAGACAAAATCCAAATAGGCTTAAGAAGCCGGCAAACGAAAAGACGGAGCCCATCCACGAAGTCTCGGATCCTGCCCGGGTCCGCTATCTACTCGTCGGCAGCCTCGTCGTACTCCACGTAGTAGCCACCATGGGGATCCTCGGAATCGTAGTCTGCGGAAACCACAGCCCCAAAGGGGTCAGTACATAAACGTACTGGCAAGCAAGACTCACAATTCACCAAAGTGTAACCCGTCAACACCAAGCACAGATGCTTTGGGTTCAACGGAAGAAAGGGTGATATAAAAGATGCGGCAGCGGGCTGCACTGACCAACTACAGATACATACTACAACTTCCGGCTATCAGAGAGGGGATAAGATAGCGTATCGTAACCAACTATAACTAACCACCAAACAAACCCATCCTGGATCTCGCCCCTTATCCAAAGAAGCAATCCGAGGATAACTCACACAGTTGGATTAATGATGGTTCAGGTTATTGTGTCAATAAACCTATTACTAGTCAAGTTATTATAGTTAGGTGTAAGTTGTCTGAGTACTTGTTAGCCAGTACTTTCACCAAGTCGTCACATAACCGCGGACAACACGGCTTCTCGAGAAGATTCATCCCTGCAGGGTGTGCTCCAGTACCCGTACACCCTCGAGCCACCAACTAAAACTCAGGTGGACTCAACACGACTCGAACCATCTCTACAGTCTGTCCTAGGAGCCACGGAGCTATAAGGTCCCAGCCACGCAGCCGAATACTCAGCGCAAGTGTGCAAAACTCCCGCAGGACGCAACACCCCGGCAATACAGGCCTCGCCCTATATGTGTGCGTCATCATCATCATGAGTAACCATGGGAGCGACCCATTCATGCGTATGAGCCAAATGGAACACCCGAACTAAGTGTGGCTCTTCGGACAAACTGCGGATCAGATCCAAGTCGAGGGGGGTTCCATACCACCACCCGGATGCGGTGAGCACGCTCATCATGGATCAGTAGACAAGACCCTTTTCCTAATTAGGGTCGACACTAGCAGGCCTCAAAACCACGCCGGGCCTCCTGCCGGTGCCTTATCAGCAAATTATTATTACCCATAACATTAGCAGGTTGATTGATTAACATCGAGCCCCAGAACATAATAAAAATATGATAACAGAAGGTAACTGACAGCAGACTCGAGCAAAACAACCCTAAGCATGCTAGTAAGACACGGGCTCAAACAACGGGGTTATAGGAGTGGAGGTGAGGCAATATCAGGGTTAAGGGACTCATGTGATAGGTTCGGAGAACAAGCAACGATACATAAGCTAGCAGAATAGACAACGGAAAGTATCGGTATCCAATGTTGAAGGGAACACGATGGTTCATGTGAGTGAATACTTGCCTGCAAACTCAGTAGCCTGGTACTGAGCTAAAACCTCAGAAGTAGTGTCGTAAAGATCGTCGGTCTCAACGTCGTCGTCTATTCGAGAAGAAGCAAACAAACAACACAGAGAACAAACAATCAATAACATGGCATGGTGCACAATCATGGGATGATGCATGACCATTTAATTGATGCATCAAAATTAAACTAGTTGACATGGTAACACACTTTAAATGGACCCACATGCAAGTTGAGTTGCATATGAAAAGCCCATGCATTTAGGTTGAAATAATTGTTTTACAACTAATCAACAGGTGAAAGTGGATTAGCATGATGCATGGATGATGAAAACAGAAAAATAACAACAATAGAAACAAGTTGAAATAAGGTTTAACAAATTTGGAATTTTATTTATTAAGTTATGGAATTTTGGTTACTTAAAGGTGTCACACAAGTATTTGTTGTTTTCACCAAGTTAAATTGTTCAAAACAGATAACAAAGTTTATATTTGAAAAGAACACCAAATTTTAGTTGGATTACATGTTTCAATTATTGGAAAAGGAATTAGAATGAATTACTTATGAATTAAACAAGTTTAAACAAGATTTAATTGGAATTAAATTAAGTATGAATATTATTTGAATTTTATTTGTTCAAAACATTAATTCAAATTCATATTTGAAAATATTATGTTTTTCTGGTTCGAAAACATATTTTATATGTTCAAAAATAATTTAGTTTGAGCAAGTTATGAATTTGGCAATTTTAAATGAATTAAACAAGGTTTAAATTATTTAAGCAATTTTAATTATTCAAATCATGAAACAAAATTTATATTTGGTTAGGTGGTTTAAAATGGCATGGAAAACATATTTTATTTGTGTTATTTGAATTAAGTATGATTTAGTTATGGATTTTATCAAATTTCAAATGAATTGTTTGAATTTGAAATTTGGATGCATTTGAATTATTCAAAACAGGAAACAAATGTTATAAATAGGTAGATAATTAAATTTGGTGCAGTGTACATATTTTATTTTTATTATTTGGGTTTGTGAAATAAAAGTTATTAGGGTTTTATTTCTAGAGACTATTCTGCAAATTAATTGGACTGATATTTAAAAGAAAAAGGCAGAAAACTTAAATGCACCGCGCAGTGACCCAGAATGGGCCACTGCCAGCGGGCCAGGCCTGCGTGGCGCCCAGGTGGAGTGGCTAGGGGTTGACGTGGCCCTGCAGGTCACTGACGCGCGGGTCCCGTGCGGGTGCGCGCAGAAGAAAAATTGGGGAGGCAAAATGCCTCCCGCGGGACTCGATCTCGCGACCTGGGCGAGCGAGCGCAAGGGCTATGCCAGTGCGGCTGGGTGCGGATTCGTGACAGCACAGGGCAGGTTTGGGGTATAGCTTCTGTCTGCGCGCCAATCTGAACTTAACTGAATTTTTTTCTGTGCGTGCAGGTTCAGGTGCGGTCGCTGCCAGCGACAGAGGGCAGTTGCCCGCCGGCGCCCGTGGCTCACGGGCGCGGTCCGTGCGAGCGGTGCGCGTGGTCGTGCGGTGCGGATGCACGCGTGCGTGCTCGGTGTGCGAGGCAGAGAGGGGAAGGAGGCGAGGGCAAGGAGGGCGAGCTCACCTCGCTGACAGAGATGGAGGGATCGGTGCAGGGAGGAGCGACGGTGGCGAACTTGGGGATGGCGGCGGAGCTCCGGTGATCCTCGGGGGAGACGGAGGGGATGGCGAGGACGAGGGGGACGCGGCGTTTCCGTTCCCGGCCTTAGCGCGGCCGGTGGAGCACCGTGGCGCCGGCGGCGAGCCGGAGAGGGCGGCGTTGGTGGCTGCTCTCGGTGGGCTCGGTTCAGACAGAGAAGAGGGAGAGCTGGGTGCAGCGAGAGAGAGAGATGGCGGCGGTGCGGGGTAGAGAGGGTGGAGAGATTAGGGCAGGGAGGAGAGTTCGAGGGCAAGGATATAGGGATGAGGAGGGGAGCTCGGAACCGTTCCTTCACCTCTGTACCCACGTGGACACCATGGATGAGGATCCGTACAGAGGTTAGGGATGACCGAAACAGGTAAGCAGGCTAGGGCAGTTGGGCTGGCCCAAAGTGGGCTGGCTGCCCTCTATTCCCTCTCTCTCTCTCTCTTTTATTCTTTTGTTGTTTATTATTTATTTATTTATTTTGCAGATTTGGCAAAGGAGAGAAAACAGATGGTGTTAGGGTTTAGCAAAAATTTTGGGACAATTTTTTATTGTTTTGTTTTTGTAACAGCACCTAAAACAAACTTTTGTTTTGCAAATAAATTTAATTGATCTTATTGTTTGGAAATTAAATGAATTGAACAATTGTGATATCAAAAGAATAAATGCCACTTAATCCAAATTAAAGTTTTTTTTTATTCCAATTTTAGTGGATCAATTTATTTGTTTGTTTTGTAGTTTTTATTTGACACATGTAACATAACAAGTATGAACAACAATTGAATTTTTGTTTGGAATTCAAATAGAAAACAGATGGAAACAATTGAAATCAAATGCAAAAACAAATGCAACAAAAGCAATGACTATGATGACATGATGCAAAGCAATAACAAAACAAGAAACAAACATCTAGGGGGAGATTTTCATACTTGGGTTGTTACACATATGCCCAAGCTTCTCCAGGCTTCGCTCCACGCCCACCCAACCCATCTCAGATGCATGGTCAGAGGTTTTCAATGGGGCAGCCAAGGCCAGATACTCCTCGTGTCGTCACTTGCTACAAATGCTAGCAGACGGGGCACTACGCTGACAAGTGCACTCAGAGGCAGCTACCTCCACCACCAGCTCGTCCCAACACAAACCAGGCAATGGTGCGTGCTCCCCCGGCTAAAGCCTTCAACTTCAACAACAGGCCTGTCGGGAGGAACGCGAGGGTGAATCATATCAAGGCCGACAAAGCTGAGGAAGCTGCTGACGTCATTCTCGGTATATTACCCGTAAACTCTTTTCCAGCTAAAGTGTTGTTTGATACCGGAGCATCGCATTCTTTTGTGTCAAAGATTTTTGCCACAACAAACAACTTAAGTGTGGTTCCACTAAGCAATCAAATCACCGTTCACTCTCCGGGATCTCAAATGTTGACTTCCAAGATAAGTAAGGATAATCAAATCCTAATTGGAGGCCACATATTCCTTGCTTCTCTCATGTTGCTGGGAAATCCTGACATTGATGTCATTCTGGGCATGGATTGGTTGAAGGCCAATAAAGCTACGATTGACTGTGCTCAAAAGTCAATAACTCTGTTCCACCCTTCTGGCCAGATAGTCTATTCTCCAAGTGAATCAAGTTCTGTTCAGCTGTACACCCTCGATGCTAAACCTGTACCTCTACTTTAAAATGTTCCGGTGGTTTGTGAATTCCATGACGTCTTTCCAGAAGAGTTGCCAGGGATGCCTCCGGACAGAGCAGTTGAGTTCGTGATCGAGCTTGAACCAGGTACTGCTCCAATCTCTAAGCATCCATACAAGATAGCTCCTCCTGAACTGAAATTGTTGAAGGAGCAAATCGATATGTACATGGAAAAAGGTTACATTCAACCTAGTTCCTCGGCTTGGGGTTGCCCAACTCTGTTCGTTGCGAAGAAGGATCAAACAAAGAGACTCGTTGTTGACTATCGTCCTCTTAACGAGAAAATCATAAAAAACAAGTATCCAATTCCTCGTATCGATGATATTTTTGATCAACTTGCTGGAGCCTCAATATTCTCCAAGTTGGACTTGAGGATGGGTTACCATCAAATAAAGATCAGAAAGGAAGATATTCCAAAAACAGCTTTCACCACTCGGTACGGTCTATATGAATACACCGTCATGTCCTTTGGTCTCACCAATGCACCGGCGACATTCTCTAGACTCATGAATTCTGTCTTCCATGAATATCTCGACAAGTTCGTTGTGGTATATCTTGATGACATCCTGGTCTACTCCAAATCTGAGGAAGAGCATGGAGAACACCTTCGTCTCACTCTCATGAAACTTCGCGAGCATCGCCTATATGCCAAATTCTCCAAATGTGAGTTCTGGATTCCAGAAGTTGCTTACCTTGGTCATGTCATTTCTGCCAAGGGCATAGCCATTGATCCAGAAAAGGTTAAAGCAATTGTTGATTGGAAACCTCCTAAGACGGTAAAGCAAGTAAGAAGTTTTCTTGGCTTGGCTAGCTATTGCCGTCGTGTCGTCCAAATTTTTTCCAAGATTGCCAAACCTCTCACTGATCTCACGAAGAAGGACAAGAAGTTCGTTTGGTCTCCACAATGTGATGAAAGTTTCAATCTCCTGAAGACTAAACTCACTTCCACCCCAGTTCTGGTTGGCCCAGATACTACCAAACCTTTCCAGATATTCTGCTATGCATCTCTCCAAGGTCTAGGTGCAGTTCTTATGCAAGAACGTCAAGTTGTGGCTTATGCTTCACGTCAGTTGAATGCACATGAGCAAAACTATCCCACACATGACCTTGAACTTGCAGCAGTTGTGTTTGCCCTCAAGAAATGGAGACAATACTTGTTGGGTAATCGCACTGAAATCTTTTCCGATCATAAGAGTCTCAAATACATCTTCACTCAACCAGATCTAAACCTCAGGCAAAGGAGATGGATTGAAAAGATTAAAGACTTTGATCTCACCATTTCTTACACTCCAGGCAAGGCTAATGTTATAGCCGATGCTCTCAGTCGCAAGTCGTATTGCAATAATCTCATGGTCATGGAAAGCCAACCTCCACTTCATGAAGAATTCCAGAAGCTGAACCTTGGTCTTGTTCCTCAAGGTTATCTTGCAAACTTGACAGCCAGTCCAACTCTCGAGGACAAGATTCGTTCTGAACAACTTCGTGATGCTGAAATCAAGAAGATGGTAGAACACATCAAAGAAGGCAAGGAGAAATTTAAGTCCTTCTCAGTTGATGACAAAGGAACTATGTTCTTCGAAGGACGCATTGCAGTTCCTCAAGTTCAAAGTCTCAAAGATATCATTCTCAAGGAGGCTCATGAAACTCCTCTTTCCATTCACCCTGGAAGTACAAAGATGTACCAGGATCTTAAGACACTGTATTGGTGGCCTGGCATGAAACGTGAAATTGCTCAATACGTTTCTGAATGCGACGTTTGTCAACGTGTTAAGGCAGTCCATCAGAAAACAACAGGTCTACTCCAACCTCTGAAAATTCCTGAGTGGAAGTGGGACATGATTGAAATGGACTTCGTCACTGGTTTTCCAAAGTCCAAGAAGGGAAATGATGCAATCTTCGTTGTCATTGATCGTCTCACTAAAGTAGCTCACTTCTTTGCTGTCAAAGAAACAATCTCAGCTAGCCAGTTAGCAGAGCTCTACATAGCAAAGATTGTTCCACTTCATGGTGTTCCATTGGAAATAAGCTCAGACTGTGGAAGCATATTCACTTCTCATTTCTGGAAAAGCTTTCAAGAAGCATTGGGCACCAAACTTCTGTTTAGCACAGCCTATCACCCTCAGTCTCAAGGGCAAGTCGAAAGAGTCAATCAGATTCTCGAGGATATGCTCAGAGCATGTGGACTCTCCTTTGGCATGAAATGGGAGGATTGCCTTCCATATGCTGAATTCTCCTACAACAACAGCTTTCAGGCAAGCCTAGGCATGGCACCATTTGAAGCTCTATATGGCCGCAGATGCAGGAGTCCAATCAATTGGTCTGGAGCTGGTGAACGTTCACTCTTAGGCCCTGACATTGTTAAGGAAGCCGAAGAGAAAGTTCGCATCATTCGTGACAATCTCAAGATTGCTCAGTCTCGTCAGAAAAGCTACTATGACAGCAAGCACAGGGATATCATCTATGCACCTGGTGACAAGGCATATCCCCGTGTAACTCCCCTCAGAGGCACTCATCGTTTTGGTGTGAAAGGAAAGCTTGCACCAAGATACATTGGTCCTTTCAACATTCTCTCAAGGCGTGCGGAAAATGCCTATCGTCTTGAACTTCCAGAAAAACTATCCAAGGTGCACGATGTGTTTCACGTGTCACAACTCAAGAGGTGTTTCAAAGATCCAGATCGTGCAGTTGATCATGATTCCATTGAACTGCAAGATGATCTCTCTTATGAGGAGCACCCTATTCGAATTCTCGATGAGACCGAGCGTAAGACTCGCAACAAGAGCACCAAGTTCTTGAAAGTGCAGTGGTCGCATCATTCCGATAAAGAGGCAACGTGGGAGACCGAAGAGGATCTTCGCAAGAAGTATCCGGACCTTTTCTCTTCTCCGTAAGGAATCTCGGGGCGCGATTCCTTCAAGGGGGGGCGTTTTGTAACATCCCAAGTATGAAAAACCATCCCTAGAATGTTTGTTTCTTGTTTTATTAAAGTTTTGCATCATGTCATCATACTCATTTCTTGTTTGCATTTGTTTTCATTTGATTTGCATCTGTTTTTCTTTGTTTTCACAATTCAAATTCAAACAACTTTCAAATGCTTTGTTTCATACTTGTTATGTTACAATTTATCAAATAAAAAGTTCAACTCAAAACTCCATTTGTTTCCATTAAACCATAAGTTTCAAACTAATTAAAAATTGGCTTTTAGTAATCCACTTAATTCAAATTGCATTCCAAATTCAAATCAAATCACAAACAGCACCCAATTTCAAATTATTGAAAATTACCAAAACATTTCTAACCTTTTGTTCCATTTAAACCTTAGGGTTCACCCTATTTAAATCTTGTTTCAAATATTTCAATTATTAATCAAATTCATCCAAATTTGAACAAATTTGCAAACAGCAAGTTTTTGAACTTTTTGAAAATCAAAACTTGGCAAGTGGTTGCTATTGACCTAATCAACTCACACAATTTTTCCTATAATTTTTCCTAACCCAAAACTCTTTCTTTTCTCCCTATTTCTATTTCTGCAAAAAAAAAAGTAACAAAACAAAAAATTTAAAAAGAAAAACGAGGGGGAGAGAGGCAGTGGGCTCTGCCCCACGCGAGCCCAGCCCAACTCCCTGGCCCGGTACCCCTTCACCCCTCTCCCCTTTTCTTCCCCGCGTACGGCCGAGCATCCGGCACCGCCACGTCGGCGCCGTCGCGCAAGGACGGCCAGGAGCGCCTGTAGCTGCCTATATAAAGCCTACCCTAGATCCCAGAGCAGCCCTAGCCCCTACCACCTTCTCCCTCCCTCGCGCCGCCGTCGCTCACCCTCTCTCTGCCACCCTCCACCTCTCTCTGCAACCACACCGTCGCCGTCGTCTGAATCCACCATGGCCGCCGCCGTTCCCGTGCCCCACCTTCCCCGCTGACCACGGGAACGAGCCCCCCTCACCTTCCTCGACAGCATCGACACCTCCACGACGCCCGGGACGGCCTGTAGCCACGCCGCCGTCCTCGACGTCGACGACGCTGTTCTGCACCGCGCCGCTGCTTCCCCTACCTCGACGGTGAGCACGCCACCGTGCCCTTCTCCTCCTCTCTGTTCTCTCTCGTGCACACCAGCACGCACGCGCACACCACAGCACACCCACCAGCACGGCAACGAGCACAACAGCAGCGTTGATCGCCGTCGGCCGCCGTCCACCTTCTGACGAAAGTTCAGAAAACGTTTTCAGTTAAAAATTCAGTTTCGCTAACTGAATAATAACCACACTGCGCAGCGTATACTGACAAGATCGAAACGCACACCGTACTGGTAGCAGTGCAGCGCGCGCACGCCCGAGCCCAGGGTTCGAGCCATGGCGCCCGCGGGATTTATCCCAACATTTTGCGCAGCGCACTGACAGGGTGGCCCCCCCTGTCTGCTGATGTGTGCGCTCTGCTGCCACGTTGGCGCCTGGGGCCCTCTGTCAGTGGCATTGGCTAGCCACTGCAGAGTAACATTTTGTTTTTCAGCTTTTCTGTTTTAAATTAAATCTTATTCCTTTTACAGATTGGTCCTTGAAACTAAATTGTTAATAACTTTTATTTTATAAATCCAAATAATAAAAGTAAAATATGTTTGTTGAACCAAATTTAGTTCTCTACCTGTTTATAACCTTTGTTTTCTGTTTTGAATAATTCAAAAGCATTCAAATTTCAAATTCAAACAATTCATTTGAAATTTGAATAATTGCATAACTAATTCATACCTAATCCAAATAACATAAATAAAATATGTTTTCCATGCCATTTTGAACCATCTTTTCAAATATAAATTTTGGTCATGATTTGAATAATTAAAATTGCTTAAATAATTTAAACCTTGTTTAAGTCATTTAAATTTGCTAAATTCATAACTTGCTCAAATTAAATTATTTTTGAACTTATAAAATATGTTTTCAAAACTAGAAAGGTATAACCTTTTCAAATATGAATTTGAATTTATGTTTTGAACAAATAAAATTCAAATAATATTCAAACTTGTTTTAAACTCAATTAAAACTTGTTTAATTCATAATTAAATCATTGTAATTCCTTTTTCAATAATTGAAACATGTATTCCACCTAAAATTTTGTGCTCTTTCCAAATATGAATTTGGTTATTTGTTTTGAACAATTTAAATTGCTGAAAACAACAAATGCTTGTGTAACACCTTTAAGTAACCAAAATTTCTTAACTTAATAAATAAATTTCTAAACTTGGTAAACCTTATTTTAAATTGTTTCTATTGTTGTTATTTTTCTGTTTTCCTCATCCATGCATCATACTAATCCACTCTCACCTGTTGGTTAGTTGTAAAACAATTGTTTCAACCATAATTCATGGGCTTTTCATATGCAACTCAAATTGCATATGGGTCCATTTTGATCATGTTGTTACCATGTCAACTAGTTTATTTTTGATGCATCAATTAAATGGTCATGCATCATTCCATGATTGTGCATTATGCCATGTTATTGATTGTTTATCTCTCTGCGTTGTTTGTTTGCTTCTTCTCGGATAGACGATGACGTTGAGACAGACGATACTTACGACACCCCTTCTGAGGATCTAGCTCAGTACCAGGCTGCTGAGTTTGCAGGCAAGTATTCACTCACATGAACCATTGTGTTCCTTTCAACATTGGATACCGATACTTTCCGTTGTCTATTTCTGCTAGCCATATGTATCATTGCTTCTGTTACGAACCTATCACCTGTTACCCTTTAACCATGATATTGCCTCACCTCCACACCTATCACCCCATTGCTTGTTGCCCGTGTCGTACTAGCATGCTTAGGGTTGTTTGCTCGAGTCTGCTACCCGTTACTTTCTGTTATCACATTCTATGATGTTCTGGGGCTCGATGTTTAAACAACAACCTGTTAATTTTGAGGTAATAATAATTTGCTGATAAGGCACCGGCAGGAGGCCCGGCGTGGTTTTGAGGCCTGCTAGTGTCGACCCTAATTAGGAAAAGGGTCTTGTCTACTGATCCATGATGAGCGCACTAACCGCATGTGGGAAGCGTGTATGGGCGCCCCCCTCAATTTGATTCGATTCGCATCTCGTCCAAATCGCCTCATTTAGTTCGGGTTTTCCATTTGCCGCATGCATATGCAGTTGCAAACCCTTGGTACGAGGGTGGAACTTTTGTAGTCGGCATTTAGGGAGACACGTTCTTAGAGTGCTATGAGGGTCCCCTTTTCTTCGTGGGGCTTGATTAGCCGTGCGCTCACTGCACGGGGTTCTTTGGGCTTGATGCGAAGAAGAGTTGAGTTGTGTAGAGTGCCTCGCTTGGTGGGTTTGATTCCCGTCTGGCGGGATATTCTTACGTGTACGGCCAAATTGGTGCACCCCTGCAGGGATAAATCTTCTCGAGAAGCCGTGTTTTCCGCGGTTATGGTTTACTTGGTGAAAGTACTGGCTAACAAGTACTCAGAACAACTTACACCTAACTAATGATAACTTGACTAGTAATAGTCTTATTGCCACAATAACTTGATCCATCATTAATCCAACGGTGTGAGTTTATCCTCGGATTGCTTCTTTGGATAAGGGGCGAGATCCAGGATGGGTTTGTTTGGTTGGTTAGTTATAGTTGGTTACGATACGCTATCTTATCCCCTTTCTGTTAGCCGGAAGTCGTATCATGTTCTTTAGTTGGTTAGTGCAGCCAGTTGCAGCATCTTTTATATCACCCTTCCTTCCGTTGAACCCAAAGCATCCGTGCTTGGTGTTGACGGGTTACACTTTGGTGAACTGTGAGTCTTGCTTGCCAGTACGTTTATGTACTGACCCCTTTGGGGCTGTGGTTTCCGCAGACTACGCTTACGAGGATCCCCGTGATGGCTACTACGTGGAGTTCGACGAGGTTGCTGACGAGTAGATAGCGGACCTGGGCAGGATCCGAGACATCGTGGATGGGCTCCGTCTTTTCGTTTCCGGCTTCTTAAGCCTATTTGGATCTTGTCTGTACTCAGACATTTTGGATGCTTCCGCTGAGTTGTAATGATGATATGTTGGGACATGTGTCCTCTGGATGATTGTATTTGCTATCTCTGCTCTAGTGAGAGATATTTGCAACTTATTTCTATTTATTTGTGTCTTAGAGATCTGTTGTGTTATCATTTTGTTCAACGCCGTTGACGTACCATGTGTGTATGGTATGAAGTATGTCAATGGTAGTATCCTGATTTCTATGGGATGGTTTACGTAGACGATGAACAGATAGGGGTTGGTTGTCACACATACGTGTGTTGGCCTACTCGTAGGAGATGCGGGTGCCGGTAAGCCCCGTAATCCAATCCACTACTGTTCAACGGAACTGCGAGTATCATCTAGAAGTCCGGGTGCGACAATGGTAGGGATTAGATGAGATTAGTCATGTAATAGATCATGAGATTGTTAGGACTTGATGCCGAGTATCCACTATTGTTGTTTATTGCGTTGTTACAACTTGGAGTGCTTAATGCTTGTCACTTAGGGGCGAGCGCCATGATTTAAAATCTGAACATGTTATATTTTCATGAGTATTATTGATGTTTTGGATCATATCTACTAGTTTTATACACTTATTATTGTCCGGAACCCGAGACCCCAAGGTGACCTGGTTGGGATATCGGAGGGGATGGACTCTAGTTCGAGGATTACATGTTTCCACCGTATGTTAATGCTTTGCTCCGGTGCTTGGTAGAACAAGTACCTTAATTACCATTAGTTCCTTTTCGGCCCCGCAGCAACGGGATGGTAGGACAAAAGATGTCGTGCATGTTCTTATTGCAAGCACGTACCGGAATTCTCAGGAAACATGCCTAAGGTAGTTTGTGACTTGGATACTCTATTATATATTTGTGCTTCCCTTTGTTACCCCTATTACATAGTTAATCTCATTCATGCAACACCCATACATCCATCCCTATGCCTACGGTGTTTTTAGCACTCTTACTTATTACGTTTACATTCGTTGTTACTATTGCTACTCTATTCTCCTGTTACTTAGACTATTTAACAACTATTGTTGTTATATCACTGTTACTACTAATAAATTATGTGAAGCAAGATACTTTTCAGGTGCAGTTGAATTGACAACTCAGTTGTTAAGGCTTATAAATATTATTTGGCTCCCCTTGTGCCGAAACAATAAATTGGGCTATGTTTACCCTCGAAGACTGTTGCGATCCCCTAGACTTGTGGGTCATCACTATGCTCGTCAAATCTTCACAGGTGCTAGAAATTCATGGAGTTCCTTTCTTACAACGTTCGCAGCTCCTTCCCGGAACAGGAGTAACATGTCAAATTTTATACACTGCAGAGGTGTTACCCATAAGCGATCAAGACTGTCGAGACATCGTGGTAGTTTTCATAGACGGGGGTGCCATGAGACTACGGGCAGAGACGTGGGGAAACGGGATCGCGTTGAAGACAAAGACACAGGATTTACCCAGGTTCGGTACGTCGTAGTAATACGGCGTTCCTACTCCTGCAATCTCACTAATCAAGGCTAAAGCATGTGTATACAATTACAATGTGAGGTTCCATTTAGATATTCGTTGAGGATCAACTTCCCAGCGAGTTAGCCTGTAGCTTCCTCTCTCTCTATCGTATCTCCCGTTCGGCTTTATATAATAGCCGGGCTAGGGCTTACAGAGTAAGAAACCTAGAAGACTACGGTAACTATTAACTTGGAAAGTAAGGAATCCGCCTTCTACTCCAAGCCAGATCACGTGGGCCGTGATCTGGGTTCTTCTAGAATCCGGCTTCTGCGCGTCAGATTACTGGGCCGCCCAATGGACCATAGCCCACTACCACTTGGGCCACCCTGGTAATCCGGCACTTTTGACTACTATCTGATATACCCCTATTCAGCATATATCCGACAGTAGCCCCAAGAAGGATTAAAACTCTGATTCGCCGTCTTTCGCCAAATGTATATTGTCCGAGAAATATTGGCCAGCAGTCTTGATTCTTCTTATTCTTCTTTAAAAAGAGATGGTAACGTAAAACTCGGAATTCTGAAAATTCGGCTTTTCTCATACGATCCTTCGCGGAGAAGGAACCTCCTACGTCAGCGCCTTAATCATGCTGACGCAAGGGACGTTTGGGTTTCAAGCGGGAAACCCAGAAACATATCTCTGACAGATTCTCGCGGGAAACGAGGAGATAGCCATAATCACCCTGTCGATTCATTTCCCGGATTTTCCGGCGAGTGACACGCGTTGGACATCCAACGGTCAAAAGAACCGTTAGCACGCATCGTGACGGATTTCCGGCTATAAATAGCCTTCTTCGTCCTCTCGAAAAACCTTCCGCTCGCATCTCGAACGCCATTACAGCGCCAAAGCTTCCAGCAGAGAGAAATTCCCGAACGCACACCGCGTCCAAGACCTCACCGGAGGCGAGCCAGCGCCGCCACCCACTGGCCTCTCCGTCGTCCTCGCCCGCCTGCACCGTCGCGCAAGATATTGAGGATATCATCAACACGATGGACCCTATGTTGGACTCCCCAACGCACGCCGGCGACGAGCCGGTGAAGACCGCGGGCACCGCGGCGGACGAGGGAAACACTTCCGTCGCCGCGGATCTTGGGGGTTCGAGCTCCGCGCTTACTCTGCCGTTCGCTCCCGAGACGGCGGAGGAGAAAATCATGCTCGTAGGCGACGAGATCGCAGCCACGGAGGCTGCCGCGTCCGCCGCTGCCGGAGCCGATGAGGAGATGGAGACTGCCGGCAATTGGATTGCCTGCAGCATCCCGTCATCCCTCCTTCCAACCATGGAGAAGGAGGGGTTAGTGCTGAAAGGGAAATGGCGGCTTCCTGAGGACGAGAACGAACCCATGTCGAACGACGGAGAACGGGTTCTTATCTCCTCCCACCTTCTGAGAGGTATGGGACTGCCACCTTCTGCCTTCTTCCTCCAAGTTCTCTCCCACTACAATATCCAACCTCATAACCTGCCACCAAACTCTATTCTGTATATGGCCGGCTTTCAGGCCCTTTTCGAGGGTTATCTAAGCATAGAACCTAGATTAGATTTCTGGCTATATTGTTTCGGGGTTAAGCGGAACTCTTCGGAGGGCGCACTCCCGACTTGCGGAACCATTTCCTTCACTCTTCGAAGATTTAGGGAGGATTGGTTCCCCAAGATAAAAACCTCGGAATCCGTCAAATTTTGGACAGGTTCCTTCTTTTATCATCCCGATGTCCCTTTCCCAAAAAAGGCCATCGGGGTTCCACCTTTCTCGAACACTGCTGCTGTTCCCCAAGAAAATTGGGGAACAGAAGCCGTCCAAATTCTGCCGCCTGATCTTCTAAGGATCAAGCGACGCATCGCAAAACTCACTTCCTCTGATCCACCTCTAACCGGCATGGACACAGTCCTTTGCTGGTTGGATAGGCGGATCCAACCGTTAGCCAACCATGGTGGCCGTCTCCTTTGCGAGTACACGGGCACCGGCGACAAGATGCAGACAACCAGCAAAGACTGGGCCGCGAGAGATTTGCGGAGGCGCGTGAACCAGTTGGTCGCATCCCGCGACCAATATGAAGCGAGTCGTCCAATGTATACGGCCGACAATCCGGCTCCCAACGTATTTTTTCCGTCATTTGGGATTAACTTTTCCATGTTTTCTCGGATTTTTGCTTCTAACTCTGCTTTTTCTTTTATACAGATTGCCGATCTTCCTGAGTCGGAGCTTGCCTCTGAAGCCGAACTCGAGGCTTTCCGCGCCACTTTTGCAGGTGGGCGAAAGCGCAAGAAGATCTCCTCGTCTGAGGAAATTATTGATCTTGACGGGGTTCCCGTCGCCACCTCCAGGTTAGAACATCCGGGTTATTTTCCTTTGCCGAAATTTTCTTTTGCCTTCGGAGTTTTAACTTTTTCCGGCTTTTTGTTTTGCGTTTAGCCTGCCTCCCTCTACCCTAAAGCCCAAAAAGCTGAAGAGGCACAAGGTTGTATCCAGCAGAGGCTCTCAACCTTCTCCCGCCATCGCACCGGACACGCCGTCCACGATGGCAGAAGAGCATGCTGCAGCTCCCACCACCGAGTCTATTGGGGGGTTACCCCCGAGTAGGGTAAAGGCAAGCGCTAAGGGCAAGATCAGAAGAGACGTTTGGCAGAGTAGCTGGCTACCCGGTACTCGCTACCCGGTCGACTGCTATTCGGCCGTACGCACTGATGGCCAGGAGAAAGAATCAAGGAAGTTATTCTCCTCCGAGTAGAGGAAGAGGTCCGAGTAGAAATGGCGGTTTCCTACTCGGGCCAGAAGTCAAAGGAGCCGTTCTGACATAGGATCCCGCGTATCCTGGGTCCGTACTGGAGCACTGTTCATCTGCAGAGCGCGTGCTTATCCGCGCCAGGGTGTCAGCAGGGCGTCGCAGGTTAGGGGTGCCTACCCCGTGATGGTGGCAGTGATAACAGATCAGCTTCTTGGTTTTGCACAACGACTTTCCACACCAGACAAACCAGGAAGCCAAAGGTGTCAGCGGGAAGCTGGAAGTGTGCAGTGTGCACACTATGTCGACATCTGTTTGTACTTTTCCCCCTTTGGCTGTATCCGGTTGGGCACCAGTATATAAGGTGCCCTGCCTCCTCCTGTGTGAGGGTCGCGTCTTTAGAGAGAACACTTAGCTTACTTCTTGCTTAGAGAGAAGGGCGGCTACCCGGCTGTAAGTCAAATTGTACTGTGGCTACTCGGTGAGACACAAATATAAAGAGAGAAAGGCAGGAGTAGGGGTTTTACCTCCACACGAGGGCCCTGAACCTGGGTAGACCTTGTTGTTTGCAGTGCTAGATTCATCCCACACGCGGCTACTCGTTGCGTGATCCCTCCCCGAGCACCTACAGCGTCCATCGTTCCCACATCTTTAGCCATCCTATGGCATCTGCCGTGACACCACCACGACAGTTGGCGCCCACCGTGGGGCAACCAGCGGCGCTGGCTGGAGTTCACGTTCGGACGGGATCCATTTCTGCTACTGGGGAGCGCGTGGTCTGTGGCCTTGTCCACAGATTCGGCTCCTTCGACTTCGTCATCGACAACGCCGGCGATTTCGGCGGCAGGGTCATGCCGGAGGGCGGCTCGGTGCTCTCCTTCGGCTCGTACCTCGTCTACGTCGCCACGGTCATCGACCGCGAGTACCCCGAGCAGGTGCACGTCGCGGAAGATCCCCCTGCTGTCATCGCTGCCCCCGGAAAGCCAACTGGCTGTTCTGCGGACCGCGTGGAGGTGATGATGACCGGTCCTGCCGCTGATGCCGGGAAGGGCGTGGCTGCTGCCACGGGAGTCATCGAGGATCTTGATGGTGTGAGTGCTGGCGGGAGGACGCACAAGCCCTACGACGCGCCTCACAACATCCTGGGCTACATCCCTCCTTCCACGACATCGACGATACCGGCATCTGCCGTGCGGGTGGGCATGTCGCCTCCCACCGAGCTCGAGCTCATGACCATGCGGGCGCAGCTCGACCGGCAGCGCCAGGAGATGCTCGCCGAGCAGGCGGAGCTGGAAAAGGTTAGGCTTGAGCTGAACCTGGACCAGAACGAGTACAACAGAGCTCACGGCTTTACGCCGGTAGTGAGTAGGCCTTCCAAGGCAGGCGCTACGCGCCGCAACCTAGGCACCGAGATGGCAGCAGTTGGAGAAACTGCTGGCCAAGCTGCTAGCCAAAACACCGCCACCACCAGACCCAAATACAGCACCCCCGCCAAAACCCTTAGAGCTGCTGAGGCTGTAGCTGCTGAGTTGCCGCATCTCGCTGGCGACGCGCACGTGAGGCAGCAGGAAAGGCTCAATGAGCTAGTGCTAGAGGCTCCTAGGCAGAACGAGGCGTTCCGGAAAGCCAATCCGGGTGCTGGAGCTTCTCAGGTGGTGCACTCGCATGCGGCTAGATCTAACAATCAGGCCTCATCACCGCATCCCAGCCGTGAGAGGGACCGGAGTGGGCACTCTGGCAGAGACAGGCAGATGCAGGTGTACGACCCAGCTGTCGCCGCGAAACAGCACGCTGTGCCGCGACAGTCCGGTCAAAAACACAACACTGCAGGAGCAGGCTATCAAGCCCATAAAGCTCAAAGCCAGGCGCGAGATGGAGATCGCCCAGGCCCTTCTCGGCATCAGGTTGCTCAGCCTACTCGGCAGAGACCGCAGCCGCGTGCAGTCGCACCAGCCGCCAACCCGGTGGAGCAACCTGCAGTCGTGCAGGTGGACAGATATGATGATGGCTACTCGGCTATGGGGTTGGCTGGCTATGATATCCTGGATCGCGTGGGTGAGCGTGTGCTGGAGCCCAGTGATGCCAGGCACAAGCTGGACCGGATTAGCCTATCCGCGCAACTCGAGGGGAAGGGGCCGCCTGGCCCAGAATGCTTTGGCCCACGCATCATGACAGAGCCATCTGTGAAGCAGTTCCAGCTCGCTAGAGGGACCCAGTGCTATGACGGCAGCACCAAGCCAGAAGACTGGCTCAATGACTATGTCACTGCCGTGCACATTGCAGGCGGCAACCGGAGATGGGCCGTGCGGTACATCCCGCAGATGCTAGAAGGACCAGCAAGAACTTGGCTCAACAACCTGCCCAAGCACAACATCAACTGCTGGCTTGACTTCGCGGAGGCTTTTGTCAGCAACTTCACCAGCACCTACCGGAGGCCGAATATGCCGCAGCAGCTATCCGCTTGCAGGCAGCGGGAAGAAGAGACGGACATAGAGTATCTTACACGGTGGAGTTTCTGAGGAACACCTGTGAAGGTGTGAACGAGGCCCAGGCCATCACTTGGTTTGCGCAAGGCTGCAGGCATGGCAGCATGTTGTGGCAAAGGCTGCAGAGAGAGATGCCGAGTACTCTCGCTGAGACCATCCGGATTGCGGATCAGTACGCACTCGGCGACCCAACTCAGCCTCTTCTCGATGCCGCTGAGCCGAGAAGAAACTACAACAACAACAACATCAAGCGCAATGAGTTCCGCAACAAGCGCAGAGGTGACCGGATTGATACCCGGTACGATCCAGAGGAGGTGAATGCTGTAGCTACCGGAGCTGGGAGTAGCCAGAGGCCAAAAACTGCTGGATCCCAGTACGGGCAGAACTAAAATCAGGGCCAAGGCAACAAGAAGCCATACAGCGCTTCCCAGCATGGTAGCGGCAACTCGGGTCCGGCACCAAACTTTGTCTTCAAGGACATGAAGGATGGCCCATGCAGCTTCCACACTCGGCATCCCGCTAGACCCGCCAACCACACTACTCGGCAGTGCAGTTGGTGGGAAGAGATCAAGAATGAGGGCCTTGACGTACTCTTTTCCTATCTAGGGTACCTTTGGGGACTGGACGGGTTTTTAATGAGGCGGCTTGCTGACCTAGATTTTTCATATCAAGTAAAGAGATGGTTATCAAGAAAAGAGATGGTTGTTATCAGGTTATGTACTCTCAGTACGATGCGTATATCTAGGTCTTGGGGGCTGGTCGCTTGAATAGCACAGTTACAAACTCAAAGACCCGGCCATGATGCCTATGAGTTATAAGGGCCGATTACTTGCAAACGAGTACGGCTACAATCTTATAACCGGACAAAGAAGTCCAAATTTCTTGGCTATTCTTACTTAAGCTCGATGTGACTCGCATTAAAGTGGCATGATTTGTTCGCTTACGATGGCAGTTAGTCATGAAACCCGACGGGGATTGGCTGGCTACGTCTTCGTATGGATGTAACAACATGGTATCCACGCGAAAGCCGGCTTACAGTACAAGATAGTCAAAAGGGTCATCTAAACCACAAGTTATGCAGAGTACAAGGCCGAATAGCTGGAAACTCAACGACTATTAAGCATAACTTCAAAACCTATGTGAAACAACTCGGGGATCTTTGTGAAATTAGCAGTAGGTAGTTTGTTCCCTTTTCAAGATCAAGTGTCCTAGACTCGGCGATCCGGGCCCGGTGGCTTGAAATCTTGAAAAGAGAAAAAGTGGCTTACTCGCATAATTGCAAAAACCCAAATATCCGAGTCTTGGGGACTTGGGGACTTCGAAGCAAAATCCGCTTGTCAATACCCATGAAACCCGGAAATTGAGTTTTCACAAAAGGAACAATAAATAAAACCAGATATCGAGAACAGATGAGCTTAATAATGGATAAAGGCCGGAACAGGCATCGAGTATATCAAGGCCTTAGCGTGCATTACAAAATCCTGGTGAAAAAATATCAAAGGTGCACAGGTGCACCACCCAAAATATAACTGTTTCAAAAAGTATGTTGACCGACTGGCGCTTAAGAAGAGACATTAGAAACCATATATCACTCGGCGTTCATCTTGGCCTTACCCTTGCCATCATTGGTGGTAGCAGCAGCACCCGGATCAGCGGTACCAGCCCCTGCAGGGGGCGGAACGACTGGTGTTGAGGTAGCAGGAGCAGAGCCGGCTTCAGCTTGCTTCTTGGCAGCCTCCGCCCTTATCGCAGCAACTTCCTCCTTCCACCGAGCCAGCATGTCATACGGCTCAGGAAGATCCGACTTAATTACTTTACCGGCAGAATCATATGCTGGAACAAGTATATTAACGTCCAGTTCATCAGCAATTACGCTGGCCGGGTAACGGACCTCCTTCTGGACGGCCTGAAAATCCTTTACCGAAAACTTGGATCCGTCAAGCTTGAACTCTGGGAAGCCGCCCATAAGCCTCGCTAGCTCGAGCTTGGGGAGATAAGCTTTGGCAAGTGCAAGCCCCCGGGTCACTCCAACCCGGCAAGACGAGCGCTTCCAGTGCCGAATCCACTCGGGAACAGTGGATAAGGCGTCCATCATCCTCTTCAGATCAACATGTCCTCTGCCCGGCCACCGCAACTCATCAAGGATCCATCTGGTTCCGGCACACAGTTGCCGGATAACGCTATTCATGGTTTTCAGCTTGTCCATGTCATCCTCTTCCGGCATGATTTCGTCCGGGCCTGAGGAAATGGAGACATAAGTCGGGAAACTGTTGCTATCTATCAAAAAGATAAACCGGAGGAGGAAACATACCAAGTAAAGCACGATATGTGTCCGATATTTGGACGGAAAGGCTTGTTAGGTCATCTTCTGCTCGGTGAGCCCTTTTCCTATATTTCCTCATTATCAACTTATTCCTCCTAGACTCGGCCTCGGCTGCCTCACGTAAAGCTACCTCCTTTTCGATGAGCTTGGTGGCGTCCGCCAGTTTTTCCTCGGATTGAGTTACGAAAGCCTGCATGCAAGCAAACAAAGGATCAGTTGGGTAGAGGAGTAAGTTATCAGTCGCTCGTATAATAAAGTCCCAAGTAAATTATGAACCAATTCACTCGGAACTTGGGGACTGGACAAAGGCATAAGCAACATTAGTCGGATTTACCTCGTGTTTGGCTATCAAAGCTCCCAAGATGTTCTCTTCATTAGACCTTAAAGTGCGAAGGGTTTCTAGCATCTGGGTAAAGGTCAGTTCCTCGGATCGAGCACCGGAAGAGCCGGCAGCTTGGTCGTTTGGTGGGGGGGCTCTCCCCGCCCTTGGAGTTGAGACCCGGACAGTTTGGGTGGCCGGGTTGGGAGAACTCATCCTTGTATCTAGAACTTCGATCTCCTCGTCTACTGGTTCCGATGAGGAAGGAGATCCGGCAGCTCGGGGAAGTGGATTGTTCAGAGGGCCTTGTTCCTGGTTATTCGTTGTATCATCGCCAGTCGCGGCGTCTGCATTGTCAGTCGGTTTCTCCGCCTGATGGTTGTCTGCTTCTATATTTTCCGGGTCACTGACGACGGCTTGAGCGCTAAAAGAAAGATGAGAAAAAGCGGTTATTAGTGATGATGGTGGCTTGAGTGGAAATTTGTTAGGCGTAAAAGGAAATCATGTAGCGTAAACTTACCCGGCGTTCACGGTGTAATCAGGCGGGAGCTCGCCGCTGGAAGCAGATGAGGTCGCCACGGGAACTACCAACGGGACCCGGAATTGCCCGGCACGTGGATGGTTAGGAGAAGGGTGGCGTTGAGGAGAGTCGGAAGGACGAGGCGGAGGAGCGCCGCCACGAGGAACCGAGGAAATAGAGATGCCCGGGTTAAGGGGATCTTCACCCGGGGAACTCCGAGTTACTCTGCGTTTGGCTGGGGAGGAGTCCTTCAAACACGACGAATTTGGTAATTGATGGTTAAGTCGTCGCATGGCGTCAAAGGAGTAAGGTTCAGAGGATAACGAGGAAAAAGGAACCTTGGACACGGCTCCTCTGGCTTTCCTTTTGGCTCCGACTGTTGTTTCTTGATCTGATTCAGTTGCCTCCGGGTCATCCTCGTTGGCCTCGCCTTCGTCCTCCAGTCCTGCGAATCGGGTGTGTGTTAGTTGGAGAAAAGATAAACGAAAGGGAAGTAATACAAGTAAGGATATACAGATCCTGTGCAAATACCTTCACTACCATCAGCCGGCTCGTCCTCGTCTTCCGGGTCTCTGGAAGGGGGGAAGGGTTCAACTTTCCAGAAAGGGTCATCAGCCTAAGACAAAGGAATGAGACTAAGGGTTAGAAGCTGTATCGAGTCAAGATGCGGAAGTAAGTCATGGATATCAGGTATTACCGCTGGAGCCGGGTTGTCCCGAGTAAACGGGGGTAACCCGGTGATGCCCTTTATCACCTCCAGCTTCTCCGTTAAGAAGCCCTTGATGGTCTTGTTAGTATCGCCGGCTGCAAAGCTTTTGGTGGAGTATCGGAGCGTATCTGTGGTGTGCCCCGAGTACTCGCACATCAGTTTGGTGCGAACGGAGTTGGGTTGGATCCGGAAATCAACCCATGTTTTTATTAAATTGAGCCCGAGGAGGCCTTGGGCTGAGAGAATGGCCATCTTGGTTAGCAAGGGAAGGATTGTCTCCCTGTCCGAATCTGATGCAAAGGCACTGAAAGACTCGGAGGGCTCGAGGGGAGTCTCTGAGTAACCCGGCAGCTTCTTTTCACTGTCAGGGGAGGTATCGCGGCAATAAAAGAAGGACAGTTGCCAGTGTTTGACGTGGGAGTGTAGGTTGAGGGTTGGCATCAGAGAATTCCTGCGGCGCTGGATGGATACCCCGCCACAGGTTAGGAGCGCTCCGTCGCCGCTTTCGCGGCACGGCTTGCATTGGAATAACTCAACGAAGAGAGTTAAACTCGGTGGCATGCACAAGTACGACTCAGAGAGAACGATGAAGTGGGTGATGTTCAACATAGAGTTAGGCCCTATGTCCAACATTCAGAGTCCATAGTGATCTAAGACCTCCCTAAAGAAAGGGTGACCCGGAGGACGGAATCCCCGGGTCACGTGCTCTACGAAGCAGATTACCTCGCTTTCTGCGGGTGTGGGCCGGGTCTCGTTGCCCGGCGCCCTCCAGTGAATGTCCTTCTGAGAAGGGAGAGTTCCTAATTCGGCTAGCTCCTCCAACTTGGCTTTCGTAGTTGTGGAACGCCCCCAGTTGGCGGATATGGTTTGGGTATTTCTCGCCTGAGTCGGTTGTTTTCCTTGTCGTTTGGGAGCCATGGGATCAACCTGCAAAGCACAAGAAAAAGAGGCGTATGAAATAAGACCCGGGAGTGTTGAAGTATTCGAGTGTAAGGTGTCAAGAAAGTATGAAGCTGAGAATTATCCGGGTATCATGCTATGGAGCGGAAATTACAAAGTATCCGGGTGTTGAGTGCAACTGTGGAAATTATAGGTCACTTACGTGTGGAAAAGCATTTGGGGTCGATGGGTGGTTGCCCATGTATCTATTGCAAGTAAAGTAGCTGGAAAAGGAGGATTTTCCGGGTGTTAATGCAGAGAGCGGAAAATCGAGGAGGAACGGATCTAGATGGGAAAGTTTGTGAGCGATCCTACAGGAGTTTTGATGGTTAATATTGGTAGGGGATGAGTTGCGACTATATAGCAGGTGGTTAAAAGAGTTGGTGGATGTCGAATCGATCTAATTTGATGTAATCAGAAGAATGGTTCACGGGTTGACCTAGATCCGATCCTGGTTGAAATTGGAAAAATTGCAAGGATAAATTAGGCAGATATAAGAGGCTTACTGAAGAGATTGAGGTTTGGAAGCGACGGTGTTGGGCGGCGTGGCTCGAATGCCCCTTCACGATTCTTGGCGAGAGGAATGAAGGTGTGATGGCGGAGCTTGGCGGCGGCGCGGGACGGCTTGAGGGCGAGCGCGGCTGGAAGCAATTTCACTTTGATGGTGTGCGCGAGCCTCTGGCGGCGGTGCTGCGAGGAAGCAAGGAGCAAGGAGAGAAAGGGGAAGTTGAGGCGTGGTGACGAATTTAGGGTTACCCTCTGAGTGTTATTTATAGAGTAAGGGTGAGCTTACCCCGATGGCCAGAAGCCGGAAATCGTGGGGTGACGGTTGTTCACGTGGATTTTGCGAGATATGCGCCAAATATTGAGCAGGGCATCTGGATAAAAGAAAGAAGGAGGTTAACCCCGGGATATCAGGATTGATTATCGAGCATGGGATCCTGGCATTTTTATTATGATTTGGACCTGGAAGTTTGACCCAAAGTGTTCGGAGGAAAAACCCGGGTTATTATATGGCCACCATGGAGTGAGGCCTGGCTGAATATCAAAACATCTTAACCCGGCCTCTATATGCCCGTATGTTTGATATCTTTGCAGGGAATAGCAAGCGCTTCAAGGAGGATCCATGAAGCCCAGGCTATTCTGGGGACTACTGACGGGGGGATGATAACCCGGTAGGCCATACACCAAGGAATAACCCGGCCCAAAGGACACTGCGCAGGATCCGGCTAAGGATAAGGAAACCTGTGAAGGCCCAAGTTTGTAGGCCCGGCGACCCGGGTTGTGGGTTGTTGTAAAGGAAAGTTAGGGTTTGTGTGCCGTATCCGGGTAGGAACCAGGGTGCGCCTTGGGGAATAAGCCAGGGGGTACGGGTGCTTTATAAACCGACCCCCAAGTCTAGTTTTAGACAGAGATCTAAGAACCCTAGCAATATCGTGTGATATCGAGCATCGAGTGTAATCCCAGAGTTGAGTTATTATATCAAGATCGGAGACTCGGCGACTTTGATTGCCGGCTACCAGATCGAATTGCACCATGTTTCCCTCTGAGCTAAACCCTCTCCCAAACGCCTGTGTCGTCTTGCCCCAAGATCAGTTACCCCAGGTAACATCTGCCGTGATTATCCCACGACAGTTGGCGCCCACCGTGGGGCCTGCGTCCAAAGGTGTTTACATCACGGGAGAAGCTCGGAAGGGCATGGAGAATCTTGTCATTGGCGAAATCTACATCGACCACGAAGGAGAAAAGATGGTGGACGATTCCGGCTGGGGGCCAGAATCGGATCACCTCGAGTCCGGATCTATGGTGACGATCGGCCGGATCAACATCTTCATCGGCACGGTACGAACGACTAATTTAAAAGGACAATATCATGTGCATACTACAGGAACTTCCAGCAGGAACAAGGAGACATTAAAGCAAGCGGCAAACTCGGTTTCGTTGGCCGCGCCGGGATATCTCAGATGGGCGGAACAAGAGGTAACGTGGAGTAGAAAAGACCATCCGGAGAAAGTAGAGCGTCCAGGAGTCTTGGCATTGGTGGTTGCTCCACAGGTTAATGGTTACGAATTGAAGAGGGTCCTGATGGACGGTGGAAGCAGCATCAACATCCTTTATTGGGAAACCTTCTTACGGATGAGTCTCAAAGAGTCTCAGTTACAAAAAAGTTCGACAATCTTTCATGGGATCGTGCCAGGTCACTCGGCGAGCCCCGAGGGAAGGATCACCTTGGAAGTTGCTTTTGGAGAATCGACGGATAATTATCGAGTTGAGTGGCTCACGTTCGAGGTGGTCAAATTGCGCAGTCCTTACCACGCGCTGTTTGGGAGGCCGGCTTACGCCCAATTCATGGCTAGGCCGTGCTACGTGTATTTGCAGCTGAAAATCCCAGGTCCTAAACGGACCATCACTGTACATGGGAACCGGGATATAGCGGCCGAGTGCGACGAAGGAGATTCGGTTATGGCCGAGCAAGCATGCAGAAAGGAAGAACTCGAATATTATCGGTCTCAAGTAAATCCGGACGATAGAACAGCCTTGAAAAAGCCGAATACCGAGGATGAGAGAGTAAAATTCAAGGCAGCGCGAGACACCAAGAAGATAGATTTTGTCGAAGGGGATTCCACTAAGCAGTTTACCATAGGGTCTAACTTGGGAAAAGAGCAGGAGGAAGCGCTCGTGGAGTTTATTCGTTCGAATGCAGATGTGTTTGCCTGGACACCTAGCGACATGCCGGGTATCCCTACAGAACTGGCTGAGCACAGTTTGCATGTGGATCCCAAGTCCAGGCCCGTGAAGCAAGGTTTGAGGAAAATGAATGAGGAAAGAAGGAAGGCTATAGGCGAAGAGATCGCTCGGCTATTGGCAGCCGGCTTTATCATGGAAGTATTTCACCCGGATTGGTTGGCTAACCCGGTTCTAGTGATGAAAAAGACCAATGAGTGGAGGATGTGCATTGATTTTACGAGTCTCAACAAACATTGCCCAAAGGATCCGTTCGCGCTACCAAGGATAGATCAGATTATAGACGCAGTAGCTGGAAGCGATCTGTTATGCTTCCTGGACGCATATTCCGGGTATCATCAGATTAAGCTCAAAAGGGAGGATTGGGAGAAAACATCATTCATAACCCCTTTTGGGGCCTTTTGTTATAAAACTATGACGTTTGGGTTGAAGAACGCTGGCGCAACTTACCAACGGTGTATTCAAAAGTGCTTTGAGGGCCAAATCGGACGTAACGTCCATGCCTATGTGGATGATGTGGTCATCAAGACCAGGAAGGCGGAGACATTTATCGATGATCTAAAGGAGACGTTCAAAAACTTGAGGAGGTACCAGATGAAGCTTAACCCGACAAAGTGCGTGTTTGGAGTTCCAGCTGGGAAATTACTCGGCTTCATAGTTTCCGAGAGAGGAATCGAGGCAAACCCGGATAAAATCAAGGCCATCCAGAGTCTGAAAAAACCGGAAAATTTGAAGCATGTTCAAAAGCTCACGGGCCGCGTAGCAGCCTTGAGCCGATTCATATCCAGACTCGGAGAAAAAGCAATACCCTTGTACCGGCTCTTGCGGAAATCAGATAAGTTCGTGTGGGATCAAGAGGCGGACGAGGCATTTGAGGCACTAAAGAAGCAGTTATCTGAAGCACCAGTACTAGCGGCGCCGGGTCCTAAAGAGCCTATGTTACTATATGTGGCAGCTGGCCCCCGAGCCATCAGCGCAGTAGTTGTTGTGGAACGCAAAGAAGATGGGAAAGGATACCCGGTTCAGAGGCCGGTTTATTACGTCAGCGAGGTATTATCAGAAGCAAAGTAGCGCTATCCGCATTGGCAAAAGTTGGTGTTCGGGGTCTTTATGGCCATCTGGAAGCTGAAGCCGTATTTCCAAGAACATCCCATAACAGTGGTTAGTTCAATACCAATGTCGGATATCATCAGAAACTCGGACGCGACGGGAAGAATAGCCAAATGGGCGATAGAGATGGGGGATTATCACATCAACTACGAACCCAGGTCAGCAATCAAATCTCAAGCTTTAATTGATTTCGTTAACGACTGGACACATACAGGCATGACTACAACGGTTCCAAATTCCGAGTCATGGATCATGCACTTCGATGGGTCAAAGCAGTACGAGGGATCAGGAGCTGGGGTGGTGCTAACATCACCCAAAGGAGACAAATTGAGTTACGTACTACAAATTCACTTCGACTGTTCCAACAACGTGGCCGAGTATGAGGCCCTATTGCACGGCTTAAAGGTAGCCAAAGAGATGAACATCAAGAGGATACGATGCTTCGGAGATTCGGACCTTGTGGTACAGCAGGTGTCAGGAACGTGGGATAGAAAGGACGCAACTATGGCAGCATACCGCAGGGAAGTTGATAGGGTTGCAGGATGTTTTTCCGGGTATGAGGTGGAGCATATAGACAGAAGAAAGAATGAGGCAGCCGACGCCCTCGCCAGACTCGGCTCGCGCAGAGAGCCGGTTCCGCCTAACGTTTTCCTGGACGAGTTATGGCGACCATCAGTTAAAATCGAGTCAGAGGAGGAATTGGCAAATCAAGACCCGGATTCAGGACTCGTGGCCACTGTACGTACTATTCCCGAGTGGACAGAACCGTTTTTGGCCTACCTATCACGAGGCGAGTTACCACAACAGGAGGTATTAGCAAGGCAAATTTTGAGGCGAGCAAAGGGATATTCTATCATCAATGGGGAATTGTACAAGAGAAGTGCAGCAGGAGTCTTTTTGCGCTGCGTAGCGCCGGAAGAAGGCAGACAGATTCTCAAGGAAATCCATGAAGGCGACTGTGGACATCATGCGTCCACAAGGTCTCTTGTGGCTAAAGCTTATCGACACGGGTTTTTCTGGCTCACGGCCCTAGCGGATGCGGAACGATTGGTAGCAAGGTGTGACGGATGTCAAAGGTACGCTCGCCAAACCCATGTGCCGGCTATGGAGTTGCGGACTATCCCGTTAACTTGGCCGTTTGCTGTCTGGGGTATGCACATGGTTGGCCCCTTTCATATGTCACCATGCAAGAAGACACATCTTTTGGTGGCTATTGATAAGTTTACCAAGTGGGTTGAGGTTATGCCAGTTACTAATTGCGAAGCAGCTACAGCAGTCAAGTTCCTGAAAAGGATTATCTACCGGTTCGGGTATCCCCACAGCATAATTACCGACAATGGAACCAACATGTCCCTTGGTGAGATGGAGAAGTTCTGTGGCAACAATGGAATCCGGCTCGATGTTGCATCGGTGGCTCATCCGCAGGCCAATGGACAAGTGGAGAGGGCAAACCAAGAATTGCTTCGCGGATTAAAACCACGATTGCGAGTTCCCTGTGTCAGGGCTGCTGGTGCATGGGTCGAAGAACTTCCTTCTGTGGTTTGGGGTATCAACACTACACCTAACAGATCCACTCAGATGACACCCTTCTTCATGGTCTATGGTGCGGAAGCAGTGTTACCGAGTGACATTATTCACGATTCACCGCGAGTATCAGCTTACGTCGAAGTAGAGAACGAAAAAACCCGGCAGGACGCCGTAGATATGTTAGAAGAGCAAAGAGAACAAGCCCTGGAAAGATCAGCCATATATCAGCAAGATCTACGGAGGTATCATAGCCGGTGCGTGAAAACCCGGGTATTCCAGGAAGGAGACTTGGTTCTGCGCCTGGTACAGTCAAACGAAGGAAAACACAAATTATCACCACCATGGGAAGGACCATTTATTATAAGCCGGAATCTGCATAACGGATCATATTACTTGATAGATGCAAGGGAAGAGTCGGCTACAGTCAACGACACCGCACACACCACTTCATCTATGCAAGAAAGAGATAGACCATGGAACGTGGCTCAGCTACGTCCATATTATACTTAGTAAAGACTATATTGGCAAGTGGAATTGCACGATGTAATAGGCAGCAGGTTTTCTGACGTACTCTTTTCCTATCCAGGGTACCTTTGGGGACTGGACGGGTTTTTAATGAGCCGGCTTGCTGACCTAGATTTTTCATATCAAGTAAAGAGATGGTTATCAAGAAAAGAGATGGTTGTTATCAGGTTATGTACTCTCAGTACGATGCGTATATCTAGGTCTTGGGGGCTGGTCGCTTGAATAGCACAGTTACAAACTCAAAGACCCGGCCATGATGCCTATGAGTTATAAGGGCCGATTACTTGCAAACGAGTACGGCTACAATCTTATAACCGGACAAAGAAGTCCAAATTTCTTGGCTATTCTTACTTAAGCTCGATGTGACTCGCATTAAAGTGGCATGATTTGTTCGCTTACGATGGCAGTTAGTCATGAAACCCGACGGGGATTGGCTGGCTACGTCTTCGTATGGATGTAACAACATGGTATCCACGCGAAAGCCGGCTTACAGTACAAGATAGTCAAAAGGGTCATCTAAACCACAAGTTATGCAGAGTACAAGGCCGAATAGCTGGAAACTCAACGACTATTAAGCATAACTTCAAAACCTATGTGAAACAACTCGGGGATCTTTGTGAAATTAGCAGTAGGCAGTTTGTTCCCTTTTCAAGATCAAGTGTCCTAGACTCGGCGATCCGGGCCCGGTGGCTTGAAATCTTGAAAAGAGAAAAAGTGGCTTACTCGCATAATTGCAAAAACCCAAATATCCGAGTCTTGGGGACTTGGGGACTTCGAAGCAAAATCCGCTTGTCAATACCCATGAAACCCGGAAATTGAGTTTTCACAAAAGGAACAATAAATAAAACCAGATATCGAGAACAGATGAGCTTAATAATGGATAAAGGCCGGAACAGGCATCGAGTATATCAAGGCCTTAGCGTGCATTACAAAATCCTGGTGAGAAAATATCAAAGGTGCACAGGTGCACCACCCAAAATATAACTGTTTCAAAAAGTATGTTGACCGACTGGCGCTTAAGAAGAGACATTAGAAACCATATATCACTCGGCGTTCATCTTGGCCTTACCCTTGCCATCATTGGTGGTAGCAGCAGCACCCGGATCAGCGGTACCAGCCCCTGCAGGGGGCGGAACGACTGGTGTTGAGGTAGCAGGAGCAGAGCCGGCTTCAGCTTGCTTCTTGGCAGCCTCCGCCCTTATCGCAGCAACTTCCTCCTTCCACCGAGCCAGCATGTCATACGGCTCAGGAAGATCCGACTTAATTACTTTACCGGCAGAATCATATGCTGGAACAAGTATATTAACGTCCAGTTCATCAGCAATTACGCTGGCCGGGTAACGGACCTCCTTCTGGACGGCCTGAAAATCCTTTACCGAAAACTTGGATCCGTCAAGCTTGAACTCTGGGAAGCCGCCCATAAGCCTCGCTAGCTCGAGCTTGGGGAGATAAGCTTTGGCAAGTGCAAGCCCCCGGGTCACTCCAACCCGGCAAGACGAGCGCTTCCAGTGCCGAATCCACTCGGGAACAGTGGATAAGGCGTCCAGCATCCTCTTCAGATCAACATGTCCTCTGCCCGGCCACCGCAACTCATCAAGGATCCATCTGGTTCCGGCACACAGTTGCCGGATAACGCTATTCATGGTTTTCAGCTTGGCCATGTCATCCTCTTCCGGCATGATTTCGTCCGGGCCTGAGGAAATGGAGACATAAGTCGGGAAACTGTTGCTATCTATCAAAAAGATAAACCGGAGGAGGAAACATACCAAGTAAAGCACGATATGTGTCCGATATTTGGACGGAAAGGCTTGTTAGGTCATCTTCTGCTCGGTGAGCCCTTTTCCTATATTTCCTCATTATCAACTTATTCCTCCTAGACTCGGCCTCGGCTGCCTCACGTAAAGCTACCTCCTTTTCGATGAGCTTGGTGGCGTCCGCCAGTTTTTCCTCGGATTGAGTTACGAAAGCCTGCATGCAAGCAAACAAAGGATCAGTTGGGTAGAGGAGTAAGTTATCAGTCGCTCGTATAATAAAGTCCCAAGTAAATTATGAACCAATTCACTCGGAACTTGGGGACTGGACAAAGGCATAAGCAACATTAGTCGGATTTACCTCGTGTTTGGCTATCAAAGCTCCCAAGATGTTCTCTTCATTAGACCTTAAAGTGCGAAGGGTTTCTAGCATCTGGGTAAAGGTCAGTTCCTCGGATCGAGCACCGGAAGAGCCGGCAGCTTGGTCGTTTGGTGGGGGGGCTCTCCCCGCCCTTGGAGTTGAGACCCGGACAGTTTGGGTGGCCGGGTTGGGAGAACTCATCCTTGTATCTAGAACTTCGATCTCCTCGTCTACTGGTTCCGATGAGGAAGGAGATCCGGCAGCTCGGGGAAGTGGATTGTTCAGAGGGCCTTGTTCCTGGTTATTCGTTGTATCATCGCCAGTCGCGGCGTCTGCATTGTCAGTCGGTTTCTCCGCCTGATGGTTGTCTGCTTCTATATTTTCCGGGTCACTGACGACGGCTTGAGCGCTAAAAGAAAGATGAGAAAAAGCGGTTATTAGTGATGATGGTGGCTTGAGTGGAAATTTGTTAGGCGTAAAAGGAAATCATGTAGCGTAAACTTACCCGGCGTTCACGGTGTAATCAGGCGGGAGCTCGCCGCTGGAAGCAGATGAGGTCGCCACGGGAACTACCAACGGGACCCGGAATTGCCCGGCACGTGGATGGTTAGGAGAAGGGTGGCGTTGAGGAGATTCGGAAGGACGAGGCGGAGGAGCGCCGCCACGAGGAACCGAGGAAATAGAGATGCCCGGGTTAAGGGGATCTTCACCCGGGGAACTCCGAGTTACTCTGCGTTTGGCTGGGGAGGAGTCCTTCAAACACGACGAATTTGGTAATTGATGGTTAAGTCGTCGCATGGCGTCAAAGGAGTAAGGTTCAGAGGATAACGAGGAAAAAGGAACCTTGGACACGGCTCCTCTGGCTTTCCTTTTGGCTCCGACTGTTGTTTCTTGATCTGATTCAGTTGCCTCCGGGTCATCCTCGTTGGCCTCGCCTTCGTCCTCCAGTCCTGCGAATCGGGTGTGTGTTAGTTGGAGAAAAGATAAACGAAAGGGAAGTAATACAAGTAAGGATATACAGATCCTGTGCAAATACCTTCACTACCATCAGCCGGCTCGTCCTCGTCTTCCGGGTCTCTGGAAGGGGGGAAGGGTTCAACTTTCCAGAAAGGGTCATCAGCCTAAGACAAAGGAATGAGACTAAGGGTTAGAAGCTGTATCGAGTCAAGATGCGGAAGTAAGTCATGGATATCAGGTATTACCGCTGGAGCCGGGTTGTCCCGAGTAAACGGGGGTAACCCGGTGATGCCCTTTATCACCTCCAGCTTCTCCGTTAAGAAGCCCTTGATGGTCTTGTTAGTATCGCCGGCTGCAAAGCTTTTGGTGGAGTATCGGAGCGTATCTGTGGTGTGCCCCGAGTACTCGCACATCAGTTTGGTGCGAACGGAGTTGGGTTGGATCCGGAAATCAACCCATGTTTTTATTAAATTGAGCCCGAGGAGGCCTTGGGCTGAGAGAATGGCCATCTTGGTTAGCAAGGGAAGGATTGTCTCCCTGTCCGAATCTGATGCAAAGGCACTGAAAGACTCGGAGGGCTCGAGGGGAGTCTCTGAGTAACCCGGCAGCTTCTTTTCACTGTCAGGGGAGGTATCGCGGCAATAAAAGAAGGACAGTTGCCAGTGTTTGACGTGGGAGTGTAGGTTGAGGGTTGGCATCAGAGAATTCCTGCGGCGCTGGATGGATACCCCGCCACAGGTTAGGAGCGCTCCGTCGCCGCTTTCGCGGCACGGCTTGCATTGGAATAACTCAACGAAGAGAGTTCAACTCGGTGGCATGCACAAGTACGACTCAGAGAGAACGATGAAGTGGGTGATGTTCAACATAGAGTTAGGCCCTATGTCCAACATTCAGAGTCCATAGTGATCTAAGACCTCCCTAAAGAAAGGGTGACCCGGAGGACAGAATCCCCGGGTCACGTGCTCTACGAAGCAGATTACCTCGCTTTCTGCGGGTGTGGGCCGGGTCTCGTTGCCCGGCGCCCTCCAGTGAATGTCCTTCTGAGAAGGGAGAGTTCCTAATTCGGCTAGCTCCTCCAACTTGGCTTTCGTAGTTGTGGAACGCCCCCAGTTGGCGGATATGGTTTGGGTATTTCTCGCCTGAGTCGGTTGTTTTCCTTGTCGTTTGGGAGCCATGGGATCAACCTGCAAAGCACAAGAAAAAGAGGCGTATGAAATAAGACCCGGGAGTGTTGAAGTATTCGAGTGTAAGGTGTCAAGAAAGTATGAAGCTGAGAATTATCCGGGTATCATGCTATGGAGCGGAAATTACAAAGTATCCGGGTGTTGAGTGCAACTGTGGAAATTATAGGTCACTTACGTGTGGAAAAGCATTTGGGGTCGATGGGTGGTTGCCCATGTATCTATTGCAAGTAAAGTAGCTGGAAAAGGAGGATTTTCCGGGTGTTAATGCAGAGAGCGGAAAATCGAGGAGGAACGGATCTAGATGGGAAAGTTTGCGAGCGATCCTACAGGAGTTTTGATGGTTAATATTGGTAGGGGATGAGTTGCGACTATATAGCAGGTGGTTAAAAGAGTTGGTGGATGTCGAATCGATCTAATTTGATGTAATCAGAAGAATGGTTCACGGGTTGACCTAGATCCGATCCTGGTTGAAATTGGAAAAATTGCAAGGATAAATTAGGCAGATATAAGAGGCTTACTGAAGAGATTGAGGTTTGGAAGCGACGGTGTTGGGCGGCGTGGCTCGAATGCCCCTTCACGATTCTTGGCGAGAGGAATGAAGGTGTGATGGCGGAGCTTGGTGGCGGCGCGGGACGGCTTGAGGGCGAGCGCGGCTGGAAGCAATTTCACTTTGATGGTGTGCGCGAGCCTCTGGCGGCGGTGCTGCGAGGAAGCAAGGAGCAAGGAGAGAAAGGGGAAGTTGAGGCGTGGTGACGAATTTAGGGTTACCCTCTGAGTGTTATTTATAGAGTAAGGGTGAGCTTACCCCGATGGCCAGAAGCCGGAAATCGTGGGGTGACGGTTGTTCACGTGGATTTTGCGAGATATGCGCCAAATATTGAGCAGGGCATCTGGATAAAAGAAAGAAGGAGGTTAACCCCGGGATATCAGGATTGATTATCGAGCATGGGATCCTGGCATTTTTATTATGATTTGGACCTGGAAGTTTGACCCAAAGTGTTCGGAGGAAAAACCCGGGTTATTATATGGCCACCATGGAGTGAGGCCTGGCTGAATATCAAAACATCTTAACCCGGCCTCTATATGCCCGTATGTTTGATATCTTTGCAGGGAATAGCAAGCGCTTCAAGGAGGATCCATGAAGCCCAGGCTATTCTGGGGACTACTGACGGGGGGATGATAACCCGGTAGGCCATACACCAAGGAATAACCCGGCCCAAAGGACACTGCGCAGGATCCGGCTAAGGATAAGGAAACCTGTGAAGGCCCAAGTTTGTAGGCCCGGCGACCCGGGTTGTGGGTTGTTGTAAAGGAAAGTTAGGGTTTGTGTGCCGTATCCGGGTAGGAACCAGGGTGCGCCTTGGGGAATAAGCCAGGGGGTACGGGTGCTTTATAAACCGACCCCCAAGTCTAGTTTTAGACAGAGATCTAAGAACCCTAGCAATATCGTGTGATATCGAGCATCGAGTGTAATCCCAGAGTTGAGTTATTATATCAAGATCGGAGACTCGGCGACTTTGATTGCCGGCTACCAGATCGAATTGCACCATGTTTCCCTCTGAGCTAAACCCTCTCCCAAACGCCTGTGTCGTCTTGCCCCAAGATCAGTTACCCCAGGTAACATCTGCCGTGATTATCCCACGACAGTTGGCGCCCACCGTGGGGCCTGCGTCCAAAGGTGTTTACATCACGGGAGAAGCTCGGAAGGGCATGGAGAATCTTGTCATTGGCGAAATCTACATCGACCACGAAGGAGAAAAGATGGTGGACGATTCCGGCTGGGGGCCAGAATCGGATCACCTCGAGTCCGGATCTATGGTGACGATCGGCCGGATCAACATCTTCATCGGCACGGTACGAACGACTAATTTAAAAGGACAATATCATGTGCATACTACAGGAACTTCCAGCAGGAACAAGGAGACATTAAAGCAAGCGGCAAACTCGGTTTCGTTGGCCGCGCCGGGATATCTCAGATGGGCGGAACAAGAGGTAACGTGGAGTAGAAAAGACCATCCGGAGAAAGTAGAGCGTCCAGGAGTCTTGGCATTGGTGGTTGCTCCACAGGTTAATGGTTACGAATTGAAGAGGGTCCTGATGGACGGTGGAAGCAGCATCAACATCCTTTATTGGGAAACCTTCTTACGGATGAGTCTCAAAGAGTCTCAGTTACAAAAAAGTTCGACAATCTTTCATGGGATCGTGCCAGGTCACTCGGCGAGCCCCGAGGGAAGGATCACCTTGGAAGTTGCTTTTGGAGAATCGACGGATAATTATCGAGTTGAGTGGCTCACGTTCGAGGTGGTCAAATTGCGCAGTCCTTACCACGCGCTGTTTGGGAGGCCGGCTTACGCCCAATTCATGGCTAGGCCGTGCTACGTGTATTTGCAGCTGAAAATCCCAGGTCCTAAACGGACCATCACTGTACATGGGAACCGGGATATAGCGGCCGAGTGCGACGAAGGAGATTCGGTTATGGCCGAGCAAGCATGCAGAAAGGAAGAACTCGAATATTATCGGTCTCAAGTAAATCCGGACGATAGAACAGCCTTGAAAAAGCCGAATACCGAGGATGAGAGAGTAAAATTCAAGGCAGCGCGAGACACCAAGAAGATAGATTTTGTCGAAGGGGATTCCACTAAGCAGTTTACCATAGGGTCTAACTTGGGAAAAGAGCAGGAGGAAGCGCTCGTGGAGTTTATTCGTTCGAATGCAGATGTGTTTGCCTGGACACCTAGCGACATGCCGGGTATCCCTACAGAACTGGCTGAGCACAGTTTGCATGTGGATCCCAAGTCCAGGCCCGTGAAGCAAGGTTTGAGGAAAATGAATGAGGAAAGAAGGAAGGCTATAGGCGAAGAGATCGCTCGGCTATTGGCAGCCGGCTTTATCATGGAAGTATTTCACCCGGATTGGTTGGCTAACCCGGTTCTAGTGATGAAAAAGACCAATGAGTGGAGGATGTGCATTGATTTTACGAGTCTCAACAAACATTGCCCAAAGGATCCGTTCGCGCTACCAAGGATAGATCAGATTATAGACGCAGTAGCTGGAAGCGATCTGTTATGCTTCCTGGACGCATATTCCGGGTATCATCAGATTAAGCTCAAAAGGGAGGATTGGGAGAAAACATCATTCATAACCCCTTTTGGGGCCTTTTGTTATAAAACTATGACGTTTGGGTTGAAGAACGCTGGCGCAACTTACCAACGGTGTATTCAAAAGTGCTTTGAGGGCCAAATCGGACGTAACGTCCATGCCTATGTGGATGATGTGGTCATCAAGACCAGGAAGGCGGAGACATTTATCGATGATCTAAAGGAGACGTTCAAAAACTTGAGGAGGTACCAGATGAAGCTTAACCCGACAAAGTGCGTGTTTGGAGTTCCAGCTGGGAAATTACTCGGCTTCATAGTTTCCGAGAGAGGAATCGAGGCAAACCCGGATAAAATCAAGGCCATCCAGAGTCTGAAAAAACCGGAAAATTTGAAGCATGTTCAAAAGCTCACGGGCCGCGTAGCAGCCTTGAGCCGATTCATATCCAGACTCGGAGAAAAAGCAATACCCTTGTACCGGCTCTTGCGGAAATCAGATAAGTTCGTGTGGGATCAAGAGGCGGACGAGGCATTTGAGGCACTAAAGAAGCAGTTATCTGAAGCACCAGTACTAGCGGCGCCGGGTCCTAAAGAGCCTATGTTACTATATGTGGCAGCTGGCCCCCGAGCCATCAGCGCAGTAGTTGTTGTGGAACGCAAAGAAGATGGGAAAGGATACCCGGTTCAGAGGCCGGTTTATTACGTCAGCGAGGTATTATCAGAAGCAAAGTAGCGCTATCCGCATTGGCAAAAGTTGGTGTTCGGGGTCTTTATGGCCATCCGGAAGCTGAAGCCGTATTTCCAAGAACATCCCATAACAGTGGTTAGTTCAATACCAATGTCGGATATCATCAGAAACTCGGACGCGACGGGAAGAATAGCCAAATGGGCGATAGAGATGGGGGATTATCACATCAACTACGAACCCAGGTCGGCAATCAAATCTCAAGCTTTAATTGATTTCGTTAACGACTGGACACATACAGGCATGACTACAACGGTTCCAAATTCCGAGTCATGGATCATGCACTTCGATGGGTCAAAGCAGTACGAGGGATCAGGAGCTGGGGTGGTGCTAACATCACCCAAAGGAGACAAATTGAGTTACGTACTACAAATTCACTTCGACTGTTCCAACAACGTGGCCGAGTATGAGGCCCTATTGCACGGCTTAAAGGTAGCCAAAGAGATGAACATCAAGAGGATACGATGCTTCGGAGATTCGGACCTTGTGGTACAGCAGGTGTCAGGAACGTGGGATAGAAAGGACGCAACTATGGCAGCATACCGCAGGGAAGTTGATAGGGTTGCAGGATGTTTTTCCGGGTATGAGGTGGAGCATATAGACAGAAGAAAGAATGAGGCAGCCGACGCCCTCGCCAGACTCGGCTCGCGCAGAGAGCCGGTTCCGCCTAACGTTTTCCTGGACGAGTTATGGCGACCATCAGTTAAAATCGAGTCAGAGGAGGAATTGGCAAATCAAGACCCGGATTCAGGACTCGTGGCCACTGTACGTACTATTCCCGAGTGGACAGAACCGTTTTTGGCCTACCTATCACGAGGCGAGTTACCACAACAGGAGGTATTAGCAAGGCAAATTTTGAGGCGAGCAAAGGGATATTCTATCATCAATGGGGAATTGTACAAGAGAAGTGCAGCAGGAGTCTTTTTGCGCTGCGTAGCGCCGGAAGAAGGCAGACAGATTCTCAAGGAAATCCATGAAGGCGACTGTGGACATCATGCGTCCACAAGGTCTCTTGTGGCTAAAGCTTATCGACACGGGTTTTTCTGGCTCACGGCCCTAGCGGATGCGGAACGATTGGTAGCAAGGTGTGACGGATGTCAAAGGTACGCTCGCCAAACCCATGTGCCGGCTATGGAGTTGCGGACTATCCCGTTAACTTGGCCGTTTGCTGTCTGGGGTATGCACATGGTTGGCCCCTTTCATATGTCACCATGCAAGAAGACACATCTTTTGGTGGCTATTGATAAGTTTACCAAGTGGGTTGAGGTTATGCCAGTTACTAATTGCGAAGCAGCTACATCAGTCAAGTTCCTGAAAAGGATTATCTACCGGTTCGGGTATCCCCACAGCATAATTACCGACAATGGAACCAACATGTCCCTTGGTGAGATGGAGAAGTTCTGTGGCAACAATGGAATCCGGCTCGATGTTGCATCGGTGGCTCATCCGCAGGCCAATGGACAAGTGGAGAGGGCAAACCAAGAATTGCTTCGCGGATTAAAACCACGATTGCGAGTTCCCTGTGTCAGGGCTGCTGGTGCATGGGTCGAAGAACTTCCTTCTGTGGTTTGGGGTATCAACACTACACCTAACAGATCCACTCAGATGACACCCTTCTTCATGGTCTATGGTGCGGAAGCAGTGTTACCGAGTGACATTATTCACGATTCACCGCGAGTATCAGCTTACGTCGAAGTAGAGAACGAAAAAACCCGGCAGGACGCCGTAGATATGTTAGAAGAGCAAAGAGAACAAGCCCTGGAAAGATCAGCCATATATCAGCAAGATCTACGGAGGTATCATAGCCGGTGCGTGAAAACCCGGGTATTCCAGGAAGGAGACTTGGTTCTGCGCCTGGTACAGTCAAACGAAGGAAAACACAAATTATCACCACCATGGGAAGGACCATTTATTATAAGCCGGAATCTGCATAACGGATCATATTACTTGATAGATGCAAGGGAAGAGTCGGCTACAGTCAACGACACCGCACACACCACTTCATCTATGCAAGAAAGAGATAGACCATGGAACGTGGCTCAGCTACGTCCATATTATACTTAGTAAAGACTATATTGGCAAGTGGAATTGCACGATGTAATAGGCAGCAGGTTTTCTGACGTACTCTTTTCCTATCCAGGGTACCTTTGGGGACTGGACGGGTTTTTAATGAGCCGGCTTGCTGACCTAGATTTTTCATATCAAGTAAAGAGATGGCGCATGTGCGTCGACTACACCGATTTGAACAAGGCCTGCCCCAAGGATCCTTTTCCGCTACCCCGCATCGATCAGGTGATCGATTCCACTGCTGGTTGTGAGCTGTTGTCTTTCATAGATGCCTACTCTAGTTTTCACCAGATAGCTCTCAACCCTGCTGATCAAATAAAGACTGCCTTCATTACCCCGTACGGGGCTTATTGCTATCGTGTCATGTGTTTTGGGTTGCGGAATGCGGGTGCTACTTATCAGAGATGCATGCAGAAATGCTTGCATGATCAACTCGGCAAAAATGTGCAGGTGTACGTAGATGACATTGTCATCAAAATGAATAAAACACATACTCTGCTTAGTGACCTTGAGGAAACTTTCGCTAACTTGCGCAAGTATAAGATGAAGTTGAACCCGAGTAAATGCACCTTTGGCGTCCCGGCTGGCAAGCTACTCGGCTTCTTGGTATCCAGTCGGGGCATTGAGGCCAATCCTTCAAAGATAAAAGCTATTGAGAGCATGTCTTTGCCGAGATCCCTGAAGGATGTGCAAAAATTCACTGGTTGCTTGGCATCTCTGAGCCGTTTCTTGGGCAGAATGGGCGAGAAGGCCCTGCCTCTGTATCAGTTGATGAAGAAAAGCGACAAGTTCGTCGGGACACCGCAAGCTGATGTGGCATTCAAAGAGCTGAAGGCAATGCTGGGTAGCGCTCCCATCTTGGCTAGTCCGCTACCCAAGGAGCCAATGTTGCTATATATTGCCGCTACCAACCGGGTAGTCAGCGTGGTGATTGTGGTGGAGCGAGAGGAGGAAGGCAAAAGCGTGCAGCGGCCAGTGTATTACCTCAGTGAGGTGCTGTCCAGCTCCAAACAGAACTACCCGCACTACCAGAAGATGACTTACGGCGTGTACCTAGGCGCCAAGAAGCTGAAGCACTATTTCCAAGAACATCCCATCACCGTGGTGAGTTCAGCTCCCATCTCGGATATCATGGGCAACAAGGAAGCAAGTGGCAGAGTAGCCAAGTGGGCAATCGAGCTGGCCGCGTACGCTCCCGCGTATGCGAGAAGAGAAGCCATCAAGTCTCAGATCCTGGCGGAATTTCTTGTGGATTGGGCTGAGGTGCAGTATGAGCCTCCTACTCCGGTATCCAACTACTGGAAGATGCACTTTGACGGCTCCAAAATGAAGGAAGTCCTTGGCGCTGGCGTGGTGATTACGTCACCCAAGCGACATCAACTCAAATATGTGCTGCAAATCCACTTCAAGGCATCCAATAATGTTGCAGAGTACGAGGCTGTGGTACATGGCTTGAAGGTAGCAAAGGAAGTTGGTGTGCAGCGCATCATATGCTATGGCGACTCGGATCTGGTTGTGCAGCAAGTTTCTGGCACTTGGGACGCTCTTGATGCCAACATGGCGTCATACCGCTTCCTGGTCCAAACCATGACGGGATTCTTTGAAGGTTGCGAGTTCCAACACATCCACCGAGCAGAGAATGAGGCAGCTGATGAGCTGTCCAAGTTGGGGTCTTCTCGGCAGTACATCCCGGCTGGGATTGCCTTGGAGCATTTGAGAAAGCCATCCATCAAGCCATCCCCCAACTCGGAGTCCATTTTCGTTCCTTTTCTGCCTAATGAAGAAGCAGTTCCAATGGAGATTGACTAGGAAGGTGCAAAAGAGGACCCGGGGACTGCAGTCTCCATCCCGGGGACTGGCGCCTGCAACCCGGGGACTGCCCCTCCCTACTCGGGGACTGCCCCTCCTTACTCGGGGACTGCCCCTTTCAGCTCGGGGACTGTCGCATTCCTTGAAGAAGTCCTTGCAAACCGATCGAGGCTGCAGAGAGTCAACCCCAACTCAGAAAAAGAGACAGTGGTGGCCGTTCCAATGGAAGTGGACGAACCAGTGTTCCCCGCACGAGAAACGCCGAGTTGGTCCATGCCCATATTATCTTTTCTAAAGGACGGCACCCTCCCAGATGATGAGGTTACCGCAAGGCAGATTCAGAGAAGATCCAAGGGCTACACCATCTTCAGAGAAGTGCTGCATAAAAGAAGTCCTACCGGCGTACTGTAGCGCTGTGTGGAACCGGAAGAAGGAGAAGAAATTCTGGTGGAGATACATCAGGGGGAATGCGGACATCACGCCTCTTCTCGGGCTCTAGTCAAGAAGGCTTTTCGGCATGGCTTCTTCTGGCTCACTGCCTTGAAGCAAGCTGAAGATATCGTGAGGAAGTGCAACGGCTGCCAGAGATTCGCAAGTAAGATCCACATGCCTGCTTCCGAGTTGAAAACTATTCCCATCACTTGGCCATTTGTTGTTTGGTGTCTGGATATGGTTCATCCCTTCAAGCCGGCTGGAGGCAACATGACTCACATCTTGGTCATGGTTGATAAGTTCACCAAGTGGATTGAAGTGAAGCCTATTCGGAAATGTGATGGAGCCACTGCTGTGAGTTTCCTGAAGGACGTGATCCTGAGATACGGCTACCCGCACAGCATCATCACGGATAACGGTACGAATTTTGCTGAGGGCGCCATGGTGAGATTTTGCAGAGATAAGCACATCCGACTAGATGTCGCGTCTGTCGCGCATCCCGCCTCCAATGGGCAGGTGGAAAGAGCAAATGGCATGGTGCTGGCAGGCATAAAGCCAAGGCTGATTGAGCCGCTGCTGAAAACACCGGGGTTTTGGTTAGACGAGTTGCCAGCGGTGTTGTGGAGTCTAAGGACTACCCCTAACCGGTCAACCGGCTACACACCATTCTTCTTGGTTTACGGGGCTGAGGCCGTGTTGCCAATCGACCTAGAGCATGACTCCCCCCGAGTAACCCTCTACACTGAGGCAGAGGCGAGAGAAGCTCGAGAAGATGACGTTGACCTGCTAGAAGAAGCAAGAGAGCTTACTCTATCATGTTCAGCTGTTTACCAGCAAAACTTAAGGCGTTATCATAGCCGGAAAGTGAACCCGAGGGTTTTCCGAGAAGGAGACATGGTCCTTAGGCTCGTGCAGCACACAGCCGGGATGCACAAGCTATCCCCTCCGTGGGAAGGGCCGTTCATTGTGAGAAAGGCTCTACACAATGACGCGTACTACCTTGTAGATGCACAACCATCGCAGAAGAACAGGCCGGATAAAGCTGGGGAGGAATCTAAACGCCCCTGGAATGTAGCTCTACTTCGTCGCTTTCATTCATGAGCAGAAGTGTGTATGTACTCTCTTATCCGAGTTAAACTCCTACTCTGCAATCTGAAATTGAACTCGGGGACTGCCCTCGTCCAAAATTGTTCTAAGTGTTTTTATCCTGCTTTACTTTTGTCTACTCGGTTGAACCACTCAGAATTTCAAAAGCATACAAAGTAGTGTGTTTAAACTCACCGGACACTCTGCGACTCTGCTGCTGTCTGCAACCATGCTTCATGGCAAGCCAGAGAACAAGCCAACGAGTCAATGAACACATGCAAAATTGCAAAGGAAAGGAACAGTGTGGCAACCGAGTAGGGTGCTTTTCTCCTGTTTTTTGTTAACTTTTTTCGGCTAAGTGGTGGGCAGCGTTACTATGACTGTTAATAAGTGGCTAAGTATTTGAAACTCCAACTTTGAACTCTTGTGACTCGAATACCAAAAAAGCAACAAGTTGCAAGTAAGAGCTGAGATAAAAAGGAAGAGTGGATGAAAAATGCAACTCGGGGACTCGCATGATAACGCAACCCGGCATCAAGCCAGAATTGCTCAAATACTAAGTATAAAACATCAAGTGGAATAAAAACTGAGTAGCAACGGGAAAGATAAATTGTTTGATACATATGCACCCGGCATCCCGGGGATCTGATAAAAGCTTTAAAGCATGACTGTTTCAGGAGGTAACTAGTTCAAGGTAGTGGTGCTCTCCAAGTTGGCATTCGTGGCGTCCGCTTCGGGGTTGGCAGCAGCTTGACCTGAGGTGGCGGTGGCCACCGAGATGGGGTCCGTAGCGGATGTAGAGGCATTGGACGGGGTGCAGGGTAGCGCCGCGTCGCCGAGTGCCGCACCAGAAGATGAGCCCAGCTCGGGAGCCGCACCCTGGGTGGTGTCCTGGCTCTCGGTATCCTCGTCGCTACCCGCGGCAGCCTTGCCCTTCCCCTTCTCGGCACCGGTGTCTTCAAAGCAGCCCAAGTCTTTTGACTCGGTGTCCTCGTCGTCATCTTCATCCTCACCCTCGCTTTCCGCCTCGGTGTCAGGCTCGGTGAGGCCGTCGATGAAGACCGCGGTATCCGCGTAGGAGGCGATCTCGTACGCGACTGCCTGGCGGCGAGTCACGCACTCGGGATCTTTCTCCCACTTCGAGTCCCAGCGCATCTCGAGGATGGTATTAAGATTTAGATTTTCATACCAACTGCAAATGAAGAGGAGCAGCATGTCGGCGCCTGCCCGAGCTCTGGATGCTCGCCATTTCTTCAACTCGGCTTTGACACCGTTGAGCTTCTCGGCGAGTGTGCGTATGGTCTTCGGCACAGGGTCTTGGGGCCAAAACAAAGCATGAAGCTTGAAGGCGGTGGACGCCAAGTCGGTGCCCAAGCCCCTAAGACGTTGGACCTGTCCCTGCATGTTCGTGAAACTATCCTCGATCGAAGCCTTGGTGTCCATGGGCAGTCCCTTCTCAGTTCGATTTTCTTGTGCCTTAGACAGGGCAGGTTTGCAAGACGAGCAGAGGTCGGGGAAGATTTCTGAAAATGCTATCAGAAAGGATTAGAAACGGAGGCAGAGAAGAGATACAAATCAAGCCACAGAGAAGAAGAAGGAAACAGGAAGGCGCAGAGAAGCGAGAACTTACTGTTCAGGTCGCAGAGTAGCGATTGCAGCTTCCTCTTCCATGCCTCCTCATCAGCAACGTGCTTCTCTTCCACCTTGCGGAACTCAGACAGCTGGTTCATGAGGTCCACATTGCTCTTTTTCAGCACCTCGTTTTCCAGCTCGAGGGCCCTCTCCTTAGCATTGGCTGCCGCCTTGATTTTGTCCTTCTCGGCGGCCTGGTCTATGGCATCCTGAAGGGCATCCCTCAATTGGACCTGCAGCGGTTCCAACTCGGTGACATGTTTATCCTTGAGCTCGGTTGCTTGGCTCTCCAGCTGCTGCTTCACCTCTGCGGGCTTTAGGCAGTCGAGATGCTCTTCACGGAACTTCTTGTACTCTTCTGCGGACAGAAAAACACGATAAGCAGAGTAGCCAAGAGAAAGGAGATAAACAACTGAGAAGACGGCAACTCACCTTCAAGCTCCTTGATCTTGCTTTCTGCAGAAGCAACAAAGACATGGCATTGTTTGTGCTCCTCTGCCATCGCCTGAAATTTGCCTGTAGAGTAGAAGGAGTTAGAGCAAAAAAGCAAATACGGGCGTAAACACAAAACGCGTTAACCGAATAGCTAGAAGCTTACTCTCGAGATCCGACAGTTGGAGGGCGCGATCCAGGGCAGCTTGCTCCGTCTCAGCATCAGTTTTGCGTTCTGCCTCCAGGGCCTCAAGGCGCCTCTTGGCGATGTAGTGATTCCAGAGCAGCCGCCAGTAAAGGGTTGTCCGCTTCAAGAGGCTATTCTGTGAAGAAGAAAGAAAAGGAGTTAGACAGCGTTTTGGAGATTTGACTCGAGAAGACGGCAACTCGGTTGAGTACCCGTCTACTCGGCCCGAATCTCGGGGACTGGGTAGCGGATAAGGAGAAAATGAGGACAGAAAGGAAGAAAAGTGCAGAAAAGAAGAAAGGTTGCAACTCAGAACAAGCAAACGGCACTTACAGCGTAGGTCTGTTCGAGGTCCTCGACAGCTTTGCGGTGGACATACATCTTCGCGGCCAGCGTGCTGGTGGTGGACGAGATGGTCATGGGATTGTAGCCCATGTCCGCCTTGTTCCAATCAGTGCGCCAGTGGTCCAGCGGGCCCAAGGCCAGGCCATTCCAGGTCTTGTTGCCAAGGACCTCACTATTCCACTCAGCTTCGATGAAGCCTACCCGGTCGATCATCTGCTCGAGCCCCCCGGACACCACCTCAGTCTCTTGGACCTCGCGCGAGTAGATTGAAAGGGCCTTATTCTTACTCGGCAACTTGGAGTCCACCGCTGTGGCCTGCTTGCCCTTCGTAATGGCGAGCCGCTGCTTGGTTTTGTTCAGATTGATGCCATATTGCTTGCCCATCTGCACCATGTAGGGCAGGTAGCTAGGCGAGTCTTGAGCGCTTGATCCCACAGCTGCGCTTGCAGAGTTGCCAGAAGCGCCAATGGTGAGCTGCCCAGTCTTCGCGGCAGGCTTCACGGGTAGTTTCGGTGGCGGCATCTTGGCAGCATCCAGCGCAACATTGCGCGATGGGTTCTTGCGGACTGAGGCATCAGGCTGGGTAGCCTGCTTGCCAGCGGCATCCGCCTTCTTGGTGACCTGCTTGGCTGGAGGGCTCGGTGCAGTCTTGGGCTTCTTCGCTGGCCGCGGAGGGCTTGGTGCAGTAGGTGGAGCAGCCTGCTGGGTAGGCGGCAAAGGGGGCTGGCTACCCGCCGCAGCGTCTGGCTGCGCTTGGCTCTGCGGGTTCTGCTCCACCGCGGTCATCTCAACCCACTGCTCGGTAGTGGTATCTTGCAGAAAATGTTCTGTTACTTCTACCCGCGGCTGGGCCACGGGGTCATCTTGGACAGCAGCCTCAGCTTCCGGCTGCTCCTGGTTCTCTTCCTGCCGCTCAAGGGCGGCACGGTCTTGGTACTCGGCGTCTTGTTCAGTGTTCTCCCTAGCTGTGGCAGCTGGGGAGAAGAGGGGGTCTCGTCTTGAGCAGCACCCTGCGCACTTGGTTCTGCACGGGCCTGCTGCTCCTGGTCCATGTCTTGGACACCAGCGCCCGTGTCCTTGGCGTTGGTGCCTTCCTCATCTTCCTTCACGGGAGAGGGCGCACGCGTCCTATCCCGTGCGGATGGCTCATCCTCGTCCTCATCAAGATCAATGAGCGAATCGAGGTCAATAGCTGATCTTTTCTTGGAGGCGGCGGGAGCCGCAACAGCATCAGCGTTCAAAGGATCGCTGGAGAGAAAAAGAGGTTCAGAAAAGAAGGAGGGGAAGAAGAACACCAAGAAGCAATAAAAAGATGTAAATTAGAGGAAATCTACTTACCCTTTGCGGGAAGGGAGTGGCCGTCGGGTGGAAACCTTCTTCACCTTCTCAGGCTTCTTGGCTTTCTTGGCAGCTGGTTCTTGGGCACCGCTACCCGCCCTCTTACGAGTGCTAGGAGCAGCCACCGCAACCGGATCGACGTCGAGGACGTCCTCATCCTCCTCATCTGCATCGGCGTCGTCTGCAGAATAGAAGAGAAGAGACGGTTGAGAGGCGGAAACAAAAGTTAGATTGCGCTACCCGCAACTACAGAAGCGAGCTCAGTCACCTTCTTCATCGTCCTCGACCAATCCCGAATGGACGCATCAACGTGATGCTTACCCGGCTGTTCGGCGTGAGAGATACAGAGGGTATCCTGGGTATCATGAGCAGTCTCGTCATCTTCCTTTCGGTCTTCGCTCCAATTGGCCTCAAAGCACTCCTCGCTTTCATCAAGCTGGCGGTCGATGTGCTGGATAGGAAGGCAGACAATACAAGTTAGTTGAGCAGAAGGCTAAGGGATCCTACCCGGTACGGAATGCGAACACAAATCATACTTGGCTAAGGTGCCTTAATCGGCATGGCGTGCAAACACAAAGCACATAAAGCCTAGCGGATACTAGTAAGTGTCTTAATCGGCATGCCGTGCAAACACAAAGCACATAAAGCCTAGCGGATACTAGTAAGTGTGTTACTCGGCATGGCGTGCAAACACAAAGAACATAAAGCCTAGCGGATACTAGTAAGTGTTTTACTCGGCATAGCGTGCAAACACAAAGCACATAAAGCCTAGCGGTTACTAGTAAGTGTTCTACTCGGCATGGCGTGTAAACACAAAGCACATAAAGCCTAGCGGATACTAGTAAGTGTTCTACTCGACATGGCGTGCAAACACGAAGCACATAAAGCCTAGGAGATACTAGTAAGTGTTTCTACTCGGTGCAGCGTGCAAGGACTAAGCACACTAAGCTGGAAAGCCACCTACTCGGTATCATGATGCAAAGATAAAGCATGAAGAACTAACCTGTTCGATTGGCTTCATACGGCTATACGGCACAAAGCCGTATCACGAGTTGTCGCCGAGGCCGGTGCTCATGATGGAGCGCGCCCAGACGGCCACCTCTGCGTTGCTCAGCTCGAATGTAGTGGTCCTGGTGCAGTCTCTGTTGCCTCCCATGTAGCACATGAGATGCGTACGGCGCTGTAGCGGGAGCACTCGCCGAGAAATCCAGCAAGCGATAGGAGCGTCGCTCTTGAGCCCCAGCTCCATCAACTCGGCGAGGCGCTTGTTAATCTGGGAGATGTCGCCTTGCAGCGGTGGCTTGTACCCCCAATTCTGCTGAGTGGGCGCCGTGTTCGTCCACTTGGGGAGATTGATGCGATCCACGATTGGCGCTCCTTCTTCATCGGGAACATTCTTCACGTAGAAGAAAGACCACTGCCACTTGCGCACCGAATCAAGCCCCTTGATGCGCGGGTGGTTGGTGGAGCTGCGCTGCAGCATCATCGCGCTCCCGGTCTTCGTCATGGCGCGGGAGCTCTCCGTGCTTCCCGGCTTGGGCACGCTCTGCTTCCGGAAGTAGAAGTAGCGCGCCCAGGTGTGCACCGTGGGGCGCACACCCAAGAACGCCTCGCACACCACGGAGTGGTATGCGAGCATCACCATCGCGTTGGGGGGCAGGTGGTGCGGTTGGAGCCCGAAGTGGTTGAGGAAGGACCGGAAGAAATCGGAGACGGGTAGCCCGAATCCTCGCTTGAAGTGAGCGAGGAAGACGACGAACTCGTCCGCTTCCGGTGCGGGAACGAGCTCGCCGTCCGGTTGCCGGCAGCGCACGCCGGGAGGAACGCGGCGGGTGTTTACCAGCCACTGGCAATCCTCCAGCGTAACCTCGGAGCCAGCCCATCCGGTGCGGGCGTCATCGTCGCGGGCCATAGAGAAGAGAGATTTGGTGGAGATTCGTGGAAACTTGGTGGAAATTGCTAGCCTTCCGGCGTCGCAGGGAGCAGCGGCGCGGCGAGATGCGTGGCGGCGGAGCGCTCTGTGGCGGAGATGCGAAGAGGCAGGAAGTGAATGAGACCAGGAAGGGGAAAGAGGAGTTACCGAGGGGGTATTTATCCCTCCCCTCGGAGTGCCGTTACAGGCGGAGTTAGTGGGATCAGTTATGCACGGAGATCGTGCGACGTGGGGTGTGGGCCGGTTATAAACGCACACAACGCAGGTGGCGCGCGTAACGGCCGCAATTGATCCCACGTCGAGATCGTGGGTAATAACTGCACTTGATGGGACCTAACGGGCCGGTGGGCCCAGGTCTCGATGATGGGCGCGTGGCCTGTCATATCCCGGGCACCGAGGCGTCGGGGGTGCGAGAACGTGACACGTGCCCAGTTGCAGTGCGGAAAGGTGGATTTGCTCTGCCACGCAGAGATTCTGTTCAAAATTCCACAAAGTCATTTTACTCGGCGACAGAGAAGAGAATTGGTCCTATTCGGAAGAGGAGAGACTCGAGCCAGAATTGAGGGCTACTCGGAGGTTTTACTCAACATCACAAGGTTTGAAGACAAAATTGGTTTTTAAGCTGGCAGGGCCCAGTGAACAAGTTCGCAGGACTCTACCAGCTTCGGGGACTAATGTTGGGGGGTTACCCCCGAGTAGGGTAAATGCAAGCGCTAAGGGCAAGATCAGAAGAGACGTTTGGCAGAGTAGCTGGCTACCCCGTACTCGCTACCCGGTCGACTGCTATTCGGCCGTACGCACTGATGGCCAGGAGAAAGAATCAAGGAAGTTATTCTCCTCCGAGTAGAAATGGCGGTTTCCTACTCGGGCCAAAGTCAAAGGAGACGTTCTGACACAGGATCCCGCGTATCCTGGGTCCGTACTGGAGCACTGTTCATCTGCAGAGCGCATGCTTATCCGCGCCAGGGTGTCAGCAGGGCGTCGCAGGTTAGGGGGGCCTACCCCGTGATGGTGGCAGTGATAACAGATCAGCTTCTTGGTTTTGCACAACGACTTTCCACACCAGACAAACCAGGAAGCCAAAGGTGTCAGCGGGAAGCTGGAAGTGTGCAGTGTGCACACTATGTCGACATCTGTTTGTACTTTTCCCCCTTTGGCTGTATCCGGTTGGGCACCAGTATATAAGGTGCCCTGCCTCCTCCTGTGTGAGGGTCGCGTCTTTAGAGATAACACTTAGCTTACTTCTTGCTTAGAGAGAAGGGCGGCTACCCGGCTGTAAGTCAAACTGTACTGTGGCTACTCGGTGAGACACAAATATAAAGAGAGAAAGGAAGGAGTAGGGGTTTTACCACCACACGAGGGCCCTGAACCTGGGTAGACCTTGTTGTTTGCAGTGCTAGATTCATCCCACACGCGGCTACTCGCTGCGTGATCCCTCCCCGAGCACCTCCAGCGTCCATCGTTCCCACATCTTTAGCCATCCTATGGCATCTGCTGTGACACCACCACGACAGAGTCTTTGGAGCCCAGCCAGCCCATTGTGCTGAACACGGACACGAGGGAAAGGGCGGCTCCTGAGGTGGGAAATTCTTCTCGGACAACCGAGGAAGAAATCCCCACCTTTGACAAGGACTTCAAGAACATCAACGATGACCTAAGCGCGGCCGAAATTCTTTTTGCGGAATACACAAAAGAGTTCAATGAAAACTTGGCAGGATTGCAGCGGATGAGCCAGGTATTAACTCTAGCCCCGAAGCATTAACAAAATGTATACTTTTCGCCTTGATGCTTTTTAGTGACTTTTTTCCTTATCGTGTCCCAGCAAACCTCTGAATCCATTAACATGCAAGTTTTCAATAAACTTTCCGTCAAGAACAAACAGGTTAGAAATCTTCTTTCTATTCTTGATGTGAAAGAGGCGGAGCTGGCATCGTCTCAGCTACAGCTGTCGGAAACAACAGGTATACTTTTGCCTCTGAAGTTTTTTGATTCAGCTTTTTGTCTAAGTACTTTTCCCGAATTTTGTCTAAACTCGGAATTTTTTCCTTGCTTTCCAGCTGCTTTGGCTAAGGCCAAGGAAATAGCTGAAGATGCCGGTAACGTTGCCAGTCTCCGTGAGGAGAACCTGGACCTTCATAAGCAACTTATGAAGGCCAAAAAAGATCTGGAAGCCAGCAATCTGGCCCTTGGAATTGCTGAATCCAAGGCTTCCGACCAGGCGGAAAAGGACAAGTCCACTATTCAGGACTTGGAGAATGCCTTAAACCTGCGCCTGGAGGAAGGCTCCGAATTTGACAAGATTCTCGGTAAGTTTATTTCATTTACCGATTTTTTCTATGTCTTGCTTTCTTTCTCTGCTTTTTTACTTAACCTTTTGTCTGTTTTGTCTGAAAAAACAGGAGATAACCCAGATCTCACTCGGATTGAGAGAATCCGAGCCTTTGGGAAGTTGTGGACTGCGATCCGAGCTGCCGGAATGCAGCTGGTCAACAAGTTCCTTCCCACAAGGACTGGGGAATTCTCGGAAGTTGAAAATCTTCCGGGAGCTATCCTGGAGGTGGCGGAGTCCAAAGAGTCCACCTTACGCTCCGCAGCACGGGGTGGTGCACGCATAGCTCTCGGCCTTATGCGTATGCATTACCCTGGTGCCAAGTCCTGGCACGTGGCGTCCGGTATCCCTCAAGGATACACGGAAACCCAGCGGACCACCATCTTTGATGAAATCAAAGGTCACGCCACCAAGATCGCCTCCATGGTGAGTATATCCCTCACCTATCCGGAAGAGGAGATCCCCGAAGCCCCCGAGAATGACATCAACGAAGAAGACTCGGATGCTTGAGGGGCTGTCCTTAACCTGGATGGTGGAAGTAGACAATAGGAGCATTACTGCACTTTTACAATGTAATTTATATTGTAATGCTTCTATTCCTTTTGTATAAACAAGAACTCCGCCTTTTGCAGTTTTAATTATGAAATTCTTTGCAAGGTTTCCGGGTTTTAATATTTGTTTGTCTTCTAAGTTCTCTGGCTTATGTGTTTTAACTGTCCTTAGTGTTTGAAATGGCTCAATAGTACTATGAATCATCATGCCGAATTACTGGGTAAAACCAATCAGTTCAAACTCGGAAACATGGATCATACTAAGGGCATTTTTACTAACTAGCTCCAGTGACCCAACACATAAGCAATCAGATAATACTTAGAGAAAAGTAAGGAATTTTTTGAATGAAACTTGGGCACGCAGGCACAATCCGAGTTTCCTTTAGCCGTTAGTAGGCTCAAAATCATTCAGTTTTTAAACACCGAGCACGCAGGCACAATTCGGGTTAACATTGAGTATTTTGTAAGATCATTGGGAAATAGATAAGGTGGAATCATGTTTTGTACTATAATAAACTTGTAAAAACATGGATATAAGAATTCCGACAACTTTATTTCATGATCTCAAAGATGTTTACATAGAAATTGAACTAAGTATAGAAGGGACGTAACTGCTGGATGCTCCAGGGCCTCTTTGTCTCTCCTAGTTCATCATCTATCTTTCTCTTTCTTTTAAGATTCGGCTTCTCGGGATCGTCTTCCGTGTCCCGAATATCTACAAGATAATATGACCCATTTTTCATAGCTTTGCTGATTACAAATGGTCCTTCCCATACTAGGGCCAACTTGTGCTTTCTTTGCTGCACCAATCTCAGCACTAAGTCACCTTCTTTAAAAGAACAATGTCTGATTTTCCGACTATGGTAACGTCGTAAACCTTGCTGGTAATGTCACATCCCTGTTTTTAAGCACTTGTATAATAGTATTTTAGCATGTCTCTTAAGACCTTTGTAATGCAATTAAGTGGACAACATGTTGTGTACTGATGGTTATCTATGCAATATTAGTGATGTGTTTCTTTTCACTCACTTGAGGAGTTTTTCTCCTAAGAAACACATTGCTTTATTATTGTTTTCCCATGTTTTCCACTAAGGCTCTTATGAGATTATTTTTCAAGACTTGAGGTGACCTTTGGTTTCAACTTAAAAATGTGTTATTAATGTTTAGGAATCATCTTGAACTTGAAATAAAATTAATTGGAAAAGATTCCATTAGCTTTTCCATTATAAATTTTGCCCTGAAAAACAGCCAAGTAACTGTTTTCAACCCTTGTTTTCCATCACAAGGATTATCCATTTATGGATTTTCTTTGATCAAAGTTACTCTCTGTAATGAGTACAACAAAACTACACTCTTGGAAAAACCTACAAAGAAAATTAACACACAATTCCAAGATGGTTTTTGAGCCATCTTGATAAGACAGAAAATTGAACATTTTAAAACAGAGATTGTACCTACTTTGCCATTTATTTTCAGAGCCATAAACCCATCATTTTTCAAATCAAATGGTTGGATCTGAAACTTGGATAGTTGTTCCTTGTTGAGCATTTTAAATCACTCATTTTAGAGCTGGTTTGCTTGGTGAAAACAAACCCAACTTTTGCTATCTCTGTCTGTTTTTCCAGCACTTAGAAAAATTCAGAAACTGTCTAACTGAATTTTTCTGACAGAACAGTGATTACACTTTTAGGCTTGATGTTTTTAGATGTTGTGCACTGATCCAAGCCAGGGCACTTTGCCTATTCGAAAGCCTAATGTATATACTTCTAGAAGGTGGCATTGGATGCTATTTTGACTGACCAGGATGAGAGAAACATGAGGTGGCATTTGACTATATTGTGATGTCATTAGAGTGGTTGAAATAGTGTTGATTCTTTCTTTTGCCCATCACTTGGCCTTTGCTGTGGCCTTGCTCATCATTTTGGTACTTGCTTGACCCTTTGGCACCAATAGAAACCAGTGCAAGCCCTGGAGAACCCCCAAGGGGCAAGGGCATGCCCATGCCATGCCAACCCGAGCACCTCCACCTTGGCCTCGTGGCTACAAATCAATCGGGACCTAGCCCTCTCGCCAGCACACTCTCCTCACTCCACTCAACCACCCCGTAGCCCTCTCGCTTGCTCTCTCGCTCTCTGCAAGCGAGGCGAGCCGTGGCCATTGTCGGGGCCGAGCGGATCGGGCACGAGGTCGCCGCAGCATCCACTGCCTCTCCCACCCCTCTTTCGCCTCCATTGCAACCCCCTGGAGCTGGCCAGCCTCCCTGACATCCTCTTGCCCCCTCTCGCTTGCAGGTTCCTCGCCGCCGTCCGTGGAGCCGCCGCAGAGCACCGTCGAGCCGCCGCCGTGTCCCTGCCTCCTCGCCACCCGTGCCCGCGCCAAGGAGTCGCCCAGGCCACCCTCTCCCACACCCGCACCGTCCCTTAGCTTCTCGCGAGCCCGAGGTGAGCTAATCGCCGTGCCCGTGAGGTGTTCGTCCGCGGATTAGGAGAGAGAGAGAGAGGACTGACGCGGGGAGGAAGAGAGAACGGGAACCGTCGATCTGAGAATCGACGGCCCCCTTTGAACCGTGCATTTCGCGCGCGCGCGCGCGCAGGCGGGCTGCGCTGTGCGTTGCTGGGCCGCGCGCTGTGGGATCTGGCCCGTTGGGCAGTTTTTAGGTTAAAAACGAAATTACTTTTTTTTCTGGCAGATTAAAATAGCTGTTAGCTTTAGGCTTAGAAATGGTAGCATATAAAATTATTTTGCCTTGCTAATTTTTGTGCTACTAGACATGCAAATTTGCAACCATATCCCACTGGCAGAAACTTGTTTAGAGTTTTTATGATTTTTCTAAAAATCATATGCCAGACAGTACCCTCAAATTTGAATTGAATAGAACTTCAAAAATACAAAACATTTTTGAGCAAACTCAACTGTTTTGGAAAGCCCTTTCCAATACCTATCAGTAGAATTTTAGTTTGCATCAAGGTGAGCTGCCATTTGGAAATGCCATCCATTTTGGTAAAACATCAGTGGGCTATTCCATGATTTTTAGAGGGAGTTTGGGATATTATTTTTGAGTGAGGCAAGTTGGAGAAGCTTTGTAGTGTTAAAGACTATCACATCCTAGAAGGATTTGCTTTTTAGAGCAACAGAAAATTTTAGAGAGACAGAACAAGTTTTGGTTACTTTCTGTCTAGATTTTAATTCTAGATCTTGCCTCATATGTTACTTTTGTGAGTTGCAAATGATGTGATCTTGATTGTTATGTTGTTTTCCATTATGGGTATGATGTATACAAGTTGTATGAGCATGTTAGAATAAATGTTTGAATGGTAGCATTTTAGAACTAGTTTTCAATGCTTATGTCTTGCTAATGGCTAGATTTTTATGTGTATTTTGAGTAGATAATTAAATAAATCTTTGGGCTAGTTGCTAGATTGTTTTTCATGGAACCAGTACCACCTAGGTACTGTTAATAGGGTTATAGCACCTCTGGATGCTTGGTGCTTGTGTTTGAAATAGGTTTAAAATAGGGTTGCTTAAGGACTAGATTTCACACTAGAATATTCATGTTTGTTTTGTGTCTTGTTTTCCACTAGGGAAAAATATGACTCTTTGGTATTGAAACCAGAGGATGAAAAGTACTTGTGGCAATATTTCATTAGGGTTTTCACCTCTGGTAGATTTCCTATTAAATAGCACAAAAGCATGAGTAGCACTTGGGTGACTAGAAATAAACCTCCTCACATGTGTAGCTTTTTAAGCATATCTATCCTTGTTTCCTAGCTATGTTTTTATGTTATTTTTGTGAGATCCAGTAGCATATATGGTACTGGTTAGAGGTGTATTTTTGCCTCTGAAATCTTGCACACTTGTGCATAACATTAGCTAGTATAGTCTAAACTAGTCTAGTAGTTTCCTAAATTTTCTACTAGTATGAGTAGGAATTTTTGGGGTGTTTGTGTGTTGTTTTTAGCACTTTTATAAAAGTGACCAGAGGCTCATTAACCTCTTGGTGAGCATATTCACTAGTGGAACACCCACTGGTATGTTTGCCTCATGGTGAAAAATAAGTTGACTTGTTGTCATGAGCTTATTTTCACCACTTAAGTAATTTAGCAAATTGTGTGTGCTAGTCATAGAGTTTGTTGTGGGAATTTTTATGCATCAAAATGTGTTTTATGTGACACCCTACTGTCCATTAACATGTGCTATATCCCACTGGTCCATAATGTTCTTAGCTAAGAAGCATTGTTTTGGGCTACACATAAACACTAGGAAAAATCAGATTTTCCAACTATAGTTTTTATGCCAATTTTTCTTTAGGGAAAAATGGAGAACTTTGAGTGGTACTTTTTGATTGCTTGCTGTATGTATTGCTTGTAGCATTGTTTGCCTTGCTTGGTCCTGAAAGTGTTCCTTTATTTCTTTTTACGACGTTAGAAAACGAGGAGGAAGGAATTGCTGAAGAAGGGTATTGCAACTCCTGTTACTTTCAGGATCAGGACCATCACTTGTACCAAGGCAAGCCATCCTAATGCTTGCTGTATAACTACTTATCATTATCTATCATGCATGCTTTTCACTTCTGAAGTTTTACAAAAATATACCTTCAAAAACTATTTTTGTGTGAATCCTATTACTACTATTAATACTACTAGTATAAGGACTCATAATCATAGTCAACTTGGTATTACCAAGCCCTTAGACACTAAATGGTATATAAATACCATACACCTACTTAAAACTTGAGTTCTTAAATGAACTAAATAAAATGTGTTTTTGTAAACAAAGGCCTTATGGAAGGAAAACCCCGGAGGAAGGGTGAGACCCTGTCTGCCGGAAGGATTGTTATGATGGGAAATTTTATGAGAAATGTTTACAAAAGACACATAACCTAGTCTTCGCTGGACAACCATTATCGTACTGCCACTTTACCCCAATATGGGTAGGGGCTTGATTAAAAGCTTGTTAGGGTTAGTGTATGTGCTATCTCAAAGGCTATAGGGGATTGGATCCTCCAAACCGAAATGTCGCTAGGAGTGAGTATACGGGACATCTAAAGTGTGGGATTAATTTTCCCTCCGGATGCAGCAGTTGGGTCTCCTGTTAGGCGGTGTGTGACATGGCTTGCCAGGGAGGGAAACCCCAATTGAAGAGATAGTCATGTACTAGCTTGTACAGAGTGGATAGTCAAGACCAGTTATCTGATGTTCTCATAGGTTGGGAACAGTCCATGGTTGTTTCATGGCAGACTCTGGATCTGGTGGAAATGTGTACACCTCTGCAGAGTAAAACTATTTCGAGATAGCCGCGTCCTCGGATATGGACGGTTGAATGGCCATGTAGCTAGTATTGTGTCAACTTTTCAAAAGAGGTTTTGAAGGAAGGCTTTTGTACCTGAGAGGTACTATGGAGGAATGACTTGGTATCTGCGAGATACCGATGAGAAAGAAACTACTACTAAAAGTTTCTGAAAAGAAAAACTTTCTTTTCCAAAAGTATTATAAAACCTCCAAGATATGTGATATCTACGAGAGCAAAACTACATTATTTTAAATGATTTTGGTTACAAAGAGGTGAACTTGGAGAATCAACCATGGCAAATCTTTTATCTGTCATGGGTAGCTGAACCATATGTACGGCCTACCCACTACACCAAATAAGCATGTATGCATTGTTGTAAGCTAATAAAGGATGTCTTGTTGAGTACATTCAAATGTACTCATTTGGTTTCGCCCCTGGTATCTACTTATCAGACTACGAGGAGCCACCTCAGGAGGAGTACTATGAGGAGGAGTTCTACGCTGATGGCCCTGCGAGTTAGGATCGTCTCCCAGTCAGCAGCCTGTAGGATGAGGCGTGACTCGGGTTCTACTACGCTATGCTTATCGTCTTCCGCTGTGTTTACTTTGAATGTCTGTCCTGCGTGACAGTTATCAAGAACTTGGTCATGTGACCATTTATGTAAGACTCTATATTCGTGTAATGGATGATGTATTCTGTATGCCAACTACGTATGTTGTTCACGACTGGTTCTTCTGGGATCGTGAATGGATGCATATGAGGGGTTCTGGACCTACCGGTCTGGGGCCTCTACAAAGTTGGTATCAGAGCCATCCTGACTCTAGGAGACCTTAGTTAGCATGGACGTTAGTGTATACTCCGATAATCTAAGTTACTAATACAAAGAAAATTGGATATGGCTATGTATAAAACTATTCCCTATATCCCACCACCTCTCTGGGTTAGACTCTACTTGCATTAAAGTTATTTCTTGCATGAACCTAAAACTTTGCACACCTGTATCTAACTTAAGCTACTTAAAATTTTGTGTAGATGGACGTGGACATCACCGTGGCTTTTCAGTTGGGACGTCCACGTGGCGAGTCTTTCCTTTTTGAGGAGAGGCTAGTATCTATGGCTACTGTGTTGGGACGGCCACTTCCGGAGCTGCGAGGAGGACTAGTTGTCGGGGCACCTCTGGAGGGAGACTGGTACGCGGAGGTCACTATCCGCGCACCTCTGGCTAGCCCGACAGTGGAGGCCTACGTGTACCGTGCTGTTGATCGTTCTTGGAACGAGGCAGCGGTGCGCGTGATACAGGAGTCAGTAGCACGTCTGGCACACATCGGGGAGTATATGTTCATCGGTTCCCGGTTTGAGCTGATTGGGAGACGTGATGAGGATGGCATACCACTTCCTGTTGAGCCAGACTTTACCACCGTTGGTCCACACTTGGACGAGATGGAGATTCTGTTACACCGCACTCAGACCAGGCTAGACGACCAGCGTCTTGACACCCTCCACGGCATATTGGTGCACCAGACACTGATAGCCGAGACTGACGAGCTGAGGGCTGAGCTTCACGACAGCCAGGAGGAGAGTGGAGCTCTGGCTCAGCAGTTGTCCGAGTCGAGGGAGCAGTTGGAGGCTACTACCGCGAGGCACCGTGCCTTACGGAGGCAGCTGAGAGCCACCCGCCTTGGCCGTGCACGCCTCACCACTAGACTGACGGCCCTGGAGGGGGCTAACGCCGTTCTGCGCGGCAGGCTTCAGATAGCTCGTGATGACATAGCCACGAGAGACGCTGCCGTAGAGGAGCTGGAGGAGGAGGCCGCAGAGCTCCACAGGGAGATTGAGGATCTTCTGCCTGTTGAGGATGTTCCCTCCGACTTAGAGGGGATGGATATGAGCGAGGCTAGCGAGCAGGATGATGATGACCTGTTTGACGAGGAGGAGGAGGACCCTGAGGAGCGTATCTTCGACGTTGGGGACAGCGACGACTCTGTGTAGTCGCTGCCTTCTCACCCTTAGCACTTGGTGCTGGTCTAGATACTAGTTAGGTATGCTAGATCGTTTTGCTAGATAGTTTGCTAGTAGTAGCCTTGCGATGACCCCACCAATCGCACCCCCTGTAGCTCGATGAAGCCTTCCTTGTATGATATGGCTTGTGATGTGTGTGTGTAATGTAAGGAACTCTGTTTAATTATGGTGATGAATGAAATGTTTGGCTTGATTTTCTGTTGATTGCCACTACTTTGCGCTCATTTCATTCAAGTTTGCGACTGCCCCGCTCTTGTTTTTGAAACATATCGCTAGTATTCCTTTTGTTTAAATATTAAGGTACTGGGTTTTCAAAAACAAGAATTTACTTCTTAGACTTACACATGTTTCACTTCAGCATGGCACCCCGTCGCGAACCCCCACCGCCACCACCACCCACAGTGGAGGCGCTGTTGGCCCTGCTGATGGAAGATCGCCAGGCCAGCCGAGATGAGAGTGCAGCCACCATTACCGCTCTGCAACAGCTAGCTGCTGCCGCCAACAATAATGGCAATGGCAATGGAAATGGTGCTCGCTCGAGACTGAGAGACTTTCAGCACACCAACCCCCCAGTTTTCACCAGGATTGTGGAGCCCCTCGATGCTGACGACTGGCTCCGCACCATTGCAAACAAGCTGGAAGTTGCTTCTGTTGATGAGAATGATAAGGTCCTGTTGGCCTCCCATTTTCTCGCTGGTCCTGCCAGGACTTGGTGGGAAACTACACGTGAGACTGTTGCTGCTGGTCACGTGTTCACCTGGGAGGAATTCTCTGCAAAATTCCGCAAGTATCACATTCCCCAGGGGATGATGGCACTTATGCGGGAGAAGTTTCTAAATCTGAAGCAGGGAAGTATGCCGGTGTCTGAATACTGGGAGAATTTCACTACTCTGTCCCGGTATGCACAGGATGATATCAATACTGATGCTAAGAAGAAGGAGAGGTTCTTAAATGGGCTGGATGATGAGCTCCAGTGCTCTCTGGTAGTAGTTCCATTCCAGGACATGGAGACTCTTGCTAATGCCGCTATGGTGCTGGAGCACAAGCGGAAATCTGCTGATGATAACCGCAAGAGGAAAATGACTGCTCATGGAGGACCTAGTGCTCAGAGGACTCGCAACACTCCGTATGCGAGGCCACCAACCCACAAGGCGCCTGCTTATGCACCCCGCCCCAACCACAACTATGCACCAAGGCCCAACAACTACAACCACCCTGCACCGTATGCACCAAGGTACGGAGGAAACAGCTATGGTGGTAACCATGGGAATCACTCTGGGAATAATCATGGAAACCGCTATGGAGGTAACACTGGAGGAAATGGGAACCACACCAACAATGCTCCCAAACCAAACCCAAGCCCAAAGCCTTCTGGAGGTTGCTTTGCCTGTGGAAAGGAGGGTCACTTCGCTCGCGATTGCCCCAACAAAGCTACTGCTCCAGCCCAGCCTGCTGCAACCAAGATGAACCATGGTCCTTCCACTGGGCGACAGAATAGGATGAAGGGACACCTGAACCATATCAATGCTGCAGAAGCTCAGGAGGCACCAGACATGGTGATGGGTATGTTTCCTGTCAACTCGGTACCAGCCGCAGTACTGTTTGATTCTGGTGCATCACATTCCTTTGTCACTAAACCGTTTGCTGAGAAAAGTGGTATGAAGCATTCCCGTATGCACAACCCTATGTTAGTACAAATACCTGGGGATAGTACTAAAGCCAACCTAATTTGCAATGAGGTACCAGTAGAAATTCAAGGAAAAACTTTTCATGCTGATCTTATAGTACTGGGATCCAAAGGGATAGAAGTGGTACTCGGTATGAACTGGATGGCCAAGTATAAGGGAGTTATCGATTGCACTAAGAAATCTATTGATATGATCTCTGAGGATGGGGAAAAGGTTGCGTACACTGCAACTCGACCCTCGTCACAAGTTCACTGCCACACTGGTATAGCCCAACCTGCCCTTGAGGAAGTCCCGGTGGTTTGCGAATACCCGGATGTTTTTCCTGAAGAATTACCCGGTATGCCCCCTGATCGGGATATCGAGTTTGTGATTGAGTTAGTACCCGGAACTGGACCCATAGCACAGAAGCCGTATCGGATGAACCCAAAGGAATTAGATGAGTTGAAGACTCAACTGGAGGACATGTTAAGGAAGGGATTGATCCGCCCTAGTGCATCACCCTGGGGATCTCCGATCATTTTTGTGGGAAAACGGGACGGTACCACTCGTTTATGTGTGGACTACCGCAAGTTAAATGATGTTACCATCAAGAACAAATACCCGTTGCCCAAAATTGAAGACTTGTTTGACCAGTTGAATGGGGCTGTAATCTTCTCCAAGATTGACCTTCGGACTGGTTATCACCAATTGAAAGTCCGTGATACTGATATTCCAAAGACTGCTTTCACCACTCGTTACGGGCTGTATGAATACACCGTAATGTCCTTTGGTCTAACCAATGCCCCTGCCTATTTCATGAATCTCATGAATAAGGTATTCATGGATTTTCTAGACAAGTTTGTCGTGGTGTTTATTGACGACATTCTTATATATTCAAGGAGTGAGGAAGAACACGAAGAACATCTGAGACTTGTGCTCGGAACACTTCGTGAGCATCAATTGTATGCTAAGTTTAGTAAATGTCAATTCTGGTTGACGGAAGTCGGATTTCTTGGACATGTAGTATCTGCGGGAGGAATATCTGTTGACCCTGCTCTAGTTCAGTCGGTGGAGAAGCGTGCTGCTCCGACCAACCAGACTGAAGTCAGATCCTTTCTGGGTTTGGCAGGATATTACCGCAAGTTTGTTCAGGGATTCTCGAGTATAGCCAGACCCCTCACCCAGTTGCTCAAGAAGGATAGCAAGTTCCTATGGACGGACAAATGTGAAGAGAGTTTCAATGAGTTGAAGCACCGATTGGTGTCTGCCCCAATCCTTATAATGCCGGATGTCACCAAGAATTTCGACGTATATTGTGACGCTTCTAAGCTTGGTCTTGGAAGTGTGCTTATGCAAGAAGGGAAGGTGATATCTTTCATATCCCGCCAGTTAAGACCCCACGAATTGAATTATTCCACTCATGACTTAGAGCTTGCTGCCGTTGTTCATGCTCTCAAGACATGGCGGCACTTTCTTATGGGAAGGCGAGTGGAAATTTACACAGATCATAAGAGTTTAAAGTATATCTTTACTCAACGTGAGCTCAACATGAGGCAGCGCCGCTGGATTGAGCTCATTAAAGATTATGATCTGAGTATTCATTATCACCCGGGAAAGGCAAATGTGGTTGCAGATGCTCTTAGTCGAGAGCCGGCCTCTCTAAATGCTATGATTTTAGTAAGGCAACCCGAGTTGTGGAAAGAGCTGGACCAGCTTGGTATTGAAGTGGTCAGCTATGGCATGTTGGACGCCATAGAACTTAAACCAACCCTGGTTGACCAAATCAAAGAAGCGCAGAAAGGCCAGAAAAGTATTGATGGGATTAAAGCCCGCATGGAGAAGGAGAAGGTTGCTGGGTTTACCATCGATGCTGATGGAGGATTATGGTATGAAGGCCGTATTTGTGTTCCCTCTGAATCTGATCTCAAGCAGACCATCATGGTCGAGGCTCATGAGACCATGTATTCTATCCATCCTGGAGGAACAAAGATGTATCAAGACCTGAAAGAGAGATTCTGGTGGCATGGAATGAAGCGAGAGATTGCTTCATTTGTAGCTAAGTGCCATGTCTGCCAGCAAGTAAAAGCCGGACACCAGCGTCCCGCTGGATTGCTCCAACCATTGCAAGTGCCTGTTTGGAAATGGGATGAAGTGGGAATGGACTTCATCACTGGACTTCCTAGGTCCAGCCGAGGAAATGATTCTATATGGGTTGTCGTGGACAGGCTCACAAAAGTTGCTCACTTTATTCCTGTCCGGACAACCTATCGTGGAGATCAGCTTGCGGATCTTTACATTTCTCGGATTGTCAGCCTACACGGAGTCCCAAGCAGGATTGTATCTGATCGAGGTACACAGTTCACATCTAGATTTTGGAAGAAGTTGCACGAGAGTTTGGGAACCAAACTAGCTTTTAGCACAGCATATCACCCGCAGACTGATGGACAAACTGAGCGTGTGAACCAAATTCTGGAAGACATGCTCCGTGCTTGTGTGTTGTCCTATGGAATTAAATGGGAAGACTGTCTGCCCTTCGCAGAGTTTTCTTACAACAACAGTTATCAGTCTAGCTTGCAAATGGCCCCTTTTGAAGCTCTGTATGGACGTAAATGCCGTACACCTTTAAATTGGACTGAGACTGGAGACAGTCAGGTTTTTGGTGTGGACACTTTGAAGGCTGCAGAGGAGCAGGTCCAACTTATTCGGGAACGTTTAAAGACAGCTCAATCTCGTCAGAAGAGTTATGCTGATACGAAGCGTCGTGATGTCTCTTTCAGCATTGGAGATTTCGTGTACCTTCGTGTTACGCCACTCAAAGGGATGCAGCGTTTCCATGTCAAAGGAAAGCTGGCCCCCAGGTATATTGGCCCTTTTAAGATCTTGGCACGTCGTGGCGAAGTTTCTTATCAGTTAGAATTACCTGAGGAGCTATCTGCTTTTCACAATGTTTTCCATGTGTCATTGCTCCGGAAATGTCTGCAAGTACCGGAGAAAGATCTCTCGTATCAAGACGTGGATTTCAGGACCATTGACATAAATGATGATTTGACTTATCGTGATAGACCCCTGCGGGTTCTCGAGGAAATTGTGCGTGCTACCAGGAGGCGTGCTATAAAATTCCTTAAGATTCAGTGGACCAATCACTCTGAGGAAGAAGCTACCTGGGAGCGTGAGGATGATATCAGGAAGGAGTTCCCTGATTTTCTTAAAGCCTAGACCCGCGAATCTCGGGACGAGATTCTTTTAAGGGGGGGAGATTTGTCACATCCCTGTTTTTAAGCACTTGTATAATAGTATTTTAGCATGTCTCTTAAGACCTTTGTAATGCAATTAAGTGGACAACATGTTGTGTACTGATGGTTATCTATGCAATATTAGTGATGTGTTTCTTTTCACTCACTTGAGGAGTTTTTCTCCTAAGAAACACATTGCTTTATTATTGTTTTCCCATGTTTTCCACTAAGGCTCTTATGAGATTATTTTTCAAGACTTGAGGTGACCTTTGGTTTCAACTTAAAAATGTGTTATTAATGTTTAGGAATCATCTTGAACTTGAAATAAAATTAATTGGAAAAGATTCCATTAGCTTTTCCATTATAAATTTTGCCCTGAAAAACAGCCAAGTAACTGTTTTCAACCCTTGTTTTCCATCACAAGGATTATCCATTTATGGATTTTCTTTGATCAAAGTTACTCTCTGTAATGAGTACAACAAAACTACACTCTTGGAAAAACCTACAAAGAAAATTAACACACAATTCCAAGATGGTTTTTGAGCCATCTTGATAAGACAGAAAATTGAACATTTTAAAACAGAGATTGTACCTACTTTGCCATTTATTTTCAGAGCCATAAACCCATCATTTTTCAAATCAAATGGTTGGATCTGAAACTTGGATAGTTGTTCCTTGTTGAGCATTTTAAATCACTCATTTTAGAGCTGGTTTGCTTGGTGAAAACAAACCCAACTTTTGCTATCTCTGTCTGTTTTTCCAGCACTTAGAAAAATTCAGAAACTGTCTAACTGAATTTTTCTGACAGAACAGTGATTACACTTTTAGGCTTGATGTTTTTAGATGTTGTGCACTGATCCAAGCCAGGGCACTTTGCCTATTCGAAAGCCTAATGTATATACTTCTAGAAGGTGGCATTGGATGCTATTTTGACTGACCAGGATGAGAGAAACATGAGGTGGCATTTGACTATATTGTGATGTCATTAGAGTGGTTGAAATAGTGTTGATTCTTTCTTTTGCCCATCACTTGGCCTTTGCTGTGGCCTTGCTCATCATTTTGGTACTTGCTTGACCCTTTGGCACCAATAGAAACCAGTGCAAGCCCTGGAGAACCCCCAAGGGGCAAGGGCATGCCCATGCCATGCCAACCCGAGCACCTCCACCTTGGCCTCGTGGCTACAAATCAATCGGGACCTAGCCCTCTCGCCAGCACACTCTCCTCACTCCACTCAACCACCCCGTAGCCCTCTCGCTTGCTCTCTCGCTCTCTGCAAGCGAGGCGAGCCGTGGCCATTGTCGGGGCCGAGCGGATCGGGCACGAGGTCGCCGCAGCATCCACTGCCTCTCCCACCCCTCTTTCGCCTCCATTGCAACCCCCTGGAGCTGGCCAGCCTCCCTGACATCCTCTTGCCCCCTCTCGCTTGCAGGTTCCTCGCCGCCGTCCGTGGAGCCGCCGCAGAGCACCGTCGAGCCGCCGCCGTGTCCCTGCCTCCTCGCCACCCGTGCCCGCGCCAAGGAGTCGCCCAGGCCACCCTCTCCCACACCCGCACCGTCCCTTAGCTTCTCGCGAGCCCGAGGTGAGCTAATCGCCGTGCCCGTGAGGTGTTCGTCCGCGGATTAGGAGAGAGAGAGAGAGGACTGACGCGGGGAGGAAGAGAGAACGGGAACCGTCGATCTGAGAATCGACGGCCCCCTTTGAACCGTGCATTTCGCGCGCGCGCGCGCGCAGGCGGGCTGCGCTGTGCGTTGCTGGGCCGCGCGCTGTGGGATCTGGCCCGTTGGGCAGTTTTTAGGTTAAAAACGAAATTACTTTTTTTTCTGGCAGATTAAAATAGCTGTTAGCTTTAGGCTTAGAAATGGTAGCATATAAAATTATTTTGCCTTGCTAATTTTTGTGCTACTAGACATGCAAATTTGCAACCATATCCCACTGGCAGAAACTTGTTTAGAGTTTTTATGATTTTTCTAAAAATCATATGCCAGACAGTACCCTCAAATTTGAATTGAATAGAACTTCAAAAATACAAAACATTTTTGAGCAAACTCAACTGTTTTGGAAAGCCCTTTCCAATACCTATCAGTAGAATTTTAGTTTGCATCAAGGTGAGCTGCCATTTGGAAATGCCATCCATTTTGGTAAAACATCAGTGGGCTATTCCATGATTTTTAGAGGGAGTTTGGGATATTATTTTTGAGTGAGGCAAGTTGGAGAAGCTTTGTAGTGTTAAAGACTATCACATCCTAGAAGGATTTGCTTTTTAGAGCAACAGAAAATTTTAGAGAGACAGAACAAGTTTTGGTTACTTTCTGTCTAGATTTTAATTCTAGATCTTGCCTCATATGTTACTTTTGTGAGTTGCAAATGATGTGATCTTGATTGTTATGTTGTTTTCCATTATGGGTATGATGTATACAAGTTGTATGAGCATGTTAGAATAAATGTTTGAATGGTAGCATTTTAGAACTAGTTTTCAATGCTTATGTCTTGCTAATGGCTAGATTTTTATGTGTATTTTGAGTAGATAATTAAATAAATCTTTGGGCTAGTTGCTAGATTGTTTTTCATGGAACCAGTACCACCTAGGTACTGTTAATAGGGTTATAGCACCTCTGGATGCTTGGTGCTTGTGTTTGAAATAGGTTTAAAATAGGGTTGCTTAAGGACTAGATTTCACACTAGAATATTCATGTTTGTTTTGTGTCTTGTTTTCCACTAGGGAAAAATATGACTCTTTGGTATTGAAACCAGAGGATGAAAAGTACTTGTGGCAATATTTCATTAGGGTTTTCACCTCTGGTAGATTTCCTATTAAATAGCACAAAAGCATGAGTAGCACTTGGGTGACTAGAAATAAACCTCCTCACATGTGTAGCTTTTTAAGCATATCTATCCTTGTTTCCTAGCTATGTTTTTATGTTATTTTTGTGAGATCCAGTAGCATATATGGTACTGGTTAGAGGTGTATTTTTGCCTCTGAAATCTTGCACACTTGTGCATAACATTAGCTAGTATAGTCTAAACTAGTCTAGTAGTTTCCTAAATTTTCTACTAGTATGAGTAGGAATTTTTGGGGTGTTTGTGTGTTGTTTTTAGCACTTTTATAAAAGTGACCAGAGGCTCATTAACCTCTTGGTGAGCATATTCACTAGTGGAACACCCACTGGTATGTTTGCCTCATGGTGAAAAATAAGTTGACTTGTTGTCATGAGCTTATTTTCACCACTTAAGTAATTTAGCAAATTGTGTGTGCTAGTCATAGAGTTTGTTGTGGGAATTTTTATGCATCAAAATGTGTTTTATGTGACACCCTACTGTCCATTAACATGTGCTATATCCCACTGGTCCATAATGTTCTTAGCTAAGAAGCATTGTTTTGGGCTACACATAAACACTAGGAAAAATCAGATTTTCCAACTATAGTTTTTATGCCAATTTTTCTTTAGGGAAAAATGGAGAACTTTGAGTGGTACTTTTTGATTGCTTGCTGTATGTATTGCTTGTAGCATTGTTTGCCTTGCTTGGTCCTGAAAGTGTTCCTTTATTTCTTTTTACGACGTTAGAAAACGAGGAGGAAGGAATTGCTGAAGAAGGGTATTGCAACTCCTGTTACTTTCAGGATCAGGACCATCACTTGTACCAAGGCAAGCCATCCTAATGCTTGCTGTATAACTACTTATCATTATCTATCATGCATGCTTTTCACTTCTGAAGTTTTACAAAAATATACCTTCAAAAACTATTTTTGTGTGAATCCTATTACTACTATTAATACTACTAGTATAAGGACTCATAATCATAGTCAACTTGGTATTACCAAGCCCTTAGACACTAAATGGTATATAAATACCATACACCTACTTAAAACTTGAGTTCTTAAATGAACTAAATAAAATGTGTTTTTGTAAACAAAGGCCTTATGGAAGGAAAACCCCGGAGGAAGGGTGAGACCCTGTCTGCCGGAAGGATTGTTATGATGGGAAATTTTATGAGAAATGTTTACAAAAGACACATAACCTAGTCTTCGCTGGACAACCATTATCGTACTGCCACTTTACCCCAATATGGGTAGGGGCTTGATTAAAAGCTTGTTAGGGTTAGTGTATGTGCTATCTCAAAGGCTATAGGGGATTGGATCCTCCAAACCGAAATGTCGCTAGGAGTGAGTATACGGGACATCTAAAGTGTGGGATTAATTTTCCCTCCGGATGCAGCAGTTGGGTCTCCTGTTAGGCGGTGTGTGACATGGCTTGCCAGGGAGGGAAACCCCAATTGAAGAGATAGTCATGTACTAGCTTGTACAGAGTGGATAGTCAAGACCAGTTATCTGATGTTCTCATAGGTTGGGAACAGTCCATGGTTGTTTCATGGCAGACTCTGGATCTGGTGGAAATGTGTACACCTCTGCAGAGTAAAACTATTTCGAGATAGCCGCGTCCTCGGATATGGACGGTTGAATGGCCATGTAGCTAGTATTGTGTCAACTTTTCAAAAGAGGTTTTGAAGGAAGGCTTTTGTACCTGAGAGGTACTATGGAGGAATGACTTGGTATCTGCGAGATACCGATGAGAAAGAAACTACTACTAAAAGTTTCTGAAAAGAAAAACTTTCTTTTCCAAAAGTATTATAAAACCTCCAAGATATGTGATATCTACGAGAGCAAAACTACATTATTTTAAATGATTTTGGTTACAAAGAGGTGAACTTGGAGAATCAACCATGGCAAATCTTTTATCTGTCATGGGTAGCTGAACCATATGTACGGCCTACCCACTACACCAAATAAGCATGTATGCATTGTTGTAAGCTAATAAAGGATGTCTTGTTGAGTACATTCAAATGTACTCATTTGGTTTCGCCCCTGGTATCTACTTATCAGACTACGAGGAGCCACCTCAGGAGGAGTACTATGAGGAGGAGTTCTACGCTGATGGCCCTGCGAGTTAGGATCGTCTCCCAGTCAGCAGCCTGTAGGATGAGGCGTGACTCGGGTTCTACTACGCTATGCTTATCGTCTTCCGCTGTGTTTACTTTGAATGTCTGTCCTGCGTGACAGTTATCAAGAACTTGGTCATGTGACCATTTATGTAAGACTCTATATTCGTGTAATGGATGATGTATTCTGTATGCCAACTACGTATGTTGTTCACGACTGGTTCTTCTGGGATCGTGAATGGATGCATATGAGGGGTTCTGGACCTACCGGTCTGGGGCCTCTACAGGTAAATGGCGGATCTTTGAAGCACAAGCTCTCGTTCCTCTTCTAAGAGATCGACGGCATCCTGTCGTGCTTCTTCGGCATCCGAGTCGTCGAAATCCCGCACTCTTGGGCTACCATGGATCATGTCCGTTGGAAGGATGGCTTCCGCACCATAAACTAGGAAAAACGGGGTTTGCCCAGTTGAACTGTTTGGCGTCGTTCGAATACTCCAAAGCACGGAAGGTAGCTCTTCTACCCATGCTCCAGCTGCTCTATGAAGAGGAGATTCGAGTCTTGGGCGTATTCCTTGCAGGATTGAGCTATTCATTCTCTCAACCTGTCCATTGGATTGCGGGTGTGCCACAGATGCGAGATCTAGGCGAATTCCCGTTTGTCGTCAATATTTTGCCAACTCTCCAATGGAGAAATTTGTCCCGTTGTCGGTTATTATGCTGTGTGGAACTCCGTATCTCATGACTATGTCAATAATGAAATTTCTGGCAGTTACACCGTCAAGCTTTTTGATGGGTTTAGCCTCCACCCATTTGGTATATTTATCCACAGCTACAAGTAGATGTGTAAGTCCGCCTCGCGCAGTTTTGAATGGTCCCATCATATCTAGCCCCCAGACCGCAAATGGCCATGTAATGGGGATAGTTTTGAGTGATTGGGCCGGCATATTAGTCTGCTTGGCGTAATATTGACACCCTGCACATGTATTCACTATGTGCTCAGCATCTGTCTTGGCTGTTAGCCAGAAAACCCGGCACGGAATGCTTTTTTAACTATGCTTTTTGATTGAGCATGATGTCCGCAATCTCCGGCATGGATTTCTTGCAGGATTTCTCGTCCTTCTTCTGGTGAAATACATCGCAGAAAAATTCCGGAAGTACTACGTTTATACAGGCAATTGTCAATTACCGTGTATCCTTTTGCATCGACGCTGGATTTGCCTCTGCAAGACTTCGTCTGCTCCTTCCGGATACTTCTGGTTTACTAAGAAGTTTAAATATGGAATTGTCCAGTCCGGGTTGACGATCATAACTTCAATTGACTCGGAAGCCAGAGGATAGTCTATATCTCCACCTTTTATGGATGGTTCGTACAAATGCTGGACGAATACACCTGGTGGTAGGATTTTTACCCTTTCTGACCCCGTGCAGGCTAACGCATCCGCGTTCCAATTTTCCTCCCTTTTGACATGGAGTATTTCGAATCCGAAAAAACAAATGGCGAACTCGTCCACCGTTCTCCGGTATTCGGCCATGATAGGGCTTTTTGCATCCCAGGTTTGGTTAAACTGGTGATGTACCAAATCCGAGTCGCCGTAGCCCAAGATGCGCTTGACACCTATTTCTTTTGCAATATGCAAGCCATGAAGCAAAGCTTCGTATTCTGCCACGTTATTACTGGTGTTGAAGTGTATTTGTAATACGTACTCCATTGTGTCTCCTTTAGGGGATTTTAAGACTACACCAGCTCCAGCGCCCTCCTTCATCTTGGATCCGTAAAAATGCATGATCCAGTAATCGGACTCCGGCATTGGTGTTTTCTCCATTGCTTCCGTCCAGTCGGCGACAAAATCTGCCAGAACCTGGGATTTTATTGCCGTCCTTGGCTGATACTTAATGTTGAAGGCTGCTAGCTCGATACCCCATTTGGCTACTCGGCCAGTTGCCTCCGCATTGTTTATTATATCCCCTAGTGGTGCTTTGCATACCACTGTTATGGAATGTCCTTGGAAGTAATGGCGCAATTTCCTAGATGCGAAAAATACGCCATATGCCAGTTTTTGATAGTGTGGGTACCTTTGCTTGGACTCGGAGAAAACTTCACTTATGTAATATACCGGATGCTGATCTGGTATGCTTTGTTCGTCTTTCTTCCGTTCCACAACAATTACTGCACTAATAACCCTGTTTGTAGCTGTGAGGTACAATAACATAGCTTCTTCGTCTTTTGGGGATGCCAAAATTGAAGCTTTCATCAAAGTTTCCTTTAACTGGGTTAATGCTGCTTCGGCCTCTTCTGTCCACTCGAATTTGTCGGATTTTTTCAGCAACTTGTAGAGTGGTAAGGCTTTATCCCCCAGCCGACTAATAAATCTGCTGACGGCAGCGGTGGAACCCGTCAATCTTTGGACATCTTTCACACACGTGGGTTTGGAGATGTTCAAGATTGCTTTGATCTTTTCCGGGTTGACTTCTATTCCTCTGTGAGAAACGATGAAACCCAGAAGTTTTCCTGAGGGAACCCCGAATACACACTTTGATGGATTTAAGTTCATCTTATAAGTGCGCAAGTTTTCGAAGGTTTCTCGTAGATCTTCAAGGAGCGTGTCTTTTTCCTTGGTTACGACAGCAATATCGTCTACGTACACGTGGACATTTTTTGCCAATCTGACTATGGAAACAACGTTGCATGCAACGCTGGTAAGTTGCGCCTGCGTTCTTCAGGCCAAATGGCATGGTTATGTAATAATACGTCCTGTACGGGGTTATAAAAGAAGTCTTGGTTTGATCTTCCTTTTTCATGCGTATTTGGTGATACCCGGAATATGCATCCAAAAAGCATAAAAGCTCAGAGCCTGCGGTGGCATCTATTATTTGATCGATTCGCGGTAACGCGAACCTATCTTTTGGACACAGTTTGTTCAAGCCGGTGTAATCTATACACATTCTAAGAGCAGTAGTGTCTTTCTTCGGTACTAATACCGGATTTGCAGACCATTCAGTGTGTATTACTTCCTGGATGAAATCTGCTGCTAAAAGCCGGATAATTTCCTTGCCAATAGCCTTCCGTCTTCTTCCGTCAAATCGACGGAGACCTTGTTTGACGGGTTTAGAGCCTGGAATCACCTTGAGTTGATGCTCAGCAAGTTCCCTGGGTACGCCTGGCATGTCAGCCGGACACCAGGCGAAAATATCCCAGTTCTCACGGAGGAACTTGATGAGCTCGCCCTCCTATTTGTCGGTCATCCCAGTTCCTACTACGACAAATTTTGTCGGATCTTTGGGATCTAGGATTACCTGTCTTGTATTATCGGATGCCTTGAAGCTATCTGCTGGCTTCCGGGTTTCTTTTCCTGCCGGCATTTCTGTCGGCGATACCTCCTTAGCCAGCTCTTTTAGCTCTTCCTTTGCTATGATCTTCTCAGCACAAAGGGTGTTTTCTTTTTCCAGCTTGTTTGCCAGCTTGAAGTCTCCCGATATGGTGATTACTCCTCCTTTTGGCCCTGGCATCTTCAGCTTGTTATAGATATAACATGATCTTGCCATAAATTTGGCGAAAGCTGGACGTCCGAGTATCGCGTGATACACGCTTTCGAACGGCACCACCTCGAAGGATACTTTTTCCTGACGGAAGTGATCTTTTTCTCCGAAAGTGACATCTAGGAAAATTTCTCCTAGGGATTGTGCTTGCCTGCCAGGAACAATGTCATGGAAGCGTATGTTGCTGTAATTGAGCTGGGTCTCGGAGATTTTCAGATGTCTCAACGTATCCAGGTACATTATGTTGATGCTGGATCCTCCGTCCATCAGCACTCTTTTTAGCCTAGTGTTCTGGACAATAGGGCTTACAACAAGAGCTTGTGTGCCGGGTTCTGGGATGTTTCCGGGATGATCAGACTGATCCCATGTGATTGGTGTGTTTGAATACTTCAAGAATTTTGGGGTTGCCGGAACAACCGCGTTTATTTCTCGAAGTGTTCTTTTTGCCACCTTTGCCGATGGAGTTGCCAGGAAAGTTAGGGCGCACTCTCCATCAACTCTCAGAAACTTGGGTTCGCCTTTCCGTTGTTGTTCCTGGATTTTTTCGTCAGTGTCCGATTCACTGTCTTCTTTCTCAGCTTCTGGCTTTTGTTTAGAGAATTTCCTTTTGGAACTCTTCCCCTTGTTTCCGGATCCTGCACTGCCTTTCATGTGCTTATTCAGCCGCATTGTGCGTTCGTATGGGTGGGTTTCCCGAATTGCGAATGGTGGACGCAGGGTTCCGACTTAATCTTCTCCCACTCTTCTTTAGTGTAATTGATTGGTTCTGAACTGTGTCCTTTCCATCTGTTCCCTTTTTCACTTCCAAAGGCTATGTTAACCTCTTTGGGTTTTGGTGTTGCATCTGAAGTTCCTTTTTTCTCAGGGTGAGGATTTTTCTTGGCCAGTATCAGTGTATCGATATTGCCTCCTCTTGCTCTGATGTCGTCTTCGGCTGCAGCGTGCTCATTGGCGGTTGTAAGCACAGATCCGAGATCTTTGTGCTGTTTGGAACCAACCATGAACGGTACTAGTCCGGGTTTTAGGCCATTGACGAAAGCATGCATTGCTTGTACGTCAGTTACTCCAGAACAACTATTCTTCATTGCAGTCCATCTGGAGATGAAATCCACGTATGGTTCAACTTCAAACTGGGTGCAACGGTTCAGCTGGTTGATGCTGTTCGGGCGTTTGTAAGTTCCCCGGAAATGCTGAGTGAATACTCGAGCCATATCATCCCAGCTGTCGATAGTTCTTGATGGCAATCCATTGATCCAATCTCTGGCTCCATCTAGTAACATTAGGGGAAGAAACTTTACAGCTTCCAAGTCTGTCCCATTGTTAATCTGGACGGTTGTATAGTAGTCTGAGAGCCAGGTATCCGGGTTTGTACTGCCGGTGTATTTCTGGTACGTTGGACCGACCTTGGCAAAGCCAGAATGGAGGGTTATCCTTCGGATCCTATCAGTGAAACACTTAGGTCCAAAGTACAGATCATCCTTTTCCGCCCTATCCATGTGTGCGGAGTACCTGCCGGCTGAATGGACATAAATGGATCTACTCCTTTCTTTTCCATTGTTGCGCGAACGCGCTTTTCCGGGATCGTTTCTTTTTCTTCCGAGATCACGTCCTTTTGGATGAGGCGGAGTTCTACTCCTGTGCCTTTCTTTATCTTTGGGAGGTGTCCGAGATCTCTCACGCCTGTGAGGTACATCATGTCTTCCAGCTTTTTCAGCAGGATGTCTCGGAGGTGGCATTGCTTTGCCATCATTCCGGTGTTTTTCTTCCCGATCGTGGGGTTTGCGTCCACCTTTCGGGAGATGAGATCCATTTCTAGACGCCTCATCCCTATTGTCGGGATTTTTCTTGTCTTTTCTCGGATTTGATTTCTTATCCTTTGAATTGTCGGAATCTCCAGGTTCTTCCGGTCCAGGTGCTCCAGCGGCCCAAGTAGCTGTTTTGCATTGGGCGGAGTCGTCGTGCAACTTCCATGATCGCTCTTGGCCCCGCTGTTGTTGTTGCAATGCTTTTCCTAGGAAAGCATACACCCCTTGGAGTTTTTCACCGTTGGAGTACATGTCATTGTTGAGGATGGAAAACGCTGCTTCCGTGTTTTCTGCTGCGGTTTTGTATATTGGTTCGCCTCTGGCATCTTTGCCGTTTACCTGCTTTTGCCAAGATGGGTTGTGAAACCTTTCTTTTGGCGGCAGTACTTCGGGTCTTACGATTCCGGGTAACCTTGTAGGTTTAATGGCAGATCTATTCTTTTTCTCGTACTCCTCGATTTCTTCCTTCATGAGCTTGATGTCATCCTGGGTTTTTTGGAGGTGTTCACGAGTTCTGAATAGATGTTGCTGTTGCCGTTGGAGGGCTTGTCTCCTGGCTTCTAGCACTTCAGGGGGTTCATGCAATCCCACTGGTGTTTGTAACAATTCCTGTTCTTCTTGCTCTGTCATTGGCGGAACAAGGATTTCTTTTGTTTTCTTCTCCGCAAGTTTTATTCCTCTTGCATCTCCTACTTCCGGGCTTTCATCAGCTGGATCAGCCAATTTCTTCTTCCGGAGTTTGTATTGGAATTTTTTAGCGGCCTTGTGCTTTTTCTTGGAAGAGGAAGGCTTTTTAGCAGGTTCATCCCCTGTCAATTCTTTGACATTGGGGAATTTTGGAGAAGTTTCTCCATCTTCTCTCTCTTCCTCTGGCGGAGGAGTTCTAGGGCTTTCCTAACTGCCGGCGTCCGTGTTTTCAGCCGGTTTCGCCATTAGTACTTCATGGAATCCCTCCTAAAAAGATTTAACTTTTCTTTCGAAGGCGTCCACGTCTTCGTCTTCGGAATCAAAGTCATCTGATCCGGTTTCTGACTCTAATCTCGCCTCAATGGCGGCTAGCACTGAGACAGCTTCCGAGTTCATCGCCATGTTGACGGATGTCGGATCTTCCACCTCTGTGGTGGGCGTGCTGTTGTCTGCCTCCTGCACGGGGTTTCCGTCGTCCGTGTTTTCGGCGACCTCGGATTGCACCATACCGATAAAGTGTGTATCACTTTCATGTCGGCGATCTGAGCAAAATCCGGTATCATAGTCATCTTCGACTGGGTATAGGGCGGGTGGGAAAAATTTGCTTCCACCGCAAAACCCCATGGCCTTTGCAGTTAGTCTGATAAAGATATTAGCAGATCCGATCGGTAACACGCAGGCACTTACCAGATGTTTTTGCGCCGGTATGTAAGATCCATTGTCGAGGAAGCGTCCGACGTCATCGTCGAACTCCAGGCTTCCGACAGATATGGAACTGCCGATTCCGCCGAGTATCCCAGATCGGAACTTAACGCCTGACGTCGTTTGCCCCACGGTGGGCGCCAACTGTCGAGACATCGTGGTAGTTTTCATAGACGGGGGTGCCATGAGACTACGGGTAGAGACGTGGGGAAATAGGATCGCGTTGAAGACAAAGACACAGGATTTGCCCAGGTTCGGTACGTCGTAGTAATACGGCGTTCCTACTCCTGCAATCTCACTAATCAGGGCCAAAGCATGTGTATACAATTACAATGTGAGGTTCTGTTTAGCTATTCGCTGAGGATCAACTTCCCGGCGAGTTAGCCTGTAACTTCCTCTCTCTCTATCGTATCTCCCATCCGGCTTTATATAATAGCCGAGCTAGGGCTTACAGAGTAAGAAACCTAGAAGACTACGGTAACTATTAACTTGGAAAGTAAGGAATCCGCCTTCTACTCCAAGCCAGATCACGTGGGCCGTGATCCGGGTTCTTCTAGAATCCGGCTTCTGCGCGTCAGATTACTGGGCCGCCCAATGGACCATAGCCCACTACCACTTGGGCCACCCTGGTAATCCGGCACTTTTGACTACTATCTGATATACCCCTATTCAGCATATATCCGACAAAGACCATGGTGCACAACCAGGCGATCTTTCCTATCCACACCCACTTAGGTATGGGGCCCGACTATTGATCCAAACCATTCACCGTGCTTCTCCACCACCCCACATGCCCACACATTTCATGCAATGAGGGTTTACCCCTGATATTCTACCCCACAAGGTAGAACTACCTAGGCTCCCCGTGCATACCATCATAGAGACCAGAGTCCATGGGCATTAAGGGATCTCACCCATGTGCATGTAGTCCCACAAGACCTACAGCGTACGGCTCTGACTTCCCGTTGACACACGAACGGAAGAAGATCACAAATGGCATCCTCCCCCATACAAGACCTATGGTTAACGCGATATTTATGGCACAAGAACTCTGACGACATTGGTTGTTACATCCTAGGTAATACTTTCCTGTGCAAAAGGAACCTCCACCAAACATCTCTTACCATGGTTCCATTTGCCAGCGATAACAAAATATCACCCCTCGGGTAGATATCAAGTTAGTCATATTATTATAAAAATAAGGTTTATGCCTTCTTTTGGAATAAGGTGGTAATACGATAAGGTTTTGAAAATAGTTCTTACCAAATATTCCAAAGGATATGAGAAAGTGATGAACTTGCCTGAGGTAGAGATAACGGTTCATGTCCTTCGGGGTTCGAGGGTTTGCGTGAGAATCCTAAGATCTGAAAAATAGCAAAGTAGTCCCAGTAAGGACCACAAAGAACACTAGCAAGATGATATAATGCATAGTAATGAAATACATTGCTAAATACCCTAAAAATATCCCAGCTCACAAGTGTAAGCTTAATTTTATACGATACTTTGGTTACGTTGGGTTTAAGTGACTTAGGTTTGTTTCATTACTTATGGTGATGACTTTGTTCACTCAAGAAGTTAATAACATGAGGGTTTTGAAGTTTGAAATTATTTACTTATTTAGTATACACTTTTAAACTTATATGTTTAATTCATGTCTTTATCATTTGGTTAGGCAATAAGACAATATCATATTAAAAATAATGTCAAGAGACAACAAACAAGTTTTCTTCTAATTTGTTGAAAGATACAAAGCTGAGACAAGAGAGCCTAATTGACCGTGAGTATTTTATAAAACCATCTTTACCATCTAATAATTAATTAATTATAGTGATGAGAGTTTATGAAGTGTAAAATTATTAGGAGTTCAGTCTTAAGGAAAATAGTGGAGTAATGATTATTCATGGTTATAATGGAATATTATCGAATTGCATTATACCTCTAAAAATAGAGTTCATTTCTATTTCGAAAACTTTCTATTAAAGATCTTAATTTTACTTTTACCAATATGAAATATTGGAAGATCAAGTATGGGGATAATTTTGACTGTTCAGTGTTGATTTGAAAGCATAGGGTAGTGAGTTTAGTTTGTTTAAACATCTACAAGATGGGAAGAACCTAACCCATAACACCTAGCACTATTGTCATGAAATGTTAGAACTATAGAACTTGTCTTTTAGAACACCATAATTGGATTGCATTTCTGTTTCTGAGCATTTTCATATATAACTTTCAATTTTCTGAATTTATTGAATAAATTGTTATTTTCTCCAATTTTAAATGAATTAATTCAAATTCAAATAATTTTCACATTTGAACTTTATCAAACATGTTTGAAAAGTTTATATTCGTTTTGATCTTGTTTTTTTAACATTTGCGTATTTTATTTATATTTTTTAACTTATAAAACAATAGATATTACATCCAAATTTTAATTCATTTCTGAATTTAAATTAACAGGTGGGCCAGCGCTGTGAGAGATTTTATATTTTATTTTTATTTTAAAATAATAACTATCTGAGAGCCACGTTACCGTGACGTGCTAGCGTCGTCAATGGCGGGCAGAGGCACGGCGGTGGTCGCCGGTGGCGATTCTGGCCGCGGGAGCGAGCGCGAGAGGGCTCGTTCGATTCCGTGTCATCCCGACGACTGGAAGATGGCGGCACCACCCCTAGGAGGTCACTGGAGTTGCGCCGGCATGCAGCAACGACGGCGGTGCCCACGAGAGACGACAGCGACGGTGTTTCGGCGAGTAATGATTCGAGAGGAGGCCATCCTGAGGTACAGGGGCTCACCCTTGATGTGTGTGCACGACCAATTGAAGCTGAGCAGGTTGGAGAAGGCCCCTACTTTTGACGTGTCTTAGAGCATCTCTACCAGTACCCCCAAACGTCCTCCCAATGGCCCATTGGGGGTCCGAACCAAAAAAAAACGCCCGCAACGGCACCCTCCAAACTTGTCCACCCATCAAACTTATGTCCGATACCTCCAACCCTCCCGCCAAACTTTTGGGCCCTCCTGGGGCGCCGGACATTGTCCGTCAGCCAACACGAAAGGAGGGGCCCGCTCGTTATAGACAGAAATCGCGTCCAATTCCTCTACATTGGCACGCAGAACGGCGAAAAAAGGCTACTCTTCTCTCTATTTTTCCCAATTTCCCTCCGCTGTCGCCGCCTCCTCGTCTTCCTGCACCATGCCGCCAAAAAAACTCGGTCTCCCGCGTGCTCACAATTCGGCGACGGCGTCGGCTTTGGCACCAAACAAAAAGCCGATGAAGCGGGAGCAGTCAGATCTGGCGGCGGAACTGTGGGACGCACAGCGGCGGACCATCGAGTCTGCCCTTCATCAACAGCGATGCCTACGGCCTAAGGATAAGGTGGCGAACGAGACCGCCGATGTGCTGATGGCCTTGAGCCAAACAGCCACATCTGCCAAGGTGAATTATGTGTTGATTACCAAGTGTTTGATAGGAGGCGGTGCATATCACTATCCGCAACTCGACCAACTACTATGACGCCGATCAATTTTAACGACCCATAGTTTAGAGAGTAGAAATGGGTTAAATATAATATGTGCATTTGCATAGCATGCATCTAAAAATACGGATAATTTTTGCGCGTTAAGTTAAGCAGTGCAAAATGATCGAGAATTCTCTTTGATTGATCAGTTAGAGCTAGGTCATCAAGGAGAGTGTGTCAAACTACGATATGATCTTGAAAGCAACTAGGTAGAACTACCTTGGCTCCCCGTGCATACCATCATAGAGACCAGAGTCCATGGGCATTAAGGGATCCCACCCATGTGCATGTAGTCCCACAATACCTACATCGTACGGCTCTGGCTTCCCGTTGACACGCGAACGGAAGAAGATCACAAATGGCTTCCTCGCCCCATACAAGACCTATGGTTAACGCGATATTTATGACACAAGAACTCTAACGACATTGGTTGTTATATCCTAGGTAATAATTTCCCATGCAAAAGGAACCTTCACCAAACATCTCTTACCATGGTTCCATTTTCCAGCGATAACAGAATATCACCCCTCGGGTAGATATCCAATTAGTCATATTATTATAAAAATAGGGTTCATGCCTTCTTTTGGAATAAGGTGGTAATACGATAGGGTTTTGAAAATAGTTCTTTGCAAATATTCCAAAGGATATGAGCAAGTGATGAACTTGCCTGAGGTAGAGATAACAGTTCATGTCCTTCGGGGTTCGAGGGTTTGCGTGAGAATCCTGAGATCTGAAAAATAGTAAAATAGTCCCAGTAAGGACCACAGAGAACACTAGCAAGATGGTATAATGCATAGTAATGAGATACATCGCTAAATACCCTAAAAATACCCCAGCTCACAAGTGTAAACTTAATTTTATACGCTACTTTGGTTACATTGGGTTTAAGTGACTTAGGTTTGTTTCATTACTTATGGTGATGACTTTGTTCACTTAAGAAGTTAATAACATGAGGGTTTGGGAGTTTGAAATGATTTACTTAATTAGTAGACACTTTTAAACTTATATGTTTAATTCATGTCTTTATCACTTGGTTAGGCAATAAGACAATATCATATTAAAAATAATTTCAAGAGATGACAAACAAGTTTTCTTCTAATTTGTTGAAAGATATAGAACTAAGATAAGAGAGCCTAATAGAGAGTGCGTATTTTATAAAACCATCTCTACCATCTACTAATTAATTAATGTTAGTGATGAGAGTTTATGAAGTGTAAAATTATTAGGATTTCAGTCTTAAGGAAAATAGTGGAGTAATGATTATTCATGGTTATAATGGAATATTATCAAATTGCATTATACCTCTAAAAATAGAGTTCATTTCTATTTCGCAAACTTGCTATTAAAGATCTTAATTTTACTTTTATCAATATGAACTATTGGAAGATCAAGAATGGAGAGAATTTTGAGTGTTCAGTGTTGATTTGAAATCATTGGGTAGTCAGTTTAGTTTGTTTAAACATCTACCGGATGGGAAGAACCTAACCCATAACACCTAGCACTATTGTCATGAAATGTTAGAACTCTAGAACTTGTCTTTTAAAACACCATAATTGGATTGCATTTGTGTTTCTGAGCATTTTCATATATAACTTTCAATTTTCTGAATTTATTGAATAAATTGTTATTTTCTCCAATTTTAAATGAATTAATTCAAATTCAAATAATGTTCACATTTGAACTTTATCAAACATGTTTGAAAAATTGATATTCATTTCGATCTTGTTTTTCTAAACATTTGCGTATTTTATTCATATTTTTTAACTTATAAAACAATAGATATTACATTTCCAAATTTTAATTCATTTCTGAATTTAAATTGACAGGTGGGCCAGCGTTGTCAGAGATTTTATATTTTATAGTTATTTTAAAATAATAACTATCTGAGAGCCGGGGCCCGCGGCCACGTTAGCGTGATGTGCTGACATCGTCAACGGCCGGCAGAGGCATGGCGGTGGTCGCCGGCGGCGATTCTGGCCGCGGGAGTGAGCGCGAGAGGGCTCGTTCGACTCTGCGTCGTCCCAATGACTAGAAGGTGGCGGCTCCACCCCTAGGAGGTCACCGGAGTTGCGCCGGCATGCAGCTACGGCGGCAGTGCCCACGGGAGACGACGTCTATGGTGTTTCGGCGCGTAATAATTCGAGAGGAGGCCATCCTGAGGTAGAGGGGCTCACCCTTGATGCGTGTGCACGACCAATTGGAGCTGAGGAGGTCAGAGTTGGCCGGAATCGCTCGCAATGGCCGGTGGCCGGAGATTTAGAAGATGACCCGATTCGGTGGTTCCACAACACCTCGGCTTGTGCGGCCTTGCAAGGAGGAAAAGGAGGTCACGGCGGAGCTTCAGAGCCTCTCCATTGAGCTCCTGACAGCCTGCAGCGACGGCGGCGAGCGCCGGTTTCCGGCGGGTTGGGTTTGGGGTTTCGGGGCTGTGCAGAGAGACAGAGAGGGAGGACGCTGGGAGGAGGAGACGTGAGGGAGGGCACGACGTCTCCTGAAGCATATCTGCGCGAGGCAGGGAGACAGAGAGCTGCGTGTCGACGCCGGCGAGCAGCTGCCTGCCTGGTGGAGCAGGATGACTGGCAGGGAGGTTTTCTCGAAAACCCTTTGGACTTCCTAGAAATTATAAACAAGTCCTTGTTCTTTTAAAAACTGCACTGGATTTGACTGTTTGGGGTCTTTTTTGCAAACAGAAAAATTAGCAAAAATATGTTTTAGAAGCCTTATTGAAAATCCAATCTCACCATGTGCTCCTTTGCTGGAATTGAACAAGGATTGAAATTCAAATTTGGATATTCACTTTAAGTGGATTTTATCAAATGCTTTCAATTTCAAGTTCCAATTGGTTTGAAAAATTGTCTCATGCATAACATGATATGATCACAACACTTTTTCCATTTTAACTTTATTAGTCACTTGGAGTGAATTTACTTATTTTGGATTTATTTCTCATTTTAAAATGTGTAACTTAACACCTCTATTTTTTGGTGCATTAATTTTAGCAATATGAAAATATATTGCCCTTTTGTTTATTTGTGAGTACTTGTAATTTTGAAAAGCTAAACATATTTTCTTTCTTGACTTCAGGGCTATAAATAGATACAGATATTCGAATTTCCGATTTGAGTGGTTTATTAACTCCTAGGCAACACCAAATTGGTGTCCAACAATATTTACCTAATTTTCTCCATGTGATGACTACAAAGGGTATTCAAATTGTTGTAATTCAAATACATGGAAAGCATGACACATTGTCCTAGTGACTTTTATTTGTGGTACCTGACAACTAAATCATGTGGAAACATGATCACATGTTAGTGGATGCATAATTTACAAATGTCCTGCCTGTGATAAGGTCTTATGGCAAGATAGATGAGTAAAATGATCAGAATATAATCTTTCTTGATTCCATAAATCATTCCAAAGATAAAATGTTTATGCAATCCTCTTTGATAGAAATTGATACTTAAGTGTGTGGAAGCAACTAGTCAGAACAACTGCTGACTAAGTAGTCGATGTAGTTCCATTATCCACATGACCAAATTTCTCTCTTCTTGAGGAAGAACTCGCGAGCAAGACGGATGTCTTCATTCACTAGATGAACTTGTGAACCGCTCCCTTATGAGACTTATCCACTCACAAGAATGTGAGGTCAATTCATGTCATTCTAGTTATGGGTGGTGATTATGTGGCTTTATGAGTTGGCTTTACTTTCTCCTTGGAGTAATACCATACATCTCCATGTAACTTTCTTACTTAGAAACTTTAATATGTTGCCTAAGTTGTAATGTGGTTTATTATTTCCTCATTGTTATTCTTTCCCTTGTACGGATCATGGTTGTTTCTTATCATAGTTTCCTACTTAAATCGAGATGATCCAAATGATTCATAGTCTATTGTGGCTTTTACTTTGGTATTGATTTCTCTAGCCAATACCTGGACCTAAGACAATTTCTTGATGTCCATTCTTTTGGTTTCAACCTCAATTGTCTCACCCTTTTGTGGTGTAGATAACCAATTACTCCAAGCAAAACTTCCTCTTAGATGGTTATACGACAATGTAGGTGTATTTTATTACATCAATATACCTTTTGCATATAAGAAGAATTTGTTAACAAGTTAGCTAGGCTTGCCCCCAAATTACTTTTCATATACAAATGACTGTGATGTACTAGGTTATCAATATACCTTTTGCATATAAGAAGAATCTGTTTATCTGTATATGACATTCAATTATTAGAGCATACAAAAGTGATTTGTTAACAAGGTTGCAAAACTTGTTACCAAACTATTTATGTATAACACTAACATTGGAGTATCACACTATTTCTAGATGGATTATAAAGAATTTATTTTGTTATATGAGTTTTCAAATTCTGCAAGATAGATTGACTTAGCACTTCTAGAACAACCTAGAGAATCTTTCTAAAGATCTTTCTGTCATAGTTCTTCCTTTCTTGTGGTTGCTTCTCTTGAAGAATGACTTCGAGAAGATTGGGAAATAAGAAGATAAGATGGTCTAGACAAAGTAGAAAGATCTAGATTAAGAGTTAGTTCAGGCTTTTATTCCCCTTCCTTATAATTCTCATTTCCTTTCCATAAGATATATATGTATTCCATAATGATGGATTTTACCTAGCTTTCAATTCAACTCCTCTTATAAAGGTTGTATTTTGTTATTATTCCATTAGTTGTACCTAATGCTACTTTAGTTGTTTAATGTTCAGTTAATATTAGAGATGTGTAGTGCCTATGAATCGATGACTTAAGATGAATAGTTGATAAGATATACCCTTAGGGTTTTACGTTCTCATATGCTCATATGTGGATGAGATAATGAGCATACAGATGTTGTGGTAATTTATTTATTTAAGTCACAACCATTAGTTGATTTCATAGAGTGTCGGGTTATTACTTGTGATCAGAATTTTGGAAATTGTTAAGATCTATTTTAGACCTTTCTTTTATTCTTTTGTAATACTCTTTGATTGTAATTGAGATATATACATATTCCATAAAAGATTATAAGATGATTTGTTTCTTCAATATCATCCTCTAAGTTCAATCTTATGTCCTATTCCATTTGTATTTTGTTTGAAAGATGTATCAAATGGAGATTGGACAATGCATTGGATTGCACTTGAAATGTTCTGATGAGATATATAACTTAATTTTTGGAAATAGGATCTCATGTCTAATCAAAAGATATGGGGCTGAATTAGATTCTATTTGATAAATATACTTACCCTACAATTGAATTGTGCTAAAGTGTAGATAATAAAGATACGTCATTGTCCCATTTTTCAAATGACTCGAAAGACGATCCAACTTTACTAACTAGTTGTTTTAAAGATCATATCGGAGTTTGACACACACTCCTTGATAACCTAGCTGTAACTCATCAATCAAAAAGAATTCTCGATCATTTTGCACTGCTTAACTTAACGCGCAAAAATTATCCGTATTTTTACATACATGCTATGAAAATGCACATATTATATTTAACCCATTTCTACTCTCTGAACTATGGGTCGTTACAATTGATCGGCGTCATAGTAGTCGGTCGAGTTGCGGATAATGATATGCACCGCCTCCTATCAAACACTTGGTAATCAACACATAATTCACCTTGGCAGATGTGGTTGTTTGGCTCAAGGCCATCAGCACATCGGCGGTCTCGTTCGCCACCTTATCCTTAGGCCGTAGGCACCGCTGTTGACGAAGGGCAGGCTCAACGGTCCGCCGTTGTGCGTCCCACTGTTCCGCCGGCACATCTGACTGCTCCCGCTTCATCGGCTTCTTCTTTGGTGCCAAAGCCGACGCCGTCGCCGGATTGTGAGCATGCAGGAGACCGAGTTTCTTTGGCGGCATGGTGCAGGAAGACGAGGAGGCGGCGGTAGCGGAGGGAAATTGGAAAAAACGGAGAGAAGAGTAGCCTTTTCGCCGTTCTGCGTGCCAATGTAGACGAGGTTCACCGACCGGGGCTGTAGGCTGTAGTCTTTAGAGCAGGGAGATATCGATGGAAGCGACAACAACATCAAGTTAATTCGGATTGATCGAGTCGGCCGCGAGTAAACAACCTGCACGTATGCTCTTGGTCACAACGCCACAGGCTCTCGGCGAGATGTCTCCTCCGAGATCTTGCCAACGTGAGGGAGATGTCACGTGCAAGTCTCCTCCAGCCACAGGTCTCGGCGAGATCGTCGAGCACAACGTCTAGGCAAAGATTGTTTCCTCGGAGCTTGATGTTTCGTGCACGAATCATGTACGTGTCTCCTCCGATCCTTGGATTACATAGAGAGCTAGCCAGGGCTTAAGGTTGTGTTGCTTGTACGTGTTGGACCCATATTTAAAGGAAGGGAGTAAACGTGAACCGGACGACGTAGTGCTTGTCATGTTTTTTTTCCTTTGCGGGTTAGCAAAATAGAAGAAGCTTTATGGTTTTCTTTTGTTTTAGGTACTAGTTAGTGTGCACGTGCACGCACGTCTTTGTGACAACTCCACGAATGTGTTTCTTATTACTCGCTCCGTTTTTATTTACTTCGTGTTCTATCTTTTTTCAAAGTCAAACTTTTATAAGTTTGACCAAATATAGAAGAAAAAGTATCAACTATTATAATATCAAATGTATATAATATAAAAATATATCTTATAGATTCTAAAACTACTAAAATTATATAGTATATGTTGATATTTTTTCCTACATATTTGGTCAAACTTCACAAAGTTTGACCCTTACTAATCCTAGAACGCAAAGTAATTGTGAACCGAGGGAGTATTAGAGTATTGTCCTTGTGTTTCAATATTGAACACTTCTATGATATATCCACAAGGCCCATAGTACAATGTTGATAAGAACTTGTCAGTATGTAATCTTTGCTATGGTCAATAAATCAGGATGCTTGGCACACGCAGATTCTGTTTAAGAAAAGTTAAATTGGTCCATCGGCGAGGAAATTTGTCCTAGACAAAGAACCTCATACAATAGGTTTTTCCATAAACCAGTAATTATTGCGAATTTTGAATAGGAAAAGCACGGATCTCAACTAATTAAAATAAAAACTTCATACATGTGATTTTCTACAACATATCCAGTAAAGATAACAAAAATCAATCATACATTCATATATGACTTTCAAGTCACTTCTGAACAAAAACATAATTCGTAAAAGCCCTCATTCGAATGCAGTTTGACTGCTCCCATGTTTTCTTCGGTCTGTTCTCCCCTATACATGGTGTGTGCCCAACCGTTTCCTCCCTCTCTTATTTCTTTTCCTGCAAAAACAACTACAAATATGACCCAACGAAATAATCGATAGTACCCGCAAATGATCGGGTTCCCCCATCCATGAGTAGGCACACGATGATTCTGAACTTGAAGCTCACCAGTGTATTGTGCCCGTCGTCGTGAATGGTGTTGTCCTCCCCAAGCTCCGTCCTGAATGGTATTGTCCTCGCCAAACTCCTTCCTGAATGGCATTGTCCTCCCCAAACTCCATCATGAATGGCGTTGTCCTCACCAAACACCAGCATGGTGAACACTCGTTGGATCCCTTCCTTGTCACTCTGTTGTCCTGCTCCATTTATCTTGTGCGCTGCGAGGACAATGAACATGGTGCATGTATTGTTGGTGACAACACAGGCCATATAGAACCAAATCCTCCACGTTAACTATTCGATATGCCTGGGCATTTTGTGAAGCAGGAGTACACAAGAATTCCAATAGCAACCAGCGAGGTTCTAAATCACATGGCAGCAGAGATAGATAAATATGAGTTGGATAATAACTCTAGAATCATTTAAGAAAGAAATTTATTTTATCAAAAGGAGCAGATCCCTCAAATTCAAGAAAATGCAATGAAGTTCCAAGTCTCAAAGATATGCTGCTCTTTAGTTTTCCATAAGATCCAATAAAATCGTGAAGACACGCCTGAATTTTGTTAAAGCACATCATCATCATAATCACCGTGAAGTATTCACCCTAAAATCCTGATACATTTTACAACTCCGACTTGTTTTGAGGCCAAACTTCAGCATTTTCCCATGACTCTTAAGAGTTGCAGTTAAATTGAGAAAGCAACCACAGAATCAAAAAAATATAAAGGAAAATATTTTTAATACACATCAAGCTAGTCCATATGACCATAGCAGTGCTTCAGAGATTTGACAAGATGCTCTAGGAAAAAGATTTAAAAAGCTGCACACACTGAATAATCAAGTTTCCATTGTAAACAGAGTGACTCGTCTCATGTGTAACGAAACTTCACATGTGTTCGTTAGAATAATGAAAATAGGAGTAGACCTCAAATACAGATACTGAATACTCAAATTACCTGGCAGTCATAGTAACTGATTTTACGTAATGAAAATCATGGAAGAAAGCGCTTCACTTCTAGAGTTCCATTATGTATTGCATAGCTTTTAATTCTTGTGTTGACTAAGCTATTGCAGTGCGAAAAATGAAGCGAGGCTTTACTGGGGAACAAAGAAGACGATCTAACATTGTATGTTACGAAATATGAAATAGAAAAATGAATTCGACTGTGTGGAATTGAACACCTATCAAGCAAAGAAATGACAAATAATTGTAAATAATTGTGATATGCAAGTGTGTCGATAAGGCAATGGAAATAATTGGTATTCACATAATCTAACAAAGTGACATAATTCATCATAGTTTATCTAAGAAAGAAAAAATTACCGCTTCGTAAAGAAGGGACCATCAAGCTGAGTCGATTTCACACCTTTACCGCCAAGAATAAGTTATGAATCACAGTTACTCAATACATGGAGGTCCCGCATAATTTAGTCCAATGGCTGGTTCTTGCGCCTGCAAAAGTTCAGAACCGTGAACAATAGTTTGATGGAACCAAACAACATATTACAACAATAGTTCCGTAAGGCACACAACTAATCTGTACTTAATGAGTATGCTTGATTCCCTCTTGTGAAAAAAGTCCATCTTTTTTTTAATAGCATATCATCACAAATAACACAAACTCCTTTCGTACGCAGATGGTACATTTTCTACCTTCCATTGCTAAACCTTATTTAGCATGGATTTATTGAATAATTTCTGGAATGGAAAATATTTTGGACACAAAAACAAAGTTCTTTGCCACATATATGTACACTAGGATGCCCGGATACGGCGATACGGATACGGATACGGATACCGCGATACGGCGATACGACAATTTTTCAAAAACATGGATACGGGGATACGTTTCATATATAATTTAAAACATGTAAAAATTTGTGATGTTTTGTATGAGAATGACCATGAGAAAGTACCAGAACATTATATAATCCACAATTCATTGGATAGCAATGTATAAATTTTAGCCGGGGTGTTATATAATGTACAACTATGTTTCTATTTGGTATCTAGGATCAGTTTGGTATGTATAATCTTCAATGTACTTTATTGCATGTGTTTCCCAAACATATCCTGGGTGTATCTCAACGTATTCAAAAATATTTTCTTTTTACGAAAATGGAAAATAGCCAGATATGTATGGAGTGAGTATCCTTCGCGTATCCGTCTGTATCCCCGTATCCGAGCGTATCCGATACGGATACGTGACATTTTTGCCGTATCCGCGCTTCCTAGTATGTACATGACAGCAGGAATAGATCAACCAAAAAAAGTGGATCAGATCACATATACCTCCACAACCACCAAAACCAAATCCATGAATCTCATGGCAAATATTGGACCTGCAAGAGTAATACTGGGCATACATACAAGAAGATACTTAAAAACATGTATTATGGTGCCTTCATAGACCTTGATGATAAATTTTCTTATTACACAATACACATATTTCAATCAACCTGATAAGTGTACCAGGTCCACGAACCAAATGAGCAGCAGCTAAGCCTGAACGCATTCTAGTCCTGATAGGTGTACCTGTATGGGAGGGTGTCCTCAAGGCGACAGCATGGTCGCAGAGGCTGACATGCGTCACGAAGAACACAAGCCAGCACATCCTATTCTCTGCCAGAGAAGATGTATATGAGTATGTACCAGAAAAAAGTAATCAAATGACGCAACAACAGTATGTTAGTGCAGAAATTCCTGATTTTACGCCATGCAGGGATTTTTTTTTTTCATTCCATTTTCTTTAGATTGATGCTATTCTGCTGTTCATGAAAAACAGAAAAACCTTTGGACTACAAACGCCAGCCTACAAAGACTCAAAACTCTTACGGATATTGAAGATTCTTTCTTCAATAAGCCTATATGATCCTAGCCAACACACAAAACTGAAGCACCGAATACTGTTGTCAATGGTGACCTTCACTTGCTCACTGCTCTGCCGTCTCTTGTGAATGGTGACCCTAAGCCAAGAAGATAAGTCAGTACATTCATCATCCCCAGCTTTTTAGCAAGTTCAGCTGCAATGATCAGGTGTAACCATACATGCACCGATCATCTGAACAGAAAAAAATACGTAGAGTTTTATACAGTAGTAGGTAAGGGCAGTAAAGAGAGGAGTACCTCCAGGAAGCCCCATTGTCCGCCATGAAACCCTGGAGCCTGCGCTCCGCCTGATAAATCTGTAGGCCGGCGCAGGAGGCGACATCGCCGGCAATGACGCGATGGCCGAAGTGGTCGACTCCGTACATGGCGCTGTCGCGCACATCCGCGGGGAGGCAGCGTGTCTCCGGGACACCGCCAGCGCGCTTGAGGCTTGATGCCCCGATGGTGCCTGCTCGTGACAGAGGGCCACCAAAGTGAAGGGATCAAGGGAGCTGGCCGTGAGCGACATGGAGGTGTGGTGGGGAGGCAGAGGATTGGACGGAGAAGGGATAGGAGGAAGGGGAGTGGCGAGGGGGCCCGCGGTGGCATGAGGAGGAGGGTAGAGGCGGAGCTGGAGAGGGATATGGCGGCCGCGGTAGCCATGGTGTGGCTGGGGTTCAGGTGGGGCGGCGCCATGAGGGTGTGAGGAGTACAAATCGGGAGAGAGGAGAGAATTACGGGCGTTGACCAGCTCATGAGGCGGACATGCAGATTGCCGTTAATTTTGGCTATTTCTCCGGTAATTGAACAACTCGCGGAACGCATGGGCGGAACGTTTCGTTCGCTGGCAGAGTTTCGTCTGTCCATAAAAAATGCTAAACGTACCTATGTTGAGGGTTAATTTTAAGTGGACGATTGGATCTAATCTAGTGGACTTGATCGTGAGGTGGCAATTCGTCCATATTGTTCTGGGTACATTTCGTGGGGTGCCCATAGGGATAAAGATTATTATTGGTGGCAGTGTGGGTAATTTATGTCAACTTTAGGGGCAGTTTTAATAACAGACCGACCGATCAAATAACCAAAAGGAATTTTTAACGTTTTTCTAACTTACTTATAAAAGAGCAAACTTCGTAGATACAATAAATCCCAGCCATCAAACTTGATCAATCAAACGGTTCAAATCGCTCCAATGTTGAGCTCGTCAAGTTGAATAAATTACCCACCGCTGCCACCCGTAAGTGACTTACCAATTCCTATTTTTTCATCCGTACCGTTTCATGGTTGCCTTCTTTTTTTTGTTTCCGTTCGCTATGTTGTTTACTTGTTGCCAGCCGCCATACCTTCGCTCCAAGTTCCTCCCAAGATAACCTTACGCACAACACAAATTATTTGGATGAGCAAGGACGACCGTGACCATCGGCCTGATGGCGTCTGAACCAAACAGCGACCACGCAGCCGCGACGGCTGCTGCAGAGGCGCCAGCAGCAAGCTATGGTCCGCCGCAAGTTGCTGGGAGGGTGGGGCACAGCCCATCTGCGCGGCAGCCCGCCAGCGGGAGCAGATTGTGAAGACTAGGTGTCGTGTTCCTCGCGGCTGCGCCATGCACGATCCCGCGGCCGCGTAGCTACTTTGGCCAGTAGCCTATGACACGGCCGGCGGCGACCTTCCTCACTACCGTACCTAACCTTGCACTGCGGCCGATTAATCTTTGGTTCGTCTCTCTTCCTTGCACTTTGTTCTTCAATCATGGTGATGCACATCCTTTCCCGTGCTTCTGAAGATCCAACGTTTCAGCATCGAATCAGGCTATGATGGACAACTTGTGTGCTCTCCTCTGTTCGTTGGCGTTAATTCGTTTTGCCTTGGCCCCTCGAGAGTCCCCAAATCCAATGGTTCGCCGATCTTGCTCTTCAAAAAATTTCACCTTGTCCAGGTATTGAGGTAGTGCTGCACTTTTTGTTCCAATAAACAAGCATATTCTTACATGTTGTTCTGGTTATTTGATGCAAAACATACTATTGTAGCTGGTAGAATTATGTGTGTGTAGTTTCTGAACCACGGAACATGCAGACAGGTTTGTTTAGTTTGTCAAATCAATCTTGTCAACCATGCCGCTTGCTATCTATTTGCAGTGTGTCAAAACAAGCTTGTCGACCACGCTACTTTAAGTGGGAAATTTGCGAGATAGTTACAGTCGGGCTTATAACTGCCTGTTGTGACTTCCTCTTCCCCTCTACATGCAGGCGGTTCCGCCACTGAAGGCCGTGATGAAGGATACGGTGTGAAATTGAGGATATGACATAATTTCTTCAGAGAAGTCGTCCAAGGAACTCATCTTCATCGCAGCGTACCAGTTCTTGAAGCTTCCGTCTAAGCTTTGTATGCACCATCATACTTATTACATAGGCATGGTTCTCTTTTGCAATATAAAATCTAAGACTTACGCTAAAGTGAAAAAAAGAAGTAATCTACATAGACACTCATATGGTCTTTCCGTGCTTATAAATTGCCTTCCTTTAATTTTGAAGACGTGCGCACGTACATGTCAACTAGTATTATTATATATATAAAGATTAGAGGGCTAATTTAGTTCTAAAAATGTATTTTTTTTCTCCTATAAAAAGGATGTCCACCTCTCTATTTTAAATTGTGCAATGTCGGGCCGCGTGCCCGGCCCGTTGACGTCGTGCTGGGCCGGCCACATGCTTCAAATGAGTAGCAGCCCCCATGCCCGTGCCGGGCTAAAAATTGAATGCTTCGGGCCATTTGGCCAGACCAGTTGAAACACTTCAAATAGCTCACTTCCTTCCCGAATCTGAACTGATTTTTTTTAATCTCGTTAAGGAGAACAAAATCTTATAACATGGGTAACCAAGTCCAGAGGCATACAACAATACAAGATCGACCAAGCAAGCTGGGTAACAATTTGTACATATTGCTGCTATCATACTGCGCCTAGAAGGCCAGCACCATAGGATTCGGTATACAGATGGTCAATACAATTTGAGTTCTGTACTTAACAGGTACGACGACGGAGATCTACAAAAGGGTTAAAATGCCAACTCATTTGCACGTTTAACAACTGAGACGCATATTTCGAACCTATTACCAAAGAATTGATGGAACTAAACGTCGCGGTATGTACAGCGCTGCGAGAGTAGACATCAAAAAATTGTGTGTACGAGAAACCATAACTCATTTTTTTTCGAGTTCCTGGATTTGCTGGTTTACTTGAAAAAGAACTTCCAGATCTCCCTGTCAGATAGCTCGGTTAAGAAGTGGCCACCAAGGACACCTTCCTCCTCCATCAAAGCTCTAAGCTGCCTCGCGCTGCTGTTGGAACCAACCATGTTCTTCTTTGAGGCCACGTACAGGACTCCATAAGGTGGGCGTAGGCACTGCAGGAATGGGAATAACATTCACAGTTAAACACTGTCTATCTGCGTGAGGAAATATGACACGCCAAAAAGCGAAAAGTAGTGAAGATCTGACCTTTGTGATAAGGGCATAGATCTTCTTTAGGGAGTTCACAGCATTCGGGATCTCGGAAATCAAAATTACATCATACCCTCCATCTGCTGGATCAGTTTCAGTGGCCCTCTCCCATGCGCGGCTGCCAGAAAGCTTTCTGGATCTCCTGGGGTCCTGACCAACTATACTGCTTCCATCATAGCTACTGGAGCCATCCATAAAATCATCCTCAGAGAAACTAAGGTTTGTTGGTAGTGCAGGTGTGTGTACAACTGAGAGAATTGTAGGGAGCTCATCCCACTCCCCAGCATAGAAATGCACAACGGGGGCTAAAGTCTGTCGAGATGGTGTAACAGGGCTCTCTGATGGTCTGTTCTGCCTGTCCCGAGCCTGCTCAAGATTTGCAAGCACGTTTGGCATTGTTCTGCATCTTATTGTTTCTGCATTTGTGTCCTGGAAGTGAACTGTAGATGCACCCTGAAGTGGAATTTAAGCAAGAGATTAATCCCAAAAGGCAAAGACACGCAGTCTCCAAAATTAAAGAGAACTATAAATAAATTTTGAAACAAGAAGTATTCAATAATTAGATAAACACCACACGCAGTAGAAAGATGATGAACACACCTTCAGGCAAGCGAAAATCCCAGCTAGGCCGGATCCACATCCAAGCTGCATCAATTGTGAAAACAACAATTAATGATTTATATGAAGGCATTAAAAATAAAGAGCATGCTGTGAGCCATAAGGTTGAATTTTGAAGAGCTGTATGGAACATATGACTGCTAGTGCAGTAGGCATAGTCAAAAACAAAGTTAGCAGCTGCTTTGGGTACATATAGATCAGGCTCAAAAGTATTTTTCCTCAAGGAACTCGAAATAAACTAAGTACCTACACTAATGTCATGCAAAAACTCAAACAGTGTGGCATACATTCTGCTTCTATGGAAGCAGGAGCAGGGCCATACACCTAGTACAAAGGTACAGAGCACCATTTTTTTTCAAAATGGGACAATCCCCATCCTCTGTATCGATTGATGCATGCGGATTTTATTAAATTTATTTACAAATGTTAAGTTACCTCCAGAACTCGCTTGCCCCTGAAGCTCAGCTGCCCGTCACGGATCTCATTTTTAATAATGTTCACAAGAGTAATGGAACTCTCCCAGTATTTGAGACTCCCTGAGAAAAGAAAACGAGAATGAGCAAGTTTTTTCAAAAGTACATTCATAGAGGAAATGTTGCATATGAGACTACGAAATTACCATCATGCTTTGATGGTGCTACTTCCGAAGGGGAAAATGCTATCATATCCGCTACACTGACCTTCCCCTGAAACACAACAAAGAAAATTATGCATTAATAACAACTTGAATACCTGAGCAATTACTAGCAGAACCACACAAAAATTAGTGCCAGCCAGAATACTAGGAAATTGCATGAGCTGATCACCTTGAAAACATCAAGACCTTGGACATCGACCTTCTCTCCAGCATATTTGTACGGATGAGCACTCTGAAAAAGATTCAAGACACACTTTATTTCTCTATCCGTAAGAATAATGATCTGCAGTTCAGAAGACCTTCTGTAGGCGTAAGTAGCCTAGCTGTTTATCCATGTACGAAGAATCAAACAAGTATTACCTTTGATGGTATTATTTCAACAGCTGGTGATGGTAGATGCAGATCCCTCTCCGAGACAACCGGCACACAACTAGTGGGCTTGCTTGGAAGCAAGCCAGGGAAGCACTGAACAAGTAGCGATGGTGCTTTCATTGCGCTACCAGTTAACTTCAGTAGATAAGAAAGCTGAAGAGATAAAATTGAAATTAAGTTTTGCTTTGACAGAAGAAAAGATAATTGGCTACATTATAATGATAATCAAACCACAACTCTTCAAACAATGAACGCATACATGCATTTCTTTAGAAAAAGAGAGGTACAACTCACAAGGTTTTAAATGTACAAAAGTGCTAGCATTCTGATTTCAGAAGACAAATTACGTAACAGTAAACAACACAATATTACGAGTGGCCAAGCACTAGCTGACCAGAAGACAATTTATAACAAGATACACCATACTAAAACCAACAATTTGCAAGTAATGTGATGATTCTTAACCATTCTACAGTATCTCCATTACAGTATGACGCAAAATAGAGCTCTCAGCCAACAAGCGAGGCATTCGAACAATACTGCGACTACAAAGAGGAAGAGCCATGTACTGTACTAACTAATTGACTAATTGATCAGTCCAACGGAGATCTTTCGAGCGCCAAACTATTCAAGGACCATCAATATCGCTACTCTCTAATCAGAATAGGTAAAACAACAAATGGAATTTTCTCTATTCTGCAACCCAGTGTGACACTTCTATTGAGAAATTCAATGCTAAGGTCTGAAAGCGTGCAACATCCAGACACACAAAGTGGCCCTCCAAAATTCCAGTGTGGACAGACAGGACACTTCTATTATTTTTCCTAGAAATGGAAAATGAACACAACATGCTTTCTGTGCAGATCTGTCGCCTTCACGGAACTCGGTGTGGACGATGACGGAACTAAAAAGGAACTACCACAAAGGTGGACTGCAAGTACGTAATCGATAACATATAAAACCGAGTAAGATTGTTTGCACCATTTCTCGGTCCAGAATTGAGAAATTGTACGTACTACAACACCAAAACTAAATCTGTCCAGTGCGGAGCTCAAGCACGGCCCTGATCTCTAAACCCCTGAACCTCCGAATGCTGTGGCTAATCAAAGTGCACATCAGGTAGATCATCCGACAAGCGTGGGCAGAGAACTGTGCAACGATCCAATTCCCCGCAAGTTAACTGAAACCCAAACAACCCACCAACCTCTCACCCAATCTCCGACAGATCGCACCGCGAGACGAGCAACAGGACGGCGCATCGACGGCGCCAGACATACCGGAATCCCCACGGGTCCTCCCCAAAATCAAGACCGAACAGCAGAAGGGAGCGAGCGGCGGCGGTTACCTCCTCGATCGGAGCCAAAAGGGGATGATGAAATTTCAACGACGAGGCGCCTCCTCCGCTGACGCGCCTGCGCCTTCCTAAATCCAACGCGCTTCCTTCGTCTCCTCTCCGGGAATCGCGACGAATCTGCTTCTCCTCCTCCTGGAAAATTCCAATGGGGACGCTTTCGGTTCTCGATTCAGAAAGTCAAAGCGCCAGGTCTGGACTGGAGAAGAGCGGCTCGGTCTCGGGAAGGAAGCGTGTGCGGGCGGGGCTTATATAGGCGGAGACCGGCGGGCGTTGGGAGGGAAACTTCGCTCCTGCTTCTGCCATGGCTGCTCGTGTACCGGCGACTCGCGAAACCAATTTAAGAATAGTAGTCCCATCTCTCTGTGGAAGCGGCTAAATTACCGGGATGCCCCTGGGATGGTGGAGTGGTAGAGTACACCGCGCCGTGCGGGAGCTTTGCTGGTGTGGATACCGAGGTTCGCTTTGAGAAAAGTGGCCACCCTTTTTCTCTGCGGTGGCATGACTGGCATCTGGCACAGCCGGCCGGCCACCGGTACCTCGGGTCAACTGCTGTGGCACGTCTGGCTTGGTGTCCAACGGATTTCATGGCCTTGCTGATTGTTCAACATAGTGGAAATTTCACAAGTCTAGCCGAGTGCAAGCTTAGGGTGGAAAACATAGGAATACTAAACACAGGGATGACACAGGCTTTTCTGTGCTCAGCCGAGGATCGTAGAACACATGAAAATTGCGAGAGCACTCGTTTGGATGAAATGAACATGAAAAATGTCTTGATCTTGCATACTTGAATCTAAAAAAAAGTTGGACCGAATATTAAAATTCCTATGGAATTGAGCCATAGTGATCCATTTCATAGGAATTTGGGCACCACCACTTGTTTGATCTAAAGGCAAAATTACCCCCATTTAGTATTTTACAAGGTTTGATCCAAACAGGTATAACGCATAATAATTTGTCTCTCATAAAATGATACCACACATATGTGTTCCTAAAAAATAATAAAAAAATCAGAATGTTCTAACTCTCAAAACACGCTTTCGATTGGAAATCAATTTCACCTCGGTTTTGATTCTACGAGAACTACGAAAGTAGACCTCGTGTTATTATGTTTCGACATTTTTTTCCTTTCAAAATTGTCATCTAGCAATGAATAAAATTGAATTTGTACTGAAGTTTTCATGTGGCGACTTATAAAATTATTTAGCAATTATGTGTTATTGTCCCCATAACAAAAGACCCACCAAAGGCAAAATGGGGAAATAGTTTCATCTAAGTATCATTTTTTTTGTTCTCTAAATCTGTTTTAAATGCAGCGATTCATGACATTGTCTCTATATTGTGTGTACTTTGTAATTTCCATGCATTGTAATGTCCACTTAGCAAGTTGCCTTTTTCACGAAATAACCTTAAGTGGGTCACCAAACAAGACCACACTGGTCAAGTCTACATGCATGTAAGTATATGAAAGAAAGAAATGTTGTAGAACACGTTGTGATAGGGAGCTGTTGCACAATAAAATTTCTGTAAAGTCAATATGCCTCAAATTTTGTATTTTATAAGGTGTATGTTCTTTTAAAAGCAAGAAATATATCAAAAAGTCATTTTAGCTCCCGATTTCTAGTGATCCCTTTATTTAAAAAAAAAACTATATTTACAATCTTTTTATTTTTTGATGTAGCCAATGATATATCCTACAAGCATGGAAAATTCCTTTTATTATGTTCTACACAAAAATATTCATTTTGAAGATTTGAAAACATGTATACTCGTACAAATTTGTCATTTATATGCAGCTTATAATATAAAGTATTTCAAAATGAAATTTTATAGGCTCGTGGGATACGCCATTTAAAACATGCAAGATTTTTTTTCCGATTTTATAAACTTATAAATATTATTTTTGAATTTTGCAACTAAAAGGATCATTGGAACTAGAGAGCAAGAAATCCCCATTCCAAATATACCATAGACATATACACATAACACCATCACAAAAATATCCATAGAATACCGTATGTAGTCGTGTAGTTTTAAGATTAACGACAACGGAAATGTCGTCGTCCACTTAAAACATCTGTTTTAATAATACAAGTATAATATTAAACCTTAAACCTAGGTTTTTTAACATTAAACCTGGGTTTGTTCCGTGAAAGTACAACTACTCTAACAACGCTAAGAGAAATGTAGCGGCACCTTCCGCGACAACTAGATAGAAAATAATTTTCATGAACGATTACTAAAGTTAAGGGGGTATCACAGTTCACATTAGGATGTCAACTCTTTTGGTGAAGTTAACTATTTAATTAGATATTTAACTTTGAAATAGAACACATATATTCCATTAATTTAATACAAGATTAACTCGTATAGTTGGGTTGTATGTACCTTCCTCCCTTGCCAAATGTGATGTTATACTTGGTGTCGATAGTACATGGTTTTTATTATGACATACAATTTGGTCACTAGATTCCCTTGCGAAGGTACTAACTTGTAATTGTGATTTTACATCATATATAACCCATACTAACGAAGTAGTTCTTTGCTGCATATATAACCCATACTAACGAAGTAATTCTTTGCTGAAGTTCACGAAATTGAATACGATCTATGTAATACTAGAATGGATAGAGTACGCTCTATACTTCCTCCATTTCTTTTTACTCCTCGTATTAAGATTGTCAAAAGTCAAATTTGTTAAAGTTTGACCAATTTTATAGAGAAAAATATCAACATTAGTAATACCAAGTCAATATCATATGATTTACCATGAAATATGTTTTCATATTATACCAATTTAAAATTTAAAATATTGATATTTTGTTCTATAAACTTGATCAAACTTAATAACGTTTGACTTAAGACAATCCTAATACTCGGAGTAAAAAGAAACGGAGGGAGTACCATTATTTGTTAGTTTTAGTGTTGCCCGTAACCAACATGGATGATCTGTAGAAAGACTATTCGCAACAGATTATTCATAGTCAGACAACGGATGGATAACTATCCCCTCGATCGATTTGATAAAAAGAAAAAACTATCCTCTCGATCATGATCAGTTTAAATCAGCCAACGGATAAAGTCAGGTTTGTGCCATGAGCTATCTACTTCGCCTTTGCATCCGGATGAACGGATCTGGTCGTCTCCATACCACATGCATGCATGCGTAATGCGTTGGTTAGTTATTATTTTTGTTGCACGATCGATGATGATGAAACCCAACCAATAGACAAGCTAAAATAATCTCTTGTTGACATCCACTGCATTGCTCCTATTGTTTAGTACTCCATCATCCGTTGGGTACCTAAACAAAGTTAACTCACACGAACGCCAGGCATAAAGTACTCCTAGAACAGTGAGGTGCTTGCACGGTTGCACCAGCAGTTTACACATGGCTCCGCTGGCTTTATTCGGTTCCGGCCGGGAAGGACCTGCAGCTGAGGTTGAGTCCATGGGATGGTACAACGTTTTTTTTTTATGTTACATTTATTTGGAATGTAAATGTTGATATTTTTTTGATAAACTGTCAAAATTTATAAAATTTGATTTTGCAGTAAAATCATTATTGCACTATATTCTTCTAGAAGTACATAACATTTCTCGTGTGCCCGGATCCTAAAGATATAAGATACTTCAGAGCAGATTTTGCTCGGCTACCACCAAAACTATCCCAACTGCAAAATAATTCCTTCCCGAGGGACCTGCAAAAAAGGTTGTCACCGGAAATTTTGGAGATACTTTGGCCACGAAAGTTTATCCCTTCAACAGGATCTTCAATTAAGGTCCGCAAAAACGCACCGCGATACTTCTAATATGAAAATTTTACAGCATGGACTATTTTACAGAATCTAGTTGGGGCCCTTTTTTCTCCCGAAACCTTAAAATGGCGTTTCATTGCGGTTCTGGTCCTTTTGCGGATCTTTGCTAGGGTTTCTCTTTGTTAAGCATCGAAGTGTAGTAATTGTGTCCATTTTTTGTGCTTGTAAATGTTTCGATGCTTTTCTTTTGTACTTCTATATTAAGCTGGATTGGAATACAAAATGAAGCCGCGCGCCTAGAGTTATTGATCTTGGAACAGTTATTTCTCAGTCGTATGAGAAAAAACAACTTGGATGTCAAGATTTGTATGTTATCCTCTTGTAGTAGTACTACTTTTTCTTGGTTGAACTCCCGTTCAAACCGAAAATCGGAAGAAAGGCCAGTTCAACGTTAATTAGCGTCACAAAGATGGCGCATTTCTTTTCCGTCTTTTTCATTTTGTGCCGGCCAGAAGACCGACGCTTCCTCCCTGACCCCGTCGGTGGGCGTACGTCCGCGACAAATACTCCCTCCGTTCAATAATAGATGACTTCCCTTTCTCTATATATGGATGTATCTAGACATGTTTTAGTTTTAGATACATCCATATATAGACAAATGCAATTCATCTATTGTTGAACGGAGGGAGTAGAAACGAATCGAATCCAACCACGCCCGGACGCGCCGAACTCCATTCCCGATTTCGATGTGAAACGGTCTGGGAGCGTACGTGCGTTTGGTGGCTAAAAAAGGGTATACGATGAGCGTGGCATCTGGCTTTGGCGCCGTCCCCATCATGCGCGACTCCACGGCTCCTTGTCTGCCAAGAAATGAGCGACGGAGTCGTACGTGCAAGACCCTGTAGGCCTGCCGCCATGCGAGGGCGAGAGAGAGTGGGTGAACTAGGAAGGATCGATTGACGCAACGATAAGCTTCCCACGTCTCCATCGCGATTCGTGGAGTAAGTCCAACAAAAGCTTCTAGATGCATACGCTCGATCGTTTTCTTTTCTCCTCACTCCACCCAGACCTGCTCTTTTTTGTTGCTCCAGGACAGAGTCTGCTGGTTGAGGGAAGCAAAAACAATGATGAAAGTGCAAAAGATGGCCAACTATAGAGTGATAGAGTGGTCAACTTCAATAGCCTGATATATAACCACCGGGACCACCTCCCATACACGTGTAGCTGTATATATGGAGTTTTAAGGCTGGTGCCAACGCGGGCGAGAGGGAGGGCGCTATCGCCCGGGCCGGGGCGATAGCGGGGCGAGAGGGAGGCGACAGCGGCGGTACCGCCCGCCTGTCGCCCAGGTTGGGGGCGAGAGCGGGACGAGAGGGAGGCGTGAGTCGGGCGGCGCGTTGGCGAGGTGGGGCGAGAGCAGGGCGGTAGCGACGCGGGTCAACGGCTAGTTGACGTGGCGACCTGTGATTCGTCCACGTTAGCTAGCCGTTGAAGTATCCGTTGCAGCCTCGAAAAATTCGAAAAAAATTGCAAAATATTTCAAATTTCATCCACAACCCCCTATAAATACTCCCACCAGGTTTCACTCATTCCACACCCCACTTCATCTCCTCCACTCTCCATTTCCACTCCTCTCGACGCCATGTCTTCGTCCAGCAGCAATTCGAGCGAAGGAATGAAGGGTGATATGATCGGTGCATTCGAGGCGGAGTATGAGGAGGCGATGCTCAACCTCGAGGCGGAGTCAAAACGGACGCGACGTCATCGAGAGTACATCAGGCGTGATCGTCTGGGTACCCACGATCGGCTCTACGACGACTACTTCGCCGACAATTGTGCTTATCCTCCGAATTTCTTTCGGCGAAGGTAGTGAGACGACACCTTTTTCTACGCATTGTGGATAGATTGGGTGAATACTCTCCGTATTTCACCCAAAGAGTTGATGCTCTCAACCGTCCTGGTTTTTCTCCCCTACAAAAGTGTACTGCGGCTTTGCGTTTATTAGCTTATGGAGCCGCTGCAGATACGATAGATGAGTGGCTTAAGCTAGCTAGACAAACTGCATCAGAATGTCTAGAGAGATTCTGTGAAGGCATCATTCACTGTTACGGGGATGAGTTTTGTCGTCGACCAAATGTCGCGGATACTCAGCGTCTATTAGCGAAAGCCGAGGAGCGTGGCTTTCCGGGCATGCTAGGGAGCATCGATTGCATGCATTGGCAGTGGAGGAACTGCCCAGTTGCGCATGCCGATCAATTCACAAGGGGAGACATCAAACACTCTATCATAATCTTAGAAGCCGTTGCGTCGTATGATCGTTGGATCTGGCATGCCTTTTTTGGAGTAGCCGGGTCCAACAACGACATCAATGTACTCAATCAGTCGCCGTTGTTCACTGATGTGCTTAGGGGAGAAGCACCCATAGTGAACTTTACGGTGAATGGACACGAGTACAACAGGGGTTACTACCTTGCCTACGGCATCTACCCCTCCTGGCCGGTGTTCATGAAAGGTGTTACTCTTCCACAAAGTGAAAAGCATCGGCTATTCACTACTGCTCAATCAGCTTGGCGCAAAGATGTCGAGTGTAGCTTTGGAGTGCTGAAGGCTAGGTTCAACATTATAGCAGTTCCGGGACGCTCCTACTCGAGGCGTACTCTTGAGTTGATCATGCGTGCATGTGTTATTCTGCACAATATGATCATCGACGATGGGCGTGGTACCAATTTGGACGACATCTATGAGACAGTTGATTCCAATGTCGGCCCGACGATACACAACAATGCACCACCAAGCCTAGCAGCCAGGATTCAGATGGACAACGAAATGAGAGACTCACCGATGTATACACAGCTCCAACAAGATTTGATTGAGCATGTGTGGGCTAATGCCTAGATTATGTAATTTTTTCAAATTTTTATATAATTTTTTTATTTGTATGTAATTTTTTATTTACAATGTAAGCGGTAACATTTTTAGTTGAATAAAATATTTTTCTTGCATTATTTTGAATGTCTTAACAAAAGCGAGTGAAACAACTTAATCTGAAAAAGAAATGCTGATGTGGAGGAGAGAGAAGTGAGAGCTGACACTATAGCCCGTGCACTGGCACCGTGGGGTGAGAGTGTGGTGAGAGTGGGGTGAGAGTGAGGGTAAAAACTGACGTGGCGAGGCTATAACGGGCGGTGCACTGGCACCAAGACCATGCACACTATGGGTTCGATTCAAGGAAAAAGCTGTCAGATTTAGGAATCGGTAGAGTATTGTTGCACTGTATGAATCCGGTTCTTGTATAGATGGGACCCATCTATAAAGAATAAACACTTTAACTCTTCTCTGTTTGCATGCTGCCAGTCGTGATGTGTAGCTTTGCATGTTGCTCTCATTGGCTAGCAGCAAAGAGTTGGCAGAGAAGAAGCGAATCAAAGTTTTGAATCGCTTTTCCTGTCAGAGCAATTGAATCGATGCTCTGCACTGTGTGGAACCGGCTCAAACTTCTCTTCGAACCGCTTTTGCACCACAGTGTGGTTGGTCTAAGGGCATCTCCTGCGGGAGTGCTCAAATCCCGGACAAAAACGGATGAATATGTCCGTTTGAGCAGTCGTCCGGGAGCAACGGACAAGCGTTATTGGAGGTGCACCCTACGGGTGTGCTTATTTAGACCGGACAGGTGGTTAAAGCTCGACGCCGTTTGTGGCATTCGGGGCGCGGTAGCGTCGCGCTTGAGCCTGCTCGCGCTCCGGTCTGGTTCTGGGCAGCAGTCCAGGACGCGGACCAAGTTGCGGTGGCATCGGAGGCCACGCCCTCAAGAACCACGCGGTTGTCGCACCCGGACTTCTAGAGGATACTCACCGTACGAACTGAACAGTATTTTGGTTGGATTACGGGGCTTAACGGCTCCCGCGTCCCCTTACGGGTAGGCCAGCACTTATGTGCGACAACCAACCGTTACTGTTCATCGTCGATGTAAACTATCCTGTAGAAATCAGGATACTACCATTGACGTACTTCATACCATACACACATGGTACGTCAACGGTTTTGAACAAAAGGATAACACAACATGCCTCTAAGACACAAAAGATTGAAATAAGGTTGCAAAAGGCCTTCACTAAGGCAGAAATAGCAAATACAGTCATCCAGAGGACACATGTCCCAACATAGCATTCATTACATCAGCGGAAGCAATCAAAGGTGTCTGGGTACAGACAAATCCAACAGGCTTAAGAAGCCGGAGAAAATAAAGAAGACGAAGCCCATCCACGTAGGTCCTGGATCCAGCCCTGGTCCAGCTATCTACTCGTCTGCAGTCTCGTCAAACTCCACGAAGTAGCCATCCTGGTGGTCATCGTAGCCGTAGTCGTAGTCTGCGTAAACCACAACCCCAAAGGGGTCAGTACAACAACGTACTGGCAAGCAAGACTCACAGTTCACCAAAGTGTAACCCGTCAACACCAAGCACAGATGCCTTGGGATCAACGGAAGAAAAGGGTATGAAAGATGCTGCAACTGGCTGCACTAACCAACTACAGAACTTGCTACAACTTCTGGGGTAACAGAAAAAGGTAAGATAGCGTATCGTAACCAACTATAGCTAACCACCAAACAAACCCATCCTGGATCTCGCCCCTTATCCAAAGAAGCAATCCGAGGATAACTCACACAGTTGGATTAATGATGGATCAAGTTGTTGTGTCAATAGGTCTATTACTAGTCAGGTTATCATTAGTTAGGTGTAAGTTGTTCTGAGTACTTGTTAGCCAGTACTTTCACCAAGTCAACCATAACCGCGGAAAACACGGCTTCTCGAGAAGATTTATCCCTGCAGGGGTGCACCAATTTGGCCGTACACGTAAGAATAACCCGCCAGATGGGAAGGCCTTTCCCACCAAGCGGGGCACTCAACACAACCCAACTCTTCTTCGCATCAAGCCCAAAGCACCACGTGCTGTGCGTGCGCGGCTAATCGAGCCCCCCGAAGAAAAGGAGGACCCTCATAGCACTGGAAGACCACGCCGCCCTAAATGCCGACTACAAAAGTTCCACCCTGGCCTCGGGTTCGTACCTGCATATGCGTGCATCAAATGGAAATCCCGAACTAAGTGTGGTGATTTGGACGAGATGCGAATCGAATCAAATTGAGGGGGGCGCCCATACACGCTTCCCACATGCGGATAGTGCGCTCATCATGGATCAGTAGACAAGACCCTTTTCCTATTAGGTTCGACACTAGCAGGCCTCAAAACCACGCCGGGCCTCCTGCCGGTGCCTTATCAGCAAATTATTATTACCTCAAATTAACAGGTGTTGTTTAACATCGAGCCCCAGAATATAACAGATATAATAACAGAAAGTAACTGATAACAGACTCGAGCAAAACAACCCTAAGCATGCTAGTAAGACACGGGCCCAAGCAACGGGGTTTTAGGACTGGAGGTGTGGCAATATCAGGGTTTAGGGTATCATGTGATAGGTTCGTAACAGAAACAACTACCACTATGGCTAGCAGAAAAGAACAACGGAAAGTATCGGTAATCAATGTTGAAAGGAACACGATGGTTCATGTGAGTGATAACTTGCCTGCAAACCCAGTAGCCGGGTACTGAGCTAGATCCTCAGAAAGGGTGTCGTAAAGGTCGTCGGTATCAACGTCGTCGTCTATCCGAGAAGAAGCAAACAAACAAGGCAGAAATATAAACAATCATCATCATGGCATAGTGCACAATCAAATATGATGCATGACAAGTTAATAGATGCATCAAAATAAACTAATTGATATGACAACACAATTCTATTTGGACACATATGCAACTTTGAGTTGCATATGAAAAGCCCAAAGATTTTGGTTAGATTATTTGTTTTCCAACTAAACAACAGGTGCTAGTGGTTTAGTATGATGCATGCAAAAGGAAAACAGCAAAATAACAACATTAGAATCAAATTAAGATAGGGTGTAGCAATTTAGAAATTTATTATTAATTTAGGGAATTTTGGGTGCCTTAAAGGTGACACACAAATACTTGTTGTTTTCACCCATTTAAATTGTTCAAAACAAATAACAAAGTTTATATTTGAAAAGAACATCAAATTTTAGTTGGATTACATGTTTCAAATATTGAAATTGGAATTTGGATTATTTAATTATGAATTAAACAATATTAAACAAGTTTTAAATGAATTTAAAACAAGTTTGAATTTAATTGAATTTTTTATTTGTTCAAAACATGAATTTAAACTCACATTTGAAAAGTTCACACTTTGATGGTTTGAAAACATATTTTGCATGTTCAAAAATATTTTATTTTGAGCAAGTTATGATTTTATCAAATTTTAATTGAATTAAACAAGGATTAAAATATTTAGGCAATTTAAATTATTCAAACCAGAAAACAAAAATTATATTTGAATAGGTTATTTAAAATGGTATGAAAAACATATTTTATTTGCATTTATTGGAATTATTATGAATTACTCATGAATTTTAGCAAAATACAATTGATTGATTTGAATTTAAATTTGAATTGCAATTTGAAAGTTCAAAACAGTACACAAATAGGTTATTTGGAAAGATTAGGAAATTTAGATCAGAAAACATATAAACTTTTTAGTTATTGGATTTACAGAGTGAAAGATATTAAAGTTTGAAGTTTTTGATTCAAATCTGCTATTTAAAAAGATTTCGGAAATACAGAAATTCGCGCAGAACTTTTTCTACCGCACTGCTATCTACCCACTGTCGCTGCCGCGTGGGCCAGAGGGGCCAGCGTGGCGCTGCGCGCCCGCGTGGCAGTGGCAGTCACCGACTGGTGGGCCTGCGCGCGGAAGCGAAATAACCAAAAAAGGTTTGCGCGCCGCGGGGTTCGAACCGCGCACCTCGCGCGAAATTCAGAGTGCGTCTACCACTGCGTTGTGCTCGTTCAGTTGACAGGGATACACGCGCAGCCAGGTTAACGTTCAGTCGCAACGTTAACTGAACTTTTGTCTGACGAACGAAAGCTTGCTCGTCTGACGGGAGCGAGGGCTCGCCGGCGTGGAACTGCGACGGTGGCCGTGCGCGAGTGTGTGCTGGATGCAGAGGATGTGCACGGATGCGAGAGGAGGGAGAGAGTTAAGGGAACGGTGGCTCACCACCGTTGGTAGAAGGAGGCAGAGGCGCGGCGACGAGCTGCTGACGGAGGATGACGACGGCGGCCGCGGAGAAGACGTGGACGGCGGCGCGGGTGTGGACGTGCTCCGGTGACGCTGCTGTGTCCGAAACGTAGAGGGAGAAGAGTGCTTTCGGTTTCAGGGGCTAGGTGGGGGAGTGGAGAGTCATGGCACCGTCGCGGTGGCCGGATTCAGAGGGGATTCTCCGGCGAGGTAGCTAGCAGAGAGGGAGATGCGACAGAGAGGAGGGAAGATGGCGGCGTGGCGCGGGGACCTAGGGACTAGGGTTGGCGCCAGGGGTGGTCTGGGGTAGATATAGGGGGTCGCGGTGCTCTCCTGGCCGTCGAGGACGGCCGTACGGCGACGTGGCGGCGCGGATGCGCGCCGTACTCCAGGAAGACGACGAAAAGAACGGCGAAACGGTACGCGCCTCGCTAGGTGGGCTGGGCCTTGCGCGCGCGTAGGCTTAGTGGGTTGGGTTTGTTTATCTGCTGCGCGCGCGCTGCGTTTTGCTTTATTTTTTTTTTGCTCTCTGTTTTTTTTTTGCTGAAAGAGAAATGGGAAGAAAAGGATAGGTTTAATTAATGGAAAAATTTGGAAAAAAATTTGGAGAAGCTCCTTAGCCCAAATACAACCAGTTGGTAACTTTTATTTTCAAAAATTTAAAGGTTTGAATGCTTTTTGAAATTTGAACCAATTTTGGGTGAAATGGTTAATATTAATAATCATTATCAAAACCAATATTGAACATAGGGTAACCCCTAGGTAAAAATAGGCAAATTGAGTTGGTTTGATTTGGTAACAACATGATTTCAAAATGGTTCTGTTTTGGGTGCTTGGATTTGAATTTTTAATTGTGTTTGGAAAATGAATAATTGATTTAAAACCATTATTTTCACAAGTGATCACTATTGAAAAACATGGGACCAAATGATTGTTATCATTTGTGATTTTTATTCAAAATGTTGTAACAGAGCAAGTATGAAACCATTGTTTGAAAAAGGTTTGAATTTGAGTTGTGAAAATAGTGGAAAACAATTGCAATAATTAAGAAACAAATGCAAACAACATGGAATCAATATGATGACATGATGCAAAACTTTAATAAGCATGCAACAAACATTCTAAGTGGATGATTTTCATACTTGGGATGTTACAAAACGCCCCCCCTTGAAGGAATCGCGCCCCGAGATTCCTACTGAGAAATGAAAAGGTCCGGATACTTCTTGCGAAGATCCTCTTCGGTCTCCCACGTTGCCTCTTTATCGGAATGATGCGACCATTGCACTTTCAATAACTTGGTGCTCTTGTTGCGAGTCTTACGCTCGGTCTCATCGAGAATACGAACAGGGTGCTCCTCATAAGATAGATCATCTTGCAGTTCAATGGAATCATGATCAACTGCACGATTTGGATCTTTGAAACACTTCTTGAGCTGTGACACGTGGAACACATCGTGCACCTTGGATAGCTTTTCTGGAAGTTCAAGACGATAAGCATTTTCTGCACGCCTTGAGAGAATGTTGAAAGGACCAATGTATCTTGGTGCAAGTTTTCCTTTCACACCGAAACGATGGGTGCCTCTGAGGGGAGTTACACGGAGATATGCCTTGTCACCAGGTGCATAGATCATATCCCTGTGCTTGCTATCATAATAGCTCTTCTGACGAGACTGAGCAATCCTGAGATTGTCACGAATGATACAAACTTTCTCCTCGGCTTCATTAGTCAGGGCCTAAGAGTGAACGTTCACCAGCTCCAGACCAATTGATTGGACTCCTGCATCTGTGACCATACAGTGCCTCAAATGGTGCCATGCCTAGGCTTGCCTGGTAGCTATTGTTGTAGGAGAATTCAGCATATGGAAGGCAATCCTCCCATTTCATGCCAAAGGAGATACCACATGCTCTGAGCATATCCTCGAGAATCTGATTGACTCTTTCGACTTGCCCCTGAGACTGAGGGTGATAAGCTGTGCTGAACAGAAGTTTGGTGCCCAATGCTTATTGAAAACTCTTCCAGAAATGACAAGTGAAGATACTTCCACGGTCTGAGCTTATTTCCAATGGAACACCATGAAGGGGAACAATCTTTGCTGTGTAGAGCTCTGCTAACTGGCTAGCTGAGATAGTTTCCTTGACAGCAAAGAAATGAGCTACTTTAGTGAGACGATCAATAACAACGAAGATTGCATCGTTGCCCTTTTTGGACTTTGGAAACCCAGTAACGAAGTCCATTTCAATCATGTCCCACTTCCACTCAGGAATTTTCAGAGGTTGGAGTAGACCTGCTGTTTTCTGATGGACTGCCTCAACACGTTGACAAACGTCGCATTCAGAAACGTATTGAGCAATTTCACGTTTCATGCCAGGCCACCAATACAGAGTCTTGAGATACTGGTACATCTTTGTACTTCCAGGGTGGATGGATAGAGGAGTTTCATGAGCCTCCTTGAGAATGATATCTTTGAGACTTTGCACTTGAGGAACTGCAATGCGTCCTTCAAAGAACACAGTTCCTTTATCATCTACTGAGAAGGACTTGAATTTCTCCTTGCCTTCCTTGATGTGCTCAACCATCTTCTTGATTTCAGTATCACGAAGTTGTTCAGAACGAATCTTGTCCTCGAGAGTTGGACTGGCTGTCAAGCTAGCAAGGTAGCCTTGAGGAACAAGACCAAGGTTCAGCTTCTGGAATTCTTCATGAAGTGGAGGTTGGCTTTCCATGATCATGAGATTATTGCAATAGGACTTGCGACTGAGAGCATCGGCCATAACATTAGCCTTGCCTGGAGTGTAAGAAATGGTGAGATCAAAGTCTTTAATCTTTTCAATCCATCTCCTTTGCCTGAGGTTCAGATCTGGCTGAGTGAAGATGTATTTCAGACTCTTATGATCGGAAAAGATTTCAGTTTTGTTACCCAACAAGTACGGTCTCCATTTCTTGAGGGCAAACACAACTGCTGCAAGTTCAAGATCATGTGTGGGATAGTTTTGCTCATGTGGGTTCAACTGACGTGAAGCATAAGCCACAACTTGGCGTTCTTGCATAAGAACTGCTCCTAGACCTTGGAGAGATGCATCACAGAATATCTGGAAAGGTTTGGTAGTATCTGGGCCAACCAGAACTGGGGTGGAAGTGAGTTTAGTCTTCAGGAGATTGAAACTCTCATCACACTGTGGAGTCCAAACGAACTTTTTGTCCTTCTTTGTGAGATCAGTGAGAGGTTTTGCAATCTTGGAGAAGTTTTGGACGAAACGACGGCAATAGCTAGCCAAGCCAAGAAAACTTCTGACTTGCTTCACCGTCTTAGGGGGTTTCCAATCAACAATTGCCTTAACCTTTTCCGGGTCAATGGCTATGCCTTTGGCAGAGATGACATGACCAAGGTAAGCAACTTCTGGAATCCAGAACTCACATTTGGAGAATTTGGCATACAGACGATGCTCGCGAAGTTTCATGAGAGTGAGACGAAGGTGTTCTCCATGCTCTTCCTCGGATTTTGAGTAGACTAGAATATCATCAAGATATACCACAACGAACTTGTCGAGGTATTCATGGAAGACAGAATTCATGAGTCTTGAGAAGGTTGCCGGTGCATTGGTGAGACCAAAGGACATGACGGTGTATTCATATAGACCGTAACGAGTGGTGAAAGCTGTTTTTGGAATATCTTCCTTTCTGATCTTTATCTGATGGTAACCCATCCTCAAGTCCAACTTTGAGAATATTGAGGCTCCAGCAAGTTGATCAAAAAGATCATCGATACGAGGAATTGGATACTTGTTCTTGATGGTTTTCTCGTTGAGAGGACGATAGTCAACCACGAGTCTTTTTGTTTGATCCTTCTTGGCAACAAACAGAGTTGGGCAACCCCAAGCGGAGGAACTAGGCTGAATGTAACCTTTCTCCATGTACATATCGATTTGCTCCTTCAACAATTTCAGTTCAGGAGGAGCTATCTTGTATGGATGCTTAGAGATTGGAGCAGTACCTGGTTCAAGCTCGATCACGAACTCAACTGCTCTGTCCGGAGGCATCCCTGGCAACTCTTCTGGAAAGACGTCAGGGAATTCACAAACCACCGGAACATTTTCAAGCAGAGGTAGAGGTTTAGCATCCAGGGTGTACAGCTGAACAGAACTTGATTCACTTGGAGAATAGACTATCTGGCCGGAAGGGTGGAACAGAGTTATTGACTTCTTAGCACAATCAATCGTAGCTTTATTTGCCTTCAACCAATCCATGCCAAGGATGACATCAATGTCAGAATTGCCAAGCAGAATGAGGGAAGCAAGGAATATGTGACCTCCAATTAAGATCTGATTCTCATGACTGATCTTGGAAGTTTGCATAGTTGCTCCAGGGGAGTTTACTACTAGCGGGGAACCCAAACCAACAAAAGGTAGCTTAACTGCTGTCGCAAAGATCTTTGACACGAACGAATGCGATGCTCCGGTATCAAACAACACTTTAGCTGGGTTAGAGTTTACGGGGAATGTACCGAGAACGACGTCAGCAGCTTCCTCAGCTTTGTCGGCCTTGATATGATTCACCCTCGCGGTCCTCCCGACAGGCCTGTTGTTGGAGTTGAAGGCTTTAGCCGGGGGAGCACGAACCATTGCCTGGTTGGTGTTGGGGCGAGGAGGTGGTGGAGGTAGCTGCCTCTGAGTGCACTTATCAGCGTAGTGCCCAGTCTCCTTGCACTTGAAGCAAGTGACGACACGAGGAGGACCTGGCCTTGGCTGCCCCATTGGAAACCTCTGACCCTGCATCTGAGATGGGTTGGGTGGGCGGGGACCAAAGCCTGGAGAAGCTTGGGCATTTGGAGCCCTAGTGACAGCACTGTTTGGCACCCAGATGCGGCGCTTCTGCGGAGGGGTGGTCATGTTGGAGGAGGAACCACCCTCACGCGAGTGCTTGCGCGACTCTTCGAACGCCTTGCGCCCATTCTCCTCATTGAGCGCTGTGTTCACGAGCTCCACGAAGTCCTTGCACTTGATGTTGGTGAGAGCGTACTTCAGTTCCGGGTTAAAACCTCGGCGGAACCTTGCCATCTTCTTGGCTTCAGTGGACACCTCGTCATCGGCGTATCGAGCGAGACGATTGAACTCGTTCTGGTAGCCGAGGACGTCCAGCTTGCCCTGTTTGAGAGAGCAGAATTCCTCACGCATCCTTTCCATGAGACCATCTGGGATGTGGTGCTTCAGGAAGGCATCCTTGAAACATCCCCATGTGATAGGATAGCCAGCTCTCATGGTCTGGTAGTTCTCCCACCAGGTAGCTGCCTGACCCTTCAGTAGGTAGGTGGCATACTTGACCTTATCTTCCTCAGCAACATGAGAAATCTCCAGAGCCCTGTTCATCTCCCTGATCCAGTCATCAGCATCGAGAGGCTCACGTGTTGCCACGAAAGCTCTCGGCCCCATGCTCAGAAACTCCTTGATGCTGACTCGCGGAGCATTCTGGTTGTTGTGCTGGTTAGCCTGGATCTGGGCCATCTGAGCCACGACCTGAGTCATCTGAGTCAACAGCTCCGTGAGCGGAGGTGGTTCAGGCACGGTGTTCCTGGTTGGAGGCATCCTGAACAGAAATGCATTTTAGCACAATAACAGCAAAGGATAGACTTGGTAACCGAAAGAGAGATTATTCCGACGCATGAATAGATAACCAACAGGTACATCATCACATGTTCAAATACATCAGAATATCCAACAGACCAATACATGGTTCGAATGCCACAGGATAACTAAACATAGCTAGAAACAGTTACATCGATACTCCCATGCTCATCACGCAGGACGGCGGCGAGTAGTACGACGAGAGATACGGTGAGGAGGAATCCCCCGGAAGTAGGTATGACGACGATCTACGTAGAGCGGGACTGCTCTGAGAGCAACTCTCGGTGTGGTGAAGTAGAAAGCGTCGTCTCCCTGTGCTCCATAGCGGGGAATCCCTGTGTAACCAGCTCCAAGGTCGAGAAGTGGGCCTCTGATCGGCTCGTAACCTCCAGCATCTGGCAGCGGTAACCCAGCTGTCTGAACGATACGTGCAAAGCGCTCGTCTCCAACAAAGTATGTGGTGTACGTCGCCAGACGAGTGAGAGCAAGGTGGAGCTGCTCCCTGACTGAGGCTAACTCCTGAGAAAGTGTGGAAGCAACTGCGTCACTGTGCCTCACGAACTGGGCAGTGGTGTGCAGCCTGGAGCTATCAGACTCGTAGGTATCCAGGTTGCTGTGGAGAGTGAAGTGAACTCCCGCCGACGTGATGTAACCACGGGGGATGTGACGATAGATAGAATCGTCAAACCCCCAGTAGTCAGCACGGAGGACGGTGAGACTCACGTAAGCGGCCTGCTGCACAGCCATATCCACTGTGGAACCTACTGCCTCGTAGGGGTGGACAACGCTCCTGCCATCATCCGACAGAATGTAGACGATAGCCCGGTAGCAAGTCTGGTCAAACTCTCGCTGCTGCTCGTAGACCTGGTACTCTGGTGCCCAATGGAACCCCAGATAGGTAACCATGTCTCTCAGCATCTCCGGATAACCGGCGGTGCTCTCAAAGCGAGTCATCCGAACCACCTGCGGGTAGAACCTGAGATCCATCTGCAGATGATTTGGGAGGTTTTGATTAGACTCCGGTAGAAGAAATGAAGTGGAAAACAACGGCAAGGTTTCAACGGACGAAAGGTTCTTTAGAAGAACAGGATATCGAAGCAACATCGGGAAAACGAGACCAAAAGTCCTGAGGTACTAAGGAGAACCCAAAACACGTGAAATCCTAACTTGAAAGTTTAGGTGCGAACAGAAAACAACGTTGCACTTCCTTACCAGAAAAGGGTGGGTGGGTGGGGAAAGAAGAAAAATGGCAGAATTCCTACTCTCACGCTTCATTTTTCCTATATAGCTACAAAATAGTTTCTAGACTCAACTGCGACCAGTAAAAGGGATCCTACAGGCAGACAGGCTCTGATACCATTTGTCGCACCCGGACTTCTAGAGGATACTCACCGTACGAACTGAACAGTATTTTGGTTGGATTACGGGGCTTAACGGCTCCCGCGTCCCCTTACGGGTAGGCCAGCACTTATGTGCGACAACCAACCGTTACTGTTCATCGTCGATGTAAACTATCCTGCAGAAATCAGGATACTACCATTGACGTACTTCATACCATACACACATGGTACGTCAACGGTTTTGAACAAAAGGATAACACAACATGCCTCTAAGACACAAAAGATTGAAATAAGGTTGCAAAAGGCCTTCACTAAGGCAGAAATAGCAAATACAGTCATCCAGAGGACACATGTCCCAACATAGCATTCATTACATCAGCGGAAGCAATCAAAGGTGTCTGGGTACAGACAAATCCAACAGGCTTAAGAAGCCGGAGAAAATAAAGAAGACGAAGCCCATCCACGTAGGTCCTGGATCCAGCCCTGGTCCAGCTATCTACTCGTCTGCAGTCTCGTCAAACTCCACGAAGTAGCCATCCTGGTGGTCATCGTAGCCGTAGTCGTAGTCTGCGTAAACCACAACCCCAAAGGGGTCAGTACAACAACGTACTGGCAAGCAAGACTCACAGTTCACCAAAGTGTAACCCGTCAACACCAAGCACAGATGCCTTGGGATCAACGGAAGAAAAAGGTATGAAAGATGCTGCAACTGGCTGCACTAACCAACTACAGAACTTGCTACAACTTCTGGGGTAACAGAAAAAGGTAAGATAGTGTATCGTAACCAACTATAGCTAACCACCAAACAAACCCATCCTGGATCTCGCCCCTTATCCAAAGAAGCAATCCGAGGATAACTCACACAGTTGGATTAATGATGGATCAAGTTGTTGTGTCAATAGGTCTATTACTAGTCAGGTTATCATTAGTTAGGTGTAAGTTGTTCTGAGTACTTGTTAGCCAGTACTTTCACCAAGTCAACCATAACCGCGGAAAACACGGCTTCTCGAGAAGATTTATCCCTGCAGGGGTGCACCAATTTGGCCGTACACGTAAGAATAACCCGCCAGATGGGAAGGCCTTTCCCACCAAGCGGGGCACTCAACACAACCCAACTCTTCTTCGCATCAAGCCCAAAGCACCACGTGCTGTGCGTGCGCGGCTAATCGAGCCCCCCGAAGAAAAGGAGGACCCTCATAGCACTGGAAGACCACGCCGCCCTAAATGCCGACTACAAAAGTTCCACCCTGGCCTCGGGTTCGTACCTGCATATGCGTGCATCAAATGGAAAGCCCGAACTAAGTGTGGTGATTTGGACGAGATGCGAATCGAATCAAATTGAGGGGGGCGCCCATACACGCTTCCCACATGCGGATAGTGCGCTCATCATGGATCAGTAGACAAGACCCTTTTCCTATTAGGGTCGACACTAGCAGGCCTCAAAACCACGCCGGGCCTCCTGCCGGTGCCTTATCAGCAAATTATTATTACCTCAAATTAACAGGTGTTGTTTAACATCGATCCCCAGAATATAACAGATATAATAACAGAAAGTAACTGATAACAGACTCGAGCAAAACAACGCTAAGCATGCTAGTAAGACACGGGCCCAAGCAACGGGGTTTTAGGACTGGAGGTGTGGCAATATCAGGGTTTAGGGTATCATGTGATAGGTTCGTAACAGAAACAACTACCACTATGGCTAGCAGAAAAGAACAACGGAAAGTATCGGTAATCAATGTTGAAAGGAACACGATGGTTCATGTGAGTGATAACTTGCCTGCAAACCCAGTAGCCGGGTACTGAGCTAGATCCTCAGAAAGGGTGTCGTAAAGGTCGTCGGTATCAACGTCGTCGTCTATCCGAGAAGAAGAAAACAAACAAGGCAGAAATATAAACAATCATCATCATGGCATAGTGCACAATCAAATATGATGCATGACAAGTTAATAGATGCATCAAAATAAACTAATTGATATGACAACACAATTTAATTTGGACACATATGCAACTTTGAGTTGCATATGAAAAGCCCAAAGATTTTGGTTAGATTATTTGTTTTCCAACTAAACAACAGGTGCTAGTGGTTTAGTATGATGCATGCAAAAGGAAAACAGCAAAATAACAACATTAGAATCAAATTAAGATAGGGTGTAGCAATTTAGAATTTTATTATTAATTTAGGGAATTTTGGGTGCCTTAAAGGTGACACACAAATACTTGTTGTTTTCACCCATTTAAATTGTTCAAAACAAATAACAAAGTTTATATTTGAAAAGAACATCAAATTTTAGTTGGATTACATGTTTCAAATATTGAAATTGGAATTTGGATTATTTAATTATGAATTAAACAATATTAAACAAGTTTTAAATGAATTTAAAACAAGTTTGAATTTAATTGAATTTTTTATTTGTTCAAAACATGAATTCAAACTCACATTTGAAAAGTTCACACTTTGATGGTTTGAAAACATATTTTGCATGTTCAAAAATATTTTATTTTGAGCAAGTTATGATTTTATCAAATTTTAATTGAATTAAACAAGGATTAAAATATTTAGGCAATTTAAATTATTCAAACCAGAAAACAAAAATTATATTTGAATAGGTTATTTAAAATGGTATGAAAAACATATTTTATTTGCATTTATTGGAATTATTATGAATTACTTATGAATTTTAGCAAAATACAATTGATTGATTTGAATTTAAATTTGAATTGCAATTTGAAAGTTCAAAACAGTACACAAATAGGTTATTTGGAAAGATTAGGAAATTTGGATCAGAAAACATATAAACTTTTTAGTTATTGGATTTACAGAGTGAAAGATATTAAAGTTTGAAGTTTTTGATTCAAATCTGCTATTTAAAAAGATTTCGGAAATACAGAAATTCGCGCAGAACTTTTTCTACCGCACTGCTATCTACCCATTGTCGCTGCCGCGTGGGCCAGAGGGGCCAGCGTGGCGCTGCGCGCCCGCGTGGCAGTGGCAGTCACCGACTGGTGGGCCTGCGCGCGGAAGCGAAATAACCAAAAAAGGTTTGCGCGCCGCGGGGTTCGAACCGCGCACCTCGCGCGAAATTCAGAGTGCGTCTACCACTGCGCTGTGCTCGTTCAGTTGACAGGGATACACGCGCAGCCAGGTTAACGTTCAGTCGCAACGTTAACTGAACTTTTGTCTGACGAACGAAAGCTTGCTCGTCTGACGGGAGCGAGGGCTCGCCGGCGTGGAACTGCGACGGTGGCCGTGCGCGAGTGTGTGCTGGATGCAGAGGATGTGCACGGATGCGAGAGGAGGGAGAGAGTGAAGGGAACGGTGGCTCACCACCGTTGGTAGAAGGAGGCAGAGGCGCGGCGACGAGCTGCTGACGGAGGATGACGACGGCGGCCGCAGAGAAGACGTGGACGGCGGCGCGGGTGTGGACGTGCTCCGGTGACGCTGCTGTGTCCGAAACGTAGAGGGAGAAGAGTGCTTTCGGTCTCAGGGGCTAGGTGGGGGAGTGGAGAGTCATGGCGCCGTCGCGGTGGCCGGATTCAGACGGGATTCTCCGGCGAGGTAGCTAGCAGAGAGGGAGATGCGACAGAGAGGAAGGAAGATGGCGGCGCGGCGTGGGGAGCGAGGACCTAGGGACTAGGGTTGGCACCAGGGGTGGTCTGGGGTAGATATAGGGGGTCGCGGTGCTCTCCTGGCCGTCGAGGACGGCCGTACGGCGACTTGGCGGCGCGGATGCGCGCCGTACTCCAGGAAGACGACGAAAAGAACGGCGAAACGGTACGCGCCTCGCTAGGTGGGCTGGGCCTTGCGCGCGCGTAGGCTTAGTGGGTTGGGTTTGTTTATCTGCTGCGCGCGCGCTGCGTTTTGCTTTTTTTTTTTTTTTTGCTCTCTGTTTTTTTTTTGCTGAAAGAGAAATGGGAAGAAAAGGATAGGTTTAATTAATGGAAAAATTTGGAGAAGCTCCTTAGCCCAAATACAACCAGTTGGTAACTTTTATTTTCAAAAATTTAAAGGTTTGAATGCTTTTTGAAATTTGAACCAATTTTGGGTGAAATGGTTAATATTAATAATCATTATCAAAACCAATATTGAACATAGGGTAACCCCTAGGTAAAAATAGGCAAATTGAGTTGGTTTGATTTGGTAACAACATGATTTCAAAATGGTTCTGTTTTGGGTGCTTGGATTTGAATTTTTAATTGTGTTTGGAAAATGAATAATTGATTTAAAACCATTATTTTCACAAGTGATCACTATTGAAAAACATGGGACCAAATGATTGTTATCATTTGTGATTTTTATTCAAAATGTTGTAACAGAGCAAGTATGAAACCATTGTTTGAAAAAGGTTTGAATTTGAGTTGTGAAAACAGTGGAAAACAATTGCAATAATTAAGAAACAAATGCAAACAACATGGAATCAATATGATGACATGATGCAAAACTTTAATAAGCATGCAACAAATATTCTAAGTGGATGATTTTCATACTTGGGATGTTACAGCGGTCGGCATCGGAGGCCACGCCGTGGACGGCTGCGGCGAGTTCATCGTGGCCGGCGAGGAAGGCAGCATCGACGCGCTCCGCTGCGCCGCGTGCAGCTGCCACCGCAGGGAGTCCGACTTCCCCGCCGCCGCTCGTGCTCCGGTCGACATCTGCGCCCCGCGGACGCTCCGCTCGCGCTCCGGTCGACATCTGCACCCGCGGCCGCTCCGCTCCGGCTGAGCAGCATGTCCCTGGGCGCCGGCCCGTCAGGTGCCCGATGCAGTAGTCCAGGAGCCCGACGGGAACACCGGGGAGTCGATACCGGCCACGGCCGCGGGGGACGCCGGGGAGGAGCCGCCGCCCGCCATGGTGATGAACAGCAAACGCCGACGGGCGGCCACGGGTGGCGACGGGCGGCGCGGTTGGGCGGCCACGGGCAGCGACGGGCGGCGCGGTTGGGTGGCGACGGGCGGCCACGGGCGGCGCGGTTGGGCGGCCACGGGCAGCGCAGTTGGGAGGCCACGGGCGGCCACAGGCGGCGGCTCGGTTGAGTCTTCCAGCTCCAGCTCAAGCGACAAGGCCGGGATCGAGCGTGGCGGCAGCAAGAAAAGGAGAGAGAGGGGATGGTTGGTGGAGAGAGACTGGCATGTGGGGCTGCCGTGGTTTGGAGATGAATGAGACGGACGGAACTGACAACTTCGGTGTCCGGGGGCTGCTCATTTCTGGACCAAATTTGGTCTGGTTTTGAGCAGCCACGGACAAAAAACGGGCGAAGGCCAGAGATGAGCAGCCCCGTAGGGGCCTCGTTTTGTCCGATCTGCTCAAATCCGGCGTGTCCAGGGCAATTGAGCAGCCCGCAGGAGATGGCCTAAATGAATTCGCAGGATCACTATTTGTAGCACACGCCCGTGACTCCACGCATCACACACGCAGAGTCTGCCTCGCGTTTGTTCTTCTCGGTCGCTCCCAAAATTCTACTCTCTCAGTTCCGAATTAGAAGATGTTTTACATTTTTTTTTCTGAATCACATATATCTAGACGTATATCAGTGTGTTGATTCTCATGTGCTGGTAGCGCCAAACCACGTGGTTGCAGCCGCCGGCAGCGTCCCGGGACAACAAGCTCTTGCGGTGGACAAAGGGCGTCAGGTTGGTGCTGCTCCGATGCGCAGCATGTTGCTGCGCCTCCGGTCGGTAAAGCTTCGGGGGTGGTACAAGCGGGGCAAGTTGTTGCTGCTGCTCCTATTGCTCCTCTTCAACAGCAAGTTGATGCAATGTCTCGGGATGATCAAGGTAGACAAGTGGTCTTTGCGGATCATTTATCCGAAGCTTTGAAAAAGGCAAAAAAGACAAATAAAAAGTATGTTTTCAGTGTGGTCTGTCGGGACACTTGCTTAGGGATTGTTCGACGGTCATATGTGTAATCTACGAAGGCCCCGAGCATTCTCATGGTCCATGTTCACCTTAGAAGACTAGATAGATAGGTCTTCTATTTTTACCTGGCTGATTTTCACTCACTTTATGTGATCCTTTATGTGATCCGTGGTTGTAATAAGTTGCTACCCTACACACTTTTCACTACACTTTATTTCTTTTAATATAAAATGCAAACCGTGTGCATCGTTCTGATGCAGAGGCTGGAGCTTTGCACCCGTTTAAAAAAAAATCGTTACTTTCTGCACCCAAGCCGCAATTAATTACATATGGTTATGCCGATGAGGAGTCGATCTTTTTGGGTATGTCACATTCAGAATTTTATCACCCAAAGTTAATCAACAATCGTTTGGCTTCATCGGTAGTCACGGGTGGTGAGACGAGTATTCCTCAGATTATTTCTCAAGATTAGTGCCGACGGATCAGTTTTAGTGGAATGTTCGCCATGCTGACCAAAACATTTTTTTTAAGGTGTAGTTACATTCAAGGCATGAGTTGGAAAGGATGCAGATTTTTGGCACTTGTCGTGTGCTAGTAGCACTTCTAAGATAACCATAGACAACTGGACAAAGAAGATTTAGCTGATGGATACACTTCCGGAGATTTGGGTGGGAGTCTCTGGTATTCCCGAAGATCATATTGGTGACTATCTTGCTCTTTGGACGGTGAGGTTTCTGTTCGGGAAGACTTTGAAAATTGAAATGGCCTACACTAGAGAGCATAAGGTGCTTAGAATTCTCATTGGTTGTCTGAACTATACTAAAATCCCTCTCACTTCTCCTATGTTCATCAAAGTTGGGATGTATGAGCTCTCTTTTGAGGTGGAGGGAGAGGAAAATTATTCTGGAAAGGATGTGGTCATGAGTGAATGTCAGCGGGATAAGGACGAGGATGATGATCTAGGGGATAACTTTTAAGAAGCACTGGATAAGGAGGCTAGCCAAAAAAGGACCGAGGCCGAGGCTCATGGTTCGGAGTCGGATGTTGATCCAATGATCGAACACGGCGATGGTGAAAATGGTAATCACATGTAGCGGGACACAGTTCCAAAACTGACAGGGGATGTGTTCTCACCTCTTGTTTGTCTGTCGCACCCGGACTTCTAGAGGATACTTGCAGTTCCGTTGAACAGTAGATGATTGGATTACGGGGCTTACCGGCACCCGCATCTCTTACGAGTAGGTCAACACACGTATATGTGACAACCAACCCCTACTGTTCATCGTCTACGTAAACCATCCCATAGAAATCAGGATACTACCATTGACGTACTTCATACCATACACACATGGTACGTCAACGGCGTTTAACAGAATGATAGCACAACATATCTCTAAGACACAAATAAATAGAAATAAGTTGCAAATAGCTCTCACTAGAGCAGAGATAGCAAATACAATCATCCAGAGGACACATGTCCCAACATATCATCATTACATCTCAGCGGAAGCATTCAAAGGTCTGAGTACAGACAAAATCCAGATAGGCTTAAGAAGCCGGGAATGAAAAGAAAACGGAGCCCATCCACGTAGTCTCGGATCCTGCCCAGGTCCGCTATCTACTCGTCAGCAGCCTCGTCAAACTCCACGTAGTAGCCGTCACGGGGATACTCGTAAGCGTAGTCTGCGGAAACCACAGCCCCAAAGGGGTCAGTACATAAACGTACTGGCAAGCAAGACTCACAGTTCACCAAAGTGTAACCCGTCAACACCAAGCACAGATGCCTTGGGTTCAACGGAAGAAAAGGGGATACAAAAGATGCGGCAACTGGCTGCACTAACCAACTACAGAACATGATACAACTTCCGGCTAACAGAAAGAAGATAAGATAGCGTATCGTAACCAACTATAAGTAACTCCAAACAAAACCCATCCTGGATCTCGCCCCTTATCCAAAGAAGCAATCCGAGGATAACTCACACAGTTGGATTAATGATGGATCAAGTTATTGTGGCAATAAAACTATTACTAGTCAAGTTATCATTAGTTAGGTGTAAGTTGTTCTGAGTACTTGTTAGCCAGTACTTTCACCAAGTCAACCATAACCGCGGAAAACACGGCTTCTCGAGAAGATTTATCCCTGCAGGGGTGCACCAATTTGGCCGTACACGTAAGAATATCCCGCCAGACGGGAATCAAACCCACCAAGCGAGGCACTCTACACAACTCAACTCTTCTTCGCATCAAGCCCAAAGCACCACGTGCTGTGTGTGCGCGGCTAATCGAGCCCCACAAAGAAAAGGGGACCCTCATAGCACTCTAAGACCACGCCGTCCTAAATGCCGACTACAAAAGTTCCACCCTGGCCTCGGGTTCGTACCTGCATATGAGTGCATCAAATGGAAAGCCTGAACTAAGTGTGGCGATTTGGACGAGATGCGAATCGAATCAAATTGAGGGGGGCGCCCATACACGCTTCCCACATGCGGTTAGTGCGCTCATCATAGATCAGTAGACAAGACCCTTTTCCTAATTAGGGTCGACACTAGCAGGCCTCAAAACCACACCGGGCCTCCTGCCGGTGCCTTATCAGCAAATTATTATTACCTCAAAAATTAACATGTTGTTGTTTAACATCGAGCCCCAGAACATGATAGAAATATAGTAACAGAAAGTAACGGGTAACAGACTCGAGCAGAAACAACCCTAAGCATGCTAGTAAGACACGGGCAACAAGCAAAGGGGTTATAGGTGTGGAGGTGAGGCTATATCAGGTTTACAGGATAACATATGATAGGTTCGTAACAGAAGCAACGATTCAAAAGGCTAGCAGAAATAGACAACGGAAAGTATCGGTAACCAATGTTGAAAGGAACACAATGGTTCATGTGAGTGAATACTTGCCTGCAAACTCAGCAGCCTGGTACTGAGCTAGATCCTCAGAAGGGGTGTCGTAAACCTCGTCTGTCTCAACATCGTCGTCTATCCGAGAAGAAGCAAACAAACAACGCAAAGAGATAAACAATCAATAACATGGCATAGTGCACAATCATGGGATGATGCATGACAATTTAATTTATGCATCAAAATAAACTAGTTGACATGGTAACAACATGATTAAATGGACCCACATGCAATTTGAGTTGCATATGAAAAGCCCATGAATTATGGTTGAAACAATTGTTTTACAACTAACCAACAGGTGAAAGTGGTTTAGTATGATGCATGGATGAGTAAAACAGCAAAATAACAACAATAGAACCAATTGGAAGTAAGGTTTACCAATTTAGAAATTTATTTATTAAGTTACGGAATTTTTGGTTCCTTAAAGGGGTTACACAATTAGTTGTTGTTTTCACCAATTTAAATTGTTCAAAACAATTAACAAAATTCATATTTGAAAAGAACACAAAATTTTAGGTGGATTACATGTTTCAATTATTGAAAAAGGAATTAGGATGAATTTATTATGAATTAAACAAGATTAAACAAGTTTTAAATGAATTTAAAACAAGTATGAATATTATTTGAATTTTATTTGTTCCAAACATAAATTCAAATTCATATTTGAAAATTTTATACTTTTCTAGTTTGAAAACATATTTTATATGTTCAAAAATAAGTTAATTTGAGCAAGTTATGAATTTAGCAAATTTAAATGATTTAAACAAGGTTTAAATTATTTAAGCAATTTTAATTATTCAAACCATGAAACAAAATTTATATTTGAAAAGGTGGGTTTAAATAGCATGGAAAACATATTTTATTTATGTTATTTGGATTAAGTATGAAATAGTTATGCAATTAATCAAATTTCAAATGAATTGTTTGAATTTGAAATTTGATTGCATTTGAAATATTCAAAACAGGATACAAATGTTATAAACAGGTAGAGAAATAAATTTGGTTCAACAAACATATTTTATTCATTTTATTTGGAGTTATAATTTAAAAGTTATTCACATTTTAAAGTTGAGGACCAAACTGTAAAAGAAAAAGGATTTAAATTGAAAAAGGAAAACTGGGCAGAACGTTTTTCACTGCGCAGTGGCCTAACCTGGGCCACTGCCAGCGGGCCCTGGCCAGCGCGGCGCTGCGTGGCAGCACGCGTGGCCACCCAGGTCACAGACAGGTGGGCCACGGGCTAGGGAAATAATTCCCAAAAAGTTGTGGCGCGCAGGGCTCGAACCCTGGACCTGGCGCGAGCGAGGGAGCAGTGCTGCCACTGCGGTAAGCGATTCGTTTCTGTCAGTCTAAGCTACGCAGCCAAGTTGAGGTTCAGCTTCGTGCTTAACTGATTTTTTAACAGCGCGCGCGTTGTCTGAACTTTCGACAGGGAAAACGACGGTGGCCGGCGGCGATCAACGCTGCCGCAGCGATGCTGGAGTGGTGCGTGTGCTTGCGCGTGCTGGTGTGCATCGTGCAGAGGAGGAGAGGGAGGAAGGTGGACACGAGGTGATGCTCACCCTCGGCGTAGGGGTTGCAGAGGCCCGAGGAAGAACTCCGGCGACGACAGCTCGATGATGGCGGCGGCGTTGTGGTGACTCCGGGACGTCGAGGGGGTGTCGATGAGCTTGAGGACGGTGCGGCGGTTTGATCCCCGCGGTCAGCCCGAGGGGAGAGTGAGCAGAACGTCGGCGATGTCCATGGATTCAGACGGTGGATCTCCGGTGAGGTTGCAGAGGTGGGGAAATGCGGCAGAGAGAGGGAGATCGACGGCGGCGCGAGGGAGGTAGGGCAGACCTAGGGTTAGGGCAGCTCGGGGACCTAGGGGGTAGGTCTTATAGGGGGTAGGGGCTGTTCACGGCCGTTCCCGCGCGACGGCGTCGACGTGGCGCCGGTGGATGAGCTGCCGTACACAAAGAAGAAGAGGGAGGGGGTACGAAGGGGTACCGGGCCGAGCGGGGAAGAAAAGTGGGCTGGGCCGTGCTGCTTCCCCCCCTCTGTGAGCGTTTTTCCTTTTTATATTTTGTTTTGTTATTTTTTTTTTTTTTGCAGAAATGAAATAGGAAGAGTTAGATGAGTTTTGGGTTTAGGAAAATTAGGCAAAAAAAATTATATTACTTATTTATGTTAACAACACAAAGTGCACTTTTGTTTGCTCAAAAAGATTTGAATTTTTGGTGTTGTTTGAAATTTGATTCCAATTTAAATGATTTTGAGAGTAAGTGATTATTGCAAACAAAATTTAAATAGGGTGAACAATAGATTAAAATGGAACAAATGTTTAGAATTGTTGTATAATTATCATTAATTCCAAAAGGTTGCTGTTTGTAAATTGCAATTGGATTTGAATTTTGAATGCAATTTGTATTATGTGGATTATTAAAGAACAATTTAATAGTTGAGCTTTTTATTTTTCATGGAAACAATTTGGATGTTTTATTTGAACCTTTTATTTGGAAAGTTGTAACATAACAAGTATGAACAAAACATTTGAATGTTGTTTGAATTTCAATTGTGAAAACAAATAAAAACAGATGCAAACAAATAGGAAACAAATGCAATGAGTATGATGACATGATGCAAAACTTTAATAAAACAAGAAACAAACATTCTAAATGGAAGTTTTCATACTTGGGATGTTACAAAACGCCCCCCTTGAAGGAATCGCGCCCCGAGATTCCTTACTGAGAAGAGAAAAGGTCTGGATACTTCTTGCGAAGATCCTCTTCGGTCTCCCACGTTGCCTCTTTATCGGAATGATGGGACCACTGCACTTTCAAGAACTTGGTGCTCTTGTTGCGAGTCTTACGCTCGGTCTCATCGAGAATACGAACAGGGTGCTCCTCATAAGAGAGATCATCTTGCAGTTCAATGGAATCATGATCAACTGCACGATCTGGATCTTTGAAACACTTCTTGAGCTGTGACACGTGAAACACATCGTGCACCTTGGATAGTTTTTCTGGAAGTTCAAGACGATAGGCATTTTCCGCACGCCTTGAGAGAATGTTGAAAGGACCAATGTATCTTGGTGCAAGCTTTCCTTTCACACCGAAACGATGAGTGCCTCTGAGAGGAGTTACACGGAGATATGCTTTGTCACCAGGTGCATATATCATATCCCTGTGCTTGCTGTCATAGTAGCTTTTCTGACGAGACTGAGCAATCTTGAGATTGTCACGAATGATGCGAACTTTCTCTTCGGCTTCCTTAACAATGGCAGGGCCTAAGAGTGAACGTTCACCAGCTCCAGACCAATTGATTGGACTCCTGCATCTGCGGCCATAGAGAACTTCAAATGGTGCCATGCCTAGGCTTGCCTGGAAGCTGTTGTTGTAGGAGAATTCAGCATATGGAAGGCATTCCTCCCATTTCATGCCAAAAGAGATACCACATGCTCTGAGCATATCCTCGAGAATCTGATTGACTCTTTCGACTTGCCCTTGAGACTGAGGGTGATAAGCTGTGCTGAACAGAAGTTTGGTGCTCAATGCTTCTTGAAAGCTTTTCCAGAAATGAGAAGTGAATATGCTTCCACGGTCTGAGCTTATTTCCAATGGAACACCATGAAGAGGAACAATCTTTGCTGTGTAGAGCTCTGCTAACTGGCTAGCTGAGATTGTTTCTTTGACAGCAAAGAAGTGAGCTACTTTAGTGAGACGATCAATAACAACGAAGATTGCATCGTTGCCCTTCTTGGACTTTGGAAAACCAGTGACGAAGTCCATTTCAATCATGTCCCACTTCCACTCAGGAATTTTCAGAGGTTGGAGAAGACCGGTTGTTTTCTGATGGACTGCCTTAACACGTTGACAAACGTCACATTCAGAAACGTATTGAGCAATTTCACGTTTCATGCCAGGCCACCAATACAGAGTCTTAAGATCCTGGTACATCTTTGTACTTCCAGGGTGGATGGAGAGAGGAGTTTCATGAGCCTCCTTGAGAATGATATCTTTGAGACTTTGAACTTGAGGAACTACAATGCGTCTTTCGAAGAACACAGTTCCCTTGTCATCAATTGAGAAGGACTTAAATTTCTCCTTGCCTTCTTTGATGTGTTCTACCATCTTCTTGACTTCAGCATCACGAAGTTGTTCAGAACGAATCTTGTCCTCGAGAGTTGGACTGGCTGTCAAGTTTGCAAGATAGCCTTGAGAAACAAGACCAAGGTTCAGCTTCTGGAATTCTTCATGAAGAGGAGGTTGGCTTTCCATGATCATGAGATTATTGCAATATGACTTGCGACTGAGAGCATCGGCCATAACATTAGCCTTGCCTGGAGTGTAAGAAATGGTGAGATCAAAGTCTTTAATCTTTTCAATCCATCTCCTTTGCCTGAGGTTTAGATCTGGTTGAGTGAAGATGTATTTCAGACTCTTATGATCGGAAAAGATTTCAGTGCGATTACCCAACAAGTATTGTCTCCATTTCTTGAGGGCAAACACAACTGCTGCAAGTTCTAGGTCATGTGTGGGATAGTTTTGCTCATGTGCATTCAATTGACGTGAAGCATAAGCCACAACTTGACGTTCTTGCATAAGAACTGCACCTAGACCTTGGAGAGATGCATCGCAGAATATTTGGAAAGGTTTGGTAGTATCTGGGCCAACCAGAACTGGTGTGGAAGTGAGTTTAGTCTTCAGGAGATTGAAACTTTCATCACATTGTGGAGACCAAACGAACTTCTTGTCCTTCTTTGTGAGATCAGTGAGAGGTTTGGCAATTTTGGAAAAGTTTTGGACGAAACGACGGCAATAGCTAGCCAAGCCAAGAAAGCATATTACTTGCTTCACCGTCTTAGGAGGTTTCCAATCAACAATTGCTTTAACCTTTTCTGGATCAATGGCTATGCCCTTGGCTGAGATGACATGACCAAGGTAAGCAACTTCTGGAATCCAGAACTCACATTTGGAGAACTTAGCATATAGACGATGCTCGCGAAGTTTCATGAGAGTGAGACGAAGATGTTCTCCATGCTCTTCCTCAGATTTTGAGTAGACCAGAATGTCATCAAGATATACCACAACGAACTTGTCGAGGTATTCATGGAAGACAGAATTCATGAGTCGAGAGAATGTCGCCGGTGCATTGGTTAGACCAAAGGACATGACGGTGTATTCATATAGACCGTACCGAGTGGTGAAAGCTGTTTTTGGAATATCTTCCTTTCTGATCTTTATTTGATGGTAACCCATTCTCAAGTCCAACTTTGAGAATATTGAGGCTCCAGCAAGTTGATCAAAAAGATCATCGATACGAGGAATTGGATACTTGTTTTTGATGGTTTTCTCGTTGAGAGGACGATAGTCAACAACGAGTCTCTTTGTTTGATCCTTCTTCGCAACAAACAGAGTTGGGAAACCCCAAGCGGAGGAACTAGGTTGAATGTAACCTTTTTCCATGTACATATCGATTTGCTCCTTTAACAGTTTCAGTTCAGGAGAAGCTATCTTGTATGGATGCTTAGAGATTGGAGCAGTACCTGGTTCAAGCTCGATCACGAACTCAACTGCTCTGTCCGGAGGCATCCCTGGCAACTCTTCTGGAAAGACGTCAGGGAATTCGCAAACCACCGGAACATTTTCAAGTAGAGGTAGAGGTTTAGCATCGAGGGTGTAAATCTGAACAGAACTTGATTCATTTGGAGAATAGACTATCTGGCCAGAAGGGTGGAACATAGTTATTGACTTCTGAGCACAGTCAATCGTAGCTTTATTGGCCTTCAACCAATCCATGCCAAGAATGACATCAATGTCAGAATTGCCAAGCAGTATGAGGGAAGCAAGGAATATGTGACCTCCAATTAGGATCTGATTTCCATGACTGATCTTGGAAGTTTGCATAGTTGCTCCAGGGGAGTTTACTACTAGCGGGGAACCCAAACCAACAAAAGGGAGTTTAATTGCTGTCGCAAAGATCTTTGAGACGAAAGAATGCGATGCCCCGGTATCAAACAACACTTTAGCTGGAAAAGAGTTTACGGGGAATGTACCGAGAACGACGTCAGGAGCTTCCTCAGCTTTGTCGATCTTGACATGATTCACCCTTGCGGTCCTCCCGACAGGCCTGTTGTTGGAGTTGAAGGCTTTAGCCGGGGGAGCACGCACCATTGCCTGGTTTGTGTTGGGACGAGGTGGTGGTGGAGGTAGCTGCCTCTGCGTGCACTTGTCAGCGTAGTGCCCCGTCTGCTTGCATTTGTAGCAAGTGACGACACGAGGAGTATCTGGCCTTGGCTGCCCCGTTGAAAACCTCTGACCATGCATCTGAGCAGGGTTGGGTGGGCGGGGAGCGAATCCTGGAGAAGCTTGGGCATATGGAGCCCGAGTGACAGCACCATTTGGCACCCAGATGCGGCGCTTCTGCGGAGGGGTGGTCATGTTGGAGGAGGAACCACCCTCACGCGAGTGCTTTCGAGACTCCTCGAACGCCTTGCGCCCATTTTCCTCATTGAGCACGGTGTTCACGAGCTCCTCGAAGTTGTTGGCCTTGATGTTGGTGATGGCGTACTTGAGTTCCGGGTTAAAACCTCTGCGGAACCTTGCCATCTTCTTAGCCTCAGTGGACACCTCATCACCAGCGTAACGAGCGAGGCGATTGAACTCACTCTGATAGCCAATGACGTCCAGCTTGCCCTGCTTGAGTGATAAAAACACTTCACGCATCCTTTCCATGAGACCATCTGGAATGTGGTGCTTCAGGAAAGCTTCCTTGAAACAACCCCAGGTGATTGGATAGCCAGCTCTCATGGTCTGGTAGTTTTCCCACCAAGTAGCTGTCTGACCCTTCAGGAGATAGGAGGCATACTTGACCTTGTCTTCCTCAGCAACGTGAGCAATCTCCAGAGCCCTAGCTATCTCACGGATCCAGTCATCAGCATCCAGAGGCTCGCGTGTTGCCACGAAAGCTCTCGGGCCCAGACTCAGAAACTCCTTGATACTGACTCGTGGAGCATTCTGGTTGTTGTGCTGGTTAGTCTGGAACTGGGCCATCTGTGCCATGACTTGGGTCATCTGAGTCAACAGCTCCGTGATTGGCGGTGGCTCACGCGGGTTGTTCCTTGTTGGCGGCATCCTGAATAGACATGCATTTTAGCACAACAATAGAAAAGGATAGACTTGGAAACCGAAAGCGAGATTATTCCGACGCATGAATAGATAACCAACAGGTACATCATCACATGTTCAAATACATCAGAATATCCAACACACCATAAATGGTTCGAATGCCAAAGGATAACTAAAAATAGCTAAGAATGGATACATCGGTACTCCCATGCTCATCACGCAGGACGGCGGTGAGTAGTACGACGAGAGGTACGGTGAGGAGCACGCCCACGAAAGTAGGTAGAACGACGATCCACGTAGATCTGACGTGGTCTGAGAGCGACTCTAGGTGTGGTGAAGTACATAGCATCGACTCCCTGTGCTCCAAAGCGTGGAATCCCAGTGTAACCAGCACCGAGGTTGAGGAGTGGACCTCTGATCGGCTCGTAACCTCCAGCATCTGGCAGACGACGTCCAACTGGCTGATCGAAACGTGCAAATCGCTCATCTCCAACAAAGTCTGTGGTGTAAGTCGCCAGCCGAGTCAAAGCAAGGTAGAGCTGCTCTCTGACTGAAGCCAACTCCTGAGATAGTGTGCTGGCAACTGCGTCACTGTGCCTCACAAACTGAGCGGTGGTGTGCAGCCTGGAGTTATCATGCTCGTAGACATCCAGGTTGTCGTAGAGAGTGAAGTGAGCTCCCTCCGAAGTGATGTAACCACGGGGGATGTGGCGATAGATAGAATCGTCAAATCCCCAGTAGTCAGCACGAAGGACGGTGAGACTCACATAAGCTGCCTGCTGCACAGCCATATCCACTGTGGAACCTACTGCCTCGTAGCGGTGGACAACGCTCATGCCATCATCTGACAGAATGTAGACGATAGCCTGGTAGTAGGTCTGGTCAAACTCTCGCTGCTGCTCGTAGACCTGGTACTCTGGTGCCCAACGGAACCCCAGATAAGTGACCATGTCTCTCAGCATCTCCGGGTAACCGGCAGTGCTCTCGCAACGAGTCATCCGAACCACCTGCGGGTAGAACCTGAGATCCATCTGCAGATGATCGGGGAAGTTTTGATTAGACGCCGGTAGAAGAACTGAAGTGGAAAGCAACAACAAGGTTTCAACGGACGAAAAGGATGTTGAGAAGAACAGGATATCGAAGCAACATCGGGAAACACGAGACCAAAAACTCCTGAGGTACTACGGAAAACCCATCCGGGCTTCTAAAGGATCAATATCTACTGCTTAAGGAATAGAGGATTTGCTTCCGGGGCTTACACGCCTCCGTTCTCAATCGTGAGTAGGCAACATGATAAATCATGTCACAACCACCTCCATTCCTATGGTCTAGTAGATATAACTATCCTAGAGAAACCAGGATTCGTGAAATCCTAACTGGAAAGTTTAGGTGAGGAGAGAAAACAACGTTGCACTTCCTTACCAGAAAAGGGAGGGTGGGTGGGGAAAGAAATAAAATGGCAGAATTCCTACTCTCACGTTTCATTTTTCCTATATAGCTACAAAATAGTTTCTAGACTCAACTGCGACCAGTAAAAGGGATCCTACAGGCAGACAGGCTCTGATACCATTTGTCGCACCCGGACTTCTAGAGGATACTCGCAGTTCCGTTGAACAGTAGTTGATTGGATTACGGGGCTTACCGGCACCCGCATCTCTTACGAGTAGGCCAACACACGTATGTGTGATAACCAACCCCTACTGTTCATCGTCTACGTAAACCATCCCATAGAAATCAGGATACTACCATTGACGTACTTCATACCATACACACATGGTACGTCAACGGCGTTTAACAGAATGATAGCACAACATATCTCTAAGACACAAATAAATAGAAATAAGTTGCAAATAGCTCTCACTAGAGCAGAGATAGCAAATACAATCATCCAGAGGACACATGTCCCAACATATCATCATTACATCTCAGCGGAAGCATTCAAAGGGTCTGAGTACAGACAAAATCCAGATAGGCCTAAGAAGCCGGGAAACGAAAAGAACGGAGCCCATCCACGATGTCTCGGATCCTGCCCAGGTCTGCTATCTACTCGTCAGCAGCCTCGTCAAACTCCACGTAGTAGCCGTCACGGGGATACTCGTAAGAGTAGTCTGCGGAAACCACAGCCCCAAAGGGGTCAGTACATAAACGTACTGGCAAGCAAGACTCACAGTTCACCAAAGTGTAACCCGTCAACACCAAGCACAGATGCCTTGGGTTCAACGGAAGAAAAGGGGATACAAAAGATGCGGCAACTCGCTGCACTAACCAATTACAGAACATGATACAACTTCCGGCTAACAGAAATAAGATAAGATAGCGTATCGTAACCAACTATAACTAACTCCAAACAAAACCCATCCTGGATCTCGCCCCTTATCCAAAGAAGCAATCCGAGGATAACTCACACAGTTGGATTAATGATGGATCAAGTTATTGTGGCAATAAAGCTATTACTAGTCAAGTTATCATTAGTTAGGTGTAAGTTGTTCTGAGTACTTGTTAGCCAGTACTTTCACCAAGTTAACCATAACCGCGGAAAACACGGCTTCTCGAGAAGATTTATCCCTGCAGGGGTGCACCAATTTAGCCGTACACGTAAGAATATCCCGCCAGACGGGAATCAAACCCGCCAAGCAAGGCACTCTACACAACTCAACTCTTCTTCGCATCAAGCCCAAAGAACCCCGTGCAATTGAGCGCACGGCTAATCAAGCCCCACGAAGAAAAGGGGACCCTCATAGCACTCTAAGAACATGTCTCCCTAAATACCGACTACAAAAGTTTCCACCCTGGCCTCGGGTTCGTACCTGCATATGCATGCGGCAAATGGAAAACCCGAACTAAATGAGGCGATTTGGACGAGATGCGAATCGAATCAAATTGAGGGGGGCGCCCATACACGCTTCCCACATGCGGTTAGTGCGCTCATCATGGATCAGTAGACAAGACCCTTTTCCTAATTAGGGTCGACACTAGCAGGCCTCAAAACCACTCCGGGCCTCCTGCCGGTGCCTTATCATCAAATTATTATTACCTCAAAATTAACAGGTTGTTGTTTAACATCAAGCCCCAGAACATGATAGAAATATAGTAACAGAAAGTAACGGGTAACAGACTCGAGCAAAACAACCCTAAGCATGCTAGTAAGACACGGGCAACAATCAATGGGGTTATAGGTGTGGAGGTGAGGCTATATCAGGGTTAAAGGATAACATGTGATAGGATCGAACAGAAGCAACTAGTCATAGGGCTAGCAGAATAGACAACGGAAAGTATCGGTAACCAATGTTGAAAGGAACACAATGGTTCATGTGAGTGAATACTTGCCTGCAAACTCAGTAGCCTGGTACTGGGCTAGATCCTCAGAAGGGGTGTCGTAAGTGTCGTCTGTCTCAACGTCGTCGTCTATTCGAGAAGAAGCAAACAAACAACGCAAAGAGACAAACAATCAATAACATGGCATAGTGCACAATCATGGGATGATGCATGACCATTTAATTGATGCATAGAAATAACCTAGTTGACATGGTAATAACATGATTAAATGGACCCACATGCAATTTGAGTTGCATATGAAAATCCCATGAATTATGGTTGAAACAATTGTTTTACAACTATCCAATAGGTGAAGGTGGATTAGTATGATGCATGGATGAGGAAAATAGAAAAATAACAACAATAGAAACAGATTAGAATAAGGTTTACCAAGTTTAGAAATTTTATTGATTAAGTTAAGAAATTTTGGTTCCTTAAAGGTGTTACACAAGCATTTGTTGTTTTCAGCAATTTAAATTGTTCAACACAAATAAAAAAGTTCATGTTTGAAAAGAACATAAAATTTTAGGTGGATTACATGTTGAAAAAGGAATTAGGATGAATTTATTATGAATTAAACAAGATTAAACAAGTTTTAAATGAATTTTAAACAAGTTTGAATATTATTTGAATTTTATTTGTTCAAAACATAAATTCAAATTCATATTTGAAAAGTTTATACTTTTATAGTTTGAAAACATATTTTACATGTTCAAAAATAATTTAATTTGAGCAAGTTATGAATTTAGCAAATTTAAATGATTTAAACAAGGTTTAAATTATTTAAGCAATTTTAATTATTCAAAACATGAAACAAAAATTATATTTGAAAAGATGGTTCAAAATAGCATGGAAAACATATTTTATTTATGTTATTTGGATTAAGTATGAATTAGTTATGCAATTAATCAAATTTTAAATGAATTGTTTGAATTTGAAATTTGAGTGCATTTGAATTATTCAAAACAAAATACAATTGTTATAAACAGATAGAGAATTAAATTTGGTTCAACAAACATATTTTATTTTTATTATTTGGATTTGTAAAATAAAAGTTATTAGCATTTTCATTTCAGGGACCAAACTGTAAAAGAATTGGACTTAAACTGAAAAAGAAAAGGGCTGAATTCTTTTTACACCGCGCAGTTATCTACCCTAGGGCACTGCCAGTGGGCCCTGGGCCAGCGTGGCACTGCGTGGCAGCACGCGTGGCCACCTAGGTCACAGACAGGTGGGCCACGGGCTAGGGAAATAATTCCCAAAAAAGTTGTGGCGCACAGGGCTCGAACCCTGGACCTGGCGCGAGCGAGGGAGCAGTGCTGCCACTGCGGTAGGCGATTCGTTTCTGTCAGTCTACGCTACGCAGCCAAGTTGAGGTTCAGTTTCGTGCTTAACTGAATTTTTAACAGCGCGCGCGTTGTCTGAACTTTCGACAGGGAAAACGACGGTGGCCGGCGGCGATCAACGCTGCCGCAGCGATGATGGAGTGGTGCGTGTGCTTGCGCGTGCTGGTGTGCATCGTGCATAGGAGGAGAGGGATGAAGGTGGACATGAGGTGATGCTCACCCTCGGCGTAGGGGTTGCAGAGGCCCGAGGAAGAACTCCAGCGGCGACAGCTCGATGATGGCGGCGGCGTTGTGGTGACTCCGGGACGTCGAGGGGGTGTCGATGAGCTCGAGGACGGTGCGGCGGTTTGATCCCCGCGGTCAGCCCGAGGGGAGAGTGAGCAGAACATCGGCGATGTCCATGGATTCAGACGGCGGATCTCCGGTGAGGTTGCAGAGGTGGGGAATTGCGGCAGAGAGAGAGGAAACGGCGGCGTCGCGAGGGGGATAGGGTAGACCTAGGGTTAGGGCAGCTCGGGGACCTAGGGGGTAGGTCTTATAGGCAGCTAGGGCGCACGGTGGCCGTCGGCGCGTTACTGCCGTCGACGTGTACATCGGGAGATGACGCCGTACAGCGAGAAGACGATGGCCGAAAGGGTACCGGGCCGAGGGGGAGGTAAAGGTGGGCTGGGCCGTGCTGCTTCCCCCCCCCTCTGTGAGCGTTTTCCTTTTTATATTTTGTTCTGTTATTTTTTTTTTATTTTTTTTTGCAGAAATAGAAATAGGAAGAAAAGAAAGAGTTTTGGGTTAGGAAAATTTTGAGAAAATTTGGTATGGTTCAAAACATGTAACAGCAACACTTGCCAAACTTTGATTTTCAAAAAGTTCAAAAACTTGTTGTTTGTAATTTGATTTAAATTTGAATCATTTTGAGATTAAGTGATTATTGGAAACAAAATTTTAAATAGGGTGAACATATGGTTTAAATGGAAACAAGTGATTGAATTATTTGTAATTTTCATAATTTCAAATTGGGTGCTGTTTGTAAAATGTAATTTGAATTTGAATGCAATTTGTCTTAAGTGGATTATTTAAGAACAAATAAATAGTTGAGCTTTTTATTTTTCATGGAAACAAAAAGGATGTTTTATTTGAACTTTCTATTTGGGAAAAAATTGTAACATAACAAGTATGAAACAAAGGTTTGAATAATGTTTGAATGTCAATTGTGAAAACAGAGAAAAACAGATGCAAACAAAAGGAAAACAAAGGCAAACAAGGAATGGGTATGATGACATGATGCAAAACTTTAATAAAACAAGAATCAAACATTCTAAATGGAAGTTTTCATACTTGGGATGTTACATTGTCCCTTGCTCCAATTGGCTATGGAGGAGCTAAGCGTGCGCTTTGATCAGCCGAAAGTGTTGTAGCTCGAGGATAAGTCACACGTATGCGAGGATGAAAGGTGTGATACCCTGGTTGTTGGGGGTATTGCCTGCCAGGAAAAGGCCCCGCTTTCGTTGCCGGGCAGAGAAACCCCATCGATGTCGCTGTCGGCCAGGAGTGGTCTCCTCGTGATCTTCCGATCTAGGATGCTGCCGGGCAGGAAAAAATCTCGATCCGAGCTGCTAGCAAGAGAAGAATGGTAGGTTCCCCTGCCGAGCGGGGTCTTGTTCCTACTGCTTTTGAAGGGAATATGCCCGAGAGGTAATAATAAAGTGGTTATTATCTTATTCATGTTTATGATAAATGTTTATTTCTCATGCTAGAATTGTATTAACTGGAAACGTTGATACATATGTGTTTAATAAACAAACAAGAGTTCCTAGTAACGCATCTCGATTAACTAGCTTGTTGATTAACTGATGATCAAGGTTTCCTGATCATGAACATTGGATGTTGTTAATAACGGGGTCATGTCATTGGTAGAATGATGTGATGAACATAGACCCAAAGTGAATACAGCAATGCGATCAAGTCATTAAGTTAACATTGTTATATCAAACATACGAAGTAACTCTAATCCTTAGACCATGAGATCATGTCAATCACTAACACCGAAAGAGTGCTTTGATGTCATCAAACGTCGCACCGTAGCAGGGTGACTATAAAGGTGATGTTGGTTATTCAGAAAGTATTAGTTGAGTCTCATGGATCAGGAGTAGGATTTGTCCATCCAAATGACGAAGAGATATACTCTGGGCCCTCTCAGTGATATCACATCGACACCGCTTGCAAGCACGTGACTAGGTCACAAGGATGTCATATCACGGAACGAGTAAAAGAGTACTTGTCGGTAACGAGATTGAAATAGGTATGTTTGATACCAATGATCGAACATCGGAAAAGTAAAACATCGCGAGATAAAGAGAATTGGTTACGACGTTTATGGTTCACACGATCACTAGATTCATCGTTGAACGTGTAGGAGTCATTACGGATCTCTAGATCCCGCTGCTTTCTATTGATTGGAGAGGTGTCTCGATCATGTCTATATTACTCACGAACCGTAGGGTGACACACTTAAGGTTCGATGACGCATTTGAGTGGATACGGCATATCAGAGAAAAGTTTGGACAGCACCGAAATTGTTTCGGGAAATTTTGAAATAGTTCAAGGGGATTTTGGTCAAATGGTTGTTAATAGATTTAACAACTAGCTCAAGGGATTATGTGTTAATGTTTGTTAATGGCATTAATAAATATTAAAATAAAGAAATATTTTTTATTTTTTATTAAAGAAACTGATATGTCATAAACGTTTCCTTAATTTCTGATGTTCCATGTTGTTTTCATGTTATTTCCTACATGTTTGCTATACACTTTTTGTCATTTTTATCAATTTCCGGACTAACCTATTAACAAGATGCCATAGAGCCAATTCCCTGTTTTCTTCTGTTTTTAGTTTCAGAAAAGTTGTTCTGGAAATATTCTCGGAATTGGAAAATTCGAAGCCCTGAAGTCTTAGAATTCCCGAAGGTTCCACAGAGTCCCGAAGAGGCCCGGAGGGGGGCCACACCATAGGGCGGCGCCCCCTAGCCGCGCCTGGGGGTAGTGTGAGCCCCTCGGGCGTACACTGCCATCACCCTTTCGCCTATTTATTCCCTCCGACATATCAACCCAAAAAATATATCACTTTTTTCCGAGAAACACCTGAGGCACCGTCATCGTCATCCCGAGATCAGGAGGGTTCTGGAGCTCTCCCCGCACCCTGCCAGGAAGGGAATTCATCACCGGAGGGGTCTACACCACCATGCCCTCCTCCGAATTGATGCGTGAGTAGTTCATCCTTGGACTACGGGTCCATAGAAGTAGCTAGATGGTTGTCTTCTCCACTTTGTACCTCATGTTTAGATCTCGTGAGCTGCCCTACATGATCGAGATCATCTTTATGTAATGCTACATGTTGTGTTTGCTGGGATTTGATGAATGTTGAATGATATGTCTTCTGATTATCAATCTATCATGTTATCTTCATGCATATGTTATTTATGATCTTGCATGCTCTCTGTTATTAGTAGATGCTCTGGCCAAGTAGATGCTAGTAACTCCAAGAGGGAGTATTTATGCTCGATAGTGGGTTCATGCCTCCTTTGCATCTGTGCTCGAGTGAAAGAAATGTGACAGATGGAGGATGTGTTGTTGCCATTAGGGAGAAAACAACGGTGTTTACTTAGTTTACATTGTTTACATTACACACTTTGCTTACTGCGATAATCTGTTGCTTGCAACTTAATACCCAACGTTTGTTCAGATGATATTCAGAGGGTGGATTATTAGTCATAGATGCAGCTGAATGACGGTCTATGTATTTTCTTGTAATGCCCGCATGAATCACATAGTAATCTTTATGTCTTACATATGCACTACGGTGCAGCCTTCATTTCTGTCAATTGCCCAGCTGTAATTTGTTCACGACACATGTTATTTATCTTTCACGGAGAGACACCACTAGTGAACTATGGACCCCTGTCCATTTTCTCAGACTGATAATGCACACACTGCTTCCACTGTTTTCACACTGCTGCTCCTGCTTTCATACTGTTCTCATATTGTTTTCCACAACATATGTTTAACCTCTTTGTGTTCAGGAAAACTAGTGAGATTGACAACCTCACTGCTTTGTTGGGGAAAAGTGATTTGATTGTGTTGTGTAGGTTCCACGTTGCTACTGAACGGTAGTGCGCCTGCCACCTCAGCTACAACAACCTTCAGAGATTGCTTGTCCTTCCACTGGTTGATTCAAACTTGGTTTTTTTCCGAGGGAAAACTAGCCGCTGCACTCTTCACAACCTTTCTCTTGGGGTTTACCAACGTCAGCCTCCCGTCAAGGGACACATCAAGTTTTCTGGCGCCGTTGCGGGGGATTTCAAAGTCATCATCAGCAAGAAGTCTCCCGTCAACTACACGTCATCAACAAGTTTTCTGGCGCCGTTGCCAGGGAGGAAGAGAATTTTTGCAAGGGGAGTCTCTCACTTCCAATCTCTTTACTTTGTTTTAGTTTTCCTTAGTTTATTTTATTTTGTCTTGTTTGCTTCTCTTTATCAAAAACACACAAAAAAATTTAGTTCATATTCTAGTTGTTACCTTGTTGTTATTTTTCATCATGTTGTTTACTAAGTTTACCCTGAAATACCTTCCATTTGGTAGTGGTTCTATACTTGGATAGGATACCATTAAAGAATTCTTTAATCATGTTAGTAAGCATGATAATTTTGAGGAAAAATCCATAGTAGAACTTGCTCCAAATTATGAAAATGATGCAACTTCTTTATTTCACATGTTAGAAGCTAGGTTTGTTAACCTCCATCCCATACTGCAGCATATGTTCCTCAACTTGAATAACATTTAAGATACTGAGAAAAAGAATTTTATCTTAGAAACCATGCTTAAAGAATTTAGAGATGTTGCTATAGAATCTAGAAAAGTCTTTGATCGTTTCAATATGCTACCTTCATGTGTAGACATTGTTGGTGCTCTTGAAAAAACTGAATCTAAAAATGAAAAGGAGGAGAAAATACCAACCCCCTTTAAATTGGTAGCACTGCATGAAGCCCAAGAAAAGAATTTTGATTGGATTGTTCCTGAAAACTTAATTGATGAGAATAGAAGCCTAAAATCTCTAAGAGAGAAACCTCTGAAACTCACTTAGATAAAATACAATGCATTATTAAGGAATTGCCAATTATAATTTGGATGCTTCTTCACTTGCAAACACTTGATTCCACTTTTCTGGACCTAGCTAAAAGGCGTTAAAGAAAAGCACTTCTTGGGAGATAACCCATGGTTTTATTTTTGCTTTGTTTTTTCTCTGTTTTCTTTGAGTAAAGGGGTTGTATACTTCTGTAGCAACTCCTTTGTATCTTTATTTTCATGTTTTAGTTGTGCCAATTAAAATTTTGACGAGAGTTGGAGTCGGTTTTGGGTTTCTGCACAGGAAACAGATTTCTGTTCTCCACCGTAAAAAATCGTATAATTCACAGGAAAATCAGAATGACCTTAAATTTTTGTGCTTATTCCTCAGCTAATTCCGAAACTTTTCCGTTCTTTAAATTTTTCGATCTGAGCAATGTAAGTGCCCTGAAAAAATTCTTCTTTACAGACTATTCAGGTTTTGGCAGATTCTGCTATTTTTCTTGCATTTGCTCTTTTACGATGTCAAGTGGATTTCTTTGCTTCACGAAACATTAGTGGCTGTAGCCAATGTGTAAAATTATCAATAGAAATTGTGCCCATACAGAACCCATGAATTTTTGATTGTTGTACTAACCCTCTAATGTGAATTACTCCTTGAGTGTGGTGTGAAGGAAGTTTTCAAGGTTCAAGAGAAGAGGGAGATATATGTGATCAAGAAGAGTGCAAGGTCAAAGTTTGGGGATGCCCCCGTGGTTCATCCCAGAAAATTCTATGAAGACTCAAGCATCTAAGCTTGGGGATGCCCAAGGCATCCCCTTCTTCATCAACAATCTATCAGGTCACTTCTAGTGAAACTATATTTTATTCGGTCACACCATATGAAGTTTACTTGGAGCGTCTGTTTGTTTTATCTTGTTTTATTTTGTTTTACTTTATGCAATAATATAGTTGGACCCTAGAATTCCTTGTTTTGGAGAGGTATACGCTCCGCTTTTTCATTTGAATACTTTCTATGCTCGTATTCTTAGTTTTTCTTCTAGCTGCTGCAAAATTCCTGTTTAGCTCTTGTTTTCTTTGCATCTCTTATTCAGAGTTGTTAGTTTTAGTAGTGTTATGTGAGTACTCTCATGTTTTATTGTTGTACCATTTAGAGAGTTTTTGTTAAAACATACTTTGTATGGTGCTTGTTGGGAAAAGAAACTGCTGCTTATAGTAGAATTTATAACGGTGCAAGTAGAAGCTTGTATAGACTGTGGCTAGACTTTTTCGTATCATGCTAGATGTTATTTTAATTCTAAATCCTAGTGGTTATTTAGTATCATGATTAGTCTCAAATATCTGAGAGTGTTTAATGTGCCATTGAAAGAATCATGAGTTGTTCTTGTCATATTGAAGCATAAATTTGTGGTGTTCTTCTTTGAATGTTTTATTTGGTTAACTTGGCGCATGCTCACACCATGTTTATGACTATGAAGCAGTCACTTATAGCCTCTATGATCATTTAGTTTTTGAACTTGTGGTACCACATATGCTTTGATTAATGATGTTTATGTTGCTATGTATGATTATGGCTCTTATGCTCTCTTGATTTGTCGCTCCCAGTCTTTTGCTAGCCTCCACCTATACCGAGTATGAGCTATACTCGTGCATCCAACTCCCATAAACCAAAGTTTTCAAAATGTTTCCACCATACCTACCTACATGTGGTGTTTAATCGCCAGTCCAAAGTAAATTGCTCATGTGTTACCTTTAAAACTTTCAAAATTACTCCTGTTTTGTGCTCCTGTTTTAGCTCATGAGGACGTAAACATAGAATATTTATCTCACTTGTTGATTGGACTTTCACACCCTGGACTAGTGGCTTCATCCGCTTATCCAATTGATAGAAGAGCTGGCAACGAGGTGCCCAGACCCAAAGTAATACAACAAATTCTCTTCACTATTTTTGCCAATGATTTATCAATCAAAGCATAATTGTGTAAACAAAAGAGAAAGAGGGATGACCTTCTACCCAGATGCATGCTTCTATGGGAGCCGCTCTTGTGAAGTCTAGTTGGCTTGTGACGTACTGTATTTTCTGTTTACCATTTGTTGACATAAGCATACACCTCTCTAAAAAATAGACACTCCTCCACAGTATGTGATTGTTGGTGGGCACCCGAGGATTTGGTTAGCCATGGTTTGTGTAAGATGGATGAGAGGAGTGTCAAACATTTTATACCTCTGTTTAATAAAATAAAAAGCTCTAGCACATGAGTTGATGCCTGCTTCCCTCCACGAAGGGCCTTTCTTTTACTTTTATGTTGAGTCTCCATCTTCTAACTTTATGCACAGTTGAGAGAGCATAGTTGCCATTTTGAGTTTAATGTGCATTTGTCACAGAAACTTTATTAATTGATTCATGATGTGTTATTGTTTGTTCTCTAATTATTTTTTCTAGTCTTCCTCATAAACTTTGAAGGTGTCCTGGCATTTATGTTTTGCCCCACTCTTAAGGACTAGCGAAATATCACTTTGCCATGTTTTCTCTATACTTGAAACAAACGTATAACTTTCGATGCATTGTTATTCATGATCTTTTATTTGTGTTACTTCTCATGATGCAAGGTGATTGCTATGCTTTATTGTTAAAATTTTATGCTTGTGTTGAAGTTCTATGATCTCAGCTTACATATGCTTTTACATTATTGATGATCAAGTTTATGTTGGTAGCATGTCACCTCAGAAATTATGTGTTACCTACTCGAGGACGAGTAGGAACTAAGCTTGGGTATGTTGATACGTCATAAACGTATCCTTAATTTCTGATGTTCCATGTTGTTTTCATGTTATTTCCTACATGTTTGCTATACACTTATTTCATATCGATTTCCGGGACTAACCTATTGACAAGATGGCACAGAGCCAGTTCCCTGTTTTCTGCTGTTTTTAGTTTCAGAAAAGTTTTTGTGGAAATATTCTCGGAATTGGAAAATTCGAAGCCCGTAAGTCTTAGAATTCCGAAGGTTCCACGAGTCTCGAAGAGGTCCGGAGGGGGCACATGGGGGCCACACCATACGGCGGCGCCCCTGGCCGCGCCTAGGGGTGCTGTGGGCCCCTCGGGCGTCCATCGCCATCGCCGTTTCGCCTATTTATTCCCCCCGACATATCAACCCTAAAAATAGACCACTTTTCCCGAGAAACACCCGAGGCCTGCCGTCATTGTCATCCCGAGATCGGGAGGGTTCTGGAGCTCTCCCCGGCACCCTGCCGGGAGAGGAATTCATCACCGGAGGGCATCTACACACCATGCCCTCCTCCGAAATGATGTGTGAGTAGTTTATCCCTGGACTACAGGTCATAGCAGTAGATAGATGGTTGTCTTCTCCACTTTTTAACTCATGTTTAGATCTCGTGAGCTGCCCTACATGATCGATATCATCTTTATGTAATGCTACATGTTGTGTTTGCTAGGATATGATGAATGTTGAATGCTATGTCTTCTGATTATCAATCTATCATGTTATCTTCATGCATATGTTATTTATGATCTTGCATGCTCTCCGTTATTAGTAGATGCTCTAGCCAAGTAGATGCTAGTAACTCCAAGAGAGAGTATTTATGCTCGATAGTGGGTTCATGTCTCCTTTGCATCTGTGCTCGAGTGATAGAAACGTGACAGATGGAGTATGTGTTGTTGCCATTAGGGAGAAAACAACGGTGTTTACTTAGTTTACATTGTTTAAATGACACACTTTGCTTATTGCGATAATCTGTTTCTTGCAAATTAATGCCCAATGTATGTTCGAATGATATTCGGAGGGTGGATTATTAGTCATAGATGCAGTTGGATGACGGTCTATGTATTTTGTTGTAATGCTCGCATGAATCACATAGTAATCTTTATGTCTTGCATATGCACTACGGTGCAGCCTTCATTTCTGTCAATTGCCCAGCTGTAATTTGTTCACCACACATGTTATTTATCTTTCACGGAGAGACACCACTAGTGAACTGTAGACCCCGGTCCATTTTCTCATACTGATAATACACACACTGCTTCCACTGTTTTCACACTGTTGCTCTTGCTTTCATACTGTTCTCATATTGTTTTCCACACCATATGTTTAATCTCTTGTGTTCAGCAAAATCGGTGAGATTGACAACTGATGGAGTGTAGACACACGCTCGTTGGGAGACCCCAAGCGCAAGGTGTGAAGAGTGCAACAGCAAGTTTTCCCTCAGAAAACAAAACCAAGGTTGAATCGACCAGTAGGAGGAAGAAGAAGATCTGAAGGTTGATGCAGCTGACATGACAGGGCGCACTACCGGTTCAGCAGCAACGTGGAACCTACACAACACAATCAAATCACTTTGCCCCAGCGAAGAAGTGAGGTTGTCAATCTCACCAGGTTTTGCTGAACACGAAGAGGGTAAACGTATGGTGTGGAAAATAGTAGGAAAACAGTAGGAACAGTATGAGAGCAGTATGAAAGCGGTATGAAAGCAGTAGGTGTTTTATCAGTATGAGGAAAATGGACCGGGGTCCACAGTTCACTAGTGGTGTCTCTCCGTGAAAGATAAATAACATGTGTGGTGAACAAATTACAGCTGGGCAATTGACAGAATGAAGGCTGCACCGTAGTGTATATGCAAGACATAAAGATTACTATGTGATTCATACGGGCATTACAACAAGATACATAGACCGTTATCCAACTGCATCTACGACTAGTAATCCACCCTCCGAATATCATCCGAACAAACGTCGGGTATTAAGTTGCTAGCAACTGATTATCGCCGTAATCAAAGTGTGTACTGTAAACAATAACATCATCCTCAGACAAAGCATTGTTGTTTTCTCCCTAATGGCAACAACACATCCTCCATCCGTCATGTTTCTGTCACTCTAGCACAGATGAAAAGGAGGCATGAACCCACTATCGAGCATAAATACTCCCTCTTGGAGTTACTAGCATCTACTTGGCCAGAGCATCTACTAATAACAGAGAGCATGCAAGATCATAAATAAGATATGCATGAAGATAACATGATAGATTCATAATCAGAAGACATAACATTCAACATTCATCAGATCCCAGCAAACACAACATGTAGTATTACATAAAGATGACCGTGATCATGATAGGCAGCTCACAAGATCTAAACATCAGGTACAAAGTGGAGAGAACAACCATCTAGCTACTTCTATGGACCCGTAGTCCAGGGATGAACTACACACGCATCACTTCGGAGGAGGGCATGGTGGTGTAGACCCCTCCGGTGATGATTTCCCCCTCCGGCAGGGTGCCGAGGAGAGCTTCAGAACCCTCCGATCTCGGGATGACGATGATGGCGGCCTCAGGTGTTTCTCGGGAAAAAGTGGGATCTATCTAGGGTTTACGTCTCAGGGGGGACTAAATAGGCGAAAGGGCAAAGGCGGTGGAGGCCTAAGGGCCCCACACCACCCCCCGACACGGCCAAGGGGGGGCGCGCCGCCCTATGGTGTGGGACCCCCCGAGGCCCCCCTCCGGGTCTCTTCGGGACTCCGTGGAACCTTCAGGAATTCTAAGACTTTCGGGCTTCACATTTTCCAATTCCTAGAATATTTCTAGAACAACTTTTCTGAAACTAAAAAACTGCAGAAAACATGGAACTCGCTCTGTGGCATCTGGTCAATAGGTTAGTCCGGAAAATCGATAAAAATGACATAAAGTGTATAGAAAACATGTGGGAAACAATAAGAAAACAACATGGAACATCAGAAATTAAGGATACGTTTATGCCGTATCAACAACCTCACTGCTTCGTTGGGGCAAAGTGATTTGATTGTGTTGTGTAGGTTCCACGCTGCTGCTGAAACGGTAGTGCGTTGTCGCACCCGGACTTCTAGAGGATACTCACCGTACGAACTGAACAGTATTTTGGTTGGATTACGGGGCTTAGCGGCTCCCGCGTCCCCTTACGGGTAGGCCAGCACTTATGTGCGACAACCAACCGTTACTGTTCACCGTCGATGTAAACTATCCTATAGAAATCAGGATACTACCATTGACGTACTTCATACCATACACACATGGTACGTCAACGGTTTTGAACAAAAGGATAACACAACATGCCTCTAAGACACAAAAGATGGAAATAAGGTTGCAAATGACCTTTACTAAGGCAGAAAATAGCAAATACAATCATCCAGAGGACACATGTCCCAACATAGCATTCATTACATCAGCGGAAGCAATCAAAGGTGTCTGGGTACAGACAAATCCAACAGGCTTAAGAAGCCGGAGAAAATAAAGAAGACGAAGCCCATCCACGTAGGTCCTGGATCCAGCCCTGGTCCAGCTAACTACTCGTCTGCAGTCTCGTCAAACTCCACGAAGTAGCCATCCTGGTGGTCATCGTAGTGTTGGGTCACGTATAGATAAACGAAAAACTTTTCCTACGCGGTACTCCCAAGATCTAGCCGAGGTAGAAGGCCACGAGTATTACCACTAGACGCGCAGGTGCGGATTATCGATGTAGCGCGTCTGGTCGGGGCAGTGCAGTCCCACGATCCGGTCCGGCCGATCCAATCCCTCGAACGTCGAAGTGCTGAACGTACAGCACCTCTGCCGGTATCCACACGTACGAGGAGGAGCTCCGACGGCGGACTGCTAGGTCCGGTGCGGCGGCTGGACTGAGTGGGGATAGGGTTCCCAACGCATGGGAGAGTGGACTCACGTGCCCGCTGGGCAATCTGCGCCCCTCTTTATATAGCGTATGGTAATGGGCTGCACAACACTTGTGGCCCATTCCCTCTGTGAGTCCGACTCACTAATTCAGTCCATTTCCGGTTCGGGTCCAACCCAACCAATATTTGCTCCCGCTCTTAAGTGTGCGACCCTGCAGGCTCATGGCGACTTGGACACGATTGGAGTCCGACTCTCAATCGATCAATCGGTAGCGGCTCCTAGCAGAACGTGCCGACTCCCAAGTCCCATTGAGTCATGACGACATACCTTTCAATGTGATATTCATCTTAGTCCCTTTTGCCTCACGATATACCTTGTCGAGCTATAGGCGATTTATCGTCATCCCTTAAATAGCTCAACTATCTTCTCGATCCGTGATATGTGATTCACCTGACTAACTCTTAGCCAACAGACACAGTTAACACTTAACTGAGTTGCGCATGGCCATGCTTACTGAATCATATCACTCGAGAGGGCCCAGAGAATATCTCTCCATTCGGAGGGGCAAAATCCCATCTTGATTATCCACATCACGCAGCTTGCTTCTCATTCGACCCGAACTCTGCCTTTATAGTTGCCTTGTCACAGAACAACGTTTGACAGAACCTAAGTCGGTGATCCACAACTCGGATTGTGCGACAACCTCAGGTCTAAGGATTACATTGATTGAGACGTGCAAATGACGACTTGATCGTTGCATCTCAATGTGGGTCAGTCCGACTTGCTAAACTCTTTAGCCAAGTCCGTGAACGTTGGAATGGCATCACCATGCCCATGACAAGTGGAACTGTGTCATCAGCCAACACTTACATTAGTCTAGGGTGTGTGTCCAGCACAACCTAAATGACCAAGGACAATCTAGTATGAACAACATGAATACATGGTTCCACAATCGAATCACATATTCAATGACATGTATCAGATGTTCAAAACAAGGACAACTTAATAACTTTATGAATACAGTGGGAATTACATCATACATGATTGCCTCTAGGGCATATTCCCAACAGTCTCCCACTTGCACTAGAGTCAATCATCCTGGCATCATATGCCTAGGCATCTAATGCCCATACCTCTCGTGTGCGCCTCATGCTTAGGCTGTGGTAGCGCCTTTGTCAACGGATCTGCAATGTTTGCATCCGTGTGTACTTTGCATAACTTGATATCACCTTGTTCGACAAACTGGCGAATGAGGTGGTACCGCATGAGTATATGTTTGTTCTTCTGGTGTTGTCTAGGTTCCTTGGCTTGTGCGATAGCACCATTGTTGTCACAATATACGTCCAATGGATTGGACGCGCCCTGAACCACACCAAGATCAATCAGGAGGTTCCTGATCCAAACAGCTTCCTTTGCCGCCTCTGAGGCAGCAATATACTCAGCCTCTGTTGTAGATGCAGACACCGTATCTTGCTTGGAACTCTTCCAGCTCAGAGCTCCTCCGTTCATTACGAACACGTATCCCGATTGCGAACGAGAATCATCTGAGTCGGTGAGATAACTCGCATCCGTGTAACCCTTTACACTGAATTCCTCATCACCTCCATAAACCAGGAACATTTCCTTAGTATTTCTCAAATACTTAAGGATGTTTTTAACCGCTGCCCAGTGGGCTTCGCCAGGGTCAGCCTAGTATCTGCTCGTAACACTTAGAGCATAGGAAACATCTGGCCTAGTACAAATCATGGCATACATGATGGATCCGATTGCCGAAGCATACGGGATCACACTCATCCGACTTCGCTCATCAGTTGTCGAAGGACACTGAGTCTTGCTAAGTTTTATGCCATGGGACATCGGTAAGAATCCCTTCTTGGACTCTTCCATTTTGAATTTCTTCAAAACCTTGTCCAGATAAGTACTCTGACTCAATCCAATGAGCCGCCTGGATCTATCTCTATAGATCCTGATTCCTAATATGTAAGTTGCCTCACCCAAATCCTTCATTGAGAAACTCCTTTCCAATGACTCTTTGGTTTCTTGCAACATCATGACATCATTTCCAATCAGCAATATGTCATCCACATATAAGATTAGAAAGTTTACTTTGCTCCCACTAAACTTCTTGTATAAACAAGAATCATGATCGCTCTTGATGAAGCCAAACGATTTGACTACCTCATCAAAGCGAATGTTCCAACTCCGAGATGCTTGCTTCAACCCATAAATGGATTTCTGAAGTTTGCATACCTTGTCAGCATTAGCTGGATCGACAAAACCTTCGGGTTGTATCATATACACGTCCTCAGTTAAATTTCCATTAAGGAAAGCCGTCTTGACATCCATCTGCCATATCTCATAGTCGAAATAGGCTGCTATGGCTAACATGATCCGAATTGATTTAAGCATCGCTACAGGCGAGAATGTCTCGTCATAGTCAACTCCTTGAACCTGTCGGAACCCCTTCGTGACAAGTCGTGCTTTATAGACGGAAATATTTCCATCCATATCAATTTTCTTCTTAAAGACCCATTTGCACTCGACGGGTCTTGCACCGTCAGGCAGATCAACCAAATTCCAAACTTGGTTTTCATCCATGGACTTTAATTCGGATCTCATGGCTCCAAGCCATGACTCGGAATCAGATCCCACCATCGCTTCCGAATAAGTTGCCGGCTCATTACTGTCTAACAGTAAAACATCTCGAGCACTCTGTAATCTGGCAGATCTCCGAGGTTCAGGTGCTGTAACCGGTGTAGGTACCACGACCGGCTCAGCCTCCAAGGCCATTGTCGACTCGCCCCTAGCCGGTTCTTCTCGAATTTCTTCGAGTTGCACCGTGCTCCCACTGACTTCCCGACTGAGAAACTCTTTCTCAAGGAAGACACCATTCCGAGCGACAAACACTTTGCCCTCTTCCCGGTTGTAGAAGTAGTACCCCAAGGTTTCCCTCGGATACCCCACGAAAATACACTTATCCGACTTGGGCGTGAGCTTGTCCGACTGAAGTCGCTTGACAAAAGCTTCACAACCCCAAATATTAAGAAAAGATAAACTTGGCTTTTTACCAGTCCACATCTCATGTGGTGTCTTCTCTACTGACTTTGATGGTACTCTGTTTAGTGTGAAAGCTGCAGTTTCTAGACAATAACCCCAAAATGATAAAGGTAGATCTGTCCGACTCATCATTGATCGTACCATGTCCAACAAGGTCCGATTTCTCCGTTCCGGTACACCGTTTCTCTGCGGTGTACCCGGAGGAGTGAGTTGAGGAACTATTGCACAACTCTTTAGATGGTCATCAAAATCATGGCTCATGTACTCGCCCCCACGGTCCGACCGTAGAAACTTTATTTTCTTGCCGAGCTGATTCTGTACCTCACTCTGGAATTCCTTGAACTTTTCAAAGGCTTCCGACTTGTGTTTCATTAAATAGATATATCCATACCTACTCAAATCATCAGTGAAGGTAATGAAGTACTCATAACCACCTCTGGCTGTCGTGCTCATTGGACCACATACATCACTATGTATTAGTTCCAACAAGTCAGACGCCCTTTCACAACTCCTTGCAAAAGGTGTCTTGGTCATCTTGCCTAGTAGGCATGATTCGCATGTCTCGAATGACTCTAAGTCAAACGAAGTTAGAAGTCCATCATCATGGAGCTTCTTCATGCGCTTCCAACTTATATGACCAAGCCGACAGTGCCAAAAGTAAGTCATATTCAGATCATTTGGTTTCAACCTTTTAACATTTATGTTATAGACCGATTCACTATCAAGATTTAAAATAAATAACCCGTTCTGAACGGGTGCAAAGCCATGAAACATATCTTTCAAATATAAAGAACAACCATTATTCTTAATATTCGACTCATAACCTTGTCTCATCAAACATGAGGCGGAAATAATGTTTCGACTAAGCGCTGGAACATAATAACAATTATTTAGTTCCAAAATAAATCCTGAAGGTAAATGAAGTTGCATCGTGCCGACTTCCAACGCAGCGACTCTCGCCTTGTTGCCGACCCGAATGTCAACCTCTCCTCTTGCCACGCTCCTAGTTCTTACCAGTCCCTGCAACGAGTTGCATATGTGAATAACTGATCCGGTATCATATACCCAAGAACTATTAGGCGCATCAGCAAGATAAATGTCTATAACATTGCACACAAGCGTACCTGAGTTGGAAGTCACACCTCTACTCTTGGCTCTGTCAGCCAAATACTTGGTGCAGTTCCTCTTCCAGTGGCCATCTTGCTTGCAATAGAAGAAGTTGGCTCCGGCTGTAGGAGAAGGCTTAGTCTTTGAGGGAGCACTCTGGACAGGGCCATGGGTACTACCTCCTGACTTATCCTTCTTCTTCTTAGTCCAAGAACTCTTCTTGAACTTAGCCTTATTCTGCACCATCAACACTTGACTGGCGCCTTTCTTGATATCAGCCTCTGCCGTTTTGAGCATCCCATGTAATTCAGTGATACTCTTATCCATACCATGCATATGGTAGTTCGAGATGAACGGACCATACGCACTAGGAAGAGAGTTCAGAATTATATCAGTGGCGATCTCTTCTTTAATTGAGAAGCCCAAGCGATCCAAAGACTGTATGTAACCAATCATCTTGATTACATGCGGACTCAGTGGATCGCCGTCTTTCAGCTTACAGCCAAGCAAAGCTTGAGAGACTTGATACCTCTCAGTCCTTGCTTTAGCCTGGAACATACTTTTGAGGCTTTCGATCATATCGTAGGCCTCAACATTTTCGAACTGCTGCTGCAAGTCCGGTTCCATGTGTGCAAGCATAAGACAGCTAATCTCCGTAGACTCATCTCTAGTCTTACGGTAGGCATTTGTGACAGCGACAGTCGCATCATCATCAGGCTCTTCTGGAAGTGGAGTTTCTAGAACATGTTCTTTCTTGTCATGCTTGAGGACTATCCTCAGATTACGATACCAGTTGGTGAAATTAATTCCATTAAGCTTATCTTTCTCTAGGATTGACCTCAACGCAAAAGTGGACAACTGAGGAAGGTTGCTAGGTGCCATTGATCTACAACAGAAAATACGCAAAAACACTTAAGACATGTATTCATAAAAGAGCAGGCATATTAAACGATTTAATACTTATGCTCCCACTAGAACCAACATCCCTCCGATGGTTGCTAAGTGATTCAAGATCCTAAATAAGCAAGCCGACTAGTGAGCTTTAGCATCACCGCTAGCCGTCAAGTGATCTAGGTAGGCAACACCTTGCCAATCGTATCTCTATACGACTCCTGTTAGTTGGGTGACATCACATGCCCCGGCTCCCAATCTACCTCGCCCCGAGCCCCACAACCGTTGTGATGGACTCGTCTAGATTACCAAGTGCTTCTGCTTGTAAGAGTCCGACTCAAACCCACCTAACCGGAAAGAATTGGTAGCACCTCAATTTTATGAGCCCACTACCAAGAATGTCCGACTTGTGATGGTGCAGCACTGGCGGGGCGACCGACTAGACCTTCTTTGAGGGATTAAAGAATCTACCAACTATCTAAATAGAGGTAAATAGAGGCATAACAATAACACAAATAAAGCAATTATAATGTGAAATGGTATGGCTCTCTTCATGGTGATCTCCATCTCCACGAAGCTTGTAAGTCGACTCGTGCCAACTCTTGTCACGTGCCATCTTACTCCATGTAGCCGACTTGTACATCGACTTGCATGCCTTCCGGGTTCTCCAACAAGCTACACTAGCTAAGTAAATGAAATTTACATAGAGAATCCGACACGCAGGCCGGTATACAATAAAATGACAGCACCTAGGCTCCAGCCGGCTGACAAAAACATGATACGCAGATCATGTATGGATTACACACATCACATGCACATAAGCCATACCATTCACAACTTCCTGCAAAAACAAGTTATGCATAGATACGATATCTACCGGCGTTGTGAAACTCGCAACGACATCTAAGGCGCTACGACAGGACGACGGCGGTCCCATCTGCATTCCGATCATGGATTTCTTCATCGGATAAAACGATTTTACCTGAATCAGATCCGTATTCCGATTCGACCAAACTCTTTGATCTTCGATCACCGCAACTGGATTTATGTGTCACGGTATACCCCGATGGCGGAAACCGACCGGTAGGGGTAAGTTGTTCCACGACCTTAGCAGTATGATCACGGAAACCAGATCATCCATTAACCCTGAGTACGATTGATCCAATCAACCTTGTACAAAACCGATCTATCTCATAGACCGACCACCAAAACAGCAATTAGATCACATCTAACGCTAACTACATATCACATATGTACGGATCTCGGGCCTAATACCAGAAGCTACCGCTCTGATACCACTGTTGGGTCGCGTATAGATAAACGAAAAACTTTTCCTACGCGGTACTCCCAAGATCTAGCCGAGGTAGAAGGCCACGAGTATTACCACTAGACGCGCAGGTGCGGATTATCGATGTAGCGCGTCTGGTCGGGGCAGTGCAGTCCCACGATCCGGTCCGGCCGATCCAATCCCTCGAACGTCGAAGTGCTGAACGTACAGCACCTCTGCCGGTATCCACACGTACGAGGAGGAGCTCCGACGGCGGACTGCTAGGTCCGGTGCGGCGGCTGGACTGAGTGGGGCTAGGGTTCCCAACGCATGGGAGAGTGGACTCACGTGCCCGCTGGGCAACCTGCGCCCCTCTTTATATAGCGTATGGTAATGGGCTGCACAACACTTGTGGCCCATTCCCTCTGTGAGTCCGACTCACTAATTCAGTCCATTTCCGGTTCGGGTCCAACCCAACCAATATTTGCTCCCGCTCTTAAGTGTGCGACCCTGCAGGCTCATGGCGACTTGGACACGATTGGAGTCCGACTCTCAATCGATCAATCGGTAGCGGCTCCTAGCAGAACGTGCCGACTCCCAAGTCCCATTGAGTCATGACGACATACCTTTCAATGTGATATTCATCTTAGTCCCTTTTGCCTCACGATATACCTTGTCGAGCTATAGGCGATTTATCGTCATCCCTTAAATAGCTCAACTCTCTTCTCGATCCGTGATATGTGATTCACCTGACTAACTCTTAGCCAACAGACACAGTTAACACTTAACTGAGTTGCGCATGGCCATGCTTACTGAATCATATCACTCGAGAGGGCCCAGAGAATATCTCTCCATTCGGAGGGGCAAAATCCCATCTTGATTATCCACATCACGCAGCTTGCTTCTCATTCGACCCGAACTCTGCCTTTATAGTTGCCTTGTCACAGAACAACGTTTGACAGAACCTAAGTCGGTGATCCACAACTCGGATTGTGCGACAACCTCAGGTCTAAGGATTACATTGATTGAGACGTGCAAATGACGACTTGATCGTTGCATCTCAATGTGGGTCAGTCCGACTTGCTAAACTCTTTAGCCAAGTCCGTGAACGTTGGAATGGCATCACCATGCCCATGACAAGTGGAACTGTGTCATCAGCCAACACTTACATTAGTCTAGGGTGTGTGTCCAGCACAACCTAAATGACCAAGGACAATCTAGTATGAACAACATGAATACATGGTTCCACAATCGAATCACATATTCAATGACATGTATCAGATGTTCAAAACAAGGACAACTTAATAACTTTATGAATACAGTGGGAATTACATCATACATGATTGCCTCTAGGGCATATTCCCAACACGTAGCCATAGTCGTAGTCTGCGTAAACCACAGCCCCAAAGGGGTCAGTACAACAACGTACTGGCAAGCAAGACTCACAGTTCACCAGGGTGTAACCCGTCAACACCAAGCACAGATGCCTTGGGATCAACGGAAGAAAAGGTATGAAAGATGCTGCAACTGGCTGCACTAACCAACTACAGAACATACTACAACTTTACCGTGTATCAGAAAGGGATAAGATAGCGTATCGTAACCAACTATAGCTAACCACCAAACAAACCCATCCTGGATCTCGCCCCTTATCCAAAGAAGCAATCCGAGGATAACTGACACAGTTGGATTAATGATGGATCAAGTTGTTGTGTCAATAAGCCTATTACTAGTCAAGTTATCATTAGTTAGGTGTAAGTTGTTCTGAGTACTTGTTAGCCAGTACTTTCACCAAGTCAACCATAACCGCGGAAAACACGGCTTCTCGAGAAGATTTATCCCTGCAGGGGTGCACCAATTTGGCCGTACACGTAAGAATATCCCGCCAGATGGGAAGGCCTTTCCCACCAAGCGGGGCACTCAACACAATTCAACCTTTCCTCGCATCAAGCCCAAAGCACCACGTGCTGTGCGTGCGCGGCTAATCGAGCCCCCCCGAAGAAAAGGAGGACCCTCATAGCACTGGAAGACCACGCCGCCCTAAATGCCGACTACAAAAGTTCCACCCTGGCCTCGGGTTCGTACCTGCATATGCGTGCATCAAATGGAAAGCCCGAACTAAGTGTGGTGATTTGGACGAGATGCGGATCGAGTCAAATTGAGGGGGGCGCCCATACACGCTTCCCACATGCGGATAGTGCGCTCATCATGGATCAGTAGACAAGACCCTTTTCCTATTAGGGTCGACACTAGCAGGCCTCAAAACCACGCCGGGCCTCCTGCCGGTGCCTTATCAGCAAATTATTGTTACCTCAAATTAACAGGTGTTGTTTAACATCGAGCCCCAGAATATAACAGATATAATAACAGAAAGTAACTGATAGCAGACTCGAGCAAAACAACCCTAAGCATGCTAGTAAGACACGGGCCCAAGCAACGGGGTTTTAGGACTGGAGGTGATGGCAATATCAGGGTTTAGGGTATCATGTGATAGGTTCGTAACAGAAACAACTACCACTATGGCTAGCAGAAGAGAACAACGGAAAGTATCGGTAACCAATGTTGAAAGGAACACGGTGGTTCATGTGAGTGATAACTTGCCTGCAAACCCAGTAGCCGGGTACTGAGCTAGATCCTCAGAAGGGGTGTCGTAAAGGTCGTCGGTATCAACGTCGTCGTCTATCCGAGAAGAAGCAAACAAACAAGGCAGAAATATAAACAATCATCATCATGGCATAGTGCACAATCAAATATGATGCATGACAAGTTAATAGATGCATCAAAATAAACTAATTGATATGCTAACACAATTTAAATGGGCACATAAGCAATTTTGAGTTGCATATGAAAAGCCCATGGATTTTGGTTAGGTTATTTGTTTTCCAACTAAACAACAGGTGCTAGTGGTTTAGTATGATGCATGCAAAAGGAAAACAACAAAATAACAACATTAGGATCAAATTAAAATAGGGTGTAGCAATTTAGAATTTTATTATTAATTTTAGGGAATTTTGGGTGCCTTACAGGGAACACACAAGTATCTGTTGTTTTCAACCATTTAAATTATTCAAAACAACTAACAAAGTTCATATTTGAAAAGAGCATCAAATTTTAGTTGGATTACATGTTTCACATTTTGAAATTGGACTTAGGATTATTTAATTATGAATTAAACAATATTAAACAATTTTTAATTGAATTAAACAAGATTTAAATTGTTTAGGCAATTTTAATTATTCAAAACAGAAAACAAAAATTATATTTGAATAGGTTAGGTGAAATGGTATGGAAAACATATTTTATTTGTATTTATTGGATTTATAAATAATTAGTTATGGATTTTAGAAATTAGCATTTGAAATATTTAAATTTGAATTTTAAAATGCATTTGTAATTTCCAAAACAGTACACAAATTGAATATTTGGAAAGATTAGGAAATTTGGGCAAGAAAACATATAAAGTTTTTATTTATTGGATTAGCAGAATGAAAGATATTGAATTTTGAAGTTTATATTCAAATCTGTTATTTAAAATGCTTTTTGGAATTAAACAGAAATTCGCAAACATTTCTCACCGCGCAGCTAGCCAGCCCCAGCCACTGCAGTGTGGGCCTGGGGGGGCCAGCGTGGCGCTGCGCGCCCGCGTGGCAGGGGCAGTCGCCGACGGGTGGGCCTGCGCGCGGAGGCGAAAAATAGCCAAAAAGGGTGTGCGCTCCGCGGGGTTCGAACCCGCAACCACGCGCGAGATTCAGAGATTGCGCAACCAGTGCGCTGCACTGCGGTGTTTGACAGTAAACACTACGCGTTCAGGTTAAGGTTCAGTCCAAGTTACTGAATTTAACTGACGACGAAACGCAAGCTTGACTAACAGAACAAAGGTTCAGTGCTCGCCGGCGGGAACTGATCGTGGCCGTGCTCGCTGCGAGGGGATGTGTGCGTGGACGTGTGCGGAACGTGCACGATGCTGTGGTGGTGTAACAGAGGGGACGAGAGGGAAGAAGAACGGGGAGCTCACCGGGAATCGTCGAGTTGCAGAGAAGTTCACCGAGCTCGACGGCGGCGTTGCCGTGGACGGCGGGGGAGGTGTGGCTGATCTCCGGGGGTGTTCAAGTGTCTAAACGGGAGCGGGGAGAGAGGGCTTTTGATTCCCGTGGCTAGGTAGGGGCGAGGTAGGCCATGGCGACGGTGGTTGGCTCGGGTTCAGACCTCCTGTCGCCGGTGGGTGGAGCAGGGGAGGGGATCTCGCCGGGGAAGCAGCGAATGGCGGCGGCGGCGAGGGAAAAGGAAACCTAGGGAGCTAGGGTTGGTACGGGGGTGCTCTAGGGCTTTTATAGAGGCGCGGAGGGCGTCGCTGGCCGCCGGAGTCGCCGCGGGGGTGCGGTGGCGCCTCCGATGCGCTGCCATACCGCGCGACGAAGATGATTAGAAGAGCGGCACGAATCTCCAAGCGTTACGCGCGGGTTAGTTGGGTTGGGCCTGGCGCACGCGGTAGATAGTTGGGTTGGGTTGGGTTTTCTGCTGCGCGCGCGTAGGTTTTGTTTGTTTTTATTTTTTTCCTTTCTGTTTTTTTTTGTAGCTTTGCTTTTGGAATAAAAACATAGGTTTTTGGTTAGATAAAAATATAGAAAAATTAGGGGAGTTTCCTTAGGTAAAATGCAAACATTTTGTAGCTTTTGTTTTCAAAAATTTAAATGTTTGCTTGCTGTTTAAAATTCAAACCAAATTTGGGTGCATTTGTTAATATTAATAACCATTATCTAAAACCAACTTTTAACATAGGGTAACCCCTAAGATAAAAAGCAAATTGAGTTGATTTGATTTGGGTAACAACATGATTTCAAAATGGTTCTGTTTTGGGTGCTTGGATTTGAATTTTTAAATTGTGTTTGGAAAATAAATAATTGATTTAAAATGATCATTTTCACAAGTGATCACTAAGGAAAACATGGAACCAAAATGGTTGTTATTATTTGTGAATTTTATTCAAAAAGTTGTAACAGAGCAAGTATGAAACCAATGTTTGAAAAGGGTTTGAATTTGAGTTGTGAAAACAGTGGAAAACAATTGCAATAAATAAGAAACAAATTCAAACAACATTGAATCAATATGATGATATGATGCAATACTTAAATAAACATGCAACAAACATTCTAAGTGGATGATTTTCATACTTGGGATGTTACAAAACGCCCCCCCTTGAAGGAATCACGCCCCGAGATTCCTTACTGAGATGTGAAAAGGTCCGGATACTTCTTGCGAAGATCCTCTTCGGTCTCCCACGTTGCCTCTTTATCGGAATGATGCGACCATTGGACTTTCAAGAACTTGGTGCTCTTGTTGCGAGTCTTACGCTCGGTCTCATCGAGAATACGAATAGGGTGCTCCTCATAAGATAGATCATCTTGCAGTTCGATGGAATCATGATCAACTGCACGATCTGGATCTTTGAAACACTTCTTGAGCTGTGACACGTGGAACACATCGTGCACTTTGGATAGCTTTTCTGGAAGTTCAAGACGATAAGCATTTTCTGCACGCCTTGAGAGAATTTTGAAAGGACCAATGTATCTTGGTGCCAGCTTTCCTTTCACACCAAAACGATGAGTGCCTCTGAGGGGAGTTACACGGAGATATGCCTTGTCACTAGGTGCATAGATCATATCCCTGTGCTTGCTATCATAATAGCTCTTCTGACGAGACTGAGCAATCCTGAGATTGTCACGAATGATACGAACTTTCTCCTCGGCTTCCTTAACAATGCCAGGGCCTAGGAGTGAACGTTCACCAGCTCCAGACCAATTGATTGGACTCCTGCATCTGCGACCATACAGTGCCTCAAATGGTGCCATGCCTAGACTTGCCTGGTAGCTTTTATTGTAGGAGAATTCAGCATATGGAAGGCAATCCTCCCATTTCATGCCAAAGGAGATACCACATGCTCTGAGCATATCCTCGAGAATCTGATTGACTCTTTCGACTTGCCCCTGAGACTGAGGGTGATAAGCTGTGCTGAACAGAAGTTTAGTGCCCAATGCTTCTTGAAAGCTCTTCCAGAAATGAGAAGTGAAGATACTTCCACGGTCTGAGCTTATTTCCAATGGAACACCATGAAGGGGAACAATCTTTGCTGTATAGAGCTCTGCTAACTGGCTAGCTGAGATAGTTTCCTTTACAGCAAAGAAATGAGCTACTTTAGTGAGACGATCAATAACAACGAAGATTGCATCGTTGCCCTTTTTGGACTTTGGAAACCCAGTAACGAAGTCCATTTCAATCATGTCCCACTTCCACTCAGGAATTTTCAGAGGTTGGAGTAGACCTGCTGTTTTCTGATTGACTGCCTTAACACGTTGACAAACGTCGCATTCAGAAACGTATTGAGCAATTTCACGTTTCATGCCAGGCCACCAATACAGAGTCTTGAGATCCTGGTACATCTTTGTGCTTCCAGGGTGAATGGAGAGAGGAGTTTCATGAGCCTCCTTGAGAATGATATCCTTGAGACTTTGAACCTGAGGAACTGCAATGCGTCCTTCAAAGAACACAGTTCCTTTATCATCAACTGAGAAAGACTTGAATTTCTCCTTGCCTTCCTTGATGTGCTCAACCATCTTCTTGATTTCAATATCACGAAGTTGTTCAGAACGAATTTTGTCCTCGAGAGTTGGACTGGCTGTCAAGCTAGCAAGGTATCCTTGAGGAACAAGACCAAGGTTCAGCTTCTGGAATTCTTCATGAAGTGGAGGTTGGCTTTCCATGATCATGAGATTATTGCAATAGGATTTGCGACTGAGAGCATCGGCCATAACATTAGCCTTGCCTGGAGTGTAAGAAATGGTGAGATCAAAGTCTTTAATCTTCTCAATCCATCTCCTTTGCCTGAGGTTCAGATCTGGCTGAGTGAAGATGTATTTCAGACTCTTATGATCGGAAAAGATTTCAGTTTTGTTACCCAACAAGTATTGCCTCCATTTCTTGAGGGCAAACACAACTGCTGCAAGTTCAAGATCATGTGTGGGATAGTTTTGCTCATGTGGGTTCAACTGACGTGAAGCATAAGCCACAACTTGACGTTCTTGCATAAGAACTGCTCCTAGCCCTTGGAGAGATGCATCACAGAATATCTGAAAAGGCTTGGTAGTATCTGGGCCAACCAGAACTGGAGTAGAAGTGAGTTTAGTCTTCAGGAGGTTGAAACTCTCATCACACTGTGGAGTCCAAATGAACTTTTTGTCCTTCTTTGTGAGATCAGTGAGAGGTTTGGCAATCTTGGAAAAGTTTTGGACGAAACGACGGCAATAGCTAGCCAAGCCAAGAAAACTTCTGACTTGCTTCACCGTCTTAGGGGGTTTCCAATCAACAATTGCCTTAACCTTTTCAGGATCAATGGCTATGCCTTTGGCAGAGATGATATGACCAAGATATGCAACTTCTGGAATCCAGAACTCACATTTGGAGAATTTGGCATACAGACGATGCTCGCGAAGTTTCATGAGAGTGAGACGAAGGTGTTCTCCATGCTCTTCCTCGGATTTTGAGTAGACAAGAATGTCATCGAGATATACCACAACGAACTTGTCGAGGTATTCATGGAAGACAGAATTCATGAGTCTTGAGAAGGTTGCCGGTGCATTGGTGAGACCAAAAGACATGACGGTGTATTCATATAGACCGTAACGAGTGGTGAAAGCTGTTTTTGGAATATCTTCCTTTCTGATCTTTATCTGATGGTAACCCATCCTCAAGTCCAACTTTGAGAATATTGAGGCTCCAGCAAGTTGATCAAAAAGATCATCGATACGAGGAATTGGATACTTGTTCTTGATTGTTTTCTCGTTGAGAGGACGATAGTCAACCACGAGTCTTTTTGTTTGATCCTTCTTGGCAACAAACAGAGTTGGGCAACCCCAAGCGGAGGAACTAGGCTGAATGTAACCTTTCTCCATGTACATATCGATTTGCTCCTTCAACAATTTCAGTTCAGGAGGAGCTATCTTGTATGGATGCTTAGAGATTGGTGCAGTACCTGGTTCAAGCTCGATCACGAACTCAACTGCTCTGTCCGGAGGCATCCCTGGCAGCTCTTCTGGAAAGACGTCAGGGAATTCACAAACCACCGGAACATTTTCAAGCAGAGGTAGTGGTTTAGCATCCAGGGTGTACAGCTGAACAGAACTTGAATCACTTGGAGAATAGACTATCTGGCCGGAAGGGTGGAACAGAGTTATTGACTTCTTAGCACAATCAATCGTAGCTTTATTGGCCTTCAACCAATCCATGCCAAGGATGACATCAATGTCAGAATTGCCAAGCAGAATGAGGGAAGCAATGAATATGTGACCTCCAATCAAGATCTGATTCTCATGACTGATCTTGGAAGTTTGCATAGTTGCTCCAGCGGAGTTTACTACTAGCGGGGAACCCAAACCAACAAAAGGTAGCTTAACTGCTGTCGCAAAGATCTTTGACACGAACGAATGCGATGCTCCGGTATCAAACAACACTTTAGATGGGTTAGAGTTTACGGGGAATGTACCGAGAACGACGTCAGCAGCTTCCTCAGCTTTGTCGGCCTTGATATGATTCACCCTCGCGGTCCTCCCGACATGCCTGTTGTTGGAGTTGAAGGCTTTAGCCGGGGGAGCACGAACCATAGCCTGGTTGGTGTTGGGGCGAGGAGGTGGTGGAGGTAGCTGCTTCTGAGTGCACTTATCAGCGTAGTGCCCAGTCTCCTTGCACTTGAAGCAAGTGACAACACGAGGAGGACCTGGCCTTGGCTGCCCCATTTGAAACCTCTGACCCTGCATCTGAGATGGGTTGGGTGGGCGGGGACCAAAGCCTGGAGAAGCTTGGGCATTTGGAGCCCTAGTGACAGCACTGTTTGGCACCCAGATGCGGCGCTTCTGCGGAGGGGTGGTCATGTTGGAGGAGGAACCACCCTCACGCGAGTGCTTGCGCGACTCTTCGAACGCCTTGCGCCCATTCTCCTCATTGAGCGCGGTGTTCACGAGCTCCACGAAGTCCTTGCACTTGATGTTGGTGAGAGCGTACTTCAGTTCCGGGTTAAAACCTCGACGGAACCTTGCCATCTTCTTGGCTTCAGTGGACACCTCGTCACCGGCGTATCGAGCGAGACGATTGAACTCGTTCTGGTAGCCGAGCACGTCCAGCTTGCCCTGTTTGAGAGAGCAGAATTCCTCACGCATCCTTTCCATGAGACCATCTGGGATGTGGTGCTTCAGGAAGGCATCCTTGAAACAACCCCAGGTGATAGGATAGCCAGCTCTCATGGTCTGGTAGTTCTCCCACCAGGTAGCTGCCTGACCCTTCAGTAGGTAGGTGGCATACTTGACCTTATCTTCCTCAGCAACATGAGCAATCTCCAGAGCCCTGTTGATCTGCCTGATCCAGTCATCAGCATCGAGAGGCTCACGTGTTGCCACGAAAGCTCTCGGCCCCAAGCTCAGAAACTCCTTGATGCTGACTCGCGGAGCATTCTGGTTGTTGTTCTGGTTAGCCTGGATCTGGGCCATCTGAGCCACGACCTGAGTCATCTGAGTCAACAGCTCCGTGAGAGGAGGTGGTTCAGGCATGGTGTTCCTGGTTGGAGGCATCCTGAACAGAAAATGCATTTTAGCACAACAACAGCAAAGGATAGACTTGGTAACCGAAAGATAGATTATTCCGACGCATGAATAGATAACCAACAGGTACATCATCACATGTTCAAATACATCAGAATATCCAACAGACCAATACATGGTTCGAATGCCACAGGATAACTAAACATAGCTAGGAACGGATACATCGGTACTCCCATGCTCATCACGCAGGACGGCGGTGAGTAGTACGACGAGAGATACGGTGCGGAGGAATCCCACGGAAGTAGGTATCACGACGATCCCTGTAGATAGGAACTGCTCTGAGAGCAACTCTCGGGGTGGTGAAGTAGAAAGCGTCGTCTCCCTGTGCTCCATAGCGAGGAATCCCTGTGTAACCAGCTCCGAGGTCGAGAAGTGGGCCTCTGATCGGCTCGTAACCTCCAGCATCTGGCAGAGGAAAACCCAGTGTCTGCTGGAAACGCGCAAATCGCTCGTCTCCAACGAAGTCTGTGGTGTACGTCGCCAGACGAGTGAGAGCCAGGTGGAGCTGCTCCCTGACTGAGGCTAACTCCTGAGAAAGTGTGGAAGCAACTGCGTCACTGTGCCTCACGAACTGGGCAGTGGTGTGCAGCCTGGAGCTATCAGACTCGTAGGTATCGATGTCGCGGTGGATAGTGAAGTGAACTCCCGCCGACGTGATGTAACCACGGGGGATGTGACGATAGATAGAATCGTCAAACCCCCAGTAGTCAGCACGGAGGACGGTGAGACTCACGTAAGCGGCCTGCTGCACAGCCATATCCACTGTGGAACCTACTGCCTCGTAGCAGTGGACAACGCTCCTACCATCATCCGACAGGATGTAGACGATAGCCCGGTAGCAAGTCTGGTCAAACTCTCGCTGCTGCTCGTAGACCTGGTACTCTGGTGCCCAACGGAACCCCAGATAGGTAACCATGTCTCTCAGCATCTCCGGATAACCGGCGGTGCTCTCACAGCGAGTCATCCGAACCACCTGCGGGTAGAACCTGAGATCCATCTGCAGATGATTTGGGAGGTTTTGATTAGACTCCGGTAGAAGAAATGAAGTGGAAAACAACAGCAAGGTTTCAACGGACGAAAGGTTCTTTAGAAGAACAGGATATCGAAGCAACATCGGGAAAACGAGACCAAAAGTCCTGAGGTACTAAGGAGAACCCAAAACACGTGAAATCCTAACTTGAAAGTTTAGGTGAGAACAGAAAACAACGTTGCACTTCCTTACCAGAAAAGGGTGGGTGGGTGGGGAAAGAAGAAAAATGGCAGAATTCCTACTCTCACGTTTCATTTTTCCTATATAGCTACAAAATAGTTTCTAGACTCAACTGCGACCAGTAAAAAGGGATCCTACAGGCAGACAGGCTCTGATACCATTTGTCGCACCCGGACTTCTAGAGGATACTCACCGTACGAACTGAACAGTATTTTGGTTGGATTACGGGGCTTAGCGGCTCCCGCGTCCCCTTACGGGTAGGCCAGCACTTATGTGCGACAACCAACCGTTACTGTTCACCGTCGATGTAAACTATCCTATAGAAATCAGGATACTACCATTGACGTACTTCATACCATACACACATGGTACGTCAACGGTTTTGAACAAAAGGATAACACAACATGCCTCTAAGACACAAAAGATGGAAATAAGGTTGCAAATGGCCTTCACTAAGGCAGAAAATAGCAAATACAATCATCCAGAGGACACATGTCCCAACATAGCATTCATTACATCAGCGGAAGCAATCAAAGGTGTCTGGGTACAGACAAATCCAACAGGCTTAAGAAGCCGGAGAAAATAAAGAAGACGAAGCCCATCCACGTAGGTCCTGGATCCAGCCCTGGTCCAGCTAACTACTCGTCTGCAGTCTCGTCAAACTCCACGAAGTAGCCATCCTGGTGGTCATCGTAGCCGTAGTCGTAGTCTGCGTAAACCACAGCCCCAAAGGGGTCAGTACAACAACGTACTGGCAAGCAAGACTCACAGTTCACCAGGGTGTAACCCGTCAACACCAAGCACAGATGCCTTGGGATCAACGAAAGAAAAGGCATGAAAGATGCTGCAACTGGCTGCACTAACCAACTACAGAACATACTACAACTTTACGGTGTATCAGAAAGGGATAAGATAGCGTATCGTAACCAACTATAGCTAACCACCAAACAAACCCATCCTGGATCTCGCCCCTTATCCAAAGAAGCAATCCGAGGATAACTGACACAGTTGGATTAATGATGGATCAAGTTGTTGTGTCAATAAGCCTATTACTAGTCAAGTTATCATTAGTTAGGTGTAAGTTGTTCTGAGTACTTGTTAGCCAGTACATTCACCAAGTCAACCATAACCGCGGAAAACACGGCTTCTCGAGAAGATTTATCCCTGCAGGGGTGCACCAATTTGGCCGTACACGTAAGAATATCCCGCCAGATGGGAAGGCCTTTCCCACCAAGCGGGGCACTCAACACAATTCAACCTTTCCTCGCATCAAGCCCAAAGCACCACGTGCTGTGCGTGCGCGGCTAATCGAGCCCCCCCGAAGAAAAGGAGGACCCTCATAGCACTGGAAGACCACGCCGCCCTAAATGCCGACTACAAAAGTTCCACCCTGGCCTCGGGTTCGTACCTGCATATGCGTGCATCAAATGGAAAGCCCGAACTAAGTGTGGTGATTTGGACGAGATGCGGATCGAGTCAAATTGAGGGGGGCGCCCATACACGCTTCCCACATGCGGATAGTGCGCTCATCATGGATCAGTAGACAAGACCCTTTTCCTATTAGGGTCGACACTAGCAGGCCTCAAAACCACGCCGGGCCTCCTGCCGGTGCCTTATCAGCAAATTATTGTTACCTCAAATTAACAGGTGTTGTTTAACATCGAGCCCCAGAATATAACACATATAATAACAGAAAGTAACTGATAGCAGACTCGAGCAAAACAACCCTAAGCATGCTAGTAAGACACGGGCCCAAGCAACGGGGTTTTAGGACTGGAGGTGATGGCAATATCAGGGTTTAGGGTATCATGTGATAGGTTCGTAACAGAAACAACTACCACTATGGCTAGCAGAAGAGAACAACGGAAAGTATCGGTAACCAATGTTGAAAGGAACACAGTGGTTCATGTGAGTGATAACTTGCCTGCAAACCCAGTAGCCGGGTACTGAGCTAGATCCTCAGAAGGGGTGTCGTAAAGGTCGTCGGTATCAACGTCGTCGTCTATCCGAGAAGAAGCAAACAAACAAGGCAGAAATATAAACAATCATCATCATGGCATAGTGCACAATCAAATATGATGCATGACAAGTTAATAGATGCATCAAAATAAACTAATTGATATGCTAACACAATTTAAATGGGCACATAAGCAATTTTGAGTTGCATATGAAAAGCCCATGGATTTTGGTTAGGTTATTTGTTTTCCAACTAAACAACAGGTGCTAGTGGTTTAGTATGATGCATGCAAAAGGAAAACAACAAAATAACAACATTAGGATCAAATTAAAATAGGGTGTAGCAATTTAGAATTTTATTATTAATTTTAGGGAATTTTGGGTGCCTTACAGGGAACACACAAGTATCTGTTGTTTTCAACCATTTAAATTATTCAAAACAACTAACAAAGTTCATATTTGAAAAGAGCATCAAATTTTAGTTGGATTACATGTTTCACATTTTGAAATTGGACTTAGGATTATTTAATTATGAATTAAACAATATTAATTTTTTTTTAATTGAATTAAACAAGATTTAAATTGTTTAGGCAATTTTAATTATTCAAAACAGAAAACAAAAATTATATTTGAATAGGTTAGGTGAAATGGTATGGAAAACATATTTTATTTGTATTTATTGGATTTATAAATAATTAGTTATGGATTTTAGAAATTAGCATTTGAAATATTTAAATTTGAATTTTAAAATGCATTTGTAATTTCCAAAACAGTACACAAATTGAATATTTGGAAAGATTAGGAAATTTGGGCAAGAAAACATATAAAGTTTTTATTTATTGGATTAGCAGAATGAAAGATATTGAATTTTGAAGTTTATATTCAAATCTGTTATTTAAAATGCTTTTTGGAATTAAACAGAAATTCGCAAACATTTCTCACCGCGCAGCTAGCCAGCCCCAGCCACTGCAGTGTGGGCCTGGGGGGGCCAGCGTGGCGCTGCGCGCCCGCGTGGCAGGGGCAGTCGCCGACGGGTGGGCCTGCGCGCGGAGGCGAAAAATAGCCAAAAAGGGTGTGCGCTCCGCGGGGTTCGAACCCGCAACCACGCGCGAGATTCAGAGATTGCGCAACCAGTGCGCTGCGCTGCGGTGTTTGACAGTAAACACTACGCGTTCAGGTTAAGGTTCAGTCCAAGTTACTGAATTTAACTGACGACGAAACGCAAGCTCGACTGACAGAACAAAGGTTCAGTGCTCGCCGGCGGGAACTGATCGTGGCCGTGCTCGCTGCGAGGGGATGTGTGCGTGGACGTGTGCGGAACGTGCACGATGCTGTGGTGGTGTAACAGAGGGGACGAGAGGGAAGAAGAACGGGGAGCTCACCGGGAATCGTCGAGTTGCAGAGAAGTTCGCCGAGCTCGACGGCGGCGTTGCCGTGGACGGCGGGGGAGGTGTGGCTGATCTCCGGGGGTGTTCAAGTGTCTAAACGGGAGCGGGGAGAGAGGGCTTTTGATTCCCGTGGCTAGGTAGGGGCGAGGTAGGCCATGGCGACGGTGGTTGGCTCGGGTTCAGACCTCCTATCGCCGGTGGGTGGAGCAGGGGAGGGGATCTCGCCGGGGAAGCAGCGAATGGCGGCGGCGGCGAGGGAAAAGGAAACCTAGGGATCTAGGGTTGGTACGGGGGTGCTCTAGGGCTTTTATAGAGGCGCGGAGAGCGTCGCTGGCCGCCGGAGTCGCCGCGGGGGTGCGGTGGCGCCTCCGATGCGCTGCCGTACCGCGCGACGAAGATGATTAGAAGAGCGGCACGAATCTCCAAGCGTTACGCGCGGGTTAGTTGGGTTGGGCCTGGCGCACGCGGTAGATAGTTGGGTTGGGTTGGGTTTTCTGCTGCGCGCGCGTAGGTTTTGTTTGTTTTTATTTTTTTCCTTTCTGTTTTTTTTTGTAGCTTTGCTTTTGGAATAAAAACATAGGTTTTTGGTTAGATAAAAATCTAGAAAAATTAGGGGAGTTTCCTTAGGTAAAATGCAAACATTTTGTAGCTTTTGTTTTCAAAAATTTAAATGTTTGCTTGCTGTTTAAAATTCAAACCAAATTTGGGTGCATTTGTTAATATTAATAACCATTATCTAAAACCAACTTTTAACATAGGGTAACCCCTAAGATAAAAAGCAAATTGAGTTGATTTGATTTGGGTAACAACATGATTTCAAAATGGTTCTGTTTTGGGTGCTTGGATTTGAATTTTTAAATTGTGTTTGGAAAATAAATAATTGATTTAAAATGATCATTTTCACAAGTGATCACTAAGGAAAACATGGAACCAAAATGGTTGTTATTATTTGTGAATTTTATTCAAAAAGTTGTAACAGAGCAAGTATGAAACCAATGTTTGAAAAGGGTTTGAATTTGAGTTGTGAAAACAGTGGAAAACAATTGCAATAAATAAGAAACAAATGCAAACAACATTGAATCAATATGATGATATGATGCAATACTTAAATAAACATGCAACAAACATTCTAAGTGGATGATTTTCATACTTGGGATGTTACATGCGCCCTGCCACCTCAGCTGCATCAACCTTCAGAGATTGCTTGTCCTCCTACTGGTCGATTCAACCTCGGTTTCTTTGCTGAGGGAAAACTTGGAGTTGCACTCTTCACAACCTTTCTCGTGGGGTTTACCAACGCAGCCTCCCGTCGAGGGACACATCAAGTTTTCTAGCCCCGTTGTCAGGGATTTCAAAGTCATCATCAGCAAGAAGTCTCCCGTCAAATACACGCCATCAGAAACCCCTTGGGATTTTGAGTGGGAACTAATGGAAGAATGAGTGGGTTGATTGGAGACTCCACTTACATGATGAGGGAGAGGTCGTGACACAAAAAAATTCGTGGTTGCCTTCCCCTCCTATATAAGGAGGGGTGGGAGCTCCTTCTCCCATACACACACACACTCGTGTCATCTCTTCCTCCCTCCTCCCGTTGCTCCAGCGCTTGTTCGTGCGCTTGGCGAAGCCCTGAGCAATGTTTTCTTCACCACACCACACCATTGTGTTGTTGGACTATCCGGTGGATCCTCTACTTCCGCTTCCCCGCTGGATCGAAGGAACGGAGGTCGTCATCGAGTTGTACGTGTGACCGAGTGTGGAAGCATTGCCGGATTGCAGCGCTCATCTTCACGATCTTGAGATTGATGTGAGTTTGACTACATCACCAACGAGATTCGACCTTGTAACGCTTTGTGTCTTTGATGGTATGTTCTCCTTAAGACTCTCTCTATGCATGTTGCTTACATATCCTAGATTGGATCTTGGCCCTTCGAGGGTCTATCGTGTAGGATTTTTTTGTTTTCTATGGTACGAATCCTGCAACTTTGCCATCTTATCGACCAGTTTTTCCAGTCGTTAGGCACTCTTTGGTGGTATGCTCTCAGGTTTCTTGGGTGTTGGGGCGGGTGGGGGGGGGGTGCTACCTCTCCTATTCGTCGTGGCATGGATACATGTCCATGTATCTCTTTGTCGGTGGAGAAATTGAGTCGGTCGCTGATGCATGTAAAATGCATACATGAACTTTGCATGTTATTACTTGTTTTTCCTACATATTAGCAACTTATATTCATGTTTTATAATGATTTGGGGGATTTTCTGAACAATCCCCCTTCTTTTGGTTCTAACCCTGTTTTTCCAGAAAAAACGTACTTTTTAGTGTTTCAGACTTTCCGGGAGCTTCGGGACTCCAAAAAGGGCAAGGCCAAAGAGCACGGTTCAGAATTTTTGAGACGAAGACCATGGGCCAAAGTAGAGGGTCAAAAGGTCAACCAGGTGGAAAAGAGGACCCTCCACGCGGCCAGATTCCTTGGCCGCGTGTGGGGCCCCCTTTTTGCCCCCGTGGCTCCGATGTCGTCGATCTTTCTTCTCCCGAGTGTCTCGTGACCTAAAAACGACTATATAAAGGGTCCCCTGGCCTTTTCGAGAAGGAGGCGGCGCCAAGAGACGAAACCACGAAACAGAGAGACAGAAGGCTGCCGCCGGAGAAGATCGGAGGGGGGAAACGCCGCCGGGATCACCCCCGGAGGGCTCCACCCCCCTCCGGCGTGTTCATCATCAACATCTACAGCAAGATCAGCTCCATATCTCCACTGTAATCTCTTGGCAAACACGATGTATGATGCAATACTATATTCCCTTGATGTATTGTGTCTCCCCGTCTATGTTTGAGTAATGAATTGTTCTTGGCAATGGTGAAATAGTTCATTGATTGGTTGCATACAAGTTTGTTATCTTCTATGATTGTCTTTATGTACAATATATGAGTGCACGCATATGTTGGGGAATGCATGTAAGGTGATCACCGGTAGCATAATGGAGTGGTGGTGACTTGGGAGTGACAGTAACCTGAGACCGAGCCACAAAGTTAAGTTATTGGGGGATATATATAGGGGACCTTAGAACGTAAGGCTATGGTGGGACTTTATGTCTTAATCAATCTTGTGCAGTCATTTACTTGGCCACATGATCCATCATAAGGGGTTGTAGATCATTTACTTGACTATACCTATTCATGGCTCCTTCCTAGAAGAAACAACTAAGACTAAAACATGTGCTTCACTAATTGTGACAACCACACGAACGAAACACCTATTGCTAGAACACTTTCTCCCTTGAGATACTTGAGCTATTTGCTTCTTGCTACTTGTGAAACTTGCTTAGAAACTTGCTTTAGAAACTTGCTTTAGGATTACTTGCATTTTAAACTTGCTTCACTAGTTACTAGACAAACCACACTCCACGTCACTTGCTTTTAATTAGTTAGTTCCTTTTAGTCAAACTTATTGCTTTGCATAAACAACCATATAAGAGGGTTATAGGGCTTTAGAGAATAGATAGCTTACCTTCAGCTCCTCGTGGGTTCGACACTCAAATACTTATCGAAAGGTACTACAATTGATCTCCTGCACTTGGGAGTCATCAAGCACTAATCTGGCGCCGTTGCCGGGGAGCGTTGTGCTAAGCTTTTATTCTTGTTTGCATTGCATACTAACATATAAACCTAAAACACAAAAAAAAATTATAAAATGGAAAACAACCAAACAATTTTAGAACTGTATAATATCTACCTTGAATTAGGACATGAAGTGTTTGAGGAGAAATTGAAAAATTATTTGCACAACAATCATATTTGTGGTAGTACTAATTCTTTGAACACCTTTATTGCTAAGGAAAACCTTGAGCTTGGGGAAGTTTGTCTTGATGAATATGATATTTTTAGTCCCCCTACTATTGAGGATAAAAATGATATACTTGCTGATTCTATGGAAAGTTTTAAGCTTGGGGAAGTTGGTTTTGATGAGCATGATATTTCTAGTTCCCCAAGCTTGGAGGAGAAAATTCACTTTGATGATACTATGCCTCCTATATATGATGATTGCAATGAAAATTATGAATGTTTGACTCCCACTATCACTAATGAGGACTTTACTTATGTGGAGAGTAGTGATTCTTTTATGCATGTGGCTCATGATAAGAATGTTTTATGTGATATTCATATTGTTGAATCTATTCATGATGCTACTGAAAATTATTATGAGAGAGGGAAACATGGTTACACATATTTCAACAATATTAAGTTTTCCCTCTTTATGCTGAAAGTATTGAAGTTGCACTTGATCTACCTTTCTATGCTTGCTATTATGTGCTTCTTTTATTTGTTTCATTACAAAATGCCAATGCATAGGAAAGGGGTTAGACTTTTAAATAAATTGTTTAATATTTTTTGGTGTGTTCCTTATGCTTTAATTTCCTATTCGGTTTGAGCACACATTTATGTATTTTCAAGATGTAAAATACCTTTACCTACTGTTATCTATCATTTAGTTTAAGATTTTCATTTTATAAAAAATTTGGGAAAGTAAATGAGAAGGATGAGTAATGGAGAAGTTGGGGTCGACCTTGAACATGTGTTGTTCATGCCAATGAAAGCATTGCAAAGTCTCTATCATTAAAACTTTTTCCAAAGCTAAAAACAATAAAAATATTAGTTCACTACTGTAACATCACATTTCTGTCTTATTTCTCATCAAAAATGGCAAGAATAATCTTATATGAGAGATAGGATTAAACAATAGTAATTAGCTGTCCAGAAAACAGATTCTTGAACTTCACTGCGAAAAATGTTTAAAATCACAGAAGTGGAATTTTGACCTGGTAATTTACGAAAGCAATATTTAGTTATCACTACATATTTCATTAGTTTTAAGTTTTCTGATTTGAGCAACTTAAGTGCCTCTAAAAATTCAGTCTTTACGGGATGTTCAGTTTTTGGCAGATTATGTCTTTATTTTGCATTGCTCTCATTACTTGTGTTTTGTGTGGTTCTTTTGATCAAGGAGCAATGCAAAACTGTAGTAACAGTAGTTAATAATTTAGAATCAACTCATGATGTATCTTTGCTGTACCTATGTGGATTTTATTTATGGAGGCACTAACCCCTCTAATCAAGTTTTATGTTGAGATTTGTGTAAGAAGAATTTTTCAGGAGGAAGAGTTGAGTGAGATGAACAAAGATCAAGAGGGACAAACAATCAAGCTTGGGGATGTACCCCTGGGCTCACCCTACATGTATCAAATAAGTAAAAGAATCCAAGCTTGGGGATGCCGAGCCACCTCACTCCAACCATCATGATGTTAAGTAAGAAAAGCCTAGCTATACGGCTATCAATAAAGCGCTTTACGGGAGGCAACCCGGTTGTTCTTAGTTGTTTTTTCCTAGTGTCCTCTTGCTGTAACAAGAGACTTAGTCTTTAGTTTAGTTTCTGGAGTTTTCAATAAAGTGTCAAGTTTCACCCATTTGGATTTAAAAGTTGCTATCCTAGTGCTTGGAATTTCTGTTTCAGCACGATTCTGCTCACCGTACGATTTTTTATTTTTTATCTGTAAGTCGTATTGAGCTAATTTTTTAGTATGTTCTGCAACTTTTTGTACTCTGTAAGCACACAAATTGGATTAATTTTTTGATGAGTCTAGCTTAGGGAAAACGTTCGTTTTTCTGCTATTGCTTTTCTGGACAGATTTTGCCTTCTTTTGTTGGATGCACTCTTTGGGTTTGGGACTTGAATTTCCTTGATCTTTTCGAGCTAGAGAGTGAACATACAATATTATGAACCTTATTTTCTATCTTCTGGAGCATTAGTTTTGAAATTTTGCGCAGCATGCGTATGTTTTGTTTGTCCTTGCTAATCTCACCCCACAGAAAAAAGAATGGGAGAAACATGTTCTGTAAAGTTTTTTCACAGGGAATAGAGGAGCTGCGCCAAGAGAGATCCAAGAGTGGTGAAAAACAAAAGCTTGGGTATGTGGTGAACACCCCCCTGGACCAACACTCTTTTGGTTAGCACACGTCTACTTTCTGTTTTTCTAAGCAAAGCATTTATCGCAGAAACTTGAAGCGTCTAGTTTTGTTTTTTTAGTTTATTTGTGAGACCACCACCACAATTATCTCTATGAGAATAAGCTACTAGAATAATGGGTTGAATTAAGTTGGATGTTGTTATATTTATTGGGAAAGGGATGCTTTAGTTGATTATAAAAGCTACTTATAGTTGCATGATTTATATGCTGTTTTAGGTGTAGAAATTTGCAATAGTGTTGTCATGAGCTATCTCTTATTCATGTTTTTGATGTTAATTGTTAGTTTACTTAGTTTTTCATGAAATGAGTATTTCTATGGACACTAATGCATGCATAGTAGCTGGTCAACTATCTCCCTCTTGCTAGCCAAAAAAGAAAAAATTCCAACAAGTATAAACTTGTTTCCAACACCCTTTAGCCAAGTATTTCCAGTGAGTCCACCATATCTACCTATTAGCTTTAGAGCTATTCCGAGTATTTTCACCATGTTATAGTGTTATTTATGTTCTAAATTAAGATATTAACTTTATTAATTGTCATAAGCTGAATTTGGGACAGGACTCTCACGAACTTTTGAATGCACACCTTTACTTTTCATTGCACTTAATAAACATGACCCAATAACGGGAGCTAAAAGTTTTGCGTTTGACAAGTGTTTGGTTGGGAGCTAGCTATAAACATGTATCACTGGAAAGCTTTCAACATTGCACAAAAATTTACATTTGGTTGATATCATGTACTTTTGTTTTTGGACTCCTGCCATGCCGAAATGAAATAGAGGAATAGTAAGTTTTGATGAGTAAGTATATTTATGACTAGAGAAACGCATTGGGCCGCTAACCCAAGCCATGCTTGATCATGGTGGAAATTTACTTACAGCTACAGTGGGCTCTACAAACACATCCTACAATAAAATAAGAAGCTATGCATATAGTGAATGAAATAAAAAAGGATGATGAGTCTACTCCGTTTGTTCATCTTGTCATTGTGACATGGGCTGGTTTCCATGTCATGGGGCAAGAGGTACCTCTTTGCGGTTCTCTATGATGTCATTAATACTTATTATGATTGTACAAAGCTTATTAGGAATCTTAAGTTGAGTAATCATGGAGTAGGTTTTCACACTCACGGGGCATGAGGCATTCAACCAACACCTTGTCAATCACATTACTTCAACATTCACAATTTAAGATGCTAGTGATAAAGGGGAAATGAGAGTCTTAGACCAATGGATGCCACATTTCAATGAGTAATTTTAGTTGAATAATTTAGAGGCTAAATAAGACTTGATCATGTTTTACCTCTACTCAATTTTCTCCAAAGTGTCCACCATATTTTCTATTTTCCATTATGCTATTCTTTGACCAATATAGGATTTTATTTTTCATTTTGTGTATGCAATTGGTCCATAGTGCTTTTATTTCATTATACACTTTGTGAACTTTCATGAAGCATCTTTGCTTGCATATTTGATATTTCTTATAACATTAATTGTTTGTTGCTACTCATCTACATTATGAATCATTTGATTATATGTAGCATGAATAATCTTCTTTGATATTCCATGATTATTTTAAAATGCAAAGTCCATGTTAGTTTTATCACCTTCATACTTGAGGACGAGTATGGGTTAAGCTTGGGGATGTTGATGCATGTAAAATGCATACATGAACTTTGCATGTTATTACTTGGTTTTCCTACATATTAGCAACTTATATTCATGTTTTATAATGATTTGGGGGATTTTCTGAACAATCCCCCTTCTTTTGATTCTAACCCTGTTTTTCCAGAAAACGTACTTTTTAGTGTTTCAGACTTTCCGACAGATTCGGGACTCCAAAAAGGGCAAGGCCAAAGAGCACGATTCAGAATTTTCGAGACGAAGACCATGGGCCAAAGTAGAGGGCCAAAAGGCCAACCAGGTGGAAAAGAGGACCCTCCATGCAGCCAGATTCCTTGGCCGCGTGTGGGGCCCCCTTTTTGCCCCCGTGGCTCCGATGTCGTCGATCTTTCTTCTCCCGAGTGTCTCGTGACCTAAAAACGACTATATAAAGGGTCCCCTGGCCTTTTCGAGAAGGAGGCGGCGCCGAGAGACGAAACCACGAAACAGAGAGACAGAAGGCTGCCGCCGGAGAAGATCGGAGGGGGGAAACGCCGCCGGGATCACCCCCGGAGGGCTCCACCCCCCTCCGGCGTGTTCATCATCAACATCTACAGCAAGATCAGCTCCATCTCTCCACTGTAATCTATTGGCAAAAACGATGTATGATGCAATACTATATTCCCTTGATGTATTGTGTCTCCCCGTCAATGTTTGTGTACTGAATTGTTCTTGGCAATGGTGAAATAGTTCGTTGATTGGTTGCATACAAGTTTGTTATCTTCTATGATTGTCTTTATGTACAATATATGAGTGCACGCATATGTTGGGGAATGCATGTAAGGTGATCACCGGTAGCATAATGGAGTGGTGGTGACTTGGGAGTGACAGTAACCTGAGACCGAGCCACAAAGTTAAGTTATTGGGGGATATATATAGGGGACCTTAGAACGTAAGGCTATGGTGGGACTTTATGTCTTAATCAATCTTGTGCAGTCATTTACTTGGCCACATGATCCATCATAAGGGGTTGTAGATCATTTACTTGACTATACCTATTCATGGCTCCTTCCTAGAAGAAACAACTAAGACTAAAACATGTGCTTCACTAATTGTGACAACCACACGAACGAAACACCTATTGATAGAACACTTTCTCCCTTGAGATACTTGAGATATTTGCTGCTTGCTACTTGTGAAACTTGCTTAGAAACTTGCTTTAGAAACTTGCTTTAGGATTAGTTGCATTTTAAACTTGCTTCACTAGTTACTAGACAAACCACACTCCACGTCACTTGCTTTTAATTAGTTAGTTCCTTTTAGTCAAACTTATTGCTTTGCATAAACAGCCATATAAGAGGGTTATAGGGCTTTAGAGAATAGATAGCTTACCTTCAGCTCCTCGTGGGTTCGACACTCAAATACTTATCGAAAGGTACTACAATTGATCTCCTGCACTTGGGAGTCATCAGTCGCCGTCTTTGTCAACACCCAAGCTTCAAGGTTGTTTCTTCAGCACTCGTCTTGGGTTTGAGGATGCTTTTACCTCTGGTACTACTCGAGGGTGATGTATGATCACACTCCTCGTGGGTTTCCTATTGTTACCACTACCAAGCTGAATGGTGGTGTTCCTTGGGTGGCGAATCACGGTTCTTTGGGGGTTAAGGACCAGTCACATGGGATGATTCGGTTGGTCACTTCTCCACATCATTATATGAGAACTAGACCTTCTAAGGAGTATGTGGTGGAGTTTGGTGGTATTTAAGATCCCTCGTCGGCAGGGTTGAGGTCCAGTGTGAGGATTCATGCTCAGCCATGCGCATATGTTCCTGTTCCTTAGAAAGTTGTACTTCTGGAGGAGAGGCGTGACAATATGTTCTCAGGTACTACTCCCTGAGAAAATTTCCTTTGTTTCATTACCCAATGATGTTATAGTTTAGTGTTCTTCTAGGTAGGGGGTTTCTTTGGGAGAATCTCCCACTCATGACTTGTCAGACCCCGGACCCGGAGATATACAAACTATCATGTGCTCCTAGCAATGGACTCACAAGGGCTTCAGGGTTACCAGCCCCGGCCGCAACAAACAACGGCAGGCAGACCGGATTCATCGGCACGTAGTCCGAATCCCCGGTCTACTACTCCTTGTGTCCATGCTAGTCATAACCAGATATGTATACCCAAGCGTCCACGAGTCGGATGAAACTGGAGGAACGGGACCAAAGTTATACAGAGATGCTATGTGTCCAGAAAGTGCAACAACAATCGAGGGTTACTGTGGTTACCTCGCCCCAGGCCGAATCACATCGGCAGGCGGGCTCGGACATGGATCATCGGCTCCACAACCCCTCGACTGCGACAACTATGCAGGCATAGCCAAAACTGTATAACAACGGGCTCGAAACCAACAACCGATCAAAGCAACACTCTAGACATGGAAGCTGTATTAAACAGGTGTTACTAGAGTATAGCTTACAAGCAGAGGTCACACGACCCAACATTACATCAGACAACAGAAGGCAAATTATGTTGCTAATCAACAAGAACCAAAAAGGCCTAAGAGGCCGCAACATAAGGCGACGTCCCAGCCCATAGATTCCAGGCTGCTACCTGGGAACCCCAAACTACTCGTCGATGTCCACGTTGAAACATCTCCGGAGTGACGAACTCCACCTGAACCAAAATTAAGCAAACTTGAGTACGGGAGGTACCCAACAAGACTTAGTTAACCTATTATATATCTGCTATCTTCAGAAAGGGTTTTATGTAGGCTGTTTTGCATAAAGCAATCTTTGTTTTACAAATCGAGGAGGAATAGCACGTCTAAAGGAGTATTTTCAAAACAGATGAGAACACTACTCAACTTCTGAAATCATCATCTTTTCAAGCCACCAACATCAATTCCCAGCATCTCACATGCTACAAGGATCACCCCTCTCGGCATCTCCGAGGAGGCACCCTTCATCTATTGCCTGCACGCATTGTCAACATATTTTACGTCACGTTCAAGTTATCTATGGCCACGTGACATTCACCAAGTCGTCCTTAACCGTGGACACGGCTTTCCGAAAGATTTATCCCTGCAGGGTGGTACACTTTACCCACATGTACCATCCGACTCTTAATGCCAAGCTATTGGCACAATTCCGATGATGTGCCGGCAAAGTGTGGTTGGCCACGACCTTTACCTTGTCTAGCCCTATCCATGAGTCAACCCAAACAGGGCCACCCCGTCAACAGGGAGTTGGCCACCTCCTGACGGCACCTGTTCTGTGAGTCGGGATCAAGATCCGTGTACGTCCATCACTTGTCCCGGTCACGCCCTAAACACCTCCAAAAGGTTTTTGACTCACACGCAGATGGAAATCCCAAACTACGTGACTCACGGATAGAACCAAACAAGTTAGTTAGTCGAGCGCGGTCTGTTAGGCCCCGCGTGTGGTTGCACGCTCAGTCTTGGTTTCCGCGGCGAGACCTTAATCCTAGGGTTGGCAAGTACAAAACAAAGAACCACTTCCCAAGTGGCCTCCCATCCAATCCTTAGTCAGGTTAACCACACAATGCTCATCTTACCACGTCATCATATCATACTAGGTTATCGCAGCTCTGATTCATCAACCGGATGGAGCAGAGGTAAACAACATGTAAAGCTAAGCGAAGCAGATATGAGGCTCTGGCAATGCGCACAAGCAAATCTATGGCAGCTAGGAGCAGTGGATCAGGATATTGAGGCAATGCAGTATATAGGTGAACTATATCTACTAGCATCAAATACTTTGGAATCGAATGCAAAGTACAAGATCAAATGTTGTTGGAAAACGTATATGAGCAGATAAGAGGTTATGCTTGCCTTGGTTATAAGAAAACCAATTGAAATGTCTTCTGGAATAAGTGCTTGACTTGTCGGTTAAGATCAAGTATTCGTCATTGGAGATGTTGGCCTTCACTTCGGAGTCGCGTTCTACCGAGGGGGAAACAACACCGAAAGAGAAATATCAATCAACACATGGCATCGATGCAATGCACAATATGTATGCATGAGCAAGTTAATGCACTAAAATAAAGCCCTAAGCATGATCGTTGGGTTGCTAGGGTTCATATGTCAGTTATGTAGTTTTTCTGAAATTTGCCCAAAATGGACCCAGGAAGGGTGTTTCGGGTGATTATGAAAGTGAGTACCATTTAAAGTGCTCAAATGGATTTGAAAACATCATAAACAGATTGCATTTGTCATTTTGAGCAATTTGGTATATAACTTTTAATTTTCTAATTTTAGTGACTAAAAACTTATTTTCTATTTTTAAATGAATCAACAACATTAAAATAATACTCATTTTTTAACTTGGTCAAGCATATATGAAAATGGCATATTCATGTAGAGTTTATTTTTCTGAGCATTTTGGAAGATATTAATTATTCAATTTTATTCCTTTTTCTGGAATTTCTTGGAATATCTAAAAAGGGAAAATGACATCATCATGATTTCACTGTGACATAACACAGGGATGAATCCTTTCTGTTCTTCACATCTAAGATCAAATTCGAACGAATTCATGTGCAATTGAAGAAATGAGCTACACCATGAGCTAGAGGAGGTGGAGGGGAACCTAGGGGTGCCGGCGGCGGATAACTCGGTTCATAATGTAAAGTAATTGGAAGAGTCTCGTAATTTTTTTGAGAAATCCTGTTTCTGCAGATCGCATTGGGGAGACACATAGTTTAGTTATGCATATAGCTTCTAATCTATGTGATGGTTATAATAATGAGGATGAAGAGGGCCTGGGGAATCATATACATTCATAATTCCCGGGTGTCAAAGATACACGCTCCTGCAAGAAGAAAACAAGCGCTAATGGGAAACCTAGAATAAGTGCTAGGCTTACAACTTCAAAAATCAAATCCGGATGAGAAGGCACTTTTGGAACTCATACGGTCTAAGGGGGTCCTGAGAAACACTTGGCAGTTAGTGAGGCAGCGCATGAGCATAAATTGGACTTTGTAGCCTTGTTGGAGACTCAGAGGTCTAATTTTACTACTCATTTCTTGAAAAAAATAGTAGGAATTTTTGACTTATTTGGTATTGTCTACCTCCTCGTGGTAGATCAGGTGGTATATTGGTTGGTTTTAACAACGCGGTATTGGTTGTTCAGTCGGTCACTAGAGGTGACTTCTGTGTTAAGTTTCACCTTCAGTCAAAGGAAGATGGCTTTCTTTGGGCTTTAGTGGTTGTTTATGGAGCAGCACAAGATGATAAAAAAAACTAGATTTTTTTGCTGAGCTGGTTCGTATTTGTGATGGGAAATCGTTACCTATTTTGGTGGATGGTGATTTTAACACCATTCATAGGCAATAAGAGAAGACCAATAATAATTGTAACGCTCGTTGGCCTTTTATTTTTAATGCCATCATCAAAAGTCTTGATTTGAAGGAGTTAGAACTTTTGGGGCGTTAATAAACTTGGTATAGTAGGCGTGAAATACGACTTATGAGAAGTTAGACATGGCACTGTTGGATGTATGCCCAAAAGGCAATAATATTTGTACACCTATTTCATAATTATGATCCATATTACTATGCTATAACCGACGTGGCTCCTGAATGTGAGATTCATAGGAAAACTCACACTAATGTGTAGTGACGTGAACAAAGTTTAGAAACCCTAATCTTGCATTTTCACACTAATTTGGTGTATGGTTGATGACCGTGTTTTCCTGGTCATGGACATAGTTTATGTCAGCATCAATGAATATCATATTGTTGAAAGGGAACAATATAGCTGGGTATACCCGGTTAGTTGATATGCTAAGATATTCCATTGTGATGTTTGTTGTCCTTAGTGACATATCACAACACGGTTATATTATGACATATCCTTTGACCAAGAATTTATCGGGGTTGTATGTTTTAGAGCTTTTACATTGGTGCTATCAAGTGTCACATTGTAAACTGGGTGAACAAAATGGTAGCCACCTGGTAATTCTGAAGGAGTGTATTACCTTGATGTTTTGAGATGGAAATTACTCCATAAAAGAGAGATACAGTCTGGGCCCACTCAGTATGCTTGATATCCATATGTTCTGCACACAATGCATGATGATGATACATGATGCCTGCAAGTGCACAAGGTTGTTATAGCTAGTTTCGAAGTAAGAGTATCGAACCACTGTTGAGCTATGGAAATGGTCTTGTGTGTTTAGTTTTGACCACTTCTTCTTGCTTGTGCTTGCAAATTGTCTTTATATCAAGCAAGTAAGAAAGTGTTTAAACTATTGGTTGTGGTGAAAGTGAAATTAATAGTAAATAAGAGCAACTAATGATTGTTGAAGTGATTGGAACTGTAATAGGGCTAAAAGGAATTCTCAGGAAGTAGGGTTCTACCACTACCATATTTATGAATTGATTAGGCGTGCATGGTGTTTACATATGAATGCTTTGAGAAGACGAAGTTCCCTGGATTAGTGTGCCCTTAGTGCCTCTAGGCAACACACTACTCACAACCACTACTAGCCTAGATGACTGGAGATGCGCCTACAGACACCAGTAATTAAGGGTCTCCCAGTGGATGCGGTATTGGTACTTTGAGTCTCTGTTATTTCCGCGTTAGAGATAAAAAAAAATGGAGTGAATCTCTGTCCTATTGATGACCCACAAGTATAGGGGGTCGCAACAGTCTTTGAGGGAAGTAAAATCCAAATTTATTGATTCGACACAAGGGGAGCCAAATAATATTTTACAAGCCTTAACATATGAGTTGCCAGTTCAGCTGCACCTGAAAGTAGACTTGCTCGCAACAGTTTATCAGTGGTAACAGTTTCATAGCAGTAGCAGTCGTAAAATAACAACAGGAATAAAATAGTAACATCGGTAGCAATTATGGGAAACAGCAAGATTAAAATACTATAGCCATAGGGATGGATGAACGGGCGTTGCATGGATAAGATAGTTCATATAATAATCAAAACATGGGCATTGCAGATAGATAATAATAAAGCATCCAAGTTCTAGGCAAACCATAGGCATGTGTTTCAATTTACTCGTACGTGCTCGCAATGAGAAACTTGCGCAACATCTTTTGTCCTACCAGCCCGTTGCAGCGGGGCCTCAAGGAAACTACTGTTAATTAAGGTGCTCCTTTTAATAAAGCACCAGAGCAAAGAATTAACACTCTGTGAACACATGTGACCCTCACATCACAGCCATCCCTTCCGGTTATTCCAATTTCTTTCACTTCGGGGCCTCGGGTTCGGGACAACAATGTGTGTAAACAACTTGCAGATAAGATCAACAAACACAATTATACTCATGAAACAATAATATGTTTAGATCTGAGATCATGGCACTCAGGCCCTAGTGACAAGCATTAAGCATAACAAGGTGCGACAACGATATATAGCACTAACAACGGATACTAGGGACCATGTCCTAACAATCTGGCATTATTACATGAACAATCTCATCAAATCCCGTCCATCCCTCTCAGCCTACAACGGGGATGATGTGTGCCTTGGCTGGAGGCTAACATTGGTAAACCCCAAGAGAAAGGTTGTGAAGAGTGCAACAAAAAGTTTTACCTCAGAAAAGAAACCAAGGTTGAATCGACCAGTAGGAGGACAAGAAATCTCTGAAGGTTGATGCAGCTGAGGTGGCAGGGCACACTACCGGTTCAGCAACAACGTGGAACCTACACAACACAATCAAATTACTTTGTTCCAACGTTGAAGTGAGGTTCTCAATCTCACCGGTTTTGCTGAACACAAAGAGGTTAAACGTATGGTGTGGAAAATAGTAGGAAAATAGTATGAAAGTAGTAGCAACAGTATGAAAGCAGTCGGCGTTTTATCAGTATGAGGAAAAAGGACCGGGGTCCACAGTTCACTAGTGGTGTCTCTCCGTGAAAGATAAATAACATGTGTGGTGAACAAATTACAGCTTGGCAATTGACAGAAATGAAGGCTGCAACGTAGTGCATATGCAAGACATAACGATTACTATGTGATTCATGCGGGCATTACAACAAAATACATAGGCCATCATCCAACTGCATATATGTCTAATAATCCACCCTCCGAATATCATCCGAACAAACGTTGGGTCTTAAGTTGCTAGCAACAGATTATCGCAGTAATCAAAGTGTGTAATGTAAACAATGTAAACTAGGTAAACACCGTTGTTTTCTCCCTAATGGCAACAACACATCCTCCATCCGTCACGTTTCTGTCACTCGAGCACAAATGCAAAGGAGGCATGAACCCACTATCAAGCATAAATACTCCCTCTTGGAGTTACTAGCAACTACTTGGCCAGAGCATATACTAATAGCGGAGAGCATGCAAGATCATAAATAACATTAGCATGAACATAACATGATAGATTGATAATCAGAAGACATAGCATTCAACATTCATCAGATCCCAGCAAACACAACATGTAGCATTACATAAAGATGATCTCAATCATGTGAGGCAGCTCACGAGATCTAAACATGAGGTACAAAGTGGAGAGAACAACCATCTTGCTACTTCTATGGACCCGTAGTCCAGGGATGAACTACTCACGCATCACTTCAAAGAAAGGCATGGTGGTGTAGACCCCTCTGGTGATGAATTCCCCTCCCGGCAGGGTGTCGGGGAGAGCTCCAGAACCCTCCCAATCTCGGGATGACCATGATGGCGGCCTCGGGTGTTTTTCGGGACGACGTGGTATCTTTTTAGGGTTAATATGTCGGGGTGGTATAAATAGGCGAAAGGGAAAAGGCAGTGGATGCCTATGGTGTGGGCCCCCTGTGGCCCCCCTCCGGGTCTCTTTGGGACTCCGTGAAACCTTCGAGAATTCTAGGACCTCCGGACTTCGAATTTTCCAATTCCGAGAATATTTCCAGAACAACTTTTGTGAAACTAAAAACAGCAAAAAACATGGAACTCGCTCTATGGCATCTTGTCAATAGGTTAGTCCGGAAAATCGATAAAAATAACATAAAGTGTATAGCAAACATGTGGGAAACAACATGAAAACAACATGGAACATCAGAAATTAAGGATACGTGTATGACGTATCAATGTCCCCAAGCTTAGTTCCTACTCGTCCTCGAGTAGGTAAACGATAAAAACACATAATTTCTGAGGTGACATGCTACCAACATAAACTTGATCATCAATAATGTAAAAGCACAAGTAAGCTGAGATCATAGAACTTCAACACAAGCATGATAAATAGAATTTTAAAAATAAAGCATAGCAATCACCTTGCATCATGAGAAGTAACACAAATAAAAGATCATGAATAACAATGCAAAAAAGATATACGTTTGTTTCAAGTATAGAGAAAACATGGCAAAGTGATATTTCAATAGTCCTTAAGAGTGGGGCAAAACATAAATGCCAGGACACCTTCAAAGTTCATGAGGAAGACTAGAACAAATAATTAGAGAACAAGCAATAACACATCATGAATCAATTGATAATGTTTCTAGGACAAATGCACATAAAACTCGGAATGACAGTTATGCTCTCTCAACTGTGCATAAAGTTAGAAGATGGAGACTCAACATAAAATTAAAAGAAATGCCCTTCGCAGAGGGAAGCAGTGATCAAGTCATGTGCTAGAGCTTTTATTTTATTAAACAGAGGTACAAAAACCTTAACACTCCTCCCATCCATCTTACACAAACCATGGCTAACCTAATCCTCGGGTGCCTGTCAACAATCACATACCGTGGAAGAGTGTCTATTTTTTTAGAGAGGTGTATGCTTATGTCAACGAATGGTAAACAAAAAATACAGTACGTCACAAGCCAACTAGACTTCACAAGAGCGGCTCCCATATAAGGACGTATCTGGGTAGAAGGTCATTCCTCTTTCTCTTTTGTTTACACAATTATGCTTTGACTGATAAATCAGGGGCAAAAATAGTGAAGAGAATTTGTGTTATTAATTTGGGGCTAGGCACCCTGCTGCCAGCTCTTCTATCATTGCATAAGAGGATGAAGCCACTAGTCCAGGGTGTGAAATTCTAATCAACAAGTGAGATAAAGATTCTCTATTTACGTCCTCATGAGCTAAAACAGGAGCACAAAACAAGAGTAATTTTGAAAATTTTAAAGGTAACATATGAGAAATTTACTTTGGAGTGGCGGTTAAATACCACATGTTGGTAGGTATGGTGGACACAATGGAAAAAAATTGGTTTTTGGGAGTTGGATGCACGAGTAGAGCTCATACTCAGTACATGTGGAGGCTAGCAAAAGACTGGGAGCGACAAATCAAGAGAGCATAAGAGCCATAATCATGCATAGCGACATAAACATCATTAATCAAAGCATAAGTGGTACCACAAGTTCAAAAACTAAATGATCATAGAGGCTATAAGTGACTGGTTCGTAATCATAAACATGGTGTGAGCATGCGCCAAGTGAACCAAATAAAACATTCGAAGGAGAACACCACAAATTTACTTCAATATGACAAGAACAACTCATGATTCTTTCAATGGCACATTTAACACTCTCAGCTATTTGAGGCTAATAATTCTACTAAATAACCATAAGGCTTTAGAATTAAAATAACATCTATCATGATATGAAAAAGTCTAGCCACAGTCTATACAAGCTTCTACTTGCACCGTTATAAATTCTACCACAAGCAACAGTTTCTTTTCCCAACAAGCACCATACAAAACATGCTTTAACAAAAACTGTCTAAATGCTACATCAAGAAAACATGAGAGTACTCACATAACACTACTAAAACTAACAACTCTGAACAAGATATGCAATGAAAACAAGAGCTAAACATGAATTTTTGCAGTAACTAGAAGAAAAACTAAGAATACTAGCATAGCAAGCATTCAAACGAAAAGGCGGAGCGTGTATCTCTATCAAAAAAGGAATGCTAGGATCCAACTATATTATTGCAGAAAGTAAAACAAAAGAAAACAAAATAAAAACAAACAAACGCTCCAAGTAAACTTCATATGATGCGACCGAATAAAAATATAGTTTCTCTAGAAGTGACCTGATAGATTGTTGATGAAGAAGGGGATGCCTTGGGCATCCCCAAGATTAGATGCTTGAGTCTTATTAAAATATTCTTCGATGAACCACGGGGGCATCCCCAAGCTTTGACCTTGCATTCTTCTTGATCACATATATCACCCTCTTCTCTTGACCCTTGAAAACTTCCTTCACACCACACTCAAAGAGTAATTCGCATTAGAGGGTTAGTGCAATAATAAAAAAATCCATGGTTTCTGTATGGGCATAAGTTATATCGATACTTTTAAATATTAGCTACAGCCAATGATGTTTCGTGAAGCAAAGAAATCCACTTGAAATCGCAAAAGAGCAAATGGAAGAAAAATGGCAGAATCTGTCAAAACCAGAACAGTCTGTAAAGACCGGTCTTTTTGAGGAACTTATGTTGCTCAGATAGAAAAACTAATAAAACAAAAGAGTTGAGAGATTAGCCGAGGAATAAGCACAAGAAATTTCAGGTCAATCTGATTTTTCTGTGATTTATACGATTTTTTACGGTGGACAGCAGAAATCTGTTTCCTGCGCAGAAATCCAAAAACCAACTCCAACTCTCGTCAGAAACTTTACTTGCCACTGCTAAAACGTGAAAAGAAAGATACAAATGAGTTTCTACAGAAGTGTTCTGCCTTTCTTGAGTGGGAACTGAAATTTAATATTCCCCTCTTTCATATCAGTAACAACACCAACAGTTCTAAGAAAAGGTCTTCCCAAAACAATTAGACAAGAAGCATTGCATTCAAAATTCAAGACAACAAAATCAACGGGGACGAGATTATTGTTAACCATGATAAGAACATCATCAATTCTCCCCAAAGGTTTCTTTCTAACATTATCAACAATACTAATATCCAAATAACAAGGTTCCAATGGTGGTAAATCAAGAATATCATAGAGTTTCTTTGGCATAATAGAGATACTAGCACCAAGATCTCATAGAGCATTGGAATCAAAATCATTCACTTTAATTTTAATAATAGGTTCCTAACCATCATCTAGCTTCCTAGGGATAGACGCTTTACATATTAATTCATCCTCTCTAATTTGCATGAGAGTATTTGTAATATGTTTTGTGAAAGACATATTCATAGAACTAGCATTAGGAAAACTGTAATAGCCCAATTTTTGGAAGATAGGAAAAAACTGTTTTCAATAACCCAAAAATCAGGGCTAACAAAAACTTTTAAAGATGTTTTACTAATGCTTGTGTTTCTTTTCTATTTGCTTGTTGATTGTGTTTTTGTTTGGGTTTGTTAACAACTAACATTAAAACCAATGATCATAAATTTCTTAAAACACAACCCTTGTGATCAAGTCATGACAAGAAAGCTTATCATCTTCATCCATCACCTTCTTTTGGCAAAAACCTTTTTGAAAATGTTTTAATTTTAGAAGAAACCCAAAGGCCAAGTTTTGAGAAAACAAAAGATAATTTCCAAAACTATATGAAAAGTATTTTGGAGCTAATCATCTCCAACCTGTTTTCAACCAAGAAGTTTTTGCAAGTATTTGAAAAACTCCTTCTCACTTCCTTCTTTTCCAAAAACAATAAGAGGGCACTATGTTACCCCTGTGTTTCACCTCAATTATATTCTTTTGGAAATAACAACCTTTGAGCTGAACCTCTTTAGAAAATCCTCTTGTCATGGTATGTCTTGATCACTACCTCTATTTAACACTTGAGAAAACACTTGTAAATTAAATTGAAGAACTCAGTTGCTTAAGTGATCTTGTGTATCTTGTTATTTTATCTGCTTATTGTGTGATCTTATCTTGTGTTTGCTTTGAAGTACTTATTTCTGTTTGTTGATGAATGTGTGTTGTCTTAAGTAAATAAAACCTAGTAATAACAAGATCAAGCATTAATATCATATTCCATCTCATGTCCATATCATCTTCTGTTTTCTTAAAAATCTCCAACTTTGGAGACATGCTTCTATAGCAAATCATGATCTAATCATCAATCCATCATCATACATATCATTGTATATATCCATGCTATCTATCAAAGTTGTTATTTTGGATATTTAAACTCGTTGGTATCATATTTCAAAGTCCTAAGGCATCCCCAAAATAATGATCATATCACCTTTATCATGAGGCACTTTGTCCCTGTTACTCCAAATCACTCCTTATTGTTTTCAGGCCCTATGAACCTACCCTTGTCATATCCATGACCTATACATCACCTCCATATGGTCCATTTTTTCCAATGGCCATTTAATTATTCTCACCTCATGGTTTTTAGCCTATTAAATAAACCACTGTTTTCACCCTTTTTCCACTTGGTGCCTCAAATATTTTCAAAAGAGTTGCTTATTAAAAATCACGTTTGAGACCTATATTGTATACTCTCTCCTTCCAACTCAAAAATATTTTTTAAAAAAACATTTTACTATTTATCATTTTCCAAAAGGCCATAAATGAATTTTAAAATATTTTGTGAAGGAAATTATTTCCTAAAATCTTGGAAAAATTACCCAACATGTCTATGGTCATGTGGGACTTATTTGTACAAAAAATATTTGCAAGTTGTGTCGAAAATTTTGGAGAAAACATTTAAAAACTGTTTCTGCCATTTTTGAATATCCAAAATTTTGTGAAAGAAATGTTTTTAGAAAACCTTGAGACCACCATCACTAGAATCCATTTTTGATCCTTTATCCATTAGATACAAATTTTCACATGGGTTCTATTCAAAATTTTGGTGAAAAAATTCAAAAACCATTTTTGGTATTTCTTGTCACTATTGAGATCACACATGTTCTGGTCAATCATTTCACTCTCCCCCACCTATCTCTGGCCATGTGACATGGTAATTTTACCCCTTAACCCCCTAGACATCCTCCCTGCTCCCAAAACCTCCTCCCTTCCCCTCCACACCTCCTCCAATAGCAAAGAGCCAATGCAGATCACAGGTGGAGGTCGAGCTCTGCCTCACTTGACACGCATTGCTCCCTCCCCTTGTCTATAAGATTCACGGGGTCACCACGAGCTCACATGTGCACTCCATTTCTATCCCCTCGCCCTCCTTCATCCTTTCCTCGCTGACAAACACCTACGGGTGCAGCTCAAGCACCGTCGATTGCCAACGCCCCCGTGCACCTCCTGCCTCTTTCTTTTGCCAGGAGAACGCTCTCACCATGCCTTATCGTCCTGGCCACCAATCTCTCGAAGAAAACCTCCTTGGCTAGCTTGTTCAAGCCGCCGTGGCCGCCATGAGCGCCGCACGAGCGTGCTCGCCGTCTTTCACGTCGCAACCACTCGAGGCCACTCCTTTGCTTTCCACCTTGCCAACCCACCTCCCCTACTCCTCAATCGAACATAGGCATCAAAACCCCTCTCTGTAGCCCACGAAATCACCGACATCGTGCATGAACTGGCCGCGGATGAGCACCCCGTCGAGTCTCCGATTCAGGCAATCCCTGCGGGTGATTCTTCCTTTTTCTCTCCCCCTAGGCCCGTATTGCTGCTATATAGCGTTGAGACATATTTGTTTCTCTCCTTTTCCCTCGCAGGTTCGCCGCCATCCTCGACCTCGGTCACTCGCCGTGGGACCTCGCGGGATCCCCTCTTGGAGACATCTCCTGCACAATCCTATGGGAGCAACGGCTCCGCCTCGTCTCTCCAATCCTCCTGGTGCAACCGAGCTTGCATGAGACAACGAGATACACCAGCGGCGAGCTCGCCGGCCGTCATCAGCGTCGAGGGGGCGGACACAGCTATGTCTTCTTGGTCTTCGCCGGCCTCTTGTGACGAGGAGCATCCCAGACCGTCAGATCTGAATCCAACGACATCATACTTCTTCGCCCACACTTCATTGATGGACAGACCCAGTCGCGGCCCATCTCTCTCGTTTTAAAACTTTCCCGCGCGGGAGAACTCTTGGCAAGCCGGCCCAGTTCGCAGATCTGGCCTGCCTCTTCTCTGCAGGTTGTTTCTTTTCTTTTTCCCTGCAGATCCAGATCTGATGTTTTACTTTAAATCATTATGAAAATTTAAATAAGAAAATCTTGACAAACTAAAAATCACAGAGGTAGATCTACAAAATCTTAACCATCTCCAACTTGTAGATCTAGGTTTTGTGTTGTATTTTGGGAGAAATAAAATAAATGGCAGAAGCACTCATTAACACCTTTTATTTAATAACTTGAATTTTATGTATCCAAAACATGCAAACTCAACTGTTCTGAGTAGCCCTTGATAATATCTATATGTGGAAGTTGTCCTTGTGTTGACTTGAGTTGTTGAGTGAAAATGACATGCATGTTAGTTTTAGGCCAGAGATCACTTCTTTGATTTATTTAATTTTATTGGTGATGCTTTTTTATGTGAATCCAATTTTGTTGGTTTTCTAATGACTAGTATCACCTTATACTAGATTTTCATGATTTTAGGAGTTATAGAATAGGCTTGGTAGATTATTTAGTAAATATCCATTTTCTATCTATTATTGTCATGTCTTTGTAAATTGTTGTGTTACTTGGTTTTTGTTATAAAATTGATTCCTAGCATGTGTAGGTTATTAATACATGTTTGAGATGTGTCTTGTGTGTGTCATTATCATGCTAAGAAAATGTGAGTGAAAAGCATGTTATTAAAGTATATTTTCCATAGGTTGTTTTCCTAGTAATAATAGGTTAAATTATGTTATTCTTCATATTGATATGATGAATTGAATAAATGCTTTAGTATTGTTTTCCATAGCATAGCTACTGTTATTCTAGCATATTACACTTTCTTGCATGCTTGAGTGAGCTCTAGATCAAATTTTCATGCTATGTTAGTTTTTAGATGATTTTCTGCCATAAGTTTTTTGAGCATTGATTAGATTGTTATTTTGATATTACTAGCATGTCTAGGTGTTGTTTTATCTGTTATTTGGATGCTATCTTATATATCTATCAAGTTAGAATAAATCTTGTTTAATGATCTCTTATGGTTATGCAAGTATGCATGTCTAAATAGCCCCTTTGCATCTCTAGTTTTAGTGGTCATTTTGCTCCATGATTATTTTCATGTATTGAGTGATGCCATGATATGTTTGGTATTGTTTTATCTCTGTTTAGGCTGTTTATCTACTGGTTATATTATTTTTCCACATTTAGAAAAGCATGTGTTACTATGGGCCTGTAGTATTGCTTGTTAATATTTTCCTATGCACGTGTATGTGTTCCTAGGTTGTTTTCTTGATATTTTGCTCATCCTCATGAATGACCAGAGAGTAATTTAACCTTATTTGAGCATGATATGAGAGTGGCACACCCACTGAACTCATTCCATTTTGGTTGAGGATCCATAGCATCAATTCTAGTGTTATTCATGTGCATTGTCTGTGCCTGTTTTGCTCGTTGGTGTGCACCTTAGTAATATTGTTTGTGAGTGTACTTGTTTGATGAAATGCTTGCTGTATGTTTAGTTTTTGTCAAGTGCTTGCCTTTGTTTGGTTCTGATTGGGTGTTTTCCTTTTTGAGTTTACGACGTTAGATAACGAAGACGGTATTATTTCCCGGAGCGGTTATTATTGCAACTCTTGGTTATTTCAAGAGCAAGACCAAGACCAGTGCCAAGGCAAGCCACTCTAAATGCTTGCTGTTGTTTTACTTATCATTATCTACCATGCATGCTTTACTTCTGAAGTTTTACAAAAGTTGATTAAAAAAAACTATTTCCTCAAGTGGACTACACCACTATCTATTTTTATGTATCTAATATGCTATCTCCACCTTATAATCTTGGTGTTACCCAGCCCTTTAGATATTTTAGTATCATCACTTTATTAACTTAAGTCCCTTAGTGGACATTTTAACTTGGTGTTTTTGGAAAATAAAAGCCTTGGAAAAACCCCGAGGAAAGGTGGGACCTTGTCCGAGGGAGGTTTGTGAAGGAGGAAATGTTTTTCGACTTGTTTTCCAAAAATGACACATAATCTAGTCTTCGCCAGACAACCAAGCCGTGCTGCCACATTACCTCAATATGGGAACGGGGTCTAGCTAGAAGCTTGTCGGTGTTAGTCCGTGTCTACCTCAATGTGCTATAGGGGTTAGAGTCCCCCGAACCGAATTGTCGCCAGAAATGAAACATGGGACATTTAGAGTGTGGGATTAAGTTCGCCCACCAGTTGCAACAGTTTGGTCTCCTGCCATGGCGGTGTGTTGTCAGGGGAAACCGGATCGATACGGCTGACTCACTCGGTGCCGGGGAGAACAAACCCAGTTGAAGAGGTAGCCATTTACGAGCATTTGCATAGTGGATAGTTAGGACCAGTTATCTGATGTTTTGCATACTGTCTTGGACAGTCTGTGGTTGTTCATGGCAGATGTACTGGATCTTGTGGATTGTGTACATCTCTGCAGAGTAAAACTATTCAGAATAGCCGCATCCTCGAATATGGACAGTTGAATGGCCATGTAGCTAGCATTGTGTCAATGTTTACAAAAAGCTGGAGAGTGTTTTGGAATTGTACCTGGGAGGTACGTGGAAAGGGAATGATTGTACCTTTGAGGTACCGGTAAATGATGATCTTGAAGATGTGATCTTCCAAGAAGTTTTGCAAAGAAAAACTTTCTTTTATTTAGAATGCTTTATCAAAACCTTGTGGATATGCAATATCCACAAGAGAAATAAAATATCTTTTGAAGTATCTTCTTCAACAAAGAAAAACTAAAACTTGTGCAACTATGATGGGTCTTAAATTCATCATGGCTAGTTGAACCTCAATTACAGCCTTCCTACCACCTTTATATATGCATACTTGCATGTTTAGCTTTCATTTGGGGTGTCTTGCGAGTACATTCCAATGTACTCACAATGGTTTCGTCCCTGGCTATTGTCTTAGCCAGACTTTGAGCAGAAAACCGGAGAACCTGAAGAAGATGGTGTCGCTGACGGCTGTGCGAACTAGGAATGTCTCTGAGTCAGTAGCCTGTAGGTAGTCAAGGCATGACTTGGGTTTACCACGAGTGTGTTTTGTAGACTTCCGTTGTTTCTAGTGTGTGTTCCTGCCCTGCATGGCAGTTGTTTTCAACTGAGTCATGTGACCAGTTGTGTAAGCCTTATATTCATGTAGTGGATGTTGTAATCTGTAATGCCAACTCGAGTATGTTGTTCACGACTAACTGATCATGGGATCGTGAATGTATGCATACTGGAGGTCTCAGACTGCTAGTCTGGGGTCCCCACAACAACTAGCAAGATTTTGCAAGAACTTAATCACTTCAGTTATGTTGCAATCATCAAAGTCAATATAATTTTTATCAAAGATAATGGGACCGTTGTCTCCCATGTTTCTAAAAATTTCAGCACTTTTATTAGGAACATTTTTAGCAGTTTCAGGCAGTTTTGTATTTTTAATAGCAGAAACGGGACTGTTTCCAACACCAATTACTTTACCATTGATAGTAGAAGGTTTGTAGCATGAGAAGCTTTAGTTTTACTGGTGGTGGTAATGGTGCAAACATTAGCTATATTATTCTTTCTAGTTATTTCATCTTGTCTTTCCCATCTAGCATGCAATTTAGCTAACATCCTAACATTATCATCAATTCGAATTTGGATAGCATTCAAAGTTTTAATTTATTTAACATCATGAGGCCTAACCTTTAGTTTCAGAAAATCAACATCAAGAGCAAGGCTATCAACTTTAGAAGCAAGAACATCAATTTTTCCAAAATTTTCCTTAACAGATTTGTTAAAAGCAGTTTGTGTACTAATAAAATTCTTAAGCATGTTCTCAAGATCAGAGGGTAAACTTTTATTGTTGTTGTAGGAATTTCCATAAGAATTACCATAAGCGTTACTATTATTGGAAGGATATGGCCTATAATTGTTGCTACCAGAATTATTCCTATAAGCATTGGTGTTGAAATTATTATTTTTAATGAAGTTCACATCAACATGCTCTTCTTGATCAACCAAAGAGGCTAAAGTAACATTATTTGGATCAATAGGAGCATGGACATTCACAAGCATAGACATAATAGCATCAAGTCTATCACTCAAAGAGGAGGTTTCTTCAACAAAATTTACCTTCTTACCAGTTGTAGCTCTCTCAGTGTGCCATTCATAATAATTTACCTTCATATCATCAAGAAGCTTTGTTGCTGACCCCAAGGTAATGGACATAAAGGTTCCTCTAGCAGCTGAATCTAGAAGGTTTCTCGAAGAAAAAATCATACCTACATAAAAGGTTTGAATGATCATCCAACTAGTCAGTCCATGAGTGGGACAATTCTTTACTAAATATTTCATTCTTTCCCAAGCTTTAGCAGCATGCTCATTATCAAGTTGCCTAAAATTCATAATGCTACTTCTTAAATATATAATCTTAGCAGGAGGATAATATTTTCCAATGAAAGCAACTTTACACTTAGTCCAAGAATCAATACTAATTCCAGGGAAAGACAACAACCATTCTTTAGCTCTTCCTCTCAAATTGAAAGGAAACAATTTCAATTTAATAATATCTCCATCTACATCTTTATATTTTTGCATCTCACATAGTTCAACAAAATTATTAAGATGGACAGCAACCTCATCAGTACTAACACCAGAAAATTGCTCTCTCATAACAAGTTTTAATAGGGCATGCTTTATCTCATAAAAATCAGCAGTAGGAGCAGGTGGAGCAATAGGTGTGCTAATGAAATCATTGTTGTTGGTGCTAGTAAAGTCACGCAATTTAGTGTTCTCAGGAGTAGTCATTTTAACTAGACTAAAAATAGTAATAAAATTACAGCTAGAATAAGAACTTTTTTTTGTGTATTTTTGATAAAGAGAAGCAAACAAGACAAAATAAAATAAATTAAGCAAAACAAAAACAAAGTAAAGAGATTGGAAGTGAGAGCTCCCCTTGCATAAATTATCTTCCTCCCCGGCAACGGCGCCAAAAAACTTGATGTGTGCCTTGACTGGAGGCTGACGTTGGTAAACCCAAAGAGAAAGGTTGTGAAGAGTGCAGCAGCAAGTTTTCCCTCAGAAAAGAAACCAAGGTTGAATCGACCAGTAGGAGGAGAAGCAATCTCTGAATGTTGATGGAGCTGAGGTGGCAGGGCGCACTACCGGTTCAGCAGCAACGTGGAACCTACACAACATAATCAAATCACTTTGTCGCAACGTAGCAGTGAGGTTGTCAATCTCACCGGTTTTGCTGAACACAAAGAGGTTAAACGTATGGTGTCAAAAACAGTAGGAAAACCGTGTGAAAGCAATGTGAAAGAAGTAGGTGTTTTATCAGTATGGGGAAAAATGACCGGGGTCCACAGTTCACTAGTGGTGTCTCTCCGTGAAAGATAAATAATATGTGTGGTGAACAAATTGCAGCTAGGCAATTGACAGAAATGAAGGCTGCACCGTAGTGCATATGCAAGACATAAATATTACTATGTGATTCATGCGGTAATTACAATAAAATACATAGACCGTCATCCAACTGCATCTATGTCTAATAATCCACCCTCCAAATATCATCCGAACAAACATTGGGTATTAAGTTGCTAGCAGCAGATTATCGAAGTAAGAAAAGTGTGTAATGTAAACAATGTAAACTAGGTAAACACCGTTGTTTTCTCCCTAATGGCAATAACACATCCTCCATCTGTCACATTTCTGTCACTCGAGCACAAATGCAAAGGAGGCAAGAACCCACTATCGAGCATAAATACTCCCTCTTGGAGTTACTAGCATCTACTTGGCCAGAGCATCTACTAATAACGGAGAGCATGCAAGATCATAAAGAACATAAGCATGAAGATAACATGATATATTGATAATCAGAAGACATAGCATTCAACATTCATTAGATCCCAGCAAACAAAACATGTAGCATTACATTAACATGATCTCGATCATGTGAGGCAGCTCACGAGATCTAAACATGAGGTACAAAGTGGAGAGAACAACCATCTAGCTATTGGTATGGACCCTTAGTCTAGCGATGAACTACGCACGCATCACTTCGGAAGAGGGCATGGTGGTGTAGACCCCTCTGGTGATGAATTCTTTCCCGGTAGGGTGCCGGGGAGAGATCCAGAACCCTCCCGATCTCGGGATGACGATGACGGCGGCCTCGGGTGTTTTTCGGGACGAAGTGGTATCTTTTTAGGGTTAATATGTAGGGGGGTATAAATAGGCGAAAGGGAAAAGGCGGTGGAGGCCTGGGGGCCCCACACCACCCCATGGCGCGGCCGGGGGGCCGCCCTATGGTGTGGGCCCTGTGTGGCCCCCGTCCGGGTCTCTTCGGGACTCCATGGAACCTGCGGAATTCTAGGACCTCCCGACTTAGAATTTTCCAATTCCGAGAATATTTCCAGAACAACTTTTCTGAAACTAAAAACAGCAGAAAACAGGGAACTGGCTCTGTGGCATCTTCTCAATAGGTTAGTGTGGGAAATCGATAAAAATAGCAAACATGTGGGAAACAACATGGAACATCAGAAATTAAGGATACGTTTATGACGTATCAGGGGATTAGTCACACATGGATGGGGGAATCATGGATGGTTGATGGAGAAGTGGTGGCGATGACAATGGCGATGATCTCTTCCGAATCTCCGTCCCGGCAGGGCGCCAGAATAGGAACTTATCATCCCCGAATTGGATTTTTGAGGTGTCCTCTGGCAATTAGATCTAGCTTCTAATTTCTCTCTCTCTCTCTCTCTCTCTCATGTGTTGAGAGCTCCATCTTCTTATACACCTGTGGTGTCTAGTCTTGTACAGCGAAGCGCTGCAGAACTAATATTGATGTATGTGTGTGAGTTCTCTGAGGGGTAGCACGTGAGGCCCTCACTCTATTGGATCAAGGTGTTGGATATGGGATTCGACAACATCCTTACCGACATGCCTATGCTTGAGTATCTTCAACATGCTTCATGGACAACATCACCGACATCTCTCCTGCTTCTACGGTGTTGGTAAACAATCTCGATCTAGATCTTGGAATTGTGATTCACTTGTATCTTCATTGATAGATCTTGGTAGCTGCATCGCATGCACGGAGAAAAATTTAAATTCCCTTACACGCAACCCAGTAGGTACTAGCAAGTGTGTAGTGGGAACAAAAATATCCTTTAGCGACGGTGCGTGCACTAACTTCCACAGGGTTGGATCACACGCCTTTAATTATTGATTTGGGAACACGAGGTCACCTAGGGAATATGTCGATGTTCTCTTTTGAGTTGGCCTGACTTTGGAAGGAAGGATTTTTGAGATGGTTAGAGCCGAGTGTTGTTGGGGTCATGTCAGATAGGGTATTGATGACCCACAAGTATAAGGGGTGTATCATAGTACCTTCGATAAATAAGAGTGTCGAACCCAACTAGGAGCAGAAGGTGTTGACAAGCAGGTTGGATAAAGGATTCAGTGCAAACACTAGCAAACAGGTTTTTGGTTGTTTTGGATATAGCAGATAAATAAAGTGCGAGTAAATAAAGTGCAGTAAATAATATTGCAGCGAGTGGCCCAATCCTTTTGAGAGCAAAGGACAAGCCGATGGTATTACTTATGACTAACAAACGTTCTCGAGGACACATGGGAATTTCGTCAAGTGCTTTCGCTTTGTTACGGTTAATTAATATCCATTGGTTCGTGAAGTGTCGTGTGGGTGAAACTATGCTAATGCACCGCCCAACTAGGACTAATACATACTTGTGATTATACCCCTCGTAAGCATTGATACGTCTCCAACGTATCTATAATTTCTGATGTTCCATGTTGATATTATGCCAATTGCTACATGATTTCCGTATGTTTTCCTACGTTTTCTTACGTTTTCCTGGACTAACCTATTAACAAGATGCCAAGTGTCAGTTCCCTGTTTTCTGCTATTTTTTATTTCAGAAAAGTTGTTCTGCAAATATTCTCGGAATTGGACCCCACGAATCCCGAAGTTCCTATTTTTCTCGGAAGCATCCAGAAATCCCGAAGAGCCCCGAAGAGGGGCCACAGGGTGGCCACACCATAGGGTGGTGCGGGTCCCCCTGGCTGCGCCACCTGGTTGTGTGGGCCCCTTGGCCACCCACCGACGTTGCCCTTTCGCCTATATATACTCCCCCGAGGGAAAACCCTAGGAGGATCGACCTTTTCCATAAAATACATCCGTAGCTCCGCCGCCGCCGACAATTTCGGGGGACAAATCTCTGTTCTGGCACCCTGCCGGGACGAGGAAGTGCCCCCAGAACCCATCTCCATCGACTCCACCGCTATCTCCATCGGTGTTGCTGTCTCCTATGATGAGGAGGGAGTAGTTCTCCCCCGAGGCCGAGGGCTCTACTGGTAGCTATGTGGTTCATCTCTCTCTCCCATGGTGTGATCTATATGAGATCGTGAGCTTTGTAATCTAGTTGAATAAGTAGATTTTACTCTTCATCTTGTGCTACTCATGTGTTTTATTAATATGAACTTTGGAGTCACCTTGTCCCGCGGTGTGAAGGTGACAGTGTGCACATCGTGTGTGTCTCCTCTATGAATTGTGGTGTTTGTCTAGTACCTTCTAGGGCGCTGATACGTCGAAAACGTACCTCCTTTTCCGAACACTTTTCTTATTGTTTTCCTCTAAACTTATGTGTTTTGGATACAGCTAACACGGACTAACGATGTTTTCAGCAGAATTACTTTGGTGTCTCGTTTTTATGCAGAAAAATCAACTTTCGGGAAAATGCCCAGAAAAGAGCCCATTGATGTTTTCACCCCGGAAGACCCCGGGAGCCAGAAGGGGGCCAGGCGAGGGGCCACAGGGTGGCCACACACCCCGGCGCGGGTCCCCCTGGCTGCGCCAGCATAGGGTGTGGGCCCCCCCAGGAACCCCCTCGGACTCCCCTTTCGACTCCAAGTAGCCTCCAACCCTAAAACCCGAGGGGGTACGCCATATTTTCCGGAAACACAACAGAGCGCCGCCGCCGTCCTGAACCTCGATTCGAGGACCAGAAGTTCCTGTTCTGGCACCCTGCCGGGACAGGGAAGTGGAGGAGATCATCGCCATGGTCATCACCAACGCCTCTCCATCGACCATCCATGTTTCCCCCATCCATGTGTGAGTAATTCCCCGCTGTAGGCTGAAGGGGATGGTAGGGATTGAATGAGATTGTTCATGTAATAATGCCGTGATTGTTAGGGCATAGTGCCTAGTGTCCTCTATTAGTGCTATTGACATTGTTGCAACGTGTTATGCTTAATGCTTGCCACTTTGGGCCCGAGTGCCATGATCTCAGATCTGAACATGTTATTGAATCACGATGATAATCATTGTTTCTTGATCATACCTGCAAGTTGTTTACACATATTGTTGCCCGGAACCCGAGGCCCCGAAGTGAAAGAAATTGGGACAACCGGAGGGGATGGCTGCGATGTGAGGATCACATGTGTTCACGGAGTGTTAATGCTTTTCTCCGGTGTTCTATTAAAAGGAACACCTTAATTACCAGTAGTTCCCTTGAGGCCCCGCTGAAAACGGGCTGGTAGGACAAAAGATGATGTGCAAGTTCTCATTGCGAGCACGTACGACTATTTACGGAACACATGCCTATGGTTACTTAGTTCTTGGATGCTTTATCATATTTATCTGCAATGCCCCTGACATGATCATTATTAGAACTTTATTATCCATGCAACCCCCGTTCATCCATCCCTATTCCTACCGTATTTAATCCCACTGTTTACTTCAATCACTACTGCTGTTGTTTTCATACTACAGGTGTTATTATTTCACTGCTGCTGCTATAAAACTGTTACTGCTGATAAACCACTGCGAACTAAAGTACTTTCAGGTGCAAGTGAATTGACAACTCACTTGTTAAGGCTCACCAATATTCTTTGGCTCCCCTTGTGTCGAATCAATAAATTTGGGTTTTACTTCCCTCGAAGACTGTTGCGATCCCCTATACTTGTGGGTCATCAGGCGCTCATAGTGACAGTGTGGGGCTAACTGGACATGGGAATGCTTACTTTAAGGAATGCTTTTTGTAGCCCTACACAATGATTAGTGTTCATTATCCAACCGGAGAGGGTTAAGAGTAGCATAGTGAAGATAAGATATTTAGTTATTCAATTATGTGATCATTGTTGAGAGTGTCCACTAGTGAAAGTAGGATCCCTAGGCCTTGTTTCCAAGCATTGAAACACCGTTTTCCGCGTGTTTTGCTACATGTTTGCTTGCAGCCATATTCATTTCAGATTGCTATTATTACTTATAACCATACATATTACTCGCATTTCACTATCTCTTCGCCGAACTAGTGCACCTATATACCTGAAAAGTATATTGGGCGTGTTGGGGACACAAGAAACTTCTTGTATCTTAATTGCAGGGTTGCTTGAGAGGGATATCTTTGACCTCTACCTCCCTGAGTTCGATAAACCTTGGGTGATCCACTTAAGGGAAACTTGCTGCTGTTTTACAAACCTCTGCACTTGGAGGCCCAACACTTTCTACAAGAATAGAAGCGTGCATAGACATCAAGCTCTTTTCTGGCGCTGTTGCCTGGGAGGCAAGGCAAAAGGTTCTCACATCCTCGGGTGTGAGTGCTCGAAGTTATTTATTTTAGATCGTGCAATTATATCTTTTTGTTTCTTGTTTATATTTTCACTAGTTAGGCTTAATAGAAAACAACAAAAATATGAGAGAGCTTTATAATATTTATCTTGAGTTAGGACATAAAGTGTTTGAAGAGAAAATTAAAAAAACATATGGAGCTTTATTTGCATGCTGATAGCAATGTTATTAGTATGAATTCTTTGAACACCATTATTGCTGATGCTATGGAAAAGTCTAAGCTTGGGGAAGCTAGTTTATATGAAAATGATCTTTTTAGTTCCCCAAGCACGGAGGATAAAATTTGCTTTGATGATGATCCTATGCCTTTTACATATAGTAGTGATCATGATTGGGAAAAGCACACTGCTTTTGATATTGAAAATGATGATATAGAAAGCTCTAAACTTGTGGATGATGTGTTTGAAAATCCTTTTGCTACTGATGATTATATGCTTGATACATCTCCTCCTAGTAAAAACGATGATATGTTTACAAATGAACATATTTTGGAGTATAACTATTTTATTGCTTATGATGATATTATTCTTCCTATATATGATAATTACAATGATGAATATGATATTTTCAGTCCACCTACTATTGAGGAGAAAATTTATTTTGATGATACTATGCCTCCTATATTTCATGATTATGGTGATGAGAATAATAATGATAGCTATTTTGTTGAATTTTCTCCCACTACTATTAATAAGAATGACTATGCTTATGTGGAGAGATTAATTATTTTATGCATGTGGCTCATGATAAGAATCTTTTATGTGATAGATATATTGTTAATTTTATTCATGATGCTACTGAAAGTTATTATGATATAGGGAAACATAGTCTTAAACATCTCAACAATATTAAGTTTCCCCTCTTTATGTAGAATTTTTTGAAGTTGCACTTATTTTGTCTTCCTATGCTAGTCACTTTGTGCTTCGTTGACTTGTTTTTCTACAAGACTCTTTTTCATAGGAAGTGGGTTAGACTTAAATGTGTTTTATATTTACTTCTTGATTCTCTCTTATTGTGCTTTAACTCTTATTCTTATGTGAGCATCTTTTAAAAATCATTGTGCCTAGCTGAAAGGCACTAAAAGAAAAGCGCTTCCGGGATACAACCCGTTTGATTTCTCTATTTTCAACCCATTTTATGTCGTTTATTTTTGTTTTCTTTGCATCTGGGTGTTGTCTATTTCCTTAGAAACCCCTCTATATCTTTTCTTTTGTGTCTTTGTTGGGCCAAGTAAAGCCTCTAGTGGAAAGTTGAGACTATATTTCGGATTTCTGCGTAGGAAACAGATTTCTGCTGTCCACTGTTAAATTTGTATAAAATCACAGTTCAAAATGACCTGAGTTTTTTTGTGCGTAATTCTGGAATATATACGTAACTTTTCTTAGTTGACCACTATTTTATTTGAGAGACAGAAGATTTTCAAAAAAATTGATCTTTACCTGATGTTCTATTTTGACAGATTTCTGCTAATAATTGCATTTGCCTCTTAATCTCTTTCTTTTGGTGTTCTTTTGAGAAAAAGAGTTTTAAAAGAAGTTGTGCAGTAGCTAATGTGTTTATGAGTGTTAGGCTTGTGTTGAAACTGAACCTTGTGAATTTATTATTTCGATTGCACTAACGTTGCTAATGAAGATTGTGGGAAGTTTGGTGTGAAGGAAGTTTTCAAGGGTCAAGAGAAGAGGATGATATGACGTGATCAAGAAAAGTGAAGAGCCTAATCTTGGGGATGCCCCGGTGTTACATCCCAGCAAATTCCAAGAAGACTCAAGCGTCTAAGCTTGTGGATGCCCAAGGCATCCCCTTCTTCATCGACAAATTATCAGGTCACTTCCAGTGAAACTATATTTTTATTCAGTCACATCTTATGTGCTTTACTTGGAGCGTCTTTTATTTTTGTTTTCAGTTTTTTTGGTTTTCTTTGCTGTAATAAATAGTTGGATCCTAGCATATTTGTTTGGGAGAGAGACACGCTCCGCTTTTTCGTTAGAATACTCTTGTGCTTCACTTATATTTGTTGAGTATTCATGCTTAGATATTTTAGTGCTTCCAGCTCTTGTTTTGCATGCATCCTTTGTTCAGAGCTGTTAGCTTTTGTAGTTAGGTGGTTCTCATATGTGTGTTTGCTTGGAAATAGGAATGCTATTGTGATAGTTGGTATAGAGGAAAATATTGCATGGTCTTGTAGATCACTAAACTGCTTCACTTGAATCATTGCCGTTGTTTTGAGATATTAATTTGCTTAATGGATAAACGGGAAGGACTAGTAAATAGAAACTTTTGATGTTTGGTCTAAGAAACTTGAAGCCGTGACACACTTAAATTACCAGCTGATAGAAACAATGGTATATGATTGCTACGAGTGATACATTTCCGATCGGCCATTTGTTACGCGCTACGGTCGGAGTAGCTAACATTGACTTGTCACTGCCACGGACCCTCTTGGAGTTGTAACACCCGGGGGATTTCCCCCAAATAGAATTCTGGTTGTTTTTCTTTTTGCATAGAATTGCATCATATGCATTGCACCTTGTTTTCAAACCAATTTAAAAATTCAAACATGTCCCAAATGGTTTCAAATAAAATTGCAAACAAATCATTTTGGGAGTGGAAATAATTACAAATGGTTGGTTTTCCAAATTGGTATTAAATAAACCCCTAATTTGAGTTCAAGTTTGCAAATTCAAATAATTTGTGAAATTGAAATTTTCAAAAACAAACTTTTGTGCAACTGGGCATTTGCAATAATGAAACCATAAAAATTAACCCCCATAATTTTTGGAACCCCAAAACCCTTCTATCTCTCTCTCTTATTCATCTTCTACAAAAAAAGAGAGAAAAAGAATAAAAGGAAAACTTGCAAGGGGAGGCAGGCCAGCCCAAATGGGCCAGCCCACCTTCCTCCTTTCTGGCCTGCTACCCCCTTCTTCTTCGTACGGACAGAACAGGAGCACGAGGAGGACGTCACCCTCCATCGAGCCCCCCTCACCTGCTCCCTCTCCCTCTCCTTTATCTAGCCCCTCGCCTCCTCCCAAACCCTAGCCCTCTTCCCTCTCCTCTTACTCTCAGCCGCTACCCTCTCCTTCTACTTCCTCTAGTCCTCCCTCTGTATCTTTCTCTGAAATTTTGTTGTCTGAACCGGAGCTGCCATGGCTGCCCGATGGAGGAGATGGTGCGGTTGCGGTGGTCGACGCCGGGACGTGTTTGCACCGGGAATGGAACCCCGGTGCCACCTCCTTCTTTTCTCTGAAGAAACCGAGGCCGGAGGGCGACTGCATCGACCACGCCGTCGTCGTCTTCCTCCTCCGTTGGCAGCAGCCACGAACAACGACCGTGCCGCGAGTCTGCTTCCTCGACGCCTCCGCGCCCCGCGCCTTCTGCCTCGTCCACCCCCGCGGTGAGCTCGCCTCCGTCCTCGGGCCCCTCTTCCCCGTCCTTCCCCCTTGCTCTGTGCGCTCGCCGTCGTGCGATGCTGGCCACTGCCATGGACGAGCTCGTCCGTCCCTGCATCTATACGTGTTTCCGATCTGAAAAATTCAGTTAAAACCGCACGGTACCACCTCATATTCAGTGAGGGATGTATTGTATCACAAACACGCACAGCAGCCCAGTGGCGTGGTACCCTGTCCGCACTCCCTGGAGCCCCGGGTTCGAATCTCCCCTTCCGCAGCAAAAGCCACCCCTTTTTCCTCCTTTTTCTTTTATTTCCAGAAAAACAGATCTGAGTATTTATTTGTAAAATGCATAACAAATTGAAAAATGCTCCAATTTCAATGATTCAAATTGCTATGGATTCAGAATCTTGTGCTCTTTCTATTAGCCACAAAGTTGCAACATGTTTCTGTAATAATTTTTGCACTAAATAATTAAATACAGAAATGGTTATTAAAATTTGAAACTTTGGGAATTCATAACTTGAGTTCTGTTCACCCAATTTGAGCAAACTTGGGCTCTAAAAATTTGTCTTAACAAACTCTACACAGTGGTATTTTATTTGGTCACAATTGAATTAAATTTGAACATGTTTCCTTCTGTTTACTAAAAAGGGCAGAATAAAAATGCTTATGGAAAAATGCATAATAAATTCAATAATGATCCAAAATTATGTTTAATAGCTCAAAATGTTCATTGAAACCTTTTATACATGTTTTCAACCTTTTAAATACAATTTCTTTATTGTTTTTCCTAATTAAAATTGGTGCAATAATTCAATGCTTTAATTACACCTTTTAAATTGCAAAATTCATAACTTGGGCCATTCAAATCCAATTCGAACATATAAAATATGTTTTCCATCCCATTTTTCATGAACTTTGCAAATATAAACTTTGTTTTCTGTTTTGAACAATTTAAATAGCTGAAAACAACTATTTCTTAATTAATGCATTTAAAATTGTCAATTTAATAACTTGCTTATCTAAAATTCAAATTCAACAAATGAAATATGTATTCCATCTAAAATTTTGTGTTCTTTTCAAATATAAATTTGGTTATCTGTTTTGAACATTTAAAATTGGTGAAAACAACAAATGTTTGTTTAAATCATTTAAAATGCCAAACTTCATAACTTAATAAATAAAATTCCAAACTTGGTAAATAACATATCAAACTGAAGCTATTGTTGTTTTCATATTGTTTTCCTCATCCATGCATCATTCTAATCAACTTTCACATGATGGTTATTTGTAGATCATTTAATTCAACATTAATTCATGGGCTTTACCATATGCAATCCAAATTGCATATGGGCCCATTTAAATATGTTTACCATGTCAACTAGTTTATCTTTGATGCATCCTTAAACTTGTCATGCATCCATATCTTGATCATGCTGGATCTTTTGCCGTAGTAGTAATTGTTGCATTCGGTGTTTGTTCTAGTTCGTTGCTTCTTCGCGGATAGGACGTTGAGATGATGTGAGCAACGACAAGTTCTGCGGATGTACCTCTACTTGCTGGATTCCAGGCAAGTATACTCACTTGCTACCTATGGCTGCCTTTCATCACTTGTTACCGATTCTTCCCGTTGCCTTTATTCTAGCCTTAAGATTCGATGCTTGTGTCTCGATCCTATCATATGTTTACCTTGCAACCATGAGATAGCCTTCCTTCCACTTCCTATTAACTGTTGTTTGTTTACCTTGTTGGCCCTCGTGTCGTAGTTGCATGCTTAGTGTTGTTTGCGCTCAAGTCTTGTTGTCCGTCTTATCACCTGTTTAGTTTGAGAGTTGGGTTTCAACTCAATCAACAACATGTTAATGTTTTGGGTAATAATAATTTGATGATAAGGCACCGGCAGGAGGCCCGGCGTGGTTTTGAGGCCTGCTAGTGTCGACCTTAATTAGGAAAAGGGTCTTGTCCTCCGATCCATGATGAGCGCGCTAACCGCATGTGGGAAGCGAGTATGGGCGCCCCCCGCAACTTTGATTCGATTCGCATCTCGTCCAAATCGCCTCATTTAGTTCGGGTTTTCCATTTGCCGCATGCATATGCAGGTGCGAACCCTTGGCGCCAGGGTGGAACTTTTGTAGTCGACATTTAGGGAGACACGTTCTTAGAGTGCTATGAGGGTCCCCTTTTCTTCGTGGGGCTTGATTAGCCGTGCGCTCAATTGCACGGGGTTCTTTGGGCTTGATGCGAAGAAGAGTTGGGTTGTGTTGAGTGCCTCGCTTGGTGGAAATGCATTTCCATCTGGCGGGTCATTCTTACGTGTACGGCCAAATTGGTGCATCCCTACAGGGTTAAATCTTCTCGAGAAGCCGTGTTGTCCGCGGTTATGAATGACTTGGTGAAAGTGCTGGCTAACAAGTACTCAGACAACTTACACTTAACAATGATAACTTGACTAGTAATATAGATTACCGCCACCATAAAAATGAATGTCACCTTAATCAATAGTGTGAGTTTCCTTGGGTTGCTTCCTTAGTAGGGGGTAACATTGGATGGGTATTGTTTGGTGAGTAGTTGTAGTTGGTTCTGATACGCTATCTTATCCCTTTCTTTTAGCCGGATGTTATAGCGCGTCTCTGTAGTTAGTTAGTGCAGCCCGCTGCCACTTCGTTGCAATAATCCCTTCCTTTCCGTTGTACCCAAAGTATTTGTATCTTGTGATGATTGGTTACGCTGGTATCTTGTGAGTATGGTTTATCCACTTGCGAGTACTTAACTGTACTGACCCACGAATCCATTTCGTGACTGCATATTCCACATTGCAGTCAACAGGTTTGAAGTCTGACGACGTTAGCTTGGGAATCCCTCCGGCTTGGCCTGGGCAGGGATTGAACACCATCGGTTATCTTCAGGACTCTTAGTCCAATTTGTATCTTGTCCGTAGTCGGACGCTATGTTGTTTCTTCCGCTGTTATTTGGATCTTTGTATTGTATCAGTTGTATCCTTGACTCGTTTGAGTCGTCTTGTATATACCTCCTCTGTTGTTGTTGTGGATTATTCGTGAACTGTTGTAATGTTATCACAAGTGGCAACCTGGAATCGGTTATTATGCGGATTTGGGTGGAAATGCCGAAATCTGCATAGTGCCCGATCTCGGAGCGTCACAAATGGTATCAGAGCATGGTTTCCGATTCCCGATATTGTTTCGATACGAATGGTTATCGAAGCAACGGGTCCGCAAAGGCTGTAGGATAACCTCGCTACGGTCGTGTTCCTCGAGTGTCAAAAACTATTTGTGCAAAAAACTGTTTGGGAAACATCTCAATAGGATTCTTGTTTTCTCCTTATCTCTATTCTATTTCTCCTCTCATCTTATTTGTTTTGGAGTCTCTCTCCCTCTCAATCTTTCAAAGTTTTAGGATCCTACGTGGGTGGACGTTTTCTGAGCCGTTAACCCAATAGGTTCGATCATCGGAAGATTCCTGGTGGAAGAACATCGTCATCAATCCGAGCAAGAATCTCTTGTTAGTGGTGTCGAGAAGCCCTTGTTAGTGGTGTCGAGGAGATCAACTGGAAGCATGAAGAATCGATAGTCGAACTTATTTCCCCTCCCGGGTTAGTGGGTGGATTGCGAGGGCGCAATCCCTTGTTAGTGGTGTCGTTTGTAACACCCGGGGGATTTCCCCCCAAATAGAATTCTGGTTGTTTTTCTTTTTGCATAGCATTGCATCATATGCATTGCACCTTGTTTTCAAACCAATTTAAAAATTCAAACATGTCCCAAATGGTTTCAAATAAAATTGCAAACAAATCATTTTGGGAGTGGAAATAATTACAAATGGTTGGTTTTCCAAATTGGTATTAAATAAACCCCTAATTTGAGTTCAAGTTTGCAAATTCAAATAATTTGTGAAATTGAAATTTTCAAAAACAAACTTTTGTGCAACTGGGCATTTGCAATAATGAAACCATAAAAATTAACCCCCATAATTTTTGGAACCCCAAAACCCTTCTATCTCTCTCTCTTATTCATCTTCTACAAAAAAAAAGAGAGAAAAAGAATAAAAGGAAAACTTGCAAGGGGAGGCAGGCCAGCCCACCTTCCTCCTTTCTGGCTCGCTACCCCCTTCTTCTTCGTACGGACAGAACAGGAGCACGAGGAGGACGTCACCCTCCACCGAGCCCCCCTCACCTGCTCCCTCTCCCTCTCCTTTATCTAGCCCCTCGCCTCCTCCCAAACCCTAGCCCTCTTCCCTCTCCTCTTCCTCTCAGCCGCCACCCTCTCCTTCTACTTCCTCTAGTCCTCCCTATGTATCTTTCTCTGAAATTTTGTTGTCTGAACCGGAGCTGCCATGGCTGCCCGATGGAGGAGATGGTGCGGTTGCGGTGGTCGACGCCGGGACGTGTTTGCACCGGGAATGGAACCCCGATGCCCCCCTCCTTCTTTTCTCTGAAGAAACCGAGGCCGGAGGGCGACTGCATCGACCACGCCGTCGTCGTCTTCCTCCTCCGTTGGCAGCAGCCACGAACAACGACCGTGCCGCGAGTATGCTTGCTCGACGCCTCCGCGCCCCGCGCCTTCTGCCTCGTCCACCCCCGCGGTGAGCTCGCCTCCGTCCTCGGGCCCCTCTTCCCCGTCCTTCCCCCTTGCTCTGTGCGCTCGCCGTCGTGCGATGCTGTCCGCTGCCATGGACGAGCTCGTCCGTCCCTGCATCTATACGTGTTTCCGATCTGAAAAATTCAGTTAAAACCGCACGGTACCACCTCATATTCAGTGAGGGATGTATTGTATCACAAACACGCACAGCAGCCCAGTGGCGTGGTACCTTGTCCGCACTCCCTGGAGCCCCGGGTTTGAATCTCCCCTTCCGCAGCAAAAGCCACCCCTTTTTCCTCCTTTTTCTTTTATTTCCCGAAATCCAGAAAAACAGATCTGAGTCTTTATTTGTAAAATCCATAACAAATTGAAAAATGCTCCAATTTCAATGATTCAAATTGCTATGGATTCAGAATCTTGTGCTCTTTCTATTAGTCACAAAGTTGTAACATGTTTCTGTAATAATTTTTGTACTAAATAATTAAATACAGAAATGGCTATTAAAATTTGAAACTTTGGGAATTCATAACTTGAGTTCTGTTCACCCAATTTGAGAAAACTTGGGATCTAAAAATTTGTCTTAAAAAACTCTACACAGTGGTATTTTATTTGGTCATAATTGAATTAAATTTGAACATGTTTCCTTCTGTTTACTAAAAAGGGCAGAATAAAAATGCTTATGGAAAAATGCATAATAAATTCAATAATGATCCAAAATTATGTTTAATAGCTCAAAATGTTCATTGAAACCTTTTATACATGTTTTCAACCTTTTCAATACAATTTGTTTACTGTTTTTCCTAATTAAAATTGGTGCAATAATTCAATGCTTTAATTACACCTTTTAAATTGCAAAATTCATAACTTGGGCAATTCAAATCCAATTCGAACATATAAAATATGTTTTCCATCCCATTTTTCATGAACTTTGCAAATATAAACTTTGTTTTCTGTTTTGAACAATTTAAATTGCTGAAAACAACTATTTCTTAATTAATGCATTTAAAATTTTCAATTTAATAACTTGCTTATCTAAAATTCAAATTCAACAAATGAAATATGTATTCCATCTAAAATTTTGTGTTCTTTTCAAATATAAATTTGGTTATCTGTTTTGAACATTTAAAATTGGTGAAAACAACAAATGTTTGTTTAAATCATTTAAAATGCCAAACTTCATAACTTAATAAATAAAATTCCAAACTTGGTAAATAACATATCAAACTGAAGCTATTGTTGTTTTCATATTGTTTTCCTCATCCATGCATCATTCTAATCAACTTTCACATGATGGTTATTTGTAGATCATTTAATTCAACATTAATTCATGGGCTTTACCATATGCAATCCAAATTGCATATGGGCCCATTTAAATATGTTTACCATGTCAACTAGTTTATCTTTGATGCATCCTTAAACTTGTCATGCATCCATATCTTGATCATGCTGGATCTTTTGCCGTAGTAGTAATTGTTGCATTCGGTGTTTGTTCTAGTTCGTTGCTTCTTCGCGGATAGGACGTTGAGATGATGTGAGCAACGACAAGTTCTGCGGATGTACCTCTACTTGCTGGATTCCAGGCAAGTATACTCACTTGCTACCTATGGCTGCCTTTCATCACTTGTTACCGATTCTTCCCGTTGCCTTTATTCTAGCCTTAAGATTCGATGCTTGTGTCTCGATCCTATCATATGTTTACCTTGCAACCATGAGATAGCCTTCCTTCCACTTCCTATTAACTGTTGTTTGTTTACCTTGTTGGCCCTCGTGTCGTAGTTGCATGCTTAGTGTTGTTTGCGCTCAAGTCTTGTTGTCCGTCTTATCACCTGTTTAGTTTGAGAGTTGGGTTTCAACTCAATCAACAACATGTTAATGTTTTGGGTAATAATAATTTGATGATAAGGCACCGGCAGGAGGCCCGGCGTGGTTTTGAGGCCTGCTAGTGTCGACCTTAATTAGGAAAAGGGTCTTGTCCTCCGATCCATGATGAGCGCGCTAACCGCATGTGGGAAGCGAGTATGGGCGCCCCCCGCAACTTTGATTCGATTCGCATCTCGTCCAAATCGCCTCATTTAGTTCGGGTTTTCCATTTGCCGCATGCATATGCAGGTGCGAACCCTTGGCGCCAGGGTGGAACTTTTGTAGTCGACATTTAGGGAGACACGTTCTTAGAGTGCTATGAGGGTCCCCTTTTCTTCGTGGGGCTTGATTAGCCGTGCGCTCAATTGCACGGGGTTCTTTGGGCTTGATGCGAAGAAGAGTTGGGTTGTGTTGAGTGCCTCGCTTGGTGGAAATGCATTTCCATCTGGCGGGTCATTCTTACGTGTACGGCCAAATTGGTGCATCCCTACAGGGTTAAATCTTCTCGAGAAGCCGTGTTGTCCGCGGTTATGAATGACTTGGTGAAAGTGCTGGCTAACAAGTACTCAGACAACTTACACTTAACAATGATAACTTGACTAGTAATATAGATTACCGCCACCATAAAAATGAATGTCACCTTAATCAATAGTGTGAGTTTCCTTGGGTTGCTTCCTTAGTAGGGGGTAACATTGGATGGGTATTGTTTGGTGAGTAGTTGTAGTTGGTTCTGATACGCTATCTTATCCCTTTCTTTTAGCCGGATGTTATAGCGCGTCTCTGTAGTTAGTTAGTGCAGCCCGCTGCCACTTCGTTGCAATAATCCCTTCCTTTCCGTTGTACCCAAAGTATTTGTATCTTGTGATGATTGGTTACGCTGGTATCTTGTGAGTATGGTTTATCCACTTGCGAGTACTTAACCGTACTGACCCACGAATCCATTTCGTGACTGCATATTCCACATTGCAGTCAACAGGTTTGAAGTCTGACGACGTTAGCTTGGGAATCCCTCCGGCTTGGCCTGGGCAGGGATTGAACACCATCGGTTATCTTCAGGACTCTTAGTCCAATTTGTATCTTGTCCGTAGTCGGACGCTATGTTGTTTCTTCCGCTGTTATTTGGATCTTTGTATTGTTTCAGTTGTATCCTTGACTCGTTTGAGTCGTCTTGTATATACCTCCTCTGTTGTTGTTGTGGATTATTCGTGAACTGTTGTAATGTTATCACAAGTGGCAACCTGGAATCGGTTATTATGCGGATTTGGGTGGAAATGCCGAAATCTGCATAGTGCCCGATCTCGGGGCGTCACAAATGGTATCAGAGCATGGTTTCCGATTCCCGATATTGTTTCGATACGAATGGTTATCGAAGCAACGGGTCCGCAAAGGCTGTAGGATAACCTCGCTACGGTCGTGTTCCTCGAGTGTCAAAAACTATTTGTGCAAAAAACTGTTTGGGAAACATCTCAATAGGATTCTTGTTTTCTCCTTATCTCTATTCTATTTCTCCTCTCATCTTATTTGTTTTGGAGTCTCTCTCCCTCTCAATCTTTCAAAGTTTTAGGATCCTACGTGGGTGGACGTTTTCTGAGCCGTTAACCCAATAGGTTCGATCATCGGAAGATTCCTGGTGGAAGAACATCGTCATCAATCCGAGCAAGAATCTCTTGTTAGTGGTGTCGAGAAGCCCTTGTTAGTGGTGTCGAGGAGATCAACTGGAAGCATGAAGAATCGATAGTCGAACTTATTTCCCCTCCCGGGTTAGTGGGTGGATTGCGAGGGCGCAATCCCTTGTTAGTGGTGTCGTTTGTAACACCCGGGGGATTTCCCCCCAAATAGAATTCTGGTTGTTTTTCTTTTTGCATAGCATTGCATCATATGCATTGCACCTTGTTTTCAAACCAATTTAAAAATTCAAACATGTCCCAAATGGTTTCAAATAAAATTGCAAACAAATCATTTTGGGAGTGGAAATAATTACAAATGGTTGGTTTTCCAAATTGGTATTAAATAAACCCCTAATTTGAGTTCAAGTTTGCAAATTCAAATAATTTGTGAAATTGAAATTTTCAAAAACAAACTTTTGTGCAACTGGGCATTTGCAATAATGAAACCATAAAAATTAACCCCCATAATTTTTGGAACCCCAAAACCCTTCTATCTCTCTCTCTTATTCATCTTCTACAAAAAAAAAGAGAGAAAAAGAATAAAAGGAAAACTTGCAAGGGGAGGCAGGCCAGCCCACCTTCCTCCTTTCTGGCCCGCTACCCCCTTCTTCTTCGTACGGACAGAACAGGAGCACGAGGAGGACGTCACCCTCCACCGAGCCCCCCTCACCTGCTCCCTCTCCCTCTCCTTTATCTAGCCCCTCGCCTCCTCCCAAACCCTAGCCCTCTTCCCTCTCCTCTTCCTCTCAGCCGCCACCCTCTCCTTCTACTTCCTCTAGTCCTCCCTATGTATCTTTCTCTGAAATTTTGTTGTCTGAACCGGAGCTGCCATGGCTGCCCGATGGAGGAGATGGTGCGGTTGCGGTGGTCGACGCCGGGACGTGTTTGCACCGGGAATGGAACCCCGGTGCCCCCCTCCTTCTTTTCTCTGAAGAAACCGAGGCCGGAGGGCGACTGCATCGACCACGCCGTCGTCGTCTTCCTCCTCCGTTGGCAGCAGCCACGAACAACGACCGTGCCGCGAGTATGCTTGCTCGACGCCTCCGCGCCCCGCGCCTTCTGCCTCGTCCACCCCCGCGGTGAGCTCGCCTCCGTCCTCGGGCCCCTCTTCCCCGTCCTTCCCCCTTGCTCTGTGCGCTCGCCGTCGTGCGATGCTGTCCGCTGCCATGGACGAGCTCGTCCGTCCCTGCATCTATACGTGTTTCCGATCTGAAAAATTCAGTTAAAACCGCACGGTACCACCTCATATTCAGTGAGGGATGTATTGTATCACAAACACGCACAGCAGCCCAGTGGTGTGGTACCTTGTCCGCACTCCCTGGAGCCCCGGGTTTGAATCTCCCCTTCCGCAGCAAAAGCCACCCCTTTTTCCTCCTTTTTCTTTTATTTCCCGAAATCCAGAAAAACAGATCTGAGTCTTTATTTGTAAAATCCATAACAAATTGAAAAATGCTCCAATTTCAATGATTCAAATTGCTATGGATTCAGAATCTTGTGCTCTTTCTATTAGTCACAAAGTTGTAACATGTTTCTGTAATAATTTTTGTACTAAATAATTAAATACAGAAATGGCTATTAAAATTTGAAACTTTGGGAATTCATAACTTGAGTTCTGTTCACCCAATTTGAGAAAACTTGGGATCTAAAAATTTTTCTTAAAAAACTCTACACAGTGGTATTTTATTTGGTCATAATTGAATTAAATTTGAACATGTTTCCTTCTGTTTACTAAAAAGGGCAGAATAAAAATGCTTATGGAAAAATGCATAATAAATTCAATAATGATCCAAAATTATGTTTAATAGCTCAAAATGTTCATTGAAACCTTTTATACATGTTTTCAACCTTTTCAATACAATTTGTTTACTGTTTTTCCTAATTAAAATTGGTGCAATAATTCAATGCTTTAATTACACCTTTTAAATTGCAAAATTCATAACTTGGGCAATTCAAATCCAATTCGAACATATAAAATATGTTTTCCATCCCATTTTTCATGAACTTTGCAAATATAAACTTTGTTTTCTGTTTTGAACAATTTAAATTGCTGAAAACAACTATTTCTTAATTAATGCATTTAAAATTTTCAATTTAATAACTTGCTCATCTAAAATCCAAATTCAACAAATGAAATATGTATTCCATCTAAAATTTTGTGTTCTTTCCAAATATAAATTTGGTTATCTGTTTTGAACATTTAAAATTGGTGAAAACAACAAATGTTTGTTTAAATCATTTAAAATGCCAAAGTTCATAACTTAATAAATAAAATTCCAAACTTGGTAAATAACATATCAAACTGAAGCTATTATTGTTTTCTTATTGTTTTCATCATCCATGCATCATTCTAATCAACTTTCACATGATGGTTATTTGTAGATCATTTAATTCAACATTAATTCATGGGCTTTACCATATGCAATCCAAATTGCATATGGGCCCATTTAAATATGTTTACCATGTCAACTAGTTTATCTTTGATGCATCCTTAAACTTGTCATGCATCCATATCTTGATCATGATGGATCTTTTGCCGTAGTAGTAATTGTTGCATCCGGTGTTTGTTCTAGTTCGTTGCTTCTTCGCGGATAGGACGTTGAGATGATGTGAGCAACGACAAGTTCTGCGGATGTACCTCTACTTGCTGGATTCCAGGCAAGTATACTCACTTGCTACCTATGACTGCCTTTCATCACTTGTTACCGATTCTTCCCGTTGCCTTTATTCTAGCCTTATGATTCGATGCTTGTGTCTCGATCCTATCATATGTTTACCTTGCAACCATGAGATAGCCTTCCTTCCACTTCCTATTAACTGTTGTTTGTTTACCTTGTTGGCCCTCGTGTCGTAGTTGCATGCTTAGTGTTGTTTGCGCTCAAGTCTTGTTGTCCGTCTTATCACCTGTTTAGTTTGAGAGTTGGGTTTCAACTCAATCAACAACATGTTAATGTTTTGGGTAATAATAATTTGATGATAAGGCACCGGCAGGAGGCCCGACGTGGTTTTGAGGCCTGCTAGTGTCAACCTTAATTAGGAAAAGGGTCTTGTCCTCCGATCCATGATGAGCGCGCTAACCGCATGTGGGAAGCGAGTATGGGCGCCCCCCGCAACTTTGATTCGATTCGCATCTCGTCCAAATCGCCTCATTTAGTTCGGGTTTTCCATTTGCCGCATGCATATGCAGGTGCGAACCCTTAGCGCCAGGGTGGAACTTTTGTAGTCGGCATTTAGGAAGACACGTTCTTAGAGTGCTATGAGGGTCCCCTTTTCTTCGTGGGGCTTGATTAGCCGTGCGCTCAATTGCATGGGGTTCTTTGGGCTTGATGCGAAGAAGAGTTGGGTTGTGTTGAGTGCCTCGCTTGGTGGAAGTGCATTTCCATCTGGCGGGTCATTCTTACGTGTACGGCCAAATTGGTGCATCCCTGCAGGGTTAAATCTTCTCGAGAAGCCGTGTTGTCCGTGGTTATGGATGACTTGGTGAAAGTGCTGGCTAACAAGTACTCAGACAACTTACACTTAACGATGATAACTTGACTAGTAATATAGATTACCGCCACCATAAAAATGAATGTCACCTTAATCAACAGTGTGAGTTTCCTTGGGTTGCTTCCTTAGTAGGGGGTAACATTGGATGGGTATTGTTTGGTGAGTAGTTGTAGTTGGTTCTGATACGCTATCTTATCCCTTTCTTTTAGCCGGATGTTATAACGCGTCTCTGTAGTTAGTTAGTGCAGCCCGTTGCCGCTTCGTTGCAATAATCCCTTCCTTTCCGTTGTACCCAAAGTAATTGTATCTTGTAATGATTGGTTACGCTGGTATCTCGTGAGTATGGTTTATCCACTTGCCAGTACTTAACCGTACTGATCCACGAATCCATTTCGTGGCTGCATATTCCACATTGCAGTCAACAGGTTTGAAGTCTGACGACGTTAGCTTGGGAATCCCTCCGGCTTGGCCTAGGCAGGGATTGGACGCCATCGGTTATCTTCAGGACTCTTAGTCCAATTTGTATCTTGTCCGTAGTCGGACGCTATGTTGTTTCTTCCGTTGTTATTTGGATCTTTGTATTGTATCAGTTGTATCCTTGACTCGTTTGAGTCGTCTTGTATATATACCTCCTCTGTTGTTGTTGTGGATTATTCGTGAACTGTTGTAATGTTATCACAAGTGGCAACCTGGAATCGGTTATTATGCGGATTTGGGTGGAAATGCCGAAATCTGCATAGTGCCCGATCTCGGGGCGTCACAGGAGTGATTTGCATTGTGCCTTGTAAGATGATTTTCTTGTTGTAATCTTTTAACTCGAGAGTCTATGTTACGGTTCCTGGCACTTCCACCATCCATATTTGCTAGCCTCTTCGGTACTGTCCATTGCCCTTTCTCACATTGAGAGTTTGTGCATACTTCGCCAGTGCATCAAAATCACGTGGGAGGACTTTGTTCTCCTACACATAACCCCATATATTTTTCCTCAAAACAGCCACCATACCTACCTATCATGGCATTTCCATAGTCATTCTGAGATATATTGCTGCATAACATTCACCTCCATTATGTTACTTGATGATGAGCTTCATGGTTATTTATGCATACTGCTACACTAGCAGGAGCATGCAGTTGGATACATCAGAGATATTCCATTATGAGTTATGAGTACTAAAAGTGTGATGATTCATTGTAATATAGGATTTTTCCCCTACCAATGAGGATATATAAAATAAAAAATGAAAAAGCCCAAAAAGAAAAAAGAAAGAAAGGGCCAAAGAGAGAATAAAGAGAGAGGGGGCGCATCACTATCCTTTATACCACACTTGTGTTTCATGTTTAGCACCAATACTTCAGTTTGGAGAAAGTTTTCATATTATCATTCATTCATAACTATGTGGGGAACTTTACATTATAGAATTTGGCTTGTATATTCCAATGATGAGCCTCCTCAAATGAGCTCTAGGTCTTCGTGAGCAAGCAAGCTGGATGCACCCCCACTAGTTCCATTGGAGAGCTTTCATACACTTATAGCTCTATGTGCATCCATTGTGTGGCAATCCATACTCCTTGCATAGTTTCGGTTGTAAGACTTTCTCTTGTCTAATGACCACTTTCAGCTTTGTGAGACTTTTTTCTATTGACCTTCCAAAGCTCCCATAATGTTCTCTTTGCCATAACATCCCGGTGCCAGGGACCAACGTAGAACACTTGTTTGTTTTTAGTGTGCAAATAGTTTAAGATTCAAGCATTGCATCGTGTGGAAAACTTGACTTGATCCTAACAGGGGTTGTGAAGATCGTTTGACGTGCATGATATTGTTGTTCTTGAAAGCTTAAATCATCTCTAATAAACTTTGCACGGTTGATAGTCTTTTAGTATTTATTCATTAAAAGTTTTGCTTCTTTCTTCTTGTTTTTTTATGCATTACTTGTTGATATCAAATATAGATCACAGTTTTAGTTCATTTGATCCTAGTTTACATGCTCTACTTTATATATTATGATAAAGATTGTGTGGTATCATGTCACATTAGAAATTTTGTTTTATCGTTTATCTACTCGAGGACGAGTAGAAACTAAGCTTGAGAATGCTCGATACATCTCCAATGTATCTATAATTTCTGATGTTGGCACCGCATGATTGTTTTACAGCCACGCACGTGGGACGCGTGTCGCGCGCCAAAGGCGGAGGAACACGGCACGTGATCCCACGGGTGATCACGAGCGTTTTTCTTGTCAAAAAGTGTGTATTTTGTGGTGCAGCAGAGTCTATAAAACACGTTTTTATAACTTGTGACTTTGCTAAAAAAAACTGAGATTAGTTCACTTTACTTTTAGCATAAGTCCTCATACTAGTATTACTAATATGTTCAGTAATTGGTTGGTTGGGATCGATAACGCAACTAAAGGTTCTATACACATAGATGTATGTGCTTTTCTTTGGGCGGTTTGAAATTGTCAAAATGATGTGGTTTTTAACAATATGTGAGCGGGTAATTTTTTACATGTTGTCCATCGGGTCACATACTAGATTCACATGTGGTCTCATCTCCTTCGAAAGAACCAGCGCGGACGTCTGTACTCTAGATGCATTAGGTTGATGGCGGTCGTTCGGATTATCTTCAACAAGGGTGGCCGGTTCCACACTGGGCGATTGCATTGTGCGTAGTTGTCCTATGTATTTTGTGTTTAGGTGGCTTATTTATGTGGCCACTCTATACGATCCGTGATTTGCAATGTGTTAGAGTACTTTTGCACTTGATACTTTGCAACTTATATTATTAATAAAAATTGTGTGCATCAATCTGATCGGGCCCAGGAAACCTATTTTAAAAAATATACAATACACATATTCAAAACATCTTATAATTAACAGAGTGAGTAATATAAAAAAAATTCTAGGGCATGGCGTCAGGCCAATCAATTCACCGTGGCGCTTCAATGGCACTGAGCGTATGATCAACTCCCCTTTCCCCAAAACATAAAATACTTAGAAAAATAATCAGCTAATAATACCACGAGTACACAAACTTGTCCGGCAGGAGCAAACAAGTACAACAACTTGCAAACTGTGATGAACTGGTCCAGAAACTTGTGATGCGGGTGCAAATTCGTCCGAAATCGTTCCGGTAGTGCCGTGTGGCATTGTAATTTTGAGAAAACGTCCTCAGTTTTTTATTGCAAATTTAACCTCTGCTTATTTATCCCCTTCGCTAATGGCGGCAGCACGACATGCCCTGCCACAACACGCTTGAGGCCTTGTTTGGTACGGGTGTATATTTGGGGATTAGAGAGGATTATCCCGGTCTAACCCCAAATCCCAAAAATCACCGAAAATCCGTTTGGTACAAGTGTATTAGCAGGGTTTATCCCCACTTTTCCCCAAAATTCTCCCAACATATAGTGTATTTTTCTCCATATCAAATCCACTCCCTCTACCAAGTGGATTGGGAAAGGGATTTGAGGGGATTGGGTGAAGATGGGGTTTCACCCAAATCCTCTAGGGATTATCCCCACCAATTCTCTAAAATACTCTAGTACCAAACAAGTCCTGAGAGATCACGCTCTTGGGCGCGCTCCCTACTAGCGCTACGCTCCAAGCCGTGACGCACCTCGAGCTCGACAACCTGCTCAAGGCTTGTCTCCTAACTTTCTTCCACCCCGAGGATGTGTCTGCGCGCCGCTCTGCCGCGCTCAATCGTTTCATGCCCGCCTAGAGGCGCCGGCGTCAGAGTAGGATACGGCGTCCACCGTCTTCGCTAGGTGCCCCTTCTCAGACCATGGCCATTTCCGCATTTCGCTACCCCGTGGTCGGTCTGGGGACTGGCAATGGCACACCCAGGCTTTGCTAAGGCCTTACGGTCCAAGGCTGTTCAGGTGTGCTCGCGCTACTCGCTCTCTTCTGACCAAGCTGACAGGCCGGCGTCGCTCCAACAACATCGCCGACAAGCACAATGACAGCGAGTAATGAGGCGGACGTGCGGTGCCAAACCGAGTCGCCGCGCATGGAAACGACCATCATGCAAGGCACTAAATCTTAGTCACTCTTATAGGGACAATTATACACACGCTTAAAAAATCAAGAAAAAATAAAGAAACAACAATACTTAGCATAGATTGAAGGCATGTGCAAGAAGAATGTACAGTTTTTCAATCTAACCTTTTTTTCGACAATCAATACCATGATATATTAATCTTGGGGATAGTACATGATAAAGATACATAAACTGAGTACAACGATTACAAAATAAGGTCTAAGAAAAACGAGCAAATCTTCGAAATCTTTCTTCTTCCATGATACAATCTTGTACTTTCAGAAATACCAACGAGGGTTCTCGCATAATTTTAATTTTGAGCCGCAATGCCAAGGCTGTGAGCACGCAAGCAATCATTAAAGTAATCAACCAACATCGGCGAGAGTACCAACATCGGTATTGCAGGGGAAAATAACCGAACAGCCTGGTCAACATCGCTGGGAGCCGATAGTACGAATCACCATTGTCGAGGACGTAGAAGCCGGGACAACTATTGCAAGGACAATCCTCCTCGCGGCAACCAAGAGAAAAGATCCAAAACCGATCCGGCGAAGCAAGATCTGAAGGACCATACCTAGAAAACTTGAATCTTCCAACACCACCATTGACACCGAAAAGATCTCGTAGTCGAACAGTAGAACAAATATTACTTATTACAGACGATGTCATCTCCATTGACGAAGAAGACAGAAATCAAACCCTAATCTAATCTACTAAAAACCCAATTTTGCGGAAAAACTCAACTCATAGATCGGGTTCCCCACCCCTCCCGACGCCGGCGAGGCCGGCCGGAGGAGCGGGGAACCGACTATGGAGGAGACGAAGGTGGAGGCGGCTTTTTTTCTGGAGGCAGCGGCGGCGGAACTCTCAGTTTCTTTATCCAGTTGCTCACGTATCCTTTAGATGACATCTTAGTCAGAGATATTTCATCGTCGCTATTTCCTTCATAGTAGACAACATGCTCGAAAAAGAATTGGTGTCCAATGTATGAGTATGATGAATGTCCCGAATTATTTATGGTCAGATGTGGCATTGTTTGCTTGAGAAAGAAAAACGAAGATTTCCAAGAGAATTCTTAGAGTAGTATCTTGCATCTCCCTAAAGGCAAAGTCAAAAACCTTTCAGCAGTCAGCGAAAGTTTAGATAACTCAGAAGCATTGAGATGCTGAATGGTGAGACCTTTAACATAAAGCATATGAATAGTACCTTTTTCCAATTAGATTAAAAATAACTCGTCTAAATCAGAACATGCGTAATCTGAAAAGTATCTTTCGAAATATTCAGAATACACGGATCTTACTTACAATCAAGTGGAAAATCCTCATCGTCAATTAGTTGTAACAATTTACAAAAAACATTACTTGCAATAGGATGATATATAGTATTTCTGCGAAACTTGAAACATAAAGATTTTAAAGCCATAGTCTTCATAGGAAGAGAAGAATCATGTCCCAGAAACAACAACATAAATTCCACATGTAATAGCAAATTGACCAAGGAAATGATGTTAGTTGTGAAAAAGCACAGACCTTTGAGTAAATTGACAAGGAGGTAAATCATAGGAAATCTAAAACAAGAGCTATTATGCAGCTCATATGAGGCATGGAAGAATAATAAATTCAAATTTATATCAAATACACAATATACCCTTTTCAGGTCAAATGTCAAGCTTGTGGGGCAACCAAACTGAAACGATTGTAGTTATTTTTCATCGGTAATGATGTTCCAACATGCATGGAGAACAATAACATAATATGATTGCTTCTTTGATGTTAAAAAATGTGCAATTGTGGATAACTCAACTCATTATTTGTGTTGATAAATAGACAGGGGAGGACATACCACAAAGTAATAACTCCATCCTCGGCCAAGCAGCCGAAGATGCAATGGAGCTAAAATTGTGGGAAAAAATCCGGATAAGGAAGAAACGGGCATTTACATGCTGCAATAGCAAGCAGATTTAAAAAAAAATCAGAATAGCTAAAACTTTTCCTACCATCTAAATTCTTGTGCCATATAAAATTCTGAATACCGTACGAAGCCTGGGGAGCGTTTATCGTGGTCTTACTCTCTTAGATGGCCAACAATCGTCTGAACCATTTCTGTGTTCAGAACCATGCTTAAGCCACTTCAATTGAACAACAGCTAGTCTATACCATGCGTCCCACCTTGGTGTGTGGAAAAATTCGACAGTATCAAACACTCAGTAGCCATCCCTAGTTTTTTTTTTTTTTTTTTTGCGGTAGTAGTCATCCCTAGTTCCCTACAGTTTACACGTTAAGTAGCTAAATTAAGTCCCTCGACATATCAGCTTCTTATTTCATAAATCTTTAGCCCTAAGATTATGCTTTACATCATGAATTTGGGTCATAAAATAAATTACATTTTCATGAAATTTCAAGCGCTCCAGTTATTGTACCAAAACAAGCAGGTAGTCTGAGTAAATGAGCTATTTACCAGAATAAGACAGCTCCCCGCAATTTACAGAATTTTATTTATGACTCAAAGAATGCTTCTCATCATTAGTTAAGACTACATAAGTTAATATCAGGGAAAAACAACAGGAATAAAGCCCAGGCACTTCACTAAAATTTATCTGCAATCTCATAAATTGTATGAAATAATCAATACATCTACTGCAGCTATACATCCCACTTTCTCAAAGTTTTTTAACCTTTCCCTTTGAGTTGTAGTACTCAACTACAGACATGTAGGATCTATAAAGAGCACGCATAGGATAAGTGCCATATATAGTACTTTCAAGCAATGAGATATTGATGAATAAGATCGAAACCCTAATCGCCAAGGAAAATCCTCTCCGAGATTGCCCTCCTGTGCATAAAACGACATGTCCAGCTCCAGATCTGATTCTTTCTCCAGGAAAGAAGGAACACCCACTAAACAGAACGTCAATGGCGGCGAGATGTCGACGGGGTCATATTGACCTTCGCCTTAGCAGTACCTGAAGATATCCTCGCCTTGATCTCTGTGATGCGCCATCGGCGGCGAACTGGACATGTAGCTGCACGGGTTTGAAGTTGAACCCCGGAGTTTAGGACGTGGCCGTCGTCATTGGGCGAGGGTCGTGGCTATGAGCGGTAACTGCTCTTGGTTTTGTAACTCACTGCTCTTGGTTTTCTACGTGGGAGTTGGTCCGGATAACATATCTTAACGAGGGAGGGCAAGGCACGATGCAGCGGCATCCGATGCGCTAGTCTCTGCATCGCCGCTACGGCATAGTGGGGCGGGGTGGAGGCAGAAGGAGGAGAGATGAGTTGGGGGCGGGGGCGTCGGGCTTACGGCGTCAGGCGGATCCAGAGTTGCGACCCGAGATGGGGAGGCGGGGAAAATAGACAGGGGACATGGATATGTGTTCGGCCTGGCCCATCTGGGTAGTCGCGAGCAGACGACGCGAAGGCAGACCACGACCGACGACGAACGTACCTCCAACTCCAATTTAATACTCCCTCCGTTCCATAATATAAGATGTTTTAGCTATTTCACATGTTGTCTAGATACACACTCAAGTGAGTGTACATATACACTAAAATGTGTCTAGATACATGTGTATGTATGTGAATGTGTAAAAAGTCTAAAATATCTTATATTGTAGAACGGAGGGGAGTAGGAAAGATGTTAAAATATTCCCATGCATGCTAAACATATTTCATTAAACTCAACAAAAAATCGAGATGCACGATGGCTAGTCAGACAAAAAGCAAGTGTACTGTATTGTTTCGCCATGTCCATTACTAATGAAGCAAGACATCAGTCGGTAAAACTTTGCAGAAGCCGTAATTGTCTACGACCACGCACAGTCCACGCATGCACAACTTATTACAAAAACGACAGTGACGATCGACTAAAGAAGTAACATAACCGCGGACAGCGCGACAGCACCGAGCAGACCGACTCCGGCGAGGCGGGAAGACGAACTTGCCGGACCAGGCGCTGGGGCAGGCGAGTTGTAGTAGTGGCTAGATCCTGGTGAAGACGCGGTCACTTGGGAGTTGCCAACCCGCTCGGTATGGTTTGGGGCGTCCGGAGTCGGCGGCTTCCGATGATGATGTTGCGGTGCAGGAGCCGAAGCGTGATGATGGCGGTGGCCATGGTGGCGATGGGGATGGTGTGGACTAGGAGCATTTTCCACCTCATGGGCGTGGATCGGCCCCGGCGCCGGAGCGTGGTGGGGATGGTGGTGCCTGGTTTGAGCATTGTTCTCCACCTCGTCGGCGTCGATCTGGATCGGCGAAGGCGCGGGGGCGTCCGACACTGGTGTAGGCGCGTGGGCACGGTGGCCATGATGGTGGTGGCCTTCGTGGGCGGGAGCAGGCGCCGGCGCCTGACCGTGATGGCCATGGTGGCCGTGATGGTGATGAGGGCTTGGCGCCGGAGCGTGATGACCGTGATGGTGATGATGAGGGCTTGGCGCCGGAGCGTGATGACCATTGTTCTCCACGTCGTCGGCGTCGATCTGGATCGGCGAAGGCGCGGGAACGTCGGCCACCGGCGACGGGGCGGGGGCGTCCGACACTGGTGTAGGCGCGTGGGCACGGTGGCCATGATGGTGGTGGCCTTCGTGGGCGGGAGCAGGCGCCGGCGCCTGACCGTGATGGCCATGGTGGCCGTGATGGTGATGAGGGCTTGGCGCCGGAGCGTGATGACCGTGATGGTGATGATGAGGGCTTGGCGCCGGAGCGTGATGACCGTGATGGTGATGATGAGGGCTTGGCGCCGGAGCGTGATGACCATGATGGTGGCTGGGGCGCGGCGCTTCAGCGGGGGAAGATGCCGGCGCGTGTACGTGCGCCGTGGACAGCGCAACCAGCGAGGCCAGCAGAAGTGCCATCACCGCGGCCATTGACGAGATAAGTGTCGCCATGGCAGGAAGCTTTAGGAGTGTTAGTGGTTGTGATGGTGTTGTGATAGTGGGGAGATGGCGTCTATATATAGCCGCAAACGAGAAGAGAGCAAGGACTAATGGACATGGAAAACGTCGTGTATTCGGAAGGGAGGACGGCTTGTCGTCCTAACCATGGCAGGTATTAAATCCTGTACATTAATACTTACCATAAAATTGCAATTTTGACTGATTTGTTTCTGATCTCGACGAGCACGCAAGGAAGTAAATTAATGCTATTCAATCGTTTGCAATCAGAGTGAATACATACAGAGATCTAAAGATATCTGTATTGATATGGCACTTTACATTGCCGCCCACAGAAAATAAATCGGTGCCAGCAATCGTATCACAAGCACAATTATATTGTAGCCATATATAGGAAATATTTATTGTCCTGCATACACAAAATCTCGGCTATTTATTGGAAGAAAATATTACATTAATAGGGAGGACAAGTCTAGGGGGCGCTGCGCTCGTTAGACGTCTGGAGCGCATAGCGCCACGTAGGGCGGGACAACGATGAGCGCTCGGATGGGTAGGTCAAACGCCCAAAAGGGATTCCCTCCACGTGGTCAGCTTCATGTATGTCTGCATTAATTGAACCACGTTTTTTTTTAAAGTTATAACTATTGCTCGAAGCTCAAAATTAAGATCCGTTTTCAGTTTTCAAATCCCCGCGATAAAATCTTCAAAACAAGATCTCACTTGTATATTCGGACGAAATTTTTTAGAAGCAACTTTTTTATGTGATGAAGCAACTTAGGAGCATGACGAAGCAACTTTGTTCGCGCGAGAAAATCAGACTCAGAATGGCGGTAGGAAAAGTTTATGATAATATTGACCAACTTTACAACAACTTCAGAACTATTAAAAGCAACTTTGTTACGCCATAAAAAAAATTATGTTACACACGACAACAGTAAGCAACTTTGAGCCAATTTCACACCGGCGATAAGCAATTTTGATGTCTCTTGATGTAACTTTATAACGGCAGGAAGCAAAATTGTTGTGCGTTGGAGTAACTTCACATCAAAATTAAGCAACTCCACAAACAACAAAATAAAAATAAGTTTGGTACGACACAGAAAAACTTTGGTGTATCTCTAATTCTTGATGCAACTTTATAACAGTGATAAGCAAAAAAAATTTGTGCGTTGATGCAACCATACAACAACGGTTAGCAACTTTGTCATACATTTGAGTAACTTCATCCTAACTGTAAACAATTTTGTTGTACATTTGAGAAACTTCACACCAGCGGTAAGCAACTTTGATGTCCGTTGGAGCAACTTCGTATCAGCGTTAAACAATTACAGAACAACAAACAAAAGCAACTTTGTTGTGCATTTGAGCAACTTCACACCAGCGGTAAGCAACTTTGATGTGCGTTGGAGCAACTTCACATCAGCGTTAAGCAACTTCACAACAATAAATAAAAACTATTTTAGGATATTAGGCAACAAAAATTTCCAAAATCAAAACATGGATATGCAACTTCACAATATTGGTAAGTAAAAAGTAATGGTAAGGGGCAATTTTCCAACAACATCATTACCGGTAGACAACAAATTAACACATTTGAGCAACTATTCAATTTGTTGGGCAACAAATTGATAGAAACGTGCAACTATTATATATGCTTTTAGACAAAAATAGTTGCATGTCCACGGGAGCTGGTGGAAAAGAAGAGCTCCGGGGTGGAGGAACTCGTCCACGGGAGACCGGGACATCAAGTTCCGCTAGCTAGCACCATCCACTTCTGCTAGCTAGGACGGCAATGCACCAATCGACAAGCTCATGTGTGCTGCTTGCTTGCGCCACTCTTTGTTGCCGCGTCGGCCGCCGTTTTGCTCCTTGCCGAATTAGGCTGACGTTGTTCCGCATCTAGCGCCAATTCTGTCGCTGCTTCTTTCCCACCACTTGGAAGCAGCAGAGCACAACAAAGGACGGAGCAGCACGCCCTTGGCCGTAGGACTGAGGTTCCGGTCGTGCCAACCAGTTTAGTCAGCATCGGGCATCCGTGCCAGAGGAAGGACGGAGCGGCAACACAGTTCGGGGAGCAGAACCCTGCCGAAGGCTACGGGCTAGCTGGTTTGCGGGAGGTAGATCGGGGTCGGGGCGAGAGGTTGGAGACGAAGACGAGGGTGTGCTCGGTTTGTCTAATGAGCGCAGCTGCACTTTTAAGTATGTTGGTAATAGGAAATGAAAATATTACACCTTGCCTAATTTTACCTCAAGACCGCAAAATCAGTGTCCTTTTTTCTTTCGAAACCTCGAAGCCATATAAGTCGGAGTCTTATAACACCCCCGATAAAATTTAATAAAGAACACACTAATCCAAGGAGAATTCATCACCGTCCCGCTATTACGTAAACCGACAGGCCATGAAATTTGCATCAAGAACCTGGCTTGATGCAACACCTTTTACGAAAGGAGGTTGAAACCCTCGTCCTCTCTATAAAAACGATGCTCACAACTTTTCTATTATATTATTTAGCAATCCATGATAAAATAATACATCGTTCAACCCGAAGTCACCTTATTTGCGACAACTACAGCTACGCCTACAAGCTTGATGATGGGTTGGCCATCATCGGGGACATGTGCTCTCACCTCACATCGATGCTCCACCATTGATATGTCTCCAACTTATCTATAATTCCTGATGTTTCATATTAATATTATGCCAATTGCTACATGTTTTCTATAAACTTCATAGTATTTTTATGCATTTTCTGGGACTAACCTATTGACAAGATGCCACAGCGCCATTTCCTGTTTTATTTCAGAAAAGTTGTTCTGGAAAAGTTGTTCTGGAAATATTCTCGGAATTGGACGAAACAAAACCCAAAGTCCCTATTTTGCTGGCACGTACACGGAGTCCGAAGGAGATCCTAAGGGGGCTAGGGAGGCGGCCACACCATATGGCGACGCGCCCCTGGCCGCGCCACCACATGGTGTGGCCCCCCTGGGCGCCCACCGACACCGCCCTTCCGCCTAAATAATGTCTTCCTCAGGAAAACCCTAAACACCCGAGCCTCCATTCATAAAAAGTTCTGTAGCCGCCACCATCGTCAACCCTAGTTCGGGAGGGTTCTGAAGCTCTTTCCGGCATCCTGCTGGAGAGGGAAATTATCACCGGAGGGCTCTTCATCACCATGCCTGCCTCCGGAGTGACGTGTGAGTAGTTCATCCTTGGACTACGGGTCCATAGAAGTAGCTAGATGGTTGTCTTATCCTCTTTTGTGCCATCATGTTTAGATCTTGTGAGCTTCCTAACATGATCAAGATCATCTTATTATAATGCTACATGTTGTGTTTGCTGGGATCCGATGAATATTAAATACTATGTTAAGTTGATTATAGATCTATCATATATGTTATTTGTGATCTTGCATGCTCTCCGTTGCTAGTAGATGCTTCTTTCAAGTAGATGCTTGTGATTCCAAGAGGGAGTATTTATGCTACATAGTGGGTTCATGCCTCCAGTAATTTGGAAGAGTGACAATAACTTTTAAGATTGTGGATGTGCTTTTGCCACTAGGGATAAAACAACAATGATTTGTCTAAGCATAATTGTACTGTTTATATTACGCACTTTACTTAATGCAATAATTTGTTGCTTGCAACTTAATACCCAAAGTTTACTCGGATGACGTCCTGAGGGTGGATTATTAGTCATAGATGCAGTTGGATGACGGTATATGTATCATGTTGTAATGCTCAAATGAATCTCATAGTAGTCATCATGTCATGTATATGCATTGTTATGCATTCTCTATTTGTGAATTGCTCAGCTGTAATTTGTTCACCCATCATGTTATTTATCTGTCATGGAGTGACACCACTAGTGAACTGTGGACCCCGGTCCATTCTTTTATACTGATAATACAGCCTACTGCAAGCACTGTTCTTTTTCACTACAAACACAGTTCTTATTTCATTCATTGCAAACAAACATCATTTTCCATACTATACATCTAATCCTTTGTTTTCAGCAAAACCGGTGAGATTGACAACCTCACTGTTTCATTGGGGCAAAGTATCTTGGTTGTTTTGTGTGCAGATTCCATGTTGTTGCGGAGCCTGGTAGTGCGTTCTGCCAACATCAGCTGTCAACAATCTTCAGAAGTGATTTCTTTCTCCTACTGGTTCGATTAAACCTTGGTTTCTTTCTGAGGAAAAATCTTGCTTCTATACTAGTCATACCTTCCTCTTGGGGTCTCCCAACGAACGTGTGTTCACACGCCATCAACCATCTAAATTTGGATGCCTAACCAAGCCACTCAACGGTGAGTAGGGAGAAAAAATCGGTTCAGAACACTCAACGTGCATCACATGCGCATGGTCCAGAAACTATTGATGTTGTCTTCGCAGACCATTTTCAGGACAGGGATCAAAGCATTGACCTTATGTTGATGTTCCCTAACCGACTAAGTGAATTTCTATGTAGGTAAAGACTTGTGACCACGATCCGATTGTTTAACAGCCTCAAGCACACAAGAATGTATAAAAGTTCATGCCCGAGATCGTCCCGATAAAAACCCTGCTCTTGTTGGGACTAATGTAATCCGGCGTGTAAGGCGTTCAATGTACAAGATGAAGCTGGTTGGCGGTTCGAAAGGCGAGGTGGGCGGTGGGTTCTTCGGTGGAGAAATTGCATGGTGGATGTATGTGTGTGGATGAATTCTTCTACCCCCGTATGGGAGAGGTGTACCCTTATATAGGGGTGCATTAACGCCTTATAGACATGGCCAAGTGTTACAGGCCTCAGGTACATTCTATGATAGGACATACACTACAACACGCCCGAGTTTACACCACGGTTTAGGCCTGTGCCTTAGAGTCATGTTTCCGTCGCAAGCGCATAACATCGACAGATCTGGAGACCGTTGTGAAATACATGCAACAGATTGATTCTTTGACATTTAGAGAGGAGCTGTCTTGGGTCCATGAAGGAAGAGCCCGACCCAAAACCCGCCCGGCCCGGTCGGCCTTCAGTCATGGTTTGGATGTCTCCGTGTCGGGGACTATGGCGACAAGCCTGTCATGAAGTACTGGCATGTCAGTTATTGTCGAGTGACGTCAACCATTGTCATCAAATGTGACGCCGGCTATACTATGAGTGACACTTGAATGTATCGTACGTTTACGCGAGGCCAATTCATGACTAGAAACATGTACAAACAACAAATAGACGCATGGACAAACCCAATTAAGACAATTGTACATTCTGTAACTTAACTTAACACTTGCAAAGCCAAGAGCTCAAAACGTGGCAGCTTCGCAGCCTGACACGTAGCGTATATTTGTGAACACGTTTACCTTCTGGGGCGAAAAACATGTCATTGCACGGTAAAAACGTCGCTGAACCAGTGGTTGACAAGTGTCAAATTTTGACCCGGCATGTGGACGTATTGCTCATCGCCGTATGTCCCATTGATTGATAAGTTCGTAATGTATCCATAATTTGTTTTGTTCCATACATGTTTTATATCATTGTTATATGTTTCTACTAACTTTTTATATCATTTTTGCGTATTTTCTCGGACTAATCTATTGCCAGTTTCTGTATGTTCTCGTTGTTTTTGAGTTTCATTAACTCTGTTAAGGGGAGCATGATTAGCCATCGCCGGAGCCAGAGCAGCGGCCTCCGTTGTGGTCTAGCCAGGTCGTGGCGTGAAACTCATGCATCACATGACGCAACAAGGAGGCGTTCCGACAGGTGAGGTCGGGTTTCGACGAGGCGGAGGCATCCACACTGGCAGCCACCATTCAAGCTTCCCTCGAGAGCGCCCACACGGAGGAGCATGCCCGCACGCTCATGGACGCCGAGCGGTAGGTCTACAAGAAAATCTAGATGTTTTTACCAATATGTAGGTTTTGCTTGAATCCAAGTCCCATATAAAGTGTTTGTGTTAATGACTTGGATATTTAGGAGGGGGGGGGGTTCTGCCTGACGAAGACATGGATCCTAGACCCTGCGGGTAAGAACACCCCATCTCAGGCCCAAGGTTAAGGCCCAAGAAGAGGAGCCCTTGGAGTATTCCAGAAGGCCCACGTGAAGCCCACCCGCGCTAACTTGCGGGTTAAGTTTAGAAATATGTAACCGACTTAAGGTTAGAATCCGAGTCCTCTCCGGGTAGGGTTTGAGACCTGGCCACCTATATAAGGCCAGGAGAGCCACCGGAAGAGGACCAGGCAACACCACAACACCAAAGCCTTGAACTCGAGATCATACTCTCGATTCGAGCAACCACCATTGTAACCGATCTACTCATTAATACAGATCGACAGAGGCAGGAGTAAGGGTTTTACCTCTACGAGGGCCCCGAACCTGGGTAAATCTCCCCGCCTGTCTAGCCGACGATTCCACCAGCGCTCATGAGTTCTCCTAGTCAAAACCCGATAGGGTCACCTAAGGGATTTGTAGAGTCAGAGATTCGACAATTGGCGCCGTCTGTGGGAAAGGCGGGCGCTGGATCATCGGCATCTTCGGCTTCATCGACAACCAACTCCCGTTGGAAACCATCGACTACGGCTCCGAACAATCCTATACGGATCGGATCTGTCGTGGTCACACCTCACTCGCCGGAATCACGCCCGGTATTCGAGGATCTGGAGAAGAGCGTCACCTTGATGTTCGGGAGTCTGAAATTCGTGACCAACAGGGACGGAATCCTCCACTTCTCGGACGAATCAGAAACTGAATCTGGAGCTGTCGACTCGCGCCGTCATCTGGAGAAAAGCGGCGAATCCATCCGCTTCAACGCCAACGACTTCCATACCCTCTCAACAGAGGAACCATCAAGAGTTCAAAGGAACTTTCGATCTACGCCTAGGACGCACGAGCCTCGACTGGCTCAAGTCTGCATGGCAGGATCGGAACAAGCCCCGAAAACGGAACACAGCGCAGCAGAGCGCAACATAATCGGCGTCTCACGGGAATCTTGGAACCGAGCAAAGGAGGCTATGCGAACGAGCAAGCTGCCCGCGGCCGAAGCTTCACACGAAGACATGGTTGCCTACCACTATCACCTAGTGAGAGCAGCCACGACTATCAAAGACGCTCGGATAGATCTGGCTGCCGAAGAAGAGCGGCGGATGAGTCAAGTCAAAGACGAGCCGGGCTGTCCCTAACACCCTCAGTCGGAACCCGACCCACGAGGAAGGGGCACACATCTACATCCAGGAACAATGAATCCCTAGCCGGGACCAGCAGATCGATCACTCCTTCTCTCATGCGAGTCGATGACGACGGCAACGTCTACCCGCAAACTCCCGCTGCCGCGGTTCTAGCTGCAACAACTTACATGCAGATGAATCAACCGACGGAAAGTGACCCTCGGGCGGAGCAGTATAAACATGTGCGCTAGGGACTAGGACTAGCAGCCGCAAGGCTCGCCGCCTATGACCGCAAGAAAGTCGCAGAGCAGCTGGAGAAGGAACAGGAGAAAGAGAAAGAGAAGGAGAGACAAGCGTCCCGCAAACATAGGAGCTCTTCGCCAAGAAGGGACAGGTCGCCACGTCGTGGCCAAGGAAAAGAAGCACGGCGACGTGATGACAGTCGAAGCAGCAGCGAAGGCAGTCCGAGAGACAAAAGCTCGCGGCATCACAACAGCCGCTCGCGAAAGCGAAGCAAGGAGCCAAGGAAGGACGCCGACCGCGACCGGCCAGGACATGATGCGCGATCCGACATCGCACAAAATAAGGTAGATAAGGCAAGGGCTTCGCGATATCGCGGGCGCTCTTCGTCCAGCTCCTCGGATGACGAAACCTGCGGTGCGCTCTGCTTTGCCCGCAGCATCCGCGAAGCGCCTCTACCCAGAAGATTCAAGCTCAGCACGGAAGTGACAAAGTACGACGGCTCACTCGAGCCCTCTCAATGGCTAAGCGATTACCTCACGACAGTAAAATGCCAACGTGGGAACAAGAATACAGCTATGCAATATCTCAATTTGCATCTCGTTGGCGCGGCCCGCAGCTGGCTGGAAAGAAGACCAAGATCTTGTTACGCATCGTGGGATGACTTGCACCGCGACTTTTGCAAAAATTTCCAGTCAACTTACAAGAGGCCAGCCACCATTGAAGAACTGCGAGCATGCAAGCAGAAAAGCGGTGAGTCTACCCGCGAATATATCCAGCGGTGGACCACGCTCAGGAACACTGCGGGAACCATCTCGGAAGAAGTGGCGATTGAGGCCTTTGCGAAAGGCGCCCGAAGAACTGCTTTCAGAGAAGAGCTAGGCAGGGCTGCACCCAAAACTATTGGAGAGCTAATGATCATAGCCGAAAAGTGGGCTAACGGAGAAGACGCAGTGCGCAACGAGAGAGCATCATCACCTGCGCACGATGAAGACCGCCATGGCCGAAGGAAAAGGAGGAAATATTACGATCACGAGGATCGAGAGGAGCTGGTAGCGGCGGAATTCACGCGCAGCCGCGACTCCGGTCGCCGTGGGAATCGCGAGTGGAGACCGAAGGCTGAAGAAAAATCTCCCGAGGAAGACCTCGATGGATACTGCTCGCTACATCTATTTACAGATAAGCGCATAGGCAAAACTAAGGCAACACACCTTCTTAAGGATTGCCGAAAGTTTATTGATATCTCGGAAGCCCTCGCCAGAAAAAGATCCGCAACCACTCAAAATTACCCACCGCTTCCAGGAGGAGGCCACCAAGGATTCCAGCCGCCACAACCCCTACCTCCACCAGCAAATCCAAACATGGCATTGGCTGCACTGCCAGCACCACCTGCACAAAACTCCGGGGCCAATGCATACCCGAATCCGGCAGGGCAACTCGCGATGATCCAGAAGGTATGTCCATCCCGCAGAGCTCAAAAGACTAACACAAGGCAGTTGTGCATGGTTGTGTAGACTCCACCAACAAAGCCCGAATACTTGAAGATGGCGGATCAACATATCACATTCTCGATGAAAGACCACCCGCCACGAGTCCATCGACCAGGACATGCCGCCCTCGTCATCCAAGCGCAGATTGGCAACTACGACTTGGCCCGCGTATTCATGGATGGTGGCAGTGGCATCAATATTATTTACGCGGATACACTCCATCGGATGAACAGGAACCTGGACAGCCTTGCGGAATCAGAAACATCCTTCCACGGGATAGTTCCGGGAAAGGCAATCCGTCCACTCGGAACAATCAACTTAGAAGTTGTGCTGGGCACTAAAAGCAACTACAGAAGAGAATTCCTCAACTTCGAAGTCGTCGATTGGCCTTCACAGTACCACGCCATTCTTGGCCGAACAGCGTTCGCCAGATTCATGGCAGTACCACACTACGCATACCTGAAGCTCAAATTACTTGGAGAATATGGTGTGATCACCATCGATGGAGACTTTCAGAAATCCAACAAGTGTGACATTGAATTCAATGAGATCGCAAAATCTTTCGGGATGCAAGAAGAACTTCAAGAGCTGGCAAAAACCACGGATCACTCCGTGATGCCCCTCACGAAGAAAAACGCGCCTGAGCTAGAGTTCAGCGCCAACAGTGACACCCGAAAGCATCAAGTGCACCCGACAGATTCTGCGAAGACAGCGATGGTCTCAACCACCCTCTCGCAAGCATAGGAAAGCGCGCTCGTCAAACTCCTCCGTGAGTACTGGGAAATTTTTGCCTGGCAGCCCTCAGATATGCCAGGAATACCCAGGGAGTTTGCCGAGCACTCACTCGAAGTCTTTCCAGATGCCAAACCCATCAAACAGACTACTCGACGATTTTCAGAACCCAAGCAGAAGGCGCTCGGAGAAGAAGTAAACTGGTTGCTAGCAGCAAATTTCATCAGGGAGATCAAGATATCCACCTGGTTAGCAAATCCAGTGCTGGTCCCCAAGAAAAACACGGACATCCTTCGAGTATGCATCGACTACACGTCGTTAAACAAGCACTGCCCCAAGGATAACTTTCCCCTCCCGCGAATCGACCAGATCGTGGACTCTACGGCAGGCTGTCAACGCCTCTCCTTCCTCGACGCCTATTCGGGCTACAATCAGATCCGGATGAAACGGGAGGACGAAGAAAAGACATCATTCATCACACCACACGGTGTATATTGCTACACGACAATGCCCTTGGGCTCAAGAACGCAGGCGCAACATACCAGCGCTGCATGCAAAAATGCCTCGCCAAGCTCATTGGCAAGAACGTACAAGTGTACGTTGACGACATTGTCATAAAGACTCGAGTTGAGGACACACTCCTCGAGGAAATTAGAGAAACATTCGACGCCCTCAACGCATACAGGATCAAACTCAATCCGACAAAATGTGTCTTCGGCGTCCCAGCAGGAAAACTTCTCGGGTACCTGGTATCCGCCAGAGGCATCGAAGCCAACCCAGAAAAAATACAAGCAATCTTGACTATGAAGGAGCCAACCAATCTACACGGAGTCCAGCAGCTCGCAGGGCGACTAGCCGCTCTGAGTAGGTTCATCGCTCGATTGGGAGAACAAGCGCTACCCTTCTACAAGTTGTTGAAGAAGACGGACAAATTCGAGTGGACACCAGAAGCTAAACAAGCGTTCGCGGACTTGAAGCGATCGTTGCAAAGCAGGCGCGTCCTTGCAACACCGCAAGAAAGGGAGCCACTCTACTTATACCTAGCCGCCACAAACCAGGTCATCAGCACAGCAATCATAGTCGAACGACCTGAGGAGGGCAAAGCATACGGAGTCCAACGACCGATCTATTACATCAGCGAAGTGCTCTCGCCATGCAAGCAACGATATCCTCATTACCAGAAGCTCGCATATGGAGTTGTTCTTACAGCCCGAAAGCTCAAGCACTATTTCTAGGAACACGCGATCACAGTGGTTAATGATGCATCACTCGGGACAATCATGAACAACCCTATGGCATCCGGAAGAATAGCCAAATGGAGCATCGAGCTGGGCGCTTGGGACATCACTTATGCAGGACGCAACGCAATCAAATCACAGGTACTCGTGGAATTCTTAAGAGAGTGGACAGAGTTACAAACGCCCGGACCGCCTGAGTACACGAGCAACTGGATAATGTACTTTGACGGATCCAAAAGAAACGAAGGAGCAGGAGCTGGAATCGTCCTCATATCGCCTAGGGGAGACAAGCTACAATACGTCCTACGATTGGACTTTCCACCCGATGATCCAGCATCGAACAACGACGCAGAATATGAAGCCCTGTTGCACGGGATGAAGATGGCAGTCACCTGTGGAGCTACCTGATTAATGATCTACGGTGACTCCAATATCATCGTGCAGCAAACAATGAAAGAATGTGACGCAATTGCTGAAAACATGATCGCATATCGCGACATGTACAATCTACTCGAAGGGAGCTTCAAAGGATGCGAGTTGAAGCACATTGCAAGATCCAGCAACGAAGAAGCAGATAGACTGGCAAACATGGGTTCCACAAACACACCCATACCGCCAGGAATATTTTTCGAACGGATGATCAAGCGCTCAGTTAAAGTCAAAAAAGCTGCAGGAGCACCCGCAGCACCAGAAACAGAGGTCAGCCCGCAAGTTGCCATCATCGAGCTTATTCATAACATTTCACAACAGGTTTTTCTGGTCGAGCCAGTCTGGACGCAGAAATACCTCGACTACCTGTCCTCCAGACAGCTCCCGGTCGATCCTCGCGAGGCTCGACAGATAATCAGACGCAGTAAATCCTTTCGGGTAATCAACGGAGAATTATACAAGCAAAGCATCTCGGGTATACTCCAGCGCTGCATCGCACCCGAAGATGGCAAAGAATTACTCCAGGACATCCACCAAGGAGACTGTGGGCATCACGCTAGTTGGAAAACAATCATGGGAAAAGCCTTCCGAGCAGGATTCCATTGGCTCACGGCAGCCAAGGATGCAAAGGAGCTAGTCGAACGATGCAACGCTTGCCAGCGATTCGCACCAAGACCACATGCACCTGCTACGGAATTGCATATGATACCCATCGTCTGGCCTTTTGCACAGTGGGGGCTAGACATGGTAGGACCGCTACGCAAGTCCACGCCGGGTGGATATACACACTTGCTGGTCGCAGTCGACAAGTTTACCAAATGGATTGAGGCCATGCCAGTAACTTCGGCTAGCGCCCAATGCGCCGTCAAGTTCCTTGATTCCATCGTATGCAGATTTGGGGTACCACACGATATCATTACAGACAATGGCACAAACTTCACGGCAAAGGAAACACAACAATTCTGCGAGGAAAAGGGCATCAACTTCAAGTTTGCTTCAGTTGCCCACCCGCAAACGAACGGACAAGTCGAAAGATCCAACGGCTTAGTTTCAGCTGGCATCAAGAAACGTCTACTCGATCGTCTACAACCAGCAGCAGGACATTGGTCCGAAGAGCTACCCTCCGTACTATGGAGCCTCCGCACAACTCCAAATCGATCCACAAACTACACGCCATTTTTTATGGTATACGGGGCAGAAGCGGTCCTTCCCGAGGATGTTACGTTCAGCGCCCCAAGAGTCGTGGCTTACAGCGAAGAAACCTCCAACAGGGCACTCGCGGAAGATATGGATGCACTCGATGAGATGCGCGATATAGCGCTCGCAAGATCCGCAGTATATCAACAATCACTGCGAAACTATCACAGTCGCCGCATACGCCACAGAGCATTCGCGGTAGGAGACCTAGTGCTGCGGCTCAAGCAGAAGGAGGGACACAAGCTCGAGCCACCATAGGAAGGACCCTTCGTCATACACGAAGTTATCCCAGGTGGAGCCTATAGGCTGAAGAACCCATCGACTGGAGGAATCTATTCCAATCCTTGGAATATCGCACACCTCCGAAAATTTTATCCCTAGATTTACTTGTTCTCACAAACAAATAAGGCTATACTAGCCACTCTTGTAGCTGGAATACATGACTTCTCAGTCATCGCAATAAAATACATGGTTTCTCAACCATATTTACTCGAAGATTATTCATTCTTATATGCTAAAATAGTTACAGGTACACACCCCATAAACACACGGGGGTTACGCCTACAACTAAGCATAACATGAAAATTTATACATACAAGGTCATACACCTTACAACAGTTTTTACAAACTATAAAACATCACAGGATGTACACATCCAACAATCAATCATGGCGAAAAGCATTCTCAGTCGCCAACACTCTATCTACTTCCTCAGAGGTCAGCCGAATGATTTTCTCCGCTGCTGGACGAACATCATCATAGTGCGGCGAAATATCATCGATTGGACCGTCTGGAAGCCTAGCTACGGAGTTAAAATTTATCTCAGGATGCAATATCCGGACAAAGGAGAGTGCCACTACCGCGCCGCAAGTCATATGATTGCGCACGCACTCGCGAATCTCTCCCTCTTGCCCGAACAGCCTGAGGAGATGGCTCCATTCTTCAGGACCCCTTTCCAGCGGATAGAACGCAGCGTTCATCGCGATCAAGACCTCGTGAAAAGAACTCACGAGAACTTTTACCTGGGTGATACGGAACTTCAAAGTAGCCAGCACAAAACCTCGACTGCGATCAGACCAAAAGTTATTCGCATGAGGCCTCGAGCTGCCAGCTTCTTGAAGATTGTGGTTTTCTACCCACTGTTTTTCCTCCCTATCATCCGGCTTAACAACTGAAGATCAAATATGCACGATTAGTCAAGGAAACAAGACAAAGAAGACTCAGGGGCTGTATTACTTACACAGCAAGTCCCTAGCGACGGAAGCCAACTCGTCCATCAGAAATTGTTCGCGTTCAGTCGCCTGTCTTTGCTTGGACTTCGCCACATCGGCTACCCCGCGCAACGCTTTCAGCCCGCGCTCACCGTCAGCTACACGATCACGAAGACCTGCCAAAGACCCCACAGCGGCGACAAGCGGATCTGTTGGGGCAGCAGGTCCACCTGAAGGTTCTGCGGCCACCCCGGATACCTGAAAAGAACAAAGAAGATTAAAAGGAATAAGGTGCCCCACTCGAGATATATTTGCCACCTATTCGACAGGTGCTCGGGGGATACTCCCATCGGGAGCGCACGATCAATCGCGGGAAACATTTCAGCAAAAGCATCTCGATTAAAATATTGAGGAAACAGGAGCACATCCCAGGGTTCATTACAACCGAAGTTGCAAGATACAAACGAACTAAACTAAGAAGCTACAGTGGTACTCCCACTCGCGGCAGTTGTCCCTCCCTTAAGTCGAGCAAACAGCTCAGATAACTTCCGAGCGAGGACAGCGGCTGGCTCGCCAAAACGACGAAGCCCTACCTTTTTGCCCGTGGAAGGATCGACTGGGAGATCCGAGTAGGCCTCCTCCAAGCTGCTAACTCCATGCGCCAGCGCGAACTGGATGGCCGTCTTCGCCCTAGATTCCGACTAGGCAACCGCGTAGGTATCAAGGAGATTGTTCTCCGAGAAGATCTTCAGCAGGTCACCTAGCGCGGGTGGAGATGAAGCATTGACGAGAAGGCGACCATGCAGCTGCGTCAACACTTCAGTAGCATTGCCGACCAAGGAGCAAACCCCTGCAGCATGCCTCCTAAGCTGGGCGCAAGAATCTGTCAATGCGTCCACTCGAGGAACCCCAGCAAGCTCCAGGGGGACACCCAGAAGACCTAAGAACAAAAAAGGGTGTTAGTCCAAAAGATCTACCAAAACAAAAAGAAGATTGTAGAAAAATACAAACTTACCCGCAAAGCGCTCAGCAAGGGGACGAATAAAATTGACGAGATTGGCATCCGCCTTGGCGCCAGCATCCTCCAAGTTCTTCAAGGCATCCTGGGCAGCCGCGAGTTTTCCCTCGTAATCGGCATTTAACATGCGGGAAGACTCGAGCTCCTGCCGGGCAGTCGCCAGTTCTGCCTCTAAAGTTGCTGCCTGGGCGAAGGCTTTGTCTTTCTCGGTCTTTGAAAACTCAAGTTGAGCTGCACGACAACATTTATCAGAATCAAAGAACGGATGGGAAAAATACAAACAGAAGCAGAGGGCTGAGCTTACCTCGAAGAAGTTCGTTCTCAGAGGTGAGTCGACTGCGGTCCGCTCGAAGGAACGCGCAGTCGGACTCAGCAAGAACAACACGGCGCCCAATCGCCGCGAGGGAGTCAATAAGTGTCTGCGAGCAACACGAAAGTGGAAATCAGAAGAGTAAAATTTGAGCCTATACTCGATTGTAAACATTCGAGTATAGCCTCGGGGGCTACTCCCATCGGGAGCACTGTCGTGCACCCGATAAAACCAAGAAGAAGGAAAAGGCAGACTTTAAGCCTGTAGCCGATCGCATGCGATCAACTACAGCCTCGGGGGCTACTCCCATCGGGAGCACTGTCGTGCACCCGATAACAAACTAAAGGCAAGTAACATAATTTACCTGGCCCTTGGCACGGGAAAGAGGATCTGCTGAGCTACCTGTCGCCTCTTTTGAAGCCGAAGCTCCGACAGCAGAACTAGGAACTCCATGCTCCGTAGTCGCTACTTTGGGGGCTATGCTGGGCGAATTCTGGACAGTGCCAGCAGTAGGAATCTCATCCGCAACTCCTACCTTACTCTTCCTTTCGGGAGGAAGGGAAGAGGCGTACCTGCGAGGACTAATGGTTTGCAGGCTGCAACAAAAGACAATGCGTTAACATAGATGCAAAGGAAAACGTTCGACTAAGAACGAGGAGAAAGAAACTTACTCATCTTCGTCGTCCTCTTCATCCAGCATATCCGCATTCCAGGCGGTCTGGATAACTGGGAATGAGGAGGAAGGAGCGCGCGTTCGCAGAGGGGTAGCATTGATGGGCTCCTTCCCGGGCGATTCTTCCAAGGAGTTGTCCTTGGAGGTGGCCTCATCTCCTTCCACCCGACGGCGCTTATGATAATCGCCACCCGAGTCCCCGACGTCATCCGAAGAATCTTGGTCGGAGCTCGAAGAAGCGTCCGCGACACTGGTGTCGGCCGGGGCATCCAGATTACTCGCCAATAACTCTGAGGCCTCCGCCCCGGATACAGGAGGGTAGCAGGTGGCCATGGATAAACTCTATGGAAGACAGAAGAAAGCAAGGGAAAATTCAATCGATTGAAACTCAGAACAAACAAGAAAACAAATGAAGAGAAGAAGAATAAACTCACCGCGGCTGGCGGAGGCTTCGACGCGTCGAAGGCTGCGACTGTGCAGTCGGGGAATTTCTCTCCCACCTTCAGGCTAGTGATAGCCGCGATCTTCTTCTCGAACTCGACGTTCGAGAGCTCCTCGCGACTCACTCGGCTAGGATCCTCAGAGCCTTGGTACTTCCACATCGTGGAAGGTCTGTGCTGCAGAGGTTGGATCCTGCGCTTCAGAAAGATACTCGCCAGATGCAGCCCGTTGAGTACAACTCCAGCAGTTTGATCACGGAGAGCTGTCACCCTTGCGAGTAGTGGTGCGGCGACCTGGGTTTCTTCAGTCGACAACTTGTGCGCCCAGGATTTCCGCCTCTTCAAAACAGCGAACGGGTGGAATTCCACGATCCCACCCGAGCTGTTGTCGATGGCGTAGAACCATTTTTTCCTCCAGCCCTGCGCGAAGTCGATGAAGTACATGCTGAAGTAGCTGGTCTCCGATTTCGCTTGGATCCCAAAGCCACCCGTGCGTAGCGGCTCGCCGGGCTCGGAGTCTACCCGCGATTTCTCGCGGAAGATCCAAACTTGAAAAGGGCCTTCCAGAGCGCCCAATGTGGGCGAATGCCAAGGAAGCATTCGCAGAACACGATGAAGCACGATATGTGCTGCACCGCGTTCGGAGGAAGGTCGTGAAGCTGTATGCCATAGACATACAGCAACCCGACAAGAAACGGATGGAGGGGAAAGGAAAGACCGCGAGACACGTGGTCCGCGAAGACCACGCGCTCATTCGCTTGCGGGTTGGGTACCTCTTCCTTCTTTCCGAGGCACACCCGCTTGTCGGACTCCGCCGGCAACAGCCCCTCCCGCTGCATCTCCTTGATGCTCTTCGCGGTGGTGTTGGGAGAACGCCAGTCGCACGAGCGCGGCGCAAGTTGCACGGAAGCTTCCCCGGATGCGGAAATGGCAGCGCTGCGTCTTTTGCCTCCCGCCATCGCTGCTGAGCACGAGCTTGGAGGAAGAAAGAAGATGAGCGCGAGGAGGAAGACGGATTGGAAGACGAAGGATGGGAAAGTTTTACCGCAACGCAAAGACCCGTACTTATACACGGAATGAATCGATGCTGGCCACTCGATACGCCACGTGGCGCCCATCGCCGCTACCACGTGTGAAGACGAAACGAGGAGGTGGTGAGCACTGTTTCCTGCCACGATCTTAACAGAAGATCATGCGCATTTACTGCACGGTTTGCGAAAAAACCGGGAACGATGTCTCGTTTCCCGGTCAAAAAGCTGACTATGTGGGCCAGGCTCTCTGCTCTCACTCCGTCACGTCCCATCGGGAGGAGAAAAGTGCGCCATGACGTCATAGCGTGCATCATCAAATTGAAGAAAGCTTCGAATGGAAAGTTCAAACGCGAAAATAACTTCGTATGAACAAATTTCCTTCGAATAGAAGTAACTTTTTCATGAAAAAATCATGAGGCAAGACTCCTTTAAAAACGAAGGAAAAAACCCTGCACACGAAAACTCTTTTGTACGGGCACGATCTCCCGGACATGAAAACTCTTTCATATGGGCATAAAACTCCTAAACACGAAAACTCTTTCGTATGGATAGAAGAACTACTCAATCAAAAATTACGCGAGTAGGCAGAACCTATCCTTTCTCACTCGCATGATAGTTAACATCATAAAAGCCTGGATCGTTCGGCCGACTAGGCACATCCGGATGCCATATTCTTCGAATATGAAGGTAAGACCCGAAAGATCTTTCTTGAAGGCCTGGAATCGCACTCAAAGCTGCGTCCTCCGGTATGATTCCGTGTCAACAACACGAAGAAAAATCCCAACGGACGCGCCGGGTACCCCCATAGGTTAAGTTCGACTCGATAATGCCACAACGGCCCAGTCGCAACAATCACCTTATCGGGTTCGAGTCGGAGGTCTCGAATCTGTGTAGGCCAGAAATGTTTTTGCCCTAGTCGCAATTAATTGGCCCTGACCTCTCGGGAGAGCCAAGCTAATGTGCCACATCCTTCTGCGATAAAAAGCCATAAAAACAGGCACTTGCATTGCTCGATACTTGAGTACGAAAACTCATTATACAGGATACACGCCCTCTTAACAGGAAACAGCCAAACTGGTTACCCACAAGAAAGAAAAACCAAGAAAGATTTGACCGTCTACTCGACTGGAGAAATCCCACTCGAGCAAACGCTCGGGGGCTACTGACAAAGACATGGATCCTAGACCCTGCGGGTAAGAACACCCCATCTCAGGCCCAAGGTTAAGGCCCAAGAAGAGGATCCCTTGGAGTATTCCAGAAGGCCCACGTGAAGCCCACCCGCGCTAACTTGCGGGTTAAGTTTAGAAATATGTAACCGACTTAAGGTTAGAATTCGAGTCCTCTCCGAGTAGGGTTTGAGACCTGGCCACCTATATAAGGCCAGGAGAGCCACCGGAAGAGGACCAGGCAACACCACAACACCAAAGCCTTGAACTCGAGATCATACTCTCGATTCGAGCAACCACCATTGTAACCGATCTACTCATTAATACAGATCGACAGAGGCATGAGTAAGGGTTTTACCTCTACGAGGGCCCTGAACCTGGGTAAATCTCGCCCCCTGTCTAGCCGACGATTCCACCAGCGCTCATGAGTTCTCCTAGCCGAAACCCGATAGGGTCACCTAAGGGATTTGTAGAGTCAGAGATTCCACACTGCCGCTGCGAGTTTTTCTTTGATTCAGACCGGAGACATGTTTGGCACCCCCAAAGAGAGCACGATTGTGGGGGTGTGGTGGTAGGGGGGCGTCGGATGCAATTTTGATGAGTGCCGATGGAGATGCTCTAAGCTTCTGGAAGCAATGAAGGGTATATACCCCCACCATGCGACGCATATATATGCGTTTATAGTCCAAAGAGTGTTGTCTGTTCACCTAGGAACAGATTTCGAGTTTCGGTGTCAGACGTCGATCGTTTTGGATTCCAAACTAAGTGGTGCAGAAGCCGTGTGCTGGGAAGATTTAAGCGCCTCATGCATAACCCCGCTCTTTCTTATCCAAGGGTAAGTTGATCATCCCAAGCAACCATCAGCCGGTCCAAGCAAGTTGTCTTATGATACTAGAGTTTATTTTACATGTATTTACACCAGCACTAACTCTGCTCTCTCACGCTAATTGTGCAGTGCTTGCCCACGCCCGCAGCTTTGACTCATGATGTCGTCCTGGTTGTGTTTGTCGTCCCTTTCTATCTTGCCGACCGATGTGCCAAGATTGTTGTGCTTCTCCACGTGTTCATAGGCACGTATTTTTTACGCATCCTTGTCGTCTATCTCGCCGCTACCATCCTCCTCTTTGTTGTCCGTTGACATATGTCACCGTTCTCTTCTATGTATACATGAACGGGAAGATATCGCATGACGCGTATAGGGGACCAGGTCATGTTGATGTTGACTTTGGTGGGGGAGGCACCCATCTGTTTGGAGAACATGGTGACTCCCGCCGAGGAGGAGGCGCCCATCCGTTTGGCGGACATGGTGACTCCCGCCGAGGGGGAGGCACCCATCTAGGAGTCATCTTCTATTCAGAGTTTGTTGACTTAGCAGAGTGAGACCTACTAGAGAGAATGGCGGCGGACAGGGGATAGGCGTTTGGGTGAGTGAACCTTTGGATGGAGCTTTTTGGTCGGCGAACATAAGACGTAACTATCGAGATTCAGGGAAGTGGTGGATCGAGCACGACTTGTGTTTTGTGGGTGTAGGCCATGTGGAGTTGCCCAGTTTTGGTACTTCTTCGTTGTGGCCTCTAGACACTGTTGGGATGTTCTAGATGATTTTTACCCGTTCTTAGTGACTCGTTTATATGTTGCAAACGTATCTATAATTTTTTATGCTTCATGCTTGTTTTCTACCCAATACCTTTTTTTCACATGTTTTCTTCGGCTTTCCTTTGTTTTCCGGATGTTTTTTACAGACTAACCTATTAACAAGATGCCCCAGGTTAGTTGTTGTTTTCTGCTGGTTTTCTATTTCAGAAAAGTTCTTAAGGAAATATTCTCGGAAAGGGCTAAAAATCCATGGAGATCATTTTTTACTCGGAACGGAGACAGAGTCCAAAGAAGAGCCGGAAAGGGGCCCGGGGGCCAAAAGGAGGGTGCCAGGCGTGGCCCCACCCTTGGCCACGCCTGGTGGGCCCTGACCACCGCCTCAAGTCGCCTCTTCGCCCAAAAATTGCCCTTAACCCTAAAAATCACGGGGACCGAGTTATTTTCCACGAAACATACAGAGAGACGTGTAACCGCGAAAGTCGAATCTAGAGCTTCTGCAACCCTGCTTCGGCCCCCTGCCGGAGGGGGAATCGTCACCAGAGGCCTCTTCATTGACGTTGCTGGCTCCCACAATGATGCGGGAGTAGTCCCTCCGCGGGGCTGAGGGCTCGTGCTAGTAGCTATGTGGTTATCTCTCTCTCTCTCTCATGATGTGATCTTGATTGTGATGGTGTTGCTATGTTATCACTGTTGAATATATGATGTTTCCACTTTATTATGTAACGAATCTGATGTCCTCAATTGTTTTTATCTAGTATAATTCTTTGGTGTCACCTTTGTTCCATGGTCCCACGGTGACAATGCGGGTGTCGTTTGTGACTCTATGGACTATGGATTAGATGCATACTTATCATGAACTTGTTCTTACTTTGTTGGATTAAATTGGAATCATGAGGTTTCTTGATGCTTGTGTTTAGTATAATCTCTATAGTGCTAATGTGAGAGTGTGGGTGATGTGGATTAATTAGAAAGATACTATTTAAGAGATAGGTTTTGGTGTTTATTAGTACTATCTTTGGATGCCCAAAGTGATAGGGTTGGGGTGTTCAATGATGGAAATGTGAACTTTAAGGTGTGCTTGTGTAGCCCTACGTGATTCTCATACTACTTGAACCACGAGGAACGATTTCTGAGCTCTGTCTTTCATGCATGTTGTTAGAGGAAAATCATGCGTTTAATTTTGTTAATGTTGTTGAGAGTTGCCACTTGTGAAAGTATGATCCCTAGGCCTTGTTTCCCACCATTGCTATATCGTTTTGTTTCAGTTTTACCACTTGTTTTCTTGCAGCCATTTATATTACAGATTTACAAAACCTTGTTTTACCACCCATATTACCCATATTTTATCATCTCTTTGCCAAACTAGTGCACCTATACAACTAAAAATTGTATTGGTCTGTTGGGGACACAAGAGACTTCTTGTATCTTAATTGTAGGGTTGATTGAGAGGGATACATTCAACCTATACCTCTCTGAGTTCGATAAACCTTGGGTTACTCGCTTGAGGGAAATTTGATGTTGTCCTACAAACCTCTGTGCTTGGAGGACCAACATAGTCTACAAGAGTAGTAACGTGTAGTAGACATCACTCGTGTTTGTTAATAGCTAGCTAAGCTAGAGTGCACTGTTTTTTTCATCCGTAATGCCATCAGGGACTACCGGTGAAGTTGTTGTGTATGTTTTTTCATCGGATTGTCACTGAACATGCATAGAATCGTCGAAATGTTCCCGATGTAGGTGATTCAAGTTCGCTGAAGCTGGTCGGTCTGGGGTCGACTTGTCGGTTTGTTTTTCGGTGTTAGCCTTGAGGGCGTTGGTGGGGATGTTGTGGATGTTTTGTACTTGCTATCCAGTGGATTGTGATATTGAGATGAAGATGGCTCGGGCACCCTTTGGTCATGTTTGTGCTTCGGTGCTGATATCAACTTTTAGAGCAAGGACACACATGTAATGAACGTGTTTTTTAATACGGTGTTGCCAAAATAAGGTAGGTTTTACATGAGGATCTATGATAAGTGCTAAAGTTGGCAGATAGATTTGATCAGCTACCGTTTGTGTATGGTAATGCACCATGATGGGCCCAGAATCGGGACCCATTTGTCTTTTTTTTCTATTTATGGAGCTCAAATACGATGCAGGCTCAAAAATGGGCCTTTATGTGTCACTCGACTGGATCTATCTTTAGATTTGTCCATACTGGCGGCCTACATCATAGGATCTACGTGCGATTACGCACTGGTTGGACTCCGATGCTGGCTATGAGTGATGAATGTGGTAGATGTGTGACTTGGATCCCTTGACTATTTTTGTTGCATGTGTGTCGTCGACACGTTCTTGGTTACTGGAGACCGGGGTTTCATACGTCCCAAACGTATCTATAATTTTTTATAATCCATGCTTGTTTTCTTTATATTCTCCCATGTTTTCTATATGTTTCCCTTTGTTTTCAGGATGATTTCATGGACTAACCTATTAACAAGATGCCCAAAGCCAGTTTCTGTTTTCTGTTGTTTTTATGTTTCAGAAAAGTTCTGAAGAAAAATCAAGGAGATTATTTTTTACCGAAACGAAGCCTGAGTCCAAAGGAGAGATGGAGGGGAGTCAGGGGGCCACCTGAGGGGTGCCAGGTGCGTCCACCCTAGGCCACACCTGGAGGTCACCTCGTGGACCTGGCCACCGCCTCCCGTCGCCTCTTCGCCTATATATTGCCTTTAACCCTAAAATCATCGAGGAAAGAGAAATTTTCCACGAAAAAAATATAGAGGCGCTGGTACCTCGAAAGTCTAATCTAGGGCTTCTAGAGTCCTACTCCAGCACCTTGCCGGAGAGAATGTCGTCACTGGAGGCCTCTACATCGCCATGATTGTCTCCGGACAGATGTGTGAGAAGTTCATCCCGGGACTATGGGTCCATAGCAGTAGCTAGATGGTGTTCTCTCCACTTTGTGCCACCATGTTTAGATCTTATGAGCTTCCCTACATGACCAAGATCACCGTTATGTAATTGCTACATGTTGTGTTTGCTGGGATCTGGTGAACCATGAGATTATGATTATTTTGTTCATGTCATATTGAGATGCGTCACTTATATCTTTAGAGAAGTTTAATCTTTTCTTGCAATGCTCTCTAGTATGTATTATATCCTTGGAAAAGTTATTATATTCAGCTCCAAGAGAGGGTTTATATGCCATATAGTCGGTTCATGCCTCCTTTAACCAAAGCCCGAGTGACAGAAACATGTAGGAGGAAGATGTGATGTTGCCACTAGGGAGAAAACAACAGTGTTCTTATGTATGGATGGGAATTATTGCTTACATTACATATTGTTCTTAATGCATTTGTCTGTTGCACACAAGCAATCACTTTGTTGCTGCAACTTAATACCAGCAAGATTTGCTGGATGGCTGTCTCAAGGTGGACTCTTAGTAATAGATGTTGTCGGATGGCGGTCTATTTATCTTGATGTGATGACTACAATGTTAGAACCCGTGAACTTTATCTTTTCATAATAGTATTGTTACATGTTCATGATTTTTCAATTGCCTAGTTGTAATTTGTTTTCCCAGCATGTTTATTGTTCTTAGGAGAGACACCACTAGTGAAACTATGGCCCCGGTCCTATTTTCCTCATTTATTACAACCTCGTTTTTACTTTCTTTTCATCATCACTTGCTCGTTGTTCTATTTTCATTTAATCATCTCCAACCATTTGATACAATTAATTCTCTAGTTTTTAGCAAGACAGGATGATTGACAACCTTCTCGAAAAGTTGGAAGCACGACAGAGTTTGTGTTTGTATGCAGGTCCATGCTTGTTGAAGCGCCATACAACAAGCAACCTACTAAGAGACTTCGAAGTCCTACCGGATTGATCACCCTGGTTCCTTAACTGGGGGGTTTGCTGCTGACTACATCATACGTTCCTCTTGGTATCTCCCAATGGTTGTGTGATCACGCCAACAAGCACGTAATTTCTGGCGCCGTTGCCGGGGGTTTCAAAGTTATCATAAACAAGAAGTCCCTCGTCAACACGTAATATATGGCGTCGTTGCCGGGGGCTTCAAGCTTTCCGCTAGGAGATTTACACACTTCCACTTTCTCTCTTTTGTTTTTTGTGTTGCTTAGTTTACTTTTATTTAGCTTTGTTTTTCTTATTTCAAAAATCAAAAAAAAATTAATTTTATAGTTTCTAGTCTTTTACTTGTTTTGTTAGTTTATTTTTTTATTTTGCCAGCATGGGTACCAATGATACCACTAAACTTTGTGATTTTACTAGTACCAATAATAAAGATTTCATATGCACACCTATTGCTCCACGTGCTACTACAGCAGAATTCTATGAGATTAGACCAGCTTTGTTGAATCTTGTCATGAAAGAACAATTTTCTGGTATTAGAGAAGATGTCGCCTCTCATTTAAATACCTTTGTTGAGTTATGTGATATGCAAAAATATAAAGAGGTAGATGATGACATTGTTAAATTAACACTACCCCTTTATTGTTAAGAGAAAGAGCAAGAGAATGGTTATGGTCTTTGCCTAAAAGTAGTATTGATTCTTGGACTAAATGCAAAGATGCTTTTATTGGAAAGTATTATCCACTGCAAAAAAAATATAATTGAGGATTAACATTATGAACTTTAGACAAGATTATAATTAAAAAAAATTCTCAAGCTTGGGAAAGGATGAAACTATGGTAAAGAATTGTCCTACACACGGATTAACTACGTGGATGGTTGTCCAAAATTTGTATGCATGATTAAATTTTCCTTCGGGGAATTTGTTGGATTCAGCTGCGGGAGGAACCTTTATGAATCTCACATTAGGTGCGGCAAATAAGTTATTGGATGATTTGATGATAAAATATTCCCAATGGCACACAGAAAGGGCTCCAACAGGTAAAAAGGTAAATTATATTGAGGAGGTCTCTTCTTCGAGTGATAAGATTGATATGCTTGCTTATTTTCATGCTAAACAAGTGCATATGGATCCTAATAATGTTCCTTTGAACTCTCTGGTTGCTAATGAAAATGATCAAGTTGATGTGAATTTTATTGCTAGAAACAATTTCAAGAACACTACTTATAAAAATAATTTTGGCGGTAACAACTATATGCCATATCCTCCAAATAATAGTAATTCATATGGGAATTCTTATGGCAATGCTTATAACAATCCTTGGAAAAAGTTTATAATAAAGTGGATTATCATAAGAAGAATTCTGCTCTCCTCGTTAAATTCTTGGACAAATTTTATAATAAAGTGGATGTACCTTGGGTGCATTTGGTCTGGAAGGAATATTATGCAGGAAAGTCCCTCATGCTAAAAATTTGGTGGGATCTTTTTGGTGGAGAGATGTGATGAAATTGGTTGATAATTTTAGAGCTATAGCAGTTTTCTCCCTTGGGAACAGTACTTCTTTTCTATTCTGGTTAGATAAATGGGAGATTAACGTAGCTGTTACAACTCTTAGAGCAAGGTTCCCTAGATTATTCTCTTTTGCTCATAAGGAAATATTTGAGGTTTTTGCAATGGAGGATCACTCTTCTTTGTTCCAGCTGCCTCTAACTCAGCAAGCTTTTCCTGAGTTTCAGGATCTGCAACAGTTGTTGTCCTCGAATCGACCTACTGGTGTGACTGATTGTTGGAAGTACTCTTGGGGCAGTACATTTTCATCCTCTCAGTTTTACAAGATGATTTTTAAGAATATTTTGGTGCCAATGGTTTTTCATTGGACCTGGCAGTCAGCTTGTACGATGAAATTGAAAGTCTTTGCTTGGTTATTGCTTAGAGATAGATTGAATACAAGAGGCTTGATAAAAAAGGAGGCATTGGAATGTTCCAGAGGATGATCATTGTGTACTTTTTCCTAACATAGATTATGAGGATAGAAAGCACATGTTCTTGACATGTAATTTTAGCCAGAGAGTATGGAACTATTTGCAAATTTATTGGAGAGATACTTCTGATTTTCAATCAAGAATCTCTTCTTCAAGGAGTGTATTTGTGTTGGAGATATTCCCTAGAGGCGATAATAAAAGTTATTATTTATTTTCATGTTCATAATTAACGTTTATATTTCTGTCCTATAACTTCTATGGTTCTTGAATATGAGATTCAGAGGAAAACCCATATGCATGTGTAGAAACATAAACACTAAAGAGTTCCCTAGTATCGCCTCTAAGACTAGCTCATGTGTTGCATGATGATCTTGTTATTCCGATCATGGGCATAGTTGGATGCCAGCAAAAATGGGAGCACATTGTTGGCGGAACAATAAGTGCTGGACAGACCCAATTAAATGATATACTATGAGAATGCGTCGTCACATGTTGTTAGTATAATCATAGAAATTTTAACATATACCCACGTCCTTAGACCATGCGAATATCTGGTTCCTACGTACCTTGATGTTGTCAAACGTTACCCGTAACAGGATAATCATAATAGCAGTCCTTAGGTACTTCGAAAAAGTGCGTCTAGGACTTGATAGTTCAAGATTGGGATTTGCTCCTCCGACGATGGAGATATACTTTTGGGCCCTCTCGATATTACGGTATCCATCATCGTCTGGCCAGACACAGCGTGATGTGATCAACGGGGATATTGGAATATGGAAACAAGAAAAGAGAACAAACCGGCAATGAGGATAACTAGGTATCATGATCAAGCGTTGCTTCATAGGGATATCGATATAATCTCGCCTCGGGTTATGTTATGTATCACGAAGCAAAGGTAATTGTGTACGGGAACAGAAGGTTCACTCGAATTCAATTGTGTAACTGTAGGAATCAATATGGATGTCCAGATCCCGCTATTGATTATTGACCGGAAGGAGTTTCAGGTCATGTCTACATTTTCACCGAACCTGCAGGGTCACACTATTAAGTATCATCGGTCTGTTGATTACTAGGATGTGATAGTAGTATGAGATAATGTCAATGGAATGGTTCCAAGAACATCGAAATAGTTTTGGTGAGAAACCAGAAAAATTCTGGAGTATCGGGAAAGTCCCGGGAAAACCTAAAGGCACCGGAAGGGTCTAGGAAGATTCTAGAGTATTCTAGAATGTTTTGGAAGACACCATGGGCTGCATGCAGTGAATGAGTGGCAACTCCACTCTTTTATGTGTATGCTATTAAGGACTGTTAACCCCCTATTTTATGTGCATGAGTTTAAAGAGGTGGTAACCCCCTCACTAATGGACCAGCCATTATATGGAGGTTTCTCCCCTGGGCCTCCCCCTTGGGGCTATATAAGGAGAGGAGGACCAGACCTCAAATTCGTGCTAAGTGGCTGAAAGGTTGCTGCATCCTCCCTCTCTTTCTTTCATACTTTCACATACGCCGTAAGGCTACTCGTGCTCCGGCTTCTCTTCGTCCTAGACGGCGGAGCACTGCTGGACTGGTGATCACGTACGCGTGGATACTGGCAAAGGGATCGTATGTTCGATCCTAGGAAGGAGTGAAAATCCTCGCGGCTGGGAGGGATACAACTAGCTGCAGGGATCTGCATCAATGGTTCTTCACCAACAATCTACTTCCGCTACCGGTTGTTGGTAATGATTTAGATCGTCATCTCTCTTGCACCTTCATAGTAGATCCTGGGTTTATGCGTAGGACGAATTTTTTTTATTTTCTACTACGAACCCAACAGTGGTATCAGAGTGTAGCATCCCAACTTTTAATAAAGATGGAATACCTGTGTTATTGTGCTAGTCCCTGGATCAATTGCTAGCACCACAGTACAAAATGAAATATCATGCAAATGCATCAAATTCTATTACATCGCATGATCCAGTCTTTACAAAATAAGATTACAACTTGCATAGTCTTAGAAGACTAGCAAAAAACAAAGAAATACAGCGGAAAACATAGTACACCATTGAGCCCATGTGGGGACCCCAGACTAGCAGTCCGAGACCTCCAGTATGCATACATTCACGATCCCATGATCAGTTAGTCGTGAACAACATACTCGAGTTGGCATTGCAGATTACAACATCCACTACACGAATACACGGCTTACACAACTGGTCACTTAACTCAGTTGAAAAACAACTGCCATGCAGGGCAGGAACACACATCAAAAACAGCGGAAGACTGCAAAACACACTCGTGGTAAACCCAAGTCACGCCTTGACTACCTACAGGCTACTGACTTGGAGACGTTCCTAGTTCGCATAGCCGTCAGCGACACCATCTTCTTCAGGTTCTCCGGGTTTCTGCTCAAAATCTGACTAAGACAATAGCCAGGGACGAAACCATACATGAGTACGTTTGAATGTACTCCTGCAAGTCACCCTAAATGAAAGCTAAACATGCAAGTATGCAGATATAAAGGTGGTAGGAAGGCTTTAATTAGGGCTCAACTAGCCATGATGAATTTAAGACTCATCATAGTTGCACAAGTTTTATTCTCCTTTGTTGAAGAAGATACTTCAAAAGATATTTCATTTCCCTTGTAGATAAAGCATGTCCACAAGGTTTTGATAAAACATTCTAGATAAAGAAAACATTTCTCTTTGCTAAACTTCTTGGAAAAACACATCTTTAAGATCATCATTTATCCGGTACCTCAAAGGTACAATCATTTCCCTTTCAACGTACCTCCCAAGTACAATTCCAAAACATTTTCCAGCTTTTTGAAAACATTGACACAATGCTAGCTACATGGCCATTCAACTGTCCATATCCGAGGACGCGACTATTCTGAATAGTTTTACTCTGCAGAGGTGTACATAATCCACAAGATCCAGTACATCCGCCGTGAACAACCATGGACTGTCCAAAACAGTATGCAAACATCGGATAACTGGTCCTAACCATCCACTATGTTAGTGCTAGTAAATGACTACCTCTTCAACTGGGTTTGTTCTCCCCGGCACCGAGTGAGTCAGCCGTATCGATCCGGTTTCCCCTGACAACACACCGCCATGGCAGGAGACCCAATTGCTGCAACCGGTAGTGAACTTAATCCCACACTGTGAATGTCCCGTTTCTCCCTCCCGGCGACAATTCGGTTCGGGGGACTCTAACCCCTATAGCACATTGAGGTAGACACGGACTAACACCGACAAGCAATTAGCTAGACCCCGTTCCCATATTGGGGTAATGTGGCAGCACGGCTTGGTTGTCCGGCGAAGACTAGGTTATGTGTCATTTTTGGAAAACAAGTCGAAAACATTTCCTTCTTCACAAACCTCCCTCGGACAAGGTCCCACCTTTCCTCGGGTTTTTTCCAAGCTTTTGATTTCCAAAAGCATCAAGTTAAAATGTCCACTAGGGGACTTAAGTGAATTAAGTGATGATACAAAAATGTCTAAAGGGCTTGGTAACACCAAGATTATATAGTGGATATAGCAGATTAGATACATAAAACCGATAGTGGTATAGTCCACTTAAAAGAATAGTTTTTGAATCAAACTTTTGTAAAACTTCAGAAGTAAAACATGCATGATAGATAATTATAAGTAAAACAACAGAAAGCATTTAGAATGGCTTGCCTTGGCACTGGTCTTGCTCTTGCTCTTGAAATAAACAAGAGTTGCAATGAAAACCTCTCCGGAAAATAATACCGTCTTCGTTATCTAACGTCGTAAATACAAAAAGAAAAAACACACAATCAGAACCAAACAAAGGCATTCACTTGATAAAATTTACACATACAGCAAGCATTTCATCAATCAAGTACACTCACAAACAAAATTACTAGGGTGCGCACCATCAAGCAAAACATGCACAGACAACACACATGAATAGCACTAGAATAGGTGCTATGGATCCTCAACCAAAATGGCATGAGTTCAGTGGGTGTGCCACTCTCATATTATGATCAAATAAGGTTAAATAACTCTCTGGTCATTCATGAGGATGAGCAAAATAACAAGAAAACTACCTAGGAACACATACACATGCATAGGAAAATATTATCAAGCAATACTACAAACCCAAAGTAACACATGCTTTTCTAATCATGGAGAATTAATATAACCAGTACCTAAGCAACCTAATAACAGATACAAAACCATACCAAAATACCATGGCATCACTCAATGCATGGAAATAATCATGGAGCAAAACAACTATTAAAACTAGACATGAAAATGGCTATTTAGACAAGCAGACATGCATAACCATAAGGGATCATCAAGCATGATTTATTTTAACATGATGGATATGTAAGATGGCATCCAAATAACAGAGAAAACAACACCTAGACATTCTAGTAATAACAAAATAACGATCTAATCAATGCCTCAAAAATTAAGCATGCAATATAACTACTATGGCAGAAATCACCTACAACTAGCATGGCATGCCAACATGATCTAGAACTTATCCAATCATGCAAGCAATTATAACATGCAAAAATAACAGTAGCTATGATATGCATAAAAATACTAAAACATTTATGGAAGTCATCATACTCATAAGAAGAAATACAAGATTTACCCTAATATTACAAGGAAAACAACCCTATGGAAAATATACTACAACAACATGCTTTTCACACACATTTTCCTAACATGATAATGACACACTCAAGCACAAATAAAACATGTATTGATACCCTACACATGCTAGGAATCAATTTTATAACAAAACAATATAACACACAATTTAATAAAGGCATAGCAATAATATGCAGAAAATGGATAAACACTAAATATTGCACCAATCCTATTCTGTAACTCCTAACATCATGAAAATCTAGTATTAGGTGCTCCTAGTCATTAGCAAGCCAACACAATTTTATTCACTTCAAAAATCATCACCAATAAAATTAAACAATTCACAGAAGTGCTCTCTGGCCTAAAAACTAACATGCATGTCATTTTCACATAACAACTCAAGTCAACACAAGGCTAATGGCACAAGATAGATATTTGCAAGATCTACTCAGAAAAGTTGAGTTTGTAAGATTTGGATACTTAAAACTCAAGTTATTCAAGAAATGGTGTTCATGAGTGTCTCTGCCATTTATTTTAGTTCTCTTAAAATAAAGCACAAAAACTAGATCTGCAAGTTGGAGGTGGTTAATAATTTGTAGATATCGTACTGTGATTTTTAGTTTGGCAATATTCACTAGTTAGCATTTTTATTTTGAATTAAAGTAAACAGCCAGAAACAGATCCACAGGGAAATAATAAAACAACCTGCAGAGAAAATAGAAATGGGCCAGATCTGCTTCGGAGGAGAGCGCAGAGGCCAGATCCGTCGACCTGGGCCGGCCCACAGCATTCTCCCGCGCGGGAAGAGTTCAAACTCCGGATTGGGCCGCGGCTGGGCCCGCTCATCGGTGAGGCAACACATCTGAAGGGGTATGTTGCCGTTGGATCAGAATCCGACGGCTCGCGACTTAGGCGCCGGCGACGACCGAACCCGAGCGGGGCAAATGGCGGATGCGGCGGCCCGGTGGTTACCGGAGGTAACTCCGGTGAGGTCAAAACTTGCACCGGGGTGAGAGAAAAGGCTCTCCGGGAGCAGAGAGACGCCACGAACTCGGAGGTCCTGTCGTATCTTGCTGGAGAGGTCCGGAGGTTGGACCACGACGAGGTCCGGCGGCAGGTGCCTAGGTCGACCACGGCGCCGTCCCTGCAATAAGAGGAAGAACAAAATGAGGGGAGCATGAGCAAGAGGAGGCCAAGGGGAAGACGAGAGAATAAACGGTGAGGTCAGAGACGTCCCGCAGCGGTGCCTCGAGGATGTGCTCGCCGGCGGAAATCCGTGCCCGATTCCGAGGATTAAGAGGTCTAGGGAAGGGGATTTTGATGCAGGTGTTCGATTAGGAGGGAGATACGGTGTATTGACAAGTTTTTGAGGAAGGGGAAGGCTCTGGACGACCAAGCCTCGATGCTCCGCGGGCGGCGTCCATGGCGGCTACGGACAAGCTCGCTCGAGCAAGAAGGATCGATCTCGGGGATGTCTAGGGGTTTGGTTACGATGAGAAGATGCTAGTTTAAGAGGAGTTAGAGGAAGATGTGGTCCATGGAGGAGGGTAGGTGAGCTTCCTCGTGCCTCACCCGAAGGTGTTTGATAGCAAGCAAAGGTAGAAGGTGGATGAGCTGGGGACAATGAAGTTCACGGGCGTGCTCCTGAAGTGCTCGTGAGGCTATTTGACAAGGATAGAGAGTGAGGCGTGGCGATGGGAGCAGGGCTCGAGCGACACATGGGCTCTGGATTGGCATTTAGCTCATGGAAGAGGTATGGAGAAGAAGGGAAGGGTCTAGGTGCAGTGGCATGCTGTCTAGGGGTTTAAGGGATTATTTTCCACTGTCCAGGTGTAGGGGAGAGGAAGAGAGAGAGAGAGAGTGGACCAGGACATGCCTGCTCTCAACAGTACCAAGAAATACCAGAAATGACTTTTGATTGTTTTCACCAATAATTTGATAAGAACATATGTGCAAACTCATGTCCATTGAATAGAGAATCAAAAATGGATTCTAGGAGTGGTGCCCTCAAGAGTTTTTGAAAATATTTCTTTCACAAAATTTTGGAAATTCAAAAATGGCAGAAACAGTTTTTAAATGTTTTCTCCAAAATTTTCATAACAACTTGCAAATGTTTTTGTATAAGTAAGTCCCACATTACCATAGGCATTTTGGGTAATGTTTTCAAGATTTTAGGAAATACTTTTATTCACAAAATATTTTAAAGTCCATTTCTGGCCTTTTGGAAAATGGAAAATAATAAATACTAAAATGCTTTTAAAACAAATATTTTTGAGTTGAGAGGAGAGATTACATGATATAGGTCTCAAAAGTGATTTTTAATAAACAACTCCTTTGAAAATATTTGAGACTCCAAGTGGAAAAAGGGTGAAAACAGGAGTTTATTTAATAGTTTAAAAACCATGAGAGATAAATAATCAAATGGTCTTTGGAAAATAACTGGACCATGTGAAGGTGATGTATCGGTCATGAATATTACAAGGGTAGGTTTATTGGCCCTGAAAACAAAGAGGAGTGGTTTACTGTAACAAGGGAAAATTGCTTCATAATGAGGGAGATATGCTCATTATTTTGGGGATGCCTTCCAAAGGACTTTAATAGATGATACAAAAGAGTTTCAATATCCAAGATAACAACTTGGATAGATAGCATAGATGTAGACATTGAGATGTATGATGATGCACTGATGATTAGCTCAAGATCTGTCATAGAAGCATGTCACCAAAGTTGGATATTTTTTTGGAAAACAGAAGATGATATGGACATGAGATGGAATATGGTATTGATGTTTAATCTTGCTATGACTAGGTTTTATTATCTTTAAAACAGCACACACTTATCAACAAACAGAAATAAATACTTGAAAGCCAACACAAGATAATATCACACAACAAGCAGATAAAATAACACGTCACACCAGATCACTCAAGCAACTGAGTTCTTCAAAATAATTTCCAGGTGTTTCTATCAAGTGTTAAATACAGGTAGTGATCAAGGCATACCATGACAAGAGGGTTTTGTAAAAATGTTTATCTCAAAGCTTGTTATTTCCAAAAGAATATAATTATGGTCAAACACAAGGGTAACATAGTCCCCTTTTATTGTTTTTGCAAAAGAAGGAAGTGATAAAGAGTTTTTGAAATACTTGCAAAAACATATTGGTCGAAAACAGGTTGGAGATGATTAGCTCCAAAATACTCTTCATATAGTTTTGGAAATTATCTTTTGTTTTTCTCAAAACTTGGTCTTTGGGTTTCTTTTAAAATCAAAACATTTTTTTAAAAAGGTTTTTGCCAAAACAGTGTGATGGATGAGGATGATAAGCATTCTTGTCATGACTTGATCACAAGGTTTGTGTTTGAAGAAAGTTATGATCATTGTTTTTAATGTTAGTTGTTAACAAACTCAAACACAAACACATACAACAACCAAATAGAAATGAAAACACAAGCATAAGTCAAACATATTAAAAAGTTTTTGTTGGCCCTGATTTTTGGGTTATTGAAAACAAGTTTTTCCTGTCTTCCAAAAATTGGGCTGTTACAGCTCTTCCCCCCTTAAAATGAATCTCGTCCCCGAGATTCGTAAGTGGGTACTTAAGGGTGTAACTAAAAACAAGAGTCGCAGGCTTCTTTAATTTTCGTAAATGAAGATTCTTTGACGAGGTGGTCTTCTGAGAACTCGAGGTGTTGATGTTGTCAGAATGTTGCTTGTCGAGGATATGGATATGTTCACTTGACACTTCAAGTACTTGTTGTTGATGTTGGTGGAACGACACAAGCTAATGAAGGGTCTTGATTTTTCTGCTTCATAGACCTTCTGTCGTTGTCTGGACCTGATCTTCTTTAGGAGTTTCACGGGTAGTTACCCATGAAAACAATCGAGTCTCACAGGGCGTCAGGTCTGTAGACTTGACTCTCTCCGATTATAGTTAGGAAAGTTGTTAGGAAACTCCTATATACTTCTTTGCTTCTTGAGTGGCCGACCGCGTTGAAGTGCAGATGCTCCCCCCCTTTGATTAGTCTTTATAGGTTGTCGGGAATTATCTTCATCTTCGTGTGATTTTTGCTTGGTGGCGATGGCAGGTAGTGGAAGACTTCATTGTGTCTTGATCTTCATGGAGCTTTGCAGGCGTCTTCATAGGTGATTTAGGATCACATAGTTAGCTTTCCCTAGGGAAAACTAGCTAGTGCCTTGAGGAAACCTTCGGTTAGATGTTAATCTAAAATTAGATAGTTATGTTAGTAGTATTAGAATGGTAAAAAAAATTCTGTTAGAGTTGCGAGACACATCTCGCTTTACCTCGGGCTTGAATCTCAATTCACCGCCCTGCTTGGTGGCTCTTGATGCAGTTGCACAAAATGGCGTGTGAAGTTTGCTATCCGTCTTGAAGAATATTTCAGAATCTTGGGCTCTCGGGTTGATGTAGAGAGTGTTCCATACCTTGCACTACTCACGAGGGGATGGGGGAATAATTTTTTTTTTAAAAGGGCTTTTGCCAAGTCATACTTTTAAAGAGATACCAAAAGTGTAACTAAGGCCGACATGGCAAAAAGGGAACAAGGCAAAGATGAAAGTGTGGTGACTTTGTTTTGCCGAAAAGGCGTGTTTGTGAGACACACATGAAAACAATTCAAAAAACACACACAACAAGGGAACAAGTAAAAACATTGCGCAAGAGTAAAAACACACAATTAGCACACAGGCAAAGGACAAACAAGGTACCTCTAGTACCAGCAAACGTCTATTACCGCTGAAGAACGGGTAGCCCAAAAACAACTGAGCGAAACCTATCGATTCCTATGGGGCTGGGTCGACAAAAGGGTTGTTGAAGTCTTCTCTTTATCTCATCTTGATGTTGAGGTCTTCGGAAGGAAGTTTCTTTTTCTTCGGGTTGCTAACTACTAAAGTCTTCTCGGGACATCGCCAAGTATGTAATTGTTTTATAGAAAGATAACAGAAGAAAACTTTTTGATACACTTTTAATGAAAACAAATTTTATAAACTCATATTTATTTATTTACAAAACATTTTGAGCCATGAAAACAAAAGGGTAAAATAGTATGTTTACTATTTTCTCTGGTTTTCTTCAAAATTTGTTTTATAAACAAGGCAATAGTTTTTTCGAAAATATAAGAAAAATGGAAACCATGCTTAGGGTTTATGAGATAAAAACATTTTAGGCAGTAATATAGTTTTTACCAAAATATTTTTATTTCCTATCTGACGTCCATGCTAACTAAGGTCTCCTAAAGTCAGGATGGCTCTGATACCAACTCTGTGGGGACCCCAGACTAGCAGTCTGAGACCTCCAGTATGCATACATTCACGATCCCATGATCAGTTAGTCGTGAACAACATACTCGAGTTGGCATTGCAGATTACAACATCCACTACACGAATACACGGCTTACACAACTGGTCACTTGACTCAGTTGAAAAACAACTGCCACGCAGGACAGGAACACACATCAAAATACGCGGAAGACTGCAAAACACACTCGTGGTAAACCCAAGTCACGCCTTGACTACCTACAGGCTACTGACTCGGAGACGTTCCTAGTTCGCATAGCCGTCAGCGACACCATCTTCTTCAGGTTCTCCGGGTTTCTGCTCAAAATCTGACTAAGACAATAGCCAGGGACGAAACCATACATGAGTACGTTTGAATGTACTCCTGCAAGTCACCCTAAATGAAAGCTAAACATGCAAGTATGCAGATATAAAGGTGGTAGGAAGGCTTTAATTAGGGCTCAACTAGCCATGATGAATTTAAGACTCATCATAGTTGCACAAGTTTTATTCTCCTTTGTTGAAGAAAATACTTCAAAAGATATTTCATTTCCCTTGTAGATAAAGCATGTCCACAAGGTTTTGATAAAACATTCTAGATAAAGAAAACAATTCTCTTTGCTAAACTTCTTGGAAAAACACATCTTTAAGATCATCATTTATCCGGTACCTCAAAGGTACAATCATTTCCCTTTCAACGTACCTCCCAAGTACAATTCCAAAACATTTTCCAGCTTTTTGAAAACATTGACACAATGCTAGCTACATGGCCATTCAACTGTCCATATCCGAGGACGCGGCTATTCTGAATAGTTTTACTCTGCAGAGGTGTACATAATCCACAAGATCCAGTACATCCGCCGTGAACAACCATGGACTGTCCAAAACAGTATGCAAACATCGGATAACTGGTCCTAACCATCCACTATGTCAGTGCTAGTAAATGACTACCTCTTCAACTGGGTTTGTTCTCCCCGGCACCGAGTGAGTCAGCCGTATCGATCCGGTTTCCCCTGACAACACACCGCCATGGCAGGAGACCCAATTGCTGCAACCGGTAGTGAACTTAATCCCACACTGTGAATGTCCCGTTTCTCCCTCCCGGCGACAATTCGGTTCGGGGGACTCTAACCCCTATAGCACATTGAGGTAGACACGGACTAACACCGACAAGCAATTAGCTAGACCCCGTTCCCATATTGGGGTAATGTGGCAGCAAGGCTTGGTTGTCCGGCGAAGACTAGGTTATGTGTCATTTTTGGAAAACAAGTCAAAAACATTTCCTTCTTCACAAACCTCCCTCGGACAAGGTCCCACCTTTCCTCGGGTTTTTTCCAAGCTTTTGATTTCCAAAAGCATCAAGTTAAAATGTCCACTAGGGGACTTAAGTGGATTAAGTGATGATACAAAAATGTCTAAAGGGCTTGGTAACACCAAGATTATATAGTGGATATAGCAGATTAGATACATAAATCCTATAGTGGTATAGTCCACTTAAAAGAATAGTTTTTGAATCAAACTTTTGTAAAACTTCAGAAGTAAAACATGCATGATAGATAATGATAAGTAAAACAACAACAAGCATTTAGAATGGCTTGCCTTGGCACTGGTCTTGCTCTTGCTCTTGAAATAAACAAGAGTTGCAATAAAAACCTCTCCGGAAAATAATACCGTCTTCGTTATCTAACGTCGTAAATACAAAAAGGAAAAACACACAATCAGAACCAAACAAAGGCATGCACTTGATAAAATGTACACATACAGCAAGCATTCATCAATCAAGTACACTCACAAACAAAATTACTAGGGTGCGCACCATCAAGCAAAACATGCACAGACAACACACATGAATAGCACTAGAATAGGTGCTATGGATCCTCAACCAAAATGGCATGAGTTCAGTGGGTGTGCCACTCTCATATCATGATCAAATAAGGTTAAATGACTCTCTGGTCATTCATGAGGATGAGCAAAATAACAAGAAAACTACCTAGGAACACATACACATGCATAGGAAAATATTATCAAGCAATACTACAAACCCAAAGTAACACATGCTTTTCTAATCATGGAGAATTAATATAACCAGTACCTAAGCAACCTAATAACAGATACAAAACCATACCAAAATACCATGGCATCACTCAATGCATGGAAATAATCATGGAGCAAAACAACTATTAAAACTAGACATGAAAATGGCTATTTAGACAAGCAGACATGCATAACCATAAGGGATCATCAAGCATGATTTATTTTAACATGATTGATATGTAAGATGGCATCCAAATAACAGAGAAAACAACACCTAGACATGCTAGTAATAACAAAATAATAATCTAATCAATGCCTCAAAAATTAAGCATGCAATATAACTACTATGGCAGAAATCACCTACAACTAGCATGGCATGCCAACATGATCTAGAACTTATCCAATCATGCAAGCAATTATAACATGCAAAAATAATAGTAGCTATGATATGCATAAAAATACTAAAACATTTATGGAAGTCATCATACTCATAAGAAGAAATACAAGATTTATCCTAATATTACAAGGAAAACAACCCTATGGAAAATATACTACAACAACATGCTTTTCACACACATTTTCCTAACATGATAATGACACACTCAAGCACAAATAAAACATGTATTGATACCCTACACATGCTATGAATCAATTTTATAACAAAACAATATAACACACAATTTAATAAAGGCATAGCAATAATATGCAGAAAATGGATAAACACTAAATATTGCACCAATCCTATTCTGTAACTCCTAACATCATGAAAATCTAGTATTAGGTGCTCCTAGTCATTATCAAGCCAACACAATTGGATTCACTTCAAAAATCATCACCAATAAAATTAAACAATTCACAGAAGTGCTCTCTGGCCTAAAAACTAACATGCATGTCATTTTCATATAACAACTCAAGTCAACACAAGGCTAATGGCACAAGATAGATATTTGCAAGATCTACTCAGAAAAGTTGAGTTTGCAAGATTTGGATACTTAAAACTCAAGTTATTCAAGAAATGGTGTTCATGAGTGTCTCTACCATTTATTTTAGTTCTCTTAAAATAAAGCACAAAAACTAGATCTGCAAGTTGGAGGTGGTTAATAATTTGTAGATCTCGTACTGTGATTTTTAGTTTGGCAATATTCACTAGTTAGCATTTTTATTTTGAATTAAAGTAAACAGCCAGAAACAGATCCACAGGGAAATAATAAAACAACCTGCAGAGAAAATAGAAATGGGCCAGATCTGCTTCGGAGGAGAGCGCAGAGGCCAGATCCGTCGACCTGGGCCGGCCCACAGCATTCTCCCGCGCGGGAAGAGTTCAAACTCCGGATTGGGCCGCGGCTGGGCCCGCTCATCGGTGAGGCAACACATCTGAAGGGGTATGTTGTCGTTGGATCAGAATCCGACGGCTCGCGACTTAGGCGCCGACGACGACCGAACCCGAGCGGGGCAAATGGCGGATGCGGCGGCCCGGTGGTTACCGGAGGTAACTCCGGTGAGGTCAAAACTTGCACCGGGGTGAGAGAAAAGGCTCTCCGGGAGCAGAGAGACGCCACGAACTCGGAGGTCCTGTCGTATCTTGCTGGAGAGGTCCGGAGGTTGGACAACGACGAGGTCCGGCGGCAGGTGCCTAGGTCGACCACGGCGCCGTCCCTGCAATAAGAGGAAGAACAAAATGAGGGAAGCATGAGCAAGAGGAGGCCAAGGGGAAGACGAGAGAATAAACGGTGAGGTCAGAGACGCCCCGCAGCGGTGCCTCGAGGATGTGCTCGCCGGCGGAAATCCGTGCCCGATTTTGAGGATTAAGAGGTCTAGGGAAGGGGATTTTGATGCAGGTGTTCGATTAGGAGGGAGATACGGTGTATTGACAAGTTTTTGAGGAAGGGGAAGGCTCTGGACGACCAAGCCTCGATGCTCCGCGGGCGGCGTCCATGGCGGCTACGGACAAGCTCGCTCGAGCAAGAAGGATCGATCTCGGGGATGTCTAGGGGTTTGGTTACGATGAGAAGATGCTAGTTTAAGAGGAGTTAGAGGAAGATATGGTCCATGGAGGAGGGTAGGTGAGCTTCCTCGTGCCTCACCCGAAGGTGTTTGATAGCAAGCAAAGGTAGAAGGTGGATGAGCTGGGGACAATGAAGTTCACGGGCGTGCTCCTGAAGTGCTCGTGAGGCTATTTGACAAGGATAGAGAGTGAGGCGTGGCGATGGGAGCAGGGCTCGAGCGACACATGGGCTCTGGATTGGCATTTAGCTCATGGAAGATGTATGGAGAAGAAGGGAAGGGTCTAGGTGCAGTGGCATGCTGTCTAGGGGTTTAAGGGATTATTTTCCACTGTCCAGGTGTAGGGGAGAGGAAGAGAGAGAGAGAGAGAGTGGACCAGGACATGCCTGCTCTCAACAGTACCAAGAAATACCAGAAATGACTTTTGATTGTTTTCACCAATAATTTGTTAAGAACATATGTGCAAACTCATGTCCATTGAATAGAGAATCAAAAATGGAGTCTAGGGGTGGTGCCCTCAAGAGTTTTTGAAAATATTTCTTTCACAAAATTTTGGAAATTCAAAAATGGCAGAAACAGTTTTTAAATGTTTTCTCCAAAATTTTCATAACAACTTGCAAATGTTTTTGTATAAGTAAGTCCCACATTACCATAGGCATGTTTCGTAATTTTTCCAAGATTTTTGGAAATACTTTTATTCACAAAATATTTTAAAGTCCATTTCTGGCCTTTTGGAAAATGGAAAATAATAAATACTAAAATGCTTTTAAAACAAATATTTTTGAGTTGAGAGGAGAGATTACATGATATAGGTCTCAAAAGTGATTTTTAATAAATAACTCCTTTGAAAATATTTGAGACTCAAAGTGGAAAAAGGGTGAAAACAGGAGTTTATTTAATAGTTTAAAAACCATCAGAGATAAATAATCAAATGGTCTTTGGAAAATAACTGGACCATGTTAAAGTGATGTATCGGTCATGAATATTACAAGGGTAGGTTCATTGGCCCTGAAAACAAAGAGGAGTGGTTTGGGAGTAACAAGGGAAAATTGCTTCATAATGAGGGAGATATGCTCATTATTTTGGGGATGCCTTCCAAAGGACTTTAATAGATGATACAAAAGAGTTTCAATATCGAAGATAACAACTTGGATAGATAGCATAGATGTAGACATTGAGATGTATGATGATGCACTGATGATTAGCTCAAGATCTGTCATAGAAGCATGTCTCCAAAGTTGGAGATTTTTTTGGAAAACAGAAGATGATATGGACATGAGATGGAATATGGTATTGATGTTTAATCTTGCTTTGACTAGGTTTTATTATCTTTAAAACAGCACACACTTATCAACAAACAGAAATAAATACTTGAAAGCAAACACAAGATAAAATCACACAACAAGCAGATAAAATAACAAGTCACACCAGATCACTCAAGCAACTGAGTTCTTCAAAATAATTTCCAGGTGTTTCTCTCAAGTGTTAAATACAGGTAGTGATCAAGGCATACCATGACAAGAGGGTTTTGTAAAAATGTTTATCTCAAAGCTTGTTATTTCCAAAAGAATATAATTGAGGTCAAACACAGGGGTAACATAGTCCCCTTTTATTGTTTTTGCAAAAGAAGGAAGTGATAAAGAGTTTTTGAAATACTTGCAAAAACATATTGGTTGAAAACAGGTTGGAGATGATTAGCTCCAAAATACTCTTCATATAGTTTTGGAAATTATCTTTTGTTTTTCTCAAAACTTGGTCTTTGGGTTTCTTTTAAAATCAAAACATTTTTTTAAAAAGGTTTTTGCCAAAACAGTGTGATGGATGAGGATGATAAGCATTCTTGTAATGACTTGATCACAAGGTTTGTGTTTGAAGAAAGTTATGATCATTGTTTTTAATGTTAGTTGTTAACAAACTCAAACACAAACACATACAACAAACAAATAGAAATGAAAACACAAGCATAAGTCAAACATATTAAAAAGTTTTTGTTGGCCCTGATTTTTGGGTTATTGAAAACAAGTTTTTCCTGTCTTCCAAAAATTGGGCTGTTACAGCCCATCTTCTTCATGTGCCACAGGCAAAACATGTTGGCGATAGTCTCGAGATCCTAAACAAAATCCTCACTCGTCTTCAGAAATATCTGCAATATGGAATATGCAGCCACAGGGGAGTCAATACAATTTAATGTATTGGCAAGTAACACTATGGTGGATATAAATGGCAAGACTAATACTACATGCTTATTTGGCTGAGTGGATTTTAGGCTAAGTTTGCATAAAGCCAGTTTTCTCCTATCACTTTTGTAAAACCAACTTTTCTTTTCAAAAGGGTGGCAACATTGGATTAAGATCCAAGCACCACAAATACTGTTCAGTTGGTCAAATTTTACTTATTGAAATTGATGATGAGATTCTTCCGTCAATCCTTGTCCAGCTGCTCATAGTTGTCCATAACCGGGGACACGGCTAAGATCTTAGTTTGTTGACTCTGAAGAGCTTGTGCACTTTCACCCTTTGTCTTCAATTAGCCCAAACATCCTATACACCCGGAGTGCATCATGGAAAGGAGAGAATTGAGACGAGATCTTTCAGAAGAAGAAGTCCAAACCCACCGGCAAGACCGTTCCACCTATAATTTTGCTACATCTGCTAGTCAAGCCTGGGCTGAACTCTCACAACTTAGTTGATCAAGACAGAGCCCATATGTCAAAAGGCTACACGGGAAGCTACTAAACTTAGAAGGAGTTAGTAATCTCTTTGTTCCTGGGTGGCCATCCGCAAGTGACAACCTCACGTGGAATAACCCTTAGATAAGGGCCCTGAGGAAACACTCAACATAACCCAGTCTTACCACTTCCACCCAGGTGGTTCATTCATTAGTTATACTTAGGATTTTTCCTCAACATCTAGTAAAACAATTTGTAACATTGCATAGCACCTAATAAATTCTAAGGCTATCAAAATAACAAGGTAAAAGAGATGGCTACACACTACTAGGATAATAGCATAGCATAGTATAACTTAGTAAAATTTCCTATCATGCATACTACTCAAAATCAACTAATGCATATATAAAATAATGGGTAGTTGATGGTGTGTTACTTGCCTTGTTGAAGTTGGTGAAGAAATCACACTCTCTTCACAAAAGATCATTGCTCTCCGTATAATCTATTCATTGACAACACAAAACCAAATAAACAAGCATCCTAGAAAACAAACATACAAGTGTAGAAAAGCAACTAACATATCAAAAAGGGCTTAACCAAGTTGGTTAGGACAAGGTTTGGGTTCAAAAGATTCATTCTCTAATGGTCTCATACTTGTTAAGGAAGTTCCAATGGTTTACTTGGGAAGGGCTAGGTTGAGCTTGATGTGATCTAACTTTATTATAACCATACTTGTCGAGGAAGTTCCAAGAGTTCACTAAGAATAAACATATTACTTCTTCAACTAAAGTAATACATGCAAACACTTGGTCATATTCACCTTCAAAAATATTTGAGTGACTATGTTAGTATATTCCATTGTGGTTAGGGTAGGCCTACTAACTTCCTCATCAAAGGGAAAATATTACTAAGTCTTGGATTTTCCATTTGGGTAAATGGTTGGACAAAAATAACTTGTTATTCTTGAACTTGTATGGATTGCTTCTAGACCTCATGTGATTGCCTTCTTGAAGATCATCATCTTGCCATCTAAGTTGTTTCCTTCCTTGCTGTGGTGCTTCTCTTGGTCTTGATAGTCTTCATGGTTTTCACTTCACTAATTGGTTTGGGTATGGGATGGGCACAAATACCACAAAGTCAATTTGGAAAGAAAAATAAGAAGAAAGATAGAAAGAGAGAGGGAGATGTTTTCTTCTGGATTTATTCACACTTGTACTTCCTTGAGTTGCTTCTAGTGGTGGAGTCTTTTCTTCAAAATTTCTTCATTGATCCTCCTTGTAGCTCTTCATGTTGCCACCAAGTTGAAAGTGAAGAACCTTCTATTTCTTGAGTCTTGTTTTCCATTTGCTAACTTGATGGATTCTTGAAGCAAGAATAGGGGGATAGAAAAGTAGATAGAAAACTATGGTACTAGTGTGTGAGGTTTACTACTTGGTCTTTTATATGGTTGACATCCTAAGGACTTGGTCTTGGCTCCAAAATAGCCATAACAACAAAGGTAACAAGGATAGAAACAAAATCTAAGACATGGTAAAATGGATGAAACACTATGTTGGGTTTTTGTTCAAAAACACATGGTCATGGTCCAAGGTTGTCCAAAATGGTTGGGCAATGGTGTCTCTGGTTTAATCCTACCAAAAGGATCAATTTTGCAAAAGGAACTACATTCTAATTATTTATAGAATTAAACCTATGTCAAAAATATTAAAATATACCACTTAATTCTAAATTCTAGTTTTTAACTTGTTCAAAAATTATTTTGGAACATTGGATATGAAAGTAAAAATCCTAAGGTTTCTAAATATATTTTATTTACAATTTTTGGATTTGTAGAATTTGAATTATGCTAAAATTCATCAAACAAGCATATTTGAATTTTAACCAATTTAAGTTTGTCAATTTTGAATTTGAACAGTGCTAAAAGATTCTACACATTCTAGGGATTTCAAAAAGTCCAAGTTTATCAAATTTGGCCAAGTGGTTAAAAAGTTATGATGGTTCAAAGTTCTAGGGGCTAATCTGCAAAATTACAATTCTATTTTTATTCGAAAACAAAACCAGAGGCTGGCTGAGCTTAAATTGGCTATTTACCGCGCGGTGCGACAGACATGGAGTGGGCCTGGGCCGTTTACGCGCTACGCATGGCGACGGATAGATTACTTAACGCTCCGCTGACGTGGCTAAATCCGATTGGCCAATACCTTTTCGTTTAGGTGATCTAATCTCGCGCGTACGATATAGATCTAACGGCCAGAAACGTAAAGGGGCTTACCTCACCGGCGGGGCCTCGCCGGAAATGGCCGGGACGGTGGCCGGCAATGCAGCTGTGGATGGCGATGACGTTCCCGAAGGTCTCGGCGCTGGGCACGAGCACGAGAAGACGAGGCGCGGCACGACGAGCTTGCTAGCGAGCTTGTCGGCTGCTCGGGTGGCTCCTAGCAGCGGCAACGGTGCGGACCTGCGATGGTGACGTCGGGTCGTCATCGGTGAAGGTCTCTACCTGCGCGAGAATTATCGAAACATGCATCAGGGAACGCGCAACGACTAGGGGAGGTGGAGGAGCTAGAAAACGAAGAGGAAATCTCACTGGCTTGGCAGGAGAGGAAGAATTACGGCGATGGGCCGTATCAACTCCGGCGAGAGATTAGCAGCGGTTTCGGAAACGATTCGAGGTGCTAGGAGAGGGGAAATGGGGAGGCAGTCATGGGCTATAAGGAGGTCCAGAGAGAGGCATCAATTGCAGCCTTAATCTCTCGCATTTAGAGGGAATCAAACGGCTGTTTCGGGTGCGGGAGTTTTGGTTCATTGAAGAAGACGATGACGTCATTGATGACGTCATCAATGTCTTTTTTTTCGTGTTTATTTAAAATCTTAATAACTTCTGTTTTAATAATCCTATTAAGGTCAATTAAATTTCTAAAATCTTGAAATTTTAATATCTTTCAAACAATATGATTTTTGTAAACTTTTCAACACATTTCAAAATGTGAAATTTGAAAATTGAATAAATACCTAATAGTGACTTGAGGTGATTTTTAATTTAGAAAATTATAAAATAAAAAAATATTTGTCACATAAAATTTCAGTAGCTTTATAATGATAAAATACTATTTTCCAAAATCAATTCAAAGTGTTTTCATCTTTTATAATTTTTTTTAAAAAAAATATGATGAAAATATGAATAGTTACTTAATAGAAAATGAGGGTTAATTATAGAAATATGATTTCAATGATTTTAGTAAACATTTCCATGGTTCAAATTATTGTTTTCTAGGCCCTTTTAAATATTTTTTCAACATATGAGGAAATCATTCATGGTATCTTATTAACATAATAAAAATAGATACTTTATTAATAAATTTTAAATTGAGGGTGAGTAAGAACAGAGAGATTTTCTCTAATGAAGATGTTGTTTTCCCAGTTGAAAACTTTGTTTTTCCAAGGTACTTTACTTGTTTTCATAACTCAATAATATATAACGCTTTATTGCTTTGTTGATTGACATAATACTTGGAAAACAATTAAGCACCTCTTATCCATTTGAGTTTAATAATAATAGTGAGACAAGGAGAAAATATTAGAGATAGTAACTCTCTGGTTTTTAATTATCATAAACATTTTCAAAAATGTTAGTTCAGTTGAGAACATGTTTGATAAAGGTGTTGCTAAGAAAATATTTTATTCACATGGGGAACATATATTTCAACACTTTAGGGTTTATGGAAATTAAGGCAATTTGGATTCTTTATTCCAACTACATTGAAATATGTATTGTTTCCTTTTTTCGTGCACCTTATTTGGTTTTTGGTGACTTGCATAACATGAAAACAAAACGTTTCAAATTTTTGTGATTTTTGAGTTTTCCAAAAATCAGGGATGTTACAGACTACCACCCTTAAAAGAAATCTCGTCCCGAGATTTGGGAAGGATAGAAAGAAAGATTAGGTTTGGGTAACTGGGTTCCACAACAACTGGATGGGCTACCACCCTTAAAAGAAACTTTTGTGGGTAGTCTAATTTCATTAGATTGGAGTGTAGATGGATTCTAGATTAGCTTGAGTAGAACTTTCCTTCGCGGTAGAGCTGTAGACCAACATAGGTATGTTGGACTACCTTTGACACTGAGGGGTCACTCTTTGGGTCAATCAAAAGTCCTTGGTTCACTCTCAACTTGGTCTTTTGATTTCCTTGGAAATCTTCCATCTTCTTGTTGTCATCCTTGTAGGCAAACACCATGCTATTTCTAAAGAAACTCTCATGGTAGGCAGAATCTTCCATTGCTTGATAGCTCCAAGGTTGGCTTGATCCTCATCAAAAATAGTACGTTTTCACTAACATAGGGTCATTATTGTATTCTAGCATTCTATGGTTTAGGCTTAACATCGTCGTCTCTCTAATAGGTATGTCACTCAGATTTAACATTCCTCATAGCAAAAGTAAATAATGTGAGTAGTCACAATGGGGGCCAATCCATGTTGCACTCAATCATTACCTTGTACTTGGATTGATGAATCTTGTTTAATAACACTAGGTCACCTCACTTGTCTAACAGAAAGTTTCCAATCTATAAGACAAACTTGAGCCAAGCTATCACTTCTCAACTAGTGGGTTGCGTAAAACTCTTATGTAACACAAGCTGGATAGTTGTGTTTCTTCATTATTTCTTCTCTTGGTGTAGTTGGATCTAAAATCTTCATACCTCATGCAACTTTGAGTCAAGTTGTCTATCTTCACTTGTTGATTGGCTTGATGCTCCTTATGATGTAGTTGGCATTGATCATGGAGGTGATTGTTCCTTCACACAAAAGAACAAAATCCTAAGATTTTGGCAATCCTAAATTGGATGGTTTGTGTCTCAAAAGGGTGGTCTTGGGTATGAAGTCAGTTGGTGCACTCCAGTTGGAAACTCACTATGGGTGGTAAATGGTTATAGGGTTGGGTTTGGTTTAGCATGCATGAATGAAGATTAGAAAGATCTAAGGAAGATCCTACTCCAACACAGCAGATCAAGGAAACTCATCTTGCAATCAACACATAACAAACACATAGCAATACGTTCATCACACCAAAAATCATGGTTTTTAGAAAACACTAATATTGTCATACCACACTCATTGATATGATCAATACACTAACACGTTAACGTTGTTCTAACAAAGGAACTAGATTGGTGGTCTCATCTATATCTTCTTGAGTTTTTCTTCAATTTCTTGAGTGTAGGTCTTCATGTGGTGAAAATACTTCTTGCACTTCATGGTATGGTCATCAACATTCCTGTCTTGATGGTATTGAGGAGGAGGTCATCTAGAAAATTTTGAAGGTGAATAATAGATGAGAGGATATGAGAAAGATTAAGAGGATTGTTTTCTTTCTAGAAAGTTTGAACATAGAAAGTTTTCAATCCTAGGGTGATCAAGGGGTTATTAACAACTTGTTGCAAATTTGATATTCACTATAGTGAGAGATATTTGCACCCGCTAGCCAATCAGGGAACGGTCTCGTGTCCGTGGACACGTAAAGTTGTCCGGGCCGCTTCATCTCACTATGCCGCTAGGATCCAAAATACTCTAAGAAGATAATAACATGATCAAAAATGGCTTCCAAACCTAAGGGTCTCGAATTCTACAGGCAACACAATGCTCTGATACCATTTTGTAGCATCCCAACTTTTAATAAAGATGGAATACCTGTGTTATTGTGCTAGTCCCTGGATCAATTGCTAGCACCACAGTACAAAATGAAATATCATGCAAATGCATCAAATTCTATTACATCACATGATCCAGTCTCTACAAAATAAGATTACAACTTGCATAGTCTTAGAAGACTAGCAGAAAACAAAGAAATACAGCGGAAAACATAGTACAACATTGAGCCCATCTTCTTCATGTGCCACAGGCAAAACATGTTGGCGATAGTCTCGAGATCCTAAACGAAATCCTCACTCGTCTTCAGAAATATCTGCAATATGGAATATGCAGCCACAAGGGAGTCAATACAATTTAATGTATTGGCAAGTAACACTATGGTGGATATAAATGGCAAGACTAATACTACATGCTTATTTGGCTGAGTGGAGTTTAGGCTAAGTTTGCATAAAGCCAGTTTTCTCCTATCACTTTTGTAAAACCAACTTTTCTTTTCAAAAGGGTGGCAACATTGGATTAAGATCCAAGCACCACAAATACTGTTCACTTGGTCAAATTTTACTTATTGAAATTGATGATGAGATTCTTCCGTCAATCCTTGTCTAGCTGCTCATAGTTGTCCGTAACCGGGGACACGACTAAGATCTTAGTTTGTTGACTCTGCAGAGCTTGTGCACTTTCACCCTTTGTCTTCAATTAGCCCAAACATCCTATACACCCGGAGTGCATCATGGAAAGGAGAGAATTGAGACGAGATCTTTCAGAAGAAGAAGTCCAAACCCACCGGCAAGACCGTTCCACCTATAATTTTGCTACATTTGCTAGTCAAGCCTGGGCTGAACTCTCACAACTTAGTTGATCAAGACAGATCCCATATGTCAAAAGGCTACACGGGAAGCTACTAAACTTAGAAGGACTTAGTAATCTCTTTGTTCCTGGGTGGCCATCCGCAAGTGACAACCTCAAGTGGAATAACCCTTAGATAAGGGCCCTGAGGAAACACTCAACATAACCCAGTCTTACCACTTCCACCCAGGCGGTTCATTCATTAGTTATACTTAGGATTTTTCCTCAACATCTAGTAAAACAATTTGTAACATTGCATAGCACCTAATAAATTCTAAGGCTATCAAAATAACAAGGTAAAAGAGATGGCTACACACTACTAGGATAATAGCACAGCATAGTATAACTTAGTAAAATTTCCTATCATGCATACTACTCAAAATCAACTATGCATATAGAAAATAATGGGTAGTTGATGGTGTGTTACTTGCCTTGTTGAAGTTGGTGAAGAAATCACACTCTCTTCACAAAAGATCGTTGCTCTCCGTATAATCTATTCATTGACAACACAAAACCAAATAAACAAGCATCCTAGAAAACAAACATACAAGTGTAGAAAAGCAACTAACATATCAAAAAGGGGCTTAACCAAGTTGGTTAGGACAAGGTTTGGGTTCGAAAGATTCATTCTCTAATGGTCTCATACTTGTTTAGGAAGTTCCAATGGTTTACTTGGGAAGGGCTAGGTTGAGCTTGATGTGATCTAACTTTATTATAACCATACTTGTCGAGGAAGTTCCAAGAGTTCACTAAGAATAAACATATTACTTCTTCAACTAAAGTAATACATGCAAACACTTGGTCATATTCACCTTCAAAAATATTTGAGTGACTATGTTAGTATATTCCATTGTGGTTAGGGTAGGCCTACTAACTTCCTCATCAAAGGGAAAATATTACTAAGTCTTGGATTTTCCATTTGGGTAAATGGTTGGACAAAAATAACTTGTTATTCTTCAACTTGTATGGATTGCTTCTAGACCTCATGTGATTGCCTTCTTGAAGATCATCATCTTGCCATCTAAGTTGTTTCCTTCCTTGCTGTGGTGCTTCTCTTGGTCTTGATAGTCTTCATGGTTTTCACTTCACTAATTGGTTTGGGTATGGGATGGGCACAAATACCACTAAGTCAATTTGGAAAGAAAAATAAGAAGAAAGATAGAAAGAGAGAGGGAGATGTTTTCTTCTGGATTTCTTCACACTTGTACTTCCTTGAGTTGCTTCTAGTGGTGGAGTCTTTTCTTCAAAATTTCTTCATTGATCCTCCTTGTAGCTCTTCATGTTGCCACCAAGTTGAAAGTGAAGAACCTTCTATTTCTTGAGTCTTGTTTTCCATTTGCTAACTTGATGGATTCTTGAAGCAAGAATAGGGGGATAGAAAAGTAGATAGAAAACTATGGTACTAGTGTGTGAGGTTTACTACTTGGTCTTTTATATGGTTGACATCCTAAGGACTTGGTCTTGGCTCCAAAATAGCCATAACAACAAAGGTAACAAGGATAGAAAAAAATCTAAGACATTGTAAAATGGATGAAACACTATGTTGGGTTTTTGTTCAAAAACACATGGTCATGGTCCAAGGGTGTCCAAAATGGTTGGGCAATGGTGTCTCTGGTTTAATCCTACCAAAAGGATCAATTTTGCAAAATGAACTACATTCTAATTATTTATAGAATTAAACCTATGTCAAAAATATTAAAATATACCACTTAATTCTAAATTCCAGTTTTTAACTTGTTCAAAAATTATTTTGGAACATAGGATATGAAAGTAAAAATCCTAAGGTTTCCAAATATATTTTATTTACAATTTTTGGATTCGTAGAATTTGAATTATGCTAAAATTCATCAAACAAGCATATTTGAATTTTAAGCAATTTAAGTTTGTCAATTTTGAATTTGAACAGTGCTAAAAGATTCTACACATTCTAGGGATTTCAAAAAGTCCAATTTTATCAAATTTGGCCAAGTGGTTAAAAAGTTATGATGGTTCAAAGTTCTAGGGGCTAATCTGCAAAATACAATTCTATTTTTATTCGAAAACAAAACCAGAGGCTGGCTGAGCTTAAATTGGCTATTTACCGCGCGGTGCGGCAGACGGGGAGTGGGCCTGGGCCGTTTACGCGCTGCGCATGGCGACGGATAGATTACTTAACGCTCTGCTGACGTGGCTAAATCCGATTGGCCGATACCTTTTCGTTTAGGTGATCTAATCTCGCGCGTAAGATATAGATCTAACGGCCAGAAACGTAAAGGGGCATACCTCACCGGCGGGGTCTCGCCGGAAATGGCCGGGACGGTGGCCGGCGATGCAGCTGTGGATGGCGATGACGTTCCCGAAGGTCTCGGCGCTGGGCACGAGAACGAGAAGACGAGGCGCGGCACGGCGAGCTTGCTAGCGAGCTTGTCGGCTGCTCGGGTGGCTCCTAGCAGCGGCAACGGCGCGGACGTGCGACAGTGACGTCGGGTCGTCATCGGTGATGGTCTCTACCTGCGCGAGAATTATCGAAACATGCATCAGGGAACGCGCAACGACTAGGGGAGGTGGAGGAGCTACAAAACGAAGAGGAAATCTCACTGGCTTGGCCGGAGAGGAAGAATTACGACGATGGGCCGTATCAACTCCGGCGAGAGATTAGCAGCGGTTTCGGAAACGATTCGAGGTGCTAGGAGAGGGGAAATGGGGAGGCAGTCATGGGCTATAAGGAGGTCCAGAGAGAGGCATCAATTGCAGCCTTAATCTCTCGCATTTAGAGGGAATCAAACGGCTGTTTCGGGTGCGGCAGTTTTGGTTCATTGAAGAAGACGATGACGTCATTGATGACGTCATCAATGTCTTTTTTTTCCTGTTTATTTAAAATCTTAATAACTTCTGTTTTAATAATCCTATTAAGGTCAATTAAATTTCTAAAATCTTGAAATTTTAATATCTTTCAAACAATATGATTTTTGTAAACTTTTCAACACATTTCAAAATGTGAAATTTGAAAATTGAATAAATACCTAATAGTGACTTGAGGTGATTTCTAATTTAGAAAATTATAAAATAAAAAAATATTTGTCACATAAAATTTCAGTAGCTTTATAATGATCAAATACTATTTTCCAAAATCAATTCAAAGTGTTTTCATCTTTTATAATTTTTTTTAAAAAATATGATGAAAATATGAATAGTTACTTAATAGAAAATGAGGGTTAATTATAGAAATATGATTTCAATGATTTTAGTAAACATTTCCATGGTTCAAATTATTGTTTTCTAGGCCCTTTTAAATATTTTTTCAACATATGAGCAAATCATTCATGGTATCTTATTAACATAATAAAAATAGAGACTTTATTAATAAATTTTAAATTGAGGGTGAGTAAGAACAGAGAGATTTTCTCTAATGAAGATGTTGTTTTCCCAGTGGAAAACATTTCTTTTCCAAGGTACTTTACTTGTTTTCATAACTCAATAATATATAACACTTTATTGCTTTGTTGATTGACATAATACTTGGAAAACAATTAAGCACCTCTTATCCATTTGAGTTTAATAATAATAGTGAGACAAGGAGAAAATATTAGAGATAGTAACTCTCTGGTTTTTAATTATCATAAATTTTTTCAAAAATGTTAGTTCAGTTGAGAACATGTTTGACAAAGGTGTTTGCTAAGAAAATATTTTATTCACATGGGGAACATATATTTCAACACTTTAGGGTTTATGGAAATTAAGGCAATTTGGATTCTTTATTCCAACTACATTGAAATATGTATTGTTTCCTTTTTTTTCTTGCATCTTATTTGCTTTTTGGTGACTTGCATAACATGAAAACAAAAAGTTTCAAATTTTTGTGATTTTTGAGTTTTCCAAAAATCAGGGATGTTACACAGAGCGATCTATGAGTAAGTGCAGGTACGATCTAGAAAACATGGGATGTGTGGGAATTACACAACGGTTTGTGTGGAGTAGTAGATTAGAGCTACTACTAGATAATTCTTGTTTCTTCCCATGAAATTGGAAAATTATGATCCTGGCAGCATAGATGAGATTTTGTTACAAACTTCTATCTATCGGTGGTCCTTCTGTGCTGCTCCTGAGTATGCCGGTTGTTCAACCAACGTTGTGCTTCAGTAGCTTTGGGTCTCACTATATTTGGGAAAGACTAAGATTGCAAATAGAACGGGCATGTAGATTTGATCTACACAGGTGTCACGGTTATGAATAAGTTTAGATTGAGGCTCGAGATTTGGCAGCGAGTCTCGTGTCTCAATCACCCCGCAAAGTTAATCTAGCAACATGGATCATCATGCTTTATGATGAACGTAGGTAGCAAACGTTTTGCCACGGAAAATTTAGCAGCCACACTAAAATATGCAAAACAACCTTTAGAGGTGTCTAACTTGGTTGTTTGGACATGTGATGTAGTATAGTCTTCGTCATGACAATTGTTGTATGAGATGCTATACAATGTAATTATTATTTTTCATGACCTGCGTGTCATGGTAAGGCATGATGGATGGATCCATATGATTATCATTTATATGACCTGCGTGTCAAACTTCATGTAATGCATTTATTTTTATTAGCTACAGTGACAGCAATAGTTATACATGTGACGGACTTGAAGATGACGATCATGCATCGGTGGACCTCGATGTTATATCGTACGGGAAGAAGGTGTTCTCCGCCAAGAAGAAGGGACTATACCATATCACATAAATTATGAATTGCCTGTGATGTTAATCCCTTTTTTATGCACCATGTTTGATGCGCGGTAGTCGTATTTTATAGGGTGATTCCTCACACTAAAATATCAAGTAGTTAGTGTTCTCCCAAGTGTAGCACCGTATGTAGCACGTGTCATTTCGAGGTGCGCCATGTCACATGGGTACGACAGACTTGTCGCGTATGAGGCGGGTGCGAACCGTTCGCACAGCAAGATCACTTGGTTGTCTTGTCGTTCAGGCAAGATGGTCTTGAGTTGGGAACACACACATCGAAAGATGAACATGAGTCACATTAGATGTGATTGGCAAGTTGGGTTACCGGTCTAATATTCCGTCATCAATGGCGGACAATTGAGACATGGGTCCTGAATCACTAAGATCAGTTATGAGGAATATTGGTTTTAGTGTAGCGCACTTTAATTTAAAGTTGTTTAATGAATAGTGCAAATTAATTATGTAACAATGTCTAAGTAAACTTGTATTTTTCATTGTAGATAATGTCCCGCAACACACCGTTCAACTTAGGTCCGATGCTTGAGAAAGAAAAATTAACTGCTAATGGAAAGAACTATGCGGACTTGGTCCGTACCCTAAGGATTGTCCTTAGGAGTGCTAAGAAAGAGTATGCCCTAGATGCAGCTCTTCCAGCGGCTCTCGCGGCTACTGCCTCGGAGGATGAAAAGAACGTCTATGCCATCAAGGTGGATGATGTCACCGTGGTACAATGTCTTACGCTAACTTGCATGGAATCTGAGCTCCAGAAGCGTTTTGAGAACGCCACCGTCTTCGATGATCGAGGCGCTGAAAGCCATGTACCAAACACAGGCTAGAGCTGAACGTTATGAGATAACTAAGGCCCTGTGGGAGTGCAAAATGGCAGAAGGAGTCTCAGTAGGCGAGCACATGATCAAGATGCTTGGTTATGGCACAAGGCTTGCAGCTTTGGGTTTCCCAATTCGTGAGGCTCTCGGCACTGATTTAGTCCTTGCTTCACTCCCCCCGTCTTACGGCGGTATCATGAACTACAATATGAATGAGGTGGACAAGAGCCTAAATGAATTGATCGACATGCTTAAGACTGCGGAGGCTGGGATTCAGAAGGACACTAATCATGTGATGATGGTGAACAAGACCACCAGTTTCAAGAAGAAAGGCAAGCCAAGAAGGACAAAGGTGCTGGCAAGGCCGGCACCAAAGAAAATCCTAAAGGTGGCGCCACTCCTGATACTGAGTGCTTCTTCTGCAAAAAGGAAGGTCACTGGAAGAGGAATTGCACAAAATATTTGGAAGAAAAGAAGAAGTCTGGAGCGTCCAGCAAAGGTATAATTGTTATACATGTCATTGATGTATATCTTGCTGGTCCCTCCTGTAACTCATGGGTATTTGATACCGGATCGCTTTCTCACATTCGCAACTCCATCCAGGGGTTGCAAAAGGTGAGAAAGCTAGCAAGGAATAATGTGCAGATGCGCGTCGGGAACGGTGTCCAAGTCGCCGCTAGAGCCGTCGGTGTCATGCCTTTACATCTACTTTCAGGATTTATCTTAGAACTTAATAATTGTTATTTCATTCCCGCGTTATGTAAGAACATTATCTCTGGATCATGTTTGTTACGTGATGGATATTCTTTTAGTTCTGAGAACAACGGTTGTTCCATAAATTTTAAGAATATGTTTTATGGATTTGCACCGATTAAGAATAGTTTATTCATTATGGATCTTGAACGTAGTAATGACGTCTTTAAGATAGATGATAAACGCCTTAAAAAGGCTGATGAAAATACCACTTATAAGTGGCACTGTCGTCTTGGTCACATTGGAAAGAAGCGCATGCAGAAACTCCATAGTGATGGGATTTTGGAGTCTTTTGAATTTGAATCATTTGACACGTGCGAAGCTTGTCTAATGGGTAAAATGACTAAGACGCCATTCACTGGTCATGTTGAACGGGCGAATGACTTTGTAAATAATACACACTGATGTATGCGGTCCGATGAGCATACCGGCGCATGGTGGATATCTCCATTTTGTAACTTTTACTGATGATTTGAGTAGATATGGATATATCTACTTGATGAAGTAGAAATCTGAAACATTTGAAAAGTTCAAAGAATTTCAGAATAAAGTAGAGAATCATCATGAGAGAGATTAAATTTCTACGATCAGATCGTGGAGGATAATATCTATGTCACGAGTTTAGGAAACATCTTAGTGATTGCGGAATAGTTTCACAACTTGCGCCACCCGGAACTCCACAAAGAAATGGGGTGTCCGAGAGACGTAACCAAACCTTGTTGGACATGGTGCTGTCTATGATGTCATTAACTGAGATGCCTTTATCTATTTTGGGTTACGCACTAGAGACCGCAGCTTTCGCACTTAACAGAGCACCGTCAAAGTCTGTTGAGACGACGCCGTATGAGATATGGAATGGGAAGAAACCCAATTTGTCGTTTCTTAAAATTTGGGGTTGTGACTCTTATGTAAAACGTTTACAACCAAACAAACTCAATTCCAAATCAGACAAGTGTTACTTTGTAGGTTATCCCAGAAACACAGTTGGGTATTCCTTCTACCACCGTGCCAAGGGCAAAGTGTTTGTGGCGAAGAATGGTATATTTCTTGAGAAAGAGTTTCTCGCAAAAGATATTAGTGGGAGGACAGTCCAGCTTGATGAGGTTATTGAATCTTCAGTGAATTTTGATAAGGCGGTGGCACCGGATGTGATTCCGTCTATCATCCCTGTGACTGAACCGAAGATACAGATACTTCAGTCAAGACTGTGACTGAACCGCGCAGGTCCAATAGAGTTCGGGAACCACCCAAATGGTTCCAAAACGAAGTATTCGTGTTGGACGATGATGAACCTGCGAACTACAAGGAAGCAATGACGTGCCCTAGCTCCAATGAATGGCTTAAAACCATGAAATCCGAAATGGAATCCATGTACGAAAACCAAGTTTGGAACTTGGTTGATCCTCCAGAAGGGACAAAACCAATTGAATGTAAATGGATTTTCAAAAGAAAGACAGACGTGAATGGTAATGTGACTGTCCATAAAGCTCGACTTGTTGCAAAAGGGTTTCGACAAGTTCAAGGAGTTGACTACGACGATACTTTCTCGCTGGTAGCGATGCTTAAGTCTATGCAGATTCTGCTAGCAATTGCTGCCTATTTCAATTACAAGATTTGGCAGATGGATGTCAAAACGGCTTTCCTAAATGGAAATATAACCAAGGACGTTTATATGATACAGCCCGAGGGTTTTACAAATCTGAAAGATACTAGTAAAGTATACAAGCTTCAGAGGTCCATTTATGGTCTGAAGTAAGCATCGAGGAGCTGGAATCTTCATTTTGATGAAGTAGTCAAAGGGTTTGGTTTCATTAAGAATGACAAAGAGGCTTGTGTTTACAATCAATAAAGTGTGAGCTCAATAGTATTGTGGATCTTATATGTGGATGACATATTGTTGATTGAGAATGATGTAAATTTTCTTGACACGATTAAAGATTCATTGAAAACGAGTTTTGCAAAGAAAGACTTAGGTGAAGCTGCATATATTTTGGGTATTAAGATCTATCGTGATAGATCAAAACGCCTGATAGCATTTAGCCGGAGCACGTACAATGATAAGGTTCTAAACATGTTTAGAATGGAGAATTCCAAGAAAGGATTACTCCCAATGTCACATGGCATAGTACTTAGCAAGAATCATTTCCCGCAGACCACTGATGAGCGAGAAGACATGACTATGATTCGACGTGCTTGAGCAATTGGATCTATCATGTATGCCATGATTTGTATAAGACCGGACGTTTTCTATGCGCTAAGTGTTAGTAGCAGATACCAAAGTGATCCCGGAATAGCTCACTGGACAACAGTTAAAAACATTCTTAAGACCTTAATAGAACTAAGGAAATGTTCCTAGTTTATGGAGGTGATGATGAGCTCATTGTAAGGGGTTACACTGATGCTGGATTTTAGATAGATCCAGATGACTCAAAAGCGCAATCAGGCTATATTTTCACACTAAATGGTGGAGCGGTTAGCTGGAAGAGTTCCAAGCAGGACACTGTTGCTGATTCTACAATGGAGGCGGGATATGTGGCGGCTTCAGAAGCCGCGAAGGAAGGCTATTGGATAAATAAGTTTGTCACTGAACTTGGTGTGGTTCCAACTGCGGAGGACCCGATGGAGCTCTATTGTGATAATAGTAGCGTCGTGGCCTTGGCAAAGGATCCAAGGTCTCACCACAAGGCCAAGCACATTGAACGCAAGTACCATCATGTCTGAGATTATCTGGACAAGGGGTATATAAAATTATGTGTAAGATTCACACGCCTCTACCATGAGCGAAGAATGAACAACACCAGAAAGGCATTGGTGCTAGGGAGCTTTTGTAAACTAGATCATTGACTCTAGTGCAAGTGGGATATTGTTGAAGATATGCCCTAGAGTCAATAATAAAAGTTATTATTAATTTCCATGTTCATAATTAACGTTTATATTCCTGTGCTATAACTTCTATGGTTCTTGAATATGAGATCCAGAGGAAAACCCATATGCACGTGTGGAAACATAAACACTAAAGAGTTCCCAAGTCACGCCTCTAAGACTAGCTCATGTGTTGCATGATGATCTCGTTTTCCTGATCATGGGCATAGTTGGATGGCAGCAAAAATGGGAGCACATTGTTGGTGGAACAATGAGTGCTGGATAGACCCAATTAAATGATATAGTATGAGATTGCATCGTCACATGTTGTTAGTATAATCATAGAAATGTTAACGTATACCCATATCCTTAGATTATGCGAATATCTAGTTCCTACGTACCAGATATTTTACCTTAATGTTGTCAAACGTTACCCGCAACAGGATAATCATAACGGCGGTCCTGAGGTACTTCGAAAAAGTGTGTCTAGGAGTTGGTAGTTCAAGATTGGGATTTGCTCCTCCGACGATGGAGAGATACTTTTGGGACCTCTCGGTATTATGGTATCCATCATCATCTGGCCAGACACAGCTTGATGTGATCAATGGGGATACCGGAATATGGAAACGAGAAAAGAGAACAAACCGGCAATGAGGATAACTAGGTATCGTGATCAAGTGTTGCTACATAGGGATACCGATATAATCTCTCCTCGGGTTATGTTATGTATCACGAAGCAAAGGGAATTGTGTACGGGAACAGAAGGTTCACTCAAATTCATTTGTGTAACTGTAGGAATCAATATGGATTTCCAGATCCCGCTATTGATTATTAACCGGAAGGAGTTTCAGGTCATGTCTACATTTTCACCGAACCTGCGGGGTCACACGCTTAAGTATCATCGATCTGTTGAGTACTAGGATGTGATAGTAGTATGAGATAATGTAAATAGAATGGTTCCGAGAACATCGAATTAGTTTCGGAGAGAAACCCGAAAAATTCTGGAGTATCGGGAAAGTCTCGGGAAAACCTAAAGGCACCGGAAGGGTCTAGGAAGATTCTAGAGTATTCTAGAACCTTCTAGAATGTTCCGGAAGACACCATGAACTACATGCAATGAATGAATGGTAACTCCACTCTTTTATGTGTATGCTATTAAGGAGTGGTAACCCCCTCTTTTATGTGCATGGGTTTAAAGAGGTGGTAACCCCCTCACTAATGGACCAACCATTATATGGAGGTTTCTCCCCTTGGCCTCCCCCTTGGGGCTATATAAGGAGAGGAGGAGCAGCCCTCAAATTCGTGTTAAGTGGCTGAAAGGCTGTTGCCTCCTCCCTTTCTTTCTCTCACACTTTCACATACAACGTAAGGCTGCTCGTGCTCCGGCTTCTCTTCGTCCTAAACGGTGGAGCGCTGCTAGACTGGAAATCACGTACGTGTGGATACTGGTAGAGGGATCGTACATTCAATCCTAGGAAGGAGTGAAGATCCTCACGGCTGGAAGGGATAAAACTAGCTGCGGGGATCTGCATCAACGATTCTTCACCAACAATATACTTCCGCTACCGGTTGTTGGTAATGATTTAGATCGTCATCTCTCTTGCACCTTCATAGTAGATCATGAGTTTATGCGTAGGAAGAATTTTTTAATTTTCTACTACGAACCCAATAGTTTGGTCACCTTTTCTTCATGGAGGTTGTCATTGTGGCATGTAGGCATATTTGTCTTCAAAGAAATGGTGTCATTTTCATGCACGAGAGAGCTTCTTTTGCAAGATGGAAGGATGGTTTCATCCATGCTATCTCTCTTTTGCAGCATAGAATTAAGAAGAAGATGTTGTATGCTCTGTTAGCTTGGATTAGGGCTTTTCCTTAGACCTCTTTTTGTTTTTTTCCTGTTCCTTTTTTGTATATAGCTGTTGTACATAAAATGTTTTGCTTTTAATAAAATTGGGGGATGTTGTGGGGCTGTTGCCCTATAGTCATAGTGGTAAAAAATGGTAATTCGTATGGAAATTCTTATTGCAATTCTTATAACAATCCTAAAAGTTCCATCTATGATCTAGAACATGCTCAGATAATTTATTTCTTCACAAAAAGTTTTCAATGAAACGATTGAGGAAAATCTTGAAAAACTAGATAATCTCGTCTTGAAAGTTGATAGTCTTGCTCATGATGTTGAAATTTTAAAAGTTAGGACTACACCTCTTGAAGTCAATAAAACTGAACCTATAAATGGTATAAAATTTCAAATAAATGAGAACATAAGAATGTTAGCTCAAATCCGTGCTAGAAGAGAAAGGGAAGAAGCTGCTGAAATTTTTAATAAAAGAGAGTCTGTTAAAATTTGCACCATCCAACCTTTTGAAAAACTTAAAACTTTCAGTACTCTTGAGTATCCTAATGGTTCTAGACATTTTAATGGTCTAACAAAGGGGATTGGAGAGGTCAAGACTTTAGGTAGAAGGAGTCCCCAAACTTTGGAGAGTGTGAAATTTTCCACTAAGAAAATTGTTGAAAGTGAGCTTGATGGTAATATGAATTTTGGAGGATGATAAATTTCATTTGTATAATTGTAGCCTCTATGATGTTATAAAATTCTTACAAAAAATGGACAAAGATCTTAATACTAGTAAGTTAAATATTGCTTTCACCAAACACATGACTAATGCTCTTATTGAAGCTAGAGTAGAAAGGCTCAAACTTGTAGCCTCTACTCCTAGAAAATTACAAGATGGTTGGGAACCTACTATTAGAATAAGAGTGAATGATTTTGATTGCATTTATTTATGTGATCTTGGTGCTAGTTCTTATATTATGCCAAAAAAGTTTATATGATATGCTTGAATTGAAACCTTTGGATGCTAGTATTTTGGGGGTTCATCTTATTGATTCCACTGTTAAGTCACCTTTGGGAAGGATTGATGATGTTCTTATTACTGCTAATGATAATTATGTTCCCATTGATTTTCTTGTTTTGGATATTGAATGCAATGCTTCTTGTCCTACTATTTTGGGAAGACCTTTGCTTCACACTGTAGGGGTTGTGATTGATATGAAAGAGGGATTTATAAGATTTCAGTTTCCCTCAAGAAGGGCATGAAACATTTCCCTAGAAAGATAATGAAGTTGCCGTTTCATTCCATTGCGAGGATAGCTATGATTCTATCGATAATACTTGATTCTTGTTTTATGCCTAGCTAAAAGGCGTTAAAGAAAAGCACTTGTGGGAGGCAACCCACCTTGTTTTATCTTGTTTTCTTTATTTTTTATCTTTTTATTTTGTTCTATTTGAGTCTTTTAAGTTGTTAGCTCTGTAAAAACCGCTCATTATCCTTTTTATTTTGTTTTTGTGCCAAGAGTAACCTCTATTTGAAAGGAAGTGCAATTGTTGTTTTCTGTCCAGATTTTTATGCTTTACCAAAAAATTCGTATCTCTTGGACATAGTGTGAGAAAATTATAAACAAATTGGCACTTGCCTCAGGTTGGTATCTAACTTTCATTAGTTGACCAGTTTTTGATTTGAGCTATGGAAGTGCCTTGGAAAAATTCATCTTTACAGTCAGTTCTGTTTTGACAGATTTCTACCTTTGTTCCCATTTGCCTCTTAATATTTTTATTTTTGTGGTATCTTAAGGGGGAGAGATTTAAAATAAGTTATGAAATTATATAATGTTTAAATTGAGTGTACGTATTGTGTTAAAACTGAACCAAGTGGATTTATTTATTTGATGCACTAACCCCGCTAATGAACATTGTGCAATGTTTTGTGTGGAGAAAGTTTTCAAGTGTAAGGAGAGGAGGATGATATGAGAGGATGAAGGATGGACAAAAGATCAAGCTTGGGGATTCCCATGTCACCCCAAGAAATATCCAAGAATTACAAGCGTCAAAGCTTGGGGATGCCCAAGGCATCCCCTTTTTTATCAACAAAATTATCAGGTCACCTTTCAAGACACTATATTTTTATTGCTTCACATACTTTTTCTTATTCTTGGAGCGTCATTTTATTTTTCTTTCATTTTTTTCTTGCTGTTCATAATTGGTTGGATCCTAGCATTCTTTTTTTTGAGATAAACACCATTCTATTGTTTAGAACACTCTAGTTTTCGCTCTTATTACTTTGTGAGTGTTCAGTTTTTGCTACTGTTGTTTTTAGTTGTTGGTTTCATTATTTTTTATTTCAAGTTTGCTATATTTTTTATATGATTAGATCTTTGGTATTTATTGATTATTTTTTAGAGAGTTGTTTTGAATAATTTGGTTGGGAGAAAAATACTTCATGCCTATATTGGTGGAAAGGAAGCTTGTTTAGGCTGTGACTAGGCTTTGACATGTCATGTTAAATGTTATTTTAATCGTGAGCTTAGTAATTTATGATGCATTATGACTAGTCTTAAATAACCGAGAGTGCTTAATGTGCTATCGAAATCAAATCATGTGTTGTTCTTGATCATAATGAAGCATATTATTGTGGTATTCTCCTTTCAAGATTTATTTGGATTGACTTGGCGCATACTCACACCATGTTATGACTATAAAAAAAGTTACCTTTAGCCTTGATGATATTTTATTTTTAGACTCGTAATATCACTTTATGCTTCGATCAATGATGTTTTGTTTCTATGCATGATTATGACCGTTATTGCTCTCTTAGTCGGTCGCTCCGAGTCTCTTGCTAGCCTTCACCTATACTGTGTATGAGCTCTACTCGTGCATCCAACTCCCTTAAACCAAAGTTATTACAATGTGTCCACAATATCTACCTATATATGGTATTTTATAGCCATTCCAAGTAAATTTCTCGTGTTCTACCTTTAAAACTTTTGAATTATTAAACCTTGTTTTTTTCCTGTTTTAGCTCATGAGGAAGTATGAAATGCTTTATTATTTCTTCATGTTCGATGGATTCACCTCTTGACTTGCATGAATAATGTGCTTGTCCCTAATACTGCAAAAAGAGATGGCAAACGGACACACATCCCACAAAGGATAAATTATGACAATAACAACAACAATTAATCTTCTCACACTTTGTTCCTGAGAAATTAGTTCAAACATATCTTGTGTAAACAAAAGAGAAGAGGAATGATATCTTTCCTCAAATGGGAGCCACTTTAGAAGCCATTTTACATGAAAGATAATAGAACATTTATTAGCATTCGTTAACACAGAATATTTTCAATATGCTCAGTTTTATAAAATAAAAAGCTCTAGCACATGAGTGGTCCCTCCTTCCCTCTTCGAAGGGAATTTATCTATACCTACTAATAAAAGCGTTAAGGTTTCTTCTGCCAATTTTTCGTCCGTTTTTCGTACACCGGTCTGTACGTTTTTGTCCGTCTTGGTACGTTTTCGCTGAACCTTTCTCTGATGCTGCATCGACCCTTGCTTTCAATTTGGAGCCGTCCGCTTTGATGTGCTTCGTATACAGATTAGACTCCACACCGGGTACGCACGAGTAATATAATTGCCCATGACACAAATTGGATATGGAAAATTGATCCTCTCCGATCAGGCGCGCTGTGCGCGTGGGAGATATATGTATGGACAGAGGTCGCTGCATCATTGCGATGGTGTAGGCCAAAGAGAGAATCGACGCGATGGGTCTATGTGCTCCAGGGCGTGGATGATCCTTGCCATGTCCGTCGTCCCTGGCTATGCTTTTTGTGGCTGCTCCGTCAACGCGAGCATCATTATCCGATACCTGGCTACCATTGGCTTCATCGTGGGGATTCTTGGACTCGCCGTCGAAATCTTCAGATGCAACATTGACATCGACATGTTCTTGAGTGGAAATTCACAGCGGGGTCAAAGTCACCCGTTTCATTGCCCGGCGTCGTGAAACACCTAGCGAATTGATGTCGGGTTCTCATAGAGTTGCAGCGCGCTGCAACGGCTCTGAAACGCCAATCCCTTGCCCTCCCATGGTCTGCTCGCCCATGTAGCTCCCCTTCAATTGGCATCCTCCCTGTGCGCCTGAATCTCGCACCGATTCCGCCAGCTGCAAACGGTCACTCTATAGGCACCTCACCCCACCATATGCGCCTTAGCACCAGCCGCCATGCCTTGCAAAGTCAATCGAGGAGGACGATAGTTTGTCTCTGGTTGAAGAGAAAAGGATGATGAGGTGGAGAAAGATAGAGATGTGAGAACCTTGATGCTCATGAATCTGATGAAGTTGAGCTCACGAATAAGATTGTTACTAACACGATAAAAGGACAATATGAGCGGATAAACTGATCAATACAGATCGTGCTGCCCACGGATCAAATCATTTTTTCGCACAGCTGCATATGATTCCATGTTTTGGAGGATATCTAGACATAATCTCGTACAGTGTGTATGCCCAGGTGATACGTCCAAAATGTATCTCCTTTTCGAACACTTTTCTTATGGTTTGCCTCGAAAATTGTGAGTTTTGGATATCACTAACACAGACTAACGATATTTTCAGCAGAATTACCTTGGTGTCTCGTTTTTGTGCAGAAAAATCAACTTTATGGAAATTGCCTAAAAAAGACCCCATTGAGCTTATTTCACCAGAAGACCCCGGGAGCCAGAAGGATGCCTGGAGGGGGGCCAGGAGTGGCCTAGACCACCCCTGGGCGCCCCCTAGGCCGCGCCGCCTGGTGGTATGGGAGCCACCTCCACCCCCTCGGGCTCCCCTTTCGACTACATATGCCCCGTAAACCTAAAACGCGAGGGGGTTTCTCATATTCCACAGAAACACACCCGAGTGCCGCCGCCACCTCGAAGCCCAATTCGGGGATCAGCAGTTCCTGTTATGGCACCCTGTCGGGATGGCGATTCTCCATCAACCATCCATGATTCCCCCCGTCCATGTGTGAGTAAACCCCGCTGTAGGCTGAGAGGGATGGAAGGGATTGGATGAGATCGATCATGTAATGATGCCAAATTGTTAGGGCATAGTGCCTAGTATCTAGTGTTAGTGTTTTCTATCGTTGTTGCAACTTGTTATGCTTAATGCTTGTCACTAGGGCCCGAGTGCCATGATTTCAGATCTGAACATGTTATTGTTTGATGAGTATAATTATGTTTCTTCATCATACCTACAAGTTGTTTACACACATTGTTGTCCGAAACCCGAGGCCCCAAAGTGACAGAAATTGGGACAACAGGAGGGGATGGATGTGAGGATCACATGTGTTCACGTAGTGTTAATGCTTTTCTCCGGTGCTTTATTAAATGGAGCACCTTAATTACCAGTAATTTACCTAGAGGCCCCGCTACCACGGGCTGGTAGGACAAAAGATGTAGTGCAAGTTTCTCATTGCGAGCACGTATGACTATATTGGAACACATGCCTATGGTTTTCCTAGAACTTGGATGCTTTATTATTATTATCTGCAATGCCCACGATATTATTGCATGACCTATGTTATCCATGCAACACCCATTCATCTATTCCCTCTATGCCTACGGTACTCCCATCCTGCTGTTTTCCGCAATTGCTACTTCTTTTACTATTTTATTCATGTTGTTATGTTACTACTACTACTGCTATAAAACTGTTACCACTGATAAATTGTTGCGAGCAAGTCTACTTTCAGGTGCAGCTGAATTGACAACTCAGTTGTTAAGGCATATAAATATTGTTTGGCTCCCCTTGTGTCGAATCAATAAATTTGGGTTTTAATTCCCTCGAGGACTGTTGCGATCCCCTATACTTGTGGGTCATCAAGGCTGTTTTCTGGCGCCGTTGCCGGGGAGCATAGCTTTATTTATTTGCTCACTTGAACGTGATATTGTTTGCTGCAAGCCTTTCAACATGGGCAAGGCTCGTGATGGAAAAGTTCCTATATTACCATCCACTACAAGGAGAGCTACAACTCTTAATACCTCTGTTGCTCTTGATTCACCATCTATTATGAGTAAGCTTCTTACACCACCACATGCTATACACACTGTTACTTCTGCTGAGTCCAAAAATGTTTCTGATACTTTTGATAATGCTTCTACTGTACTTTATGATAATGGTTCACTAGGTCCTTTCCTAGATGCTACTATTGCAAAATCCAAACAAATTGAAAATGCTGAAATTCCTGTTGAAAATGCTAGTACACATGTTAATTCACCTGAGTTTATTGATGACCTTGATGAAACCTACATTGAACTTAATGATGACTCTATTGAAGAAGCTCGGGCTACTACTGGTGCAAGTGCTCTTAAGAGTCTTCTTGCAAGACATGCTGTTAAATATAAATCTTCTCTTGATGCTAAATTAGCTACATCTCCCATACAAATTAGAGACAAGGATTATGATTTCTCTCTAGATGTGTCTTATATATCTATTGTTGAGAAGGAACCTTTTTGTGGAACTGAAAGTAAAAGTGTTATGGAACACATGAATGAGCGTTCATCTTTGAGTAGTTTATTTTTTGATGATACTCAGATGCGTACTTATTTTGTTACCAAGATTTTCCCTTTCTCATTAAAAGATGAAGCTAAAACTTGGTTTAACAATCTGTCACCTGGATCTATTACTAGTCCTATGGATTTGGTTAATGCTTTCTTTCAAAAATATTTTCCTGCTAGTGCTCAACATGGTGTTGTGCAAGATATCTTTAATTTTGAGAAAATTGAAGGAGAAAAATTACCTGAATCTTGGACAAGGTTTTTCTTTTTAATTAGAGCTAGCCCTGGCTATCCATTACCTAAAAATGAGTTCCTAGATATATTTTGTAATGGACTAACTGTTGAATCTAGGACATACCTGGATAGTTGTGCTGGTTGTGTTTTCACGAAAAGAACTCCAGAAGAAGCTGAGGAATTAATGGCTAAAATAGCCAAAATTAATAATGATTGGAATATACCTGAGCCTACACCTACAAAAGAGCTAACACCAATACTAACACCCAAGAAGAGAGGGATGATTGAATTAAATGATGAAGTGATGAAGGAGGCCAAGAAATTGTAACATCCCAGGATTTTCAAAATTCAAATAACATCATGCATACATTTGCATCATGACATCTTTGCATATTTTTCTTCCACAACAAAATATTAAACTCATTTTTACCACATAGGCATAAAAAGGGGTACCTTGAAGTCCTCATATTTGACCTATGTGAAATTATTTTATTTTTGAAAAAGAGCAGTACCAAAATACTCCTAATATCACTAGCTTTTCAAAACATATTTTTAATTATTTTTCTAAATAAGTTTGAGGGGTTTATGGTTGGTTTTGTTAATGTTTAAAAAAAACAGGGGGAAAAAAGAGGAAACCTGGGCCGAGCCCACCTCCCCTTTTCCTCTCCCTCCCGCGCAGCGCGCAACAGCTAGCAGTAGCTAGCCCAACGGGCTAGTTCGAAAGAAACAGCGCACGCTCTCACTCCCTCTCACCCTACCCCCTCTCTCTGCCTGGTGGTCCCATAGCCCCACGTCATCGCCAAGTCAGCGCAACGACCCGTCGTCCTCCTCGCGGTGATCACGCTCTGTAGTGGCTCGGAAACGGTCGAATAAATCATCGTGGTAATTCCGGCGTTAAGAACCCCCGTTACTCCTCTGTCTCTGACCTTCTTAAACCCCACCATCTCCTCTCGCTTTTTCCCCATACCACACAGAAGGAGAGCCACTGGGTTGCATGCAATCGAGCTCGTTCTTCCGTCGCCACCGTCGGCTAGGTCTACTCCTTCCGGCGAACTCCGGCCATCCCGGACCCTCCCACCTCCTCTATTCGCTTTGTCTCACCGTCACGCATCTTACTGACAACATGCGCACGCTTATTGTACCACAGGTTGATGGCGTCATCTTCAACATCGACCACCGCAGCCTCGGGTGATCTCCGGCGAGGGATTCCGCGAAGAGGAGCTCGCCATCAAGGTTACGACTGCGCCACCGAGTCCACGCCGTCGAGAAAAGCGTCTAGGTACTCTCCTCTATTCCTCTAGCCACGTGTAGCAACTGCGCTGAGCTCTCGATTCCAGCAGGATTCCGGCGGACAACGCCGTTCGGCCGCTCGGGCTGATCCTAGGCCGTCAGATCTAATCCTAGGGCTAGGATTAGTTCACTTATCAAACCGTTAAGTTTTAATCCTGGCTTCCCATCTCCCTTTAAATCCTGGAGCCCGTGTTAGTCAATCCGCGCGAAAGGGTACGGACCAATCAGAGGGCTCCATTTCATATCCCTCGGATCGGTCATTTTCTTTTCAAAACAGAATTAAACAGATTTAAAACCCAAACTTGTAAATTCAATAACTTTCGTTCTGTAATTCTAAATTCAATGATTTTGTACTTTTTGAAATCAGCAAGATGAGTAGAACACACTGGATCTATAGAATTTAATTTTTGACACGCGCACAAACTTATTATTCACAGATCCATATTTTGCACTAATTTTCTCATAACTTTATTTCTATAATTCCTTTTTTGAGCAAATCCAAGTGCTATGGTTTTTTTAAGATGTAATTTGTACAGAGAATAGAAAATAACAACATTTAGACCACTTTAGCATCATAATTCTTGCTTTTGGTTAATATATCTATATAAGAACACTAAAAATGTTCTAATTATATTTGGTATCTATTTTGTTTTTCCTAAGTTTTAAAACATGTTAGGAAACCAGAGAACAACATTATGTTCTTCATTCATAACAATTGTGTGGTTTATGCATATTTCATCATTGCATATTATGCATACATGTTTATGTAATGTTTTCCTTTATTGTTTGTTTATGTGTTGTTATTTTGTTTGTCTAGATTGTGAGGATGACCAATTGTACAATTGTGGTTCCTGTTCGTACTCATCCTACGGCCTAGGCAAGTGACACCCCATATTTTACCTATATTATCAATAAGCATTAGTGGATTTAGTAGTGTGCATGATAGGATCTTTTACAAAGTGTTATGTTATGCCATTATCCTAGTAATGTGTAGTCACCCCTTTTGAACCTTATTATTTTTACAGCCTCAAGTTTAGTTATGCTTAGCCATGCTTGTATAATGGTATTTTTACTAAGTTGTGGATGAAAAACTTAATATAACCCCAATGAACCACCTGGGTGGAATGGTAGTGCGGGGCTGTTGATAGTTGAGTGTCTCCCCGAGGGAAGTTCACTTGAAGGAATGCCACCCAGGAACAAAGTGATTATGATGTTCCCCAAGTTTAGATTGCTTCCAGTGCAGCCTTTGGTCATATGGGCTCTGTCTTGATCCACTAAGTTGTGAGGGTTCAGCTCGGGCTTGAAAAGAAGATGTAGCATAATTGTAGGTGGAACGGGTCTTGCCACTGGGTTGAATTATTGCTTCTGAAAGATCTCGTCTCAATCTTCTCATTTCTTTAATGCACTCAGGGTGTATAGGATGTTTGGGCTGATTTTAGTATGAAGGTGAAAGTGCACAAGCTCTGCAGAGTCAACAAACTAAGATCTTAGCCGTGTCCACGGTTCTGGACAACATCGAGCAGCTGGATAAGGAAGGACAGAAGAATCACATCACCATTTTCAATAAGTAAAATTTTGACTAAGTAAACAGTGTTGTGGTTCTTGGATTTTATTCCAATGTTGCCACTCTTTTGACAACAAACTGACTTTACAAAAGTGTTAGGAGAAAATTGGCTTTTTGCAAATAGCCTTAAGATCCACCCAGCCAAAGTTATCATATAGTATTAGACTTGCCATTCTATATCCACCATAGGTGTCATTTGCAAGTACATCAAATTGTACTTATCTCCTTCGGGGGCTGCATATTCCAACGTGCAGGATATTCTGATGAGGAATGAGGATGTTTCTGGACTCGAGTCTACACCCAACATGTCTGCCTGTGGCGCATGCTTGAAGATGGAGGCTCATTGCTACTTTACTTATGTTTCTTGAACTCTGAGTTTTAGCTAGCCTATAAGGCTATGCACCTTGTAATAAGTTATATTTGGCTACTCTGGATTCAGTTCTGATAATTTTGACTCTTATGCAATGATACCTTTAAATTTTGTACTGTGGTGCTAGCATTGATCCAGGGACTAGCACATAACACAGGTATTCCACCTTCGTTAAAAGGTGGGATGCTACAGAAATCTCTTAAAGAGAGGGGTATTAAATCTAAAGATGTGAAGAATCTACCTCCTATAGAAGAATTATGTAAGCCTATTCCTCATCCATCAATAGTTGAGGTACACTCTCTCCAATACTTTGCTAATAGAGATATTCCCTATTCTAAACCACCTGATCAATCCTTAGATGAATTTGATAATTATGTTGTTAAGCAAGACAACTTTAATATGAGAGTGCAAAATCATCTTATGGAAAACTCTAGACCTATTGATAATTTGCATGGTATTATTGAGAGAAGCTCTAATGATGTTAAAATGCTTGTTAAACATTTTCATATGGTTCATAGTCAGATTAATCAACTTACTAAAGTGCAAAAAGATATGCTAGCTAATGCTTCTAGTGAAAAACATGTCTGCGATATAATTACTAGAAGTGGTGTTTCTACTTAGGACCCCTTGTAACCTGAAGGACATCTTAAAAGAATTGAACAAGATTCTCAGCAACCTAAAAAAAATAGTTATCCTTCTAAGAAAAAGAAGAAGAGACATAAAATTGTTGCATAATCTCCTGAACCTGCCAAAAATCCTAATAGTATATCTATTTCTGATGTTGAAACTGAAAGTGGTAATGATAAAAGTGATGCTTCTGATAAAGAAGAAAATATTAACTGACTTTGTTGTGTTGGAAATGCATGAAGATGATAATATGTCTATTATTCGAGGGAGCCCTTTTCTTAATACTACAGGGGTTGTTATTGATTACAACCAAGGAAAGGTAACTTTCAATGTCAATGATAAAGATCATATTGTTTATTTACCCAAGAAGATTGATAGAAGATATGGTCTAAATTAAATTGAAAATACTGAGACCATCAAGATTGGAGAATTTTATTGTCCCATTCCAGTACCACCAAAATAATATGAAATTATTATGATTGGGACTATGTCTATCAAGGTTGAGGTAACATAATTATTTAGTGTTAAGCAAAGTTTTGCTTCATATAAAAATTATTCTGGTAACAAGACTTGATCAACCTTGTTAACAAAGTGACTTTGAATGAAGAGGACAATGTTTTCACTATGCTTTCACCTTCCCCGTTATGTTTTCACCATGTTTACTTCTGTTATCACCTTGCTACCTTAGTAAAGTTATGTTTCCCACCATCCATAGTCATGTTTTCCTCATGTTTTCACCCTGATTACTGTGGTTATGCATGTTTTCACCATCCACATTTTTTGTTTTCACCACTTCCACGTTTGTTTTCTTTGGTCGTTTTTCCGTTGGAGTGTCATAGAACCTCTGTAGTTCTGGTTTTGGTTTTGTTTTCCATATTTCCACATTTGTTTTTCTAGGTTTTTATTAATTATTAATTTCTAAAAATACCTCAAAAATAAAGTTTCTCGAAAAATTCCAGAAAAATTATAATAGGGGGGCATGGCAGAACCACCTGGGAGACCCCAGGTGGACCCACCAGTCAGGCACACCATAGGGGGGCATGGCCTTCCCCTGGTGGCGCCAGCACATGGTGTGGGGCCCCGGGTCCCCTACTAACTCTCCCCCCTACTAAAGATTCCTATCTCACCCCACAAACTCAAAGCATTTCCTGGAACCCGTGTTCTTGCTGTTCTTCCTCGAGATTTTTCAATCTCTTTGCTCAGCCCACCATTTTTGCTGAAATTTGGTACATTTGCTCTCCGGTATGTGACTCCTCCGATTATCCAAGTAGAATTTGTTTAGTGGAGTATTTCTTGAGTATTTTGGTACTGTAGATGACAACTTATGTGGGTTTGAATGCTTGATTTGAGTAGAAATAATATAGTTTTGATGCATGTTTAGCTCTCCTATAACTCGCTATGGTAGTTTCCACCTTATAGTTGCTTGAAATCAATTTTTGTGATGATTGTTGATTTTTTTTAGAAATGGACAACCATAACTTTGGAGAAATATTTAGGAGTGATGCTCCTAGAAGAACAAGGCCCTCATGTTCATCCACCTTAGTGAGGCCATCTTATAACGAAGACCTTATTGCATCGAACATCGATGATGCGGGAGGTGATGGAATTGCTAATCCTTCTAGCTTCCTATATTTTACATTTTTTAGAAGCGCGGTTCTATGGATGACTTCTTGATGCTTATTGAAGGAGTTGGTTTAAACAACTACATGGAGGATGAAAGTCTCCAGTATGCCACTCTCACAAAAACTTTTGTTGAGAGCTTTAAATTTCATAACTCACATTATGGCCCCACTGTTTCTTTTAAGATATATGGTAGTTCTTTTTCTTTGCCCTTGGAGACTTTTTGGTAACATTATAGGTATCAACGCTTTCGGGACAGCTTGCAGGATTCAGAAAAGACCCGATGATCTCATGGCTCTCTATCAAGAAATCACCAATGATGATGGACGCTCACCCCAGCGCGGGAATATAAGAAACATCCAATTTCCTGCCATCAGATATTTCACTTATTATCTTGCTACTAGTATCCTTGGTAGGGAGAACACTAGCAACATTTCTAGCTATCACCTTGCTTTTACTGATGCTACACTTAACCGTAGCAAGAAGTATAACCTTGGTTCTCTCATTGCTTGCCGCCTTGCTACTAAGGGACCCATTTATGGGGGCATTATTCCTAAACGTATAGAAACTGCTCTAGGCCTTTCTATTGCCCCTAATGATGAATTGATTGCTCCTTATAGACTTAACCTTGCTACCATGAAGGCTCATCATTTTATCATTGCTAACTCTACTGTTGATCATTTAGTATATAGAGTTTTATTTATTGACGGAGATGAGCGGGAAGTTATTTTGCCGCAGCCTATTTTGTACAAAGTTGACATGGCACCATGGTCGCGCCCCAAGGGAGAGATAGACGAGTAGCTGAGCTTGATGGAGTTCCACGGGAAGCATGCGAGGCGAGACACTCCTTCCAAGGACTAAACCACGCAGTACACTGGGGCGTCCTCAAGCACATATCAGGAAGAGGGCTCCTCCTCGGCACACTACGGGAGCGCCACCTCATGGTCCCCTTGGGGATGATCTCCATTTAGGCGAAAAGCCTAAACTTGGAGGGAGGTATACCGACATCACACTCATATTTATATCATGTTTCCGTCGGTTCTTTGTATATCCATGTTTTCATTTCTTTCGTTCGTTTTCATTTTCTTTCGTTTCTTTTTGTTTTGTTGTTTTGTTCTTGCTTTCGACAATGCAAAAAGACCAAAAATATTTCTGTTGTTTCTCTTTGTTTTATTCTTTAGTTTGTTTTGTTGGTTTGTTTTGTTTTCTCGTTTCGGTTTAGTGTTCAAAACTCCAAAAATATTTTGCTTTGTTTTCTTGTTTCTTTCTGTTCTTGTCTTAAGTCGAAAACCAAAAAATATTTGGTGTTGTTCTTCGGTTTTGTAAAGTTTGTTGCAGAGTTCACCGGACTTCCGTGGCACATTTGGATCTTGGTTATCATTCTATATTATTCAGTCCACAAGTGAAGAGCAATAATGACGATTTACGACAATTCAAGTTGTGGTGAGAGGATGGTATGAACTCTATTTGTTTTATTTTTGTACATATACTCATCCATGTGAACATGCTTAGTTCGTTCGTGTAGGGTGTATGTTATTTAATTGATTCTTAGTAGTTTATGCTCTCTCATGTTTTAGTTCCAACTTATTAATATAAGATAGCATGTCGTATAAATGATTGCTTGCATTGTTTTATTCATAGAAGGGTATGACATTGTGGTATCTCTCTCTGATTGTTTCTCTTGAATTGACTTGGCACATGCTCACGCATGCTTATGACTGAAAACAAAAGGTCAATTAAGCATGATGATTTATTTTTCCTCAAAGTATTTGTCTTTTATGCCGCCGTTAATTTTGTTTTGTCGCAAGCATGATTATGACAGTTGTTTCTCTCTTGATTGTCCCTCCCCGTCTATTGCTAGCCTTCACATGTACTGATTATGAGCTCTACTCGTGAATCCAATTTCCAAAAGCCAAAGTTTGCCAAATGTGTCCACCATACCTACCTATATATGTGGTATTTAACCTCCACTCCAAGTAAATTTCTCGGGTGCTACCTTTAAAACCTTCAAAAAATTATTCATGTTTTGTGCCCCTGTTTTAGCTCATGAGGACGTAAATAGAGAATCTTTATCTCACTTGTTGATTGGATTTCACACCGTGAACTAGTGGATTCATCCACATATCCAAATGATAGAAGAGCCGGCAGCGGGGTGCCCAGCCCCAAAGTAATACAACAAATTCACTTCACTATTTTTGCCCCTGATTTATCAGTCAAAACATGATTGTGTAAATAAAAGAGAAATAGGGATGACCTTCTACCAGATGCGTCCTTCTATGGGAGTCTCTCTTGTGAAGTCTAGTTGGCTTGTTACGTACTGTATTCTCTGTTTACCATTCGTTTACATAAGCATACACCTCTCTTAAAAATGTTTTCAATACCTTTGTTTAATAAAATAAAAAGCTCTAGCACATGAGTTAATCCCTGCTTCCCTCTGCGAAGGGCCTTTCTTTTATTTTTATGTTGAGTCTTCACCTTCTCACTTTATGAACATTCTTGAGAGCATGACTGTCATTCTTAGTCTAATGTGCTTGTCCCAAAACACGGTTGATTGTGGTATCACTTTGATGCTTGTATCTTTGCTATCTTTATTTCTAGTCTTCATTTGAACTTCACAGGTGCCCTAGCATTTATGTTTTGCTCCATTATTAAGGGCGAGCGAGTACACTCTATCATTCCCCATTATGAGCATTGCAATCCTGCAGATTGATATACTGCATATTGTTTATTACTAGTTTGTTGGCATCTCTTCATGGTTTGCATAATTGCTAGGTGACTTTTATCTTGCATACATCTTATTATGAATTGCCTCAGCACTTGATCATATAGTGAGTATATTTACATCGTATGAAACAAATGTGTTCGTAAAAGTATTTTATCGCACTCAGTTGTCACTGAATTGCTTGAGGACAAGCAATAAGCTAAGCTTGGGGGGGAGTTCATACGTCCAAAACGTATCTCCTTTTTCGAACACTTTTCTTATTGTTTGCCTCTAAACTTGTGATTTTTGGATATCACTAACACAGACTAACGCTATTTTCAGCATAATTACCTTGGTGTCTCGTTTTTGTGTAGAAAAATCAACTTTATGGAAATTGCCCGAAAAATACCCCATTGAGTTTATTTCACCAGAAGACCCTGGGAGCCAGAAGGACACCTCGAGGGGGCCAGTAGTGGCCCAGACCACCCCTGCCCCCCTAGGCCGTGCCGCCTGGTGGTGTGGGGGCCACCTCCACCCCCTCGGGATCCCCTTTCGACTACTTATGCCCCGTAAACCTAAAACGCGGGGGGTTCTTCATATTCCACAGAAACACACCCGAGCACCTACGCCACCTCGAAACCCAATTTGGGGATCAGAAGTTCCTATTCTGGCACCCTGCCGGGACGGAGATTCGAAGGAGATCATTGCCATCGTCAACGACACTCCTTCCCCATCAACTATCCATGATTTCCCTGTCCATGTGTGAGTAAACCCCGTTGTAGGATGAGAGGGATGGAAGGGATTGGATGGGATCGATCATGTAATAATGCCAGATTGTTAGGGCAATAGTGCCTAGTATCTACTGTTAGTGTTTTATACCATTGTTGCAACTTGTTATGCTTAATGCTTGTCACTAGGGCCCGAGTGTCATGATTTCAGATCTGAACATGTTATTGTTTCATGAGTATAAATATGTTTCTTGATCATACCTACAAGTTATTTACACACATTTTTGTCCGGAACCCGAGGCCCCAAAGTGAAAGAAATTGGGACAACCGGAGGGGATGGCTGTGATGTGAGGATCACATGTGTTCACAGAGTGTTAATGCTTTTCTCTGGTGCTTTATTAAAAGTAGCACCTTAATTACCAGTAGTTTCCCTAGAGGCCCCGCTGTCACGGGCTGGTAGGACAAAAGATGTTGTGCAAGTTTCTCATTGCGAGCACGTATGACTATATTGGAACACATGCCTATGGTTAGCCTAGAACTTGGATGCTTTATTATTATTATCTGCGATGCCCACATTATTATTATTACATGACCTATGTTATCCATGCAACACATGTTCATCCATTCCCTCTATGCCTACGGTATTCCCATCCTGCTGTTTCCCGCTATTGCTACTGTTGTTACTATTTTATTCCTGTTGTTATTTTACTACTACTGCTGCTATAAAACTGTTACCACTCATAAATTGTTGCTAGAAAGTCTACTTTCAGGTGCAACTGAATTGATAACTCAGTTGTTAAGGAATATAAATATTCTTTGGCTCCCCTTGTGTCAAATCAATAAATCTGGGTTTTACTTCCCTCGAAGACTGTTGCGATCCCCTATACTTGTGGGTCATCACCAGGCGAGAGGTACCTTCAAAACGTATTTGTGTTCCTCAGTTTTTTATGGCGTACAACTACAATTCCGTCGGTATTCAGGCTTCAATTTTCTTTTTTGTGCATAGGGATCAAGTTATTTATATTTTTAATTGTGTAAGATATATAGATTAGTTTGCATTATTGGTAATTATGCAACTATGATACGGAACAGGAGGGTTATTGTGTAACTTACTGAATCTTTCCTTGGTTCTGTTAGCTTGCTTTTAGGAAATGGTGGAGTACCTCTCAATTGGTTGCCAATGCTTAGGAGTTCTCTGCTACGGTGTTAATATTAAGAGATCCTTATGCTCTTCACCCATTGTGCATATCATTTTTTGTGAACGCTTTGGGAAATTCTGTATGGAAGTTGTATTATGTTTTTCACCTATACGTGTCCTTGATTATAAAGCTATATGTTATGAATTTCTCAGTACAAGGTAAATTCGGCTTTATGAAGTAGCAAGTGCACCAGATTGAAAGGAAATAATTTTTCCGGATTTAAGGTGCGAAATCTAAGATATTTTCAATGGTATGATGGTGTAAAATTATTTGTATTACATGTTTAAACATGTTACACATATGGCATTGAGAAAAATACATATGATTTTTTCAGTAAAATTTAAACATTATGGTTTGTCGGTCTCATTTACTCGAGAATAAAAAGTTTTTGCATGTTAATCAAGTGGTAGGAGTATTGCAACTTAAATTTTTTGATTTCCATATATGTATTTCTAATAGTAGATTTGTCGTTTTCTTTGCAGGGCAGATAAATTGGGGAATTTTTTGGGTCGCTCTGACGTTAAATCTTCAGAAAAGTTAATTGTTTCTCTCCCGTCGCAACGCATGGGCACGTTTGCTAGTTTATGATTATGGTATTACTTGTCTAAAATCATTTGTATCTAGTCACCACTTGAACTTTGAAGGTGTCCTACCATTTATGTTTGGCTATTCCATGAAGAACAAGTGGATTCCCACTTTATCATTTATGATTGATGACCCACAAGTATAGGGGTGTATCGTAGTACTTTCGATAAATAAGAGTGTGAAACCCAACGAGGAGCGGAAGGTGTTGACAAGCAGGTTGGATAGAGGATTCACTGTAAGCACTAGCAAACGGGTTTTTTGGTTGTTTTGGATATAACAGATAAATAAAGTGCGAGTAAATAATATTGCAGCGAGTGGCCCAATCTTTTTGAGAGAAAAGGACAAGCCGGTTGCATTACTTATGACTACCAAACGTTCTCGAGGACACATGGGAATTTCGTCAAGTGCTTTTGCTTCGTTACGGTTGATTAATATCCATTGGTTCGTGAAGTGTTGTGTGGGTGAACCTATGCTAATGCACCGCCCAACTAGGACTAATACATACTTGTGATTATACCCCTCATAAGCATCCTCAAATACAAGAAAGTAATGAAGATAAACTAACCACAACCTTAAAACTCTGCGATTCTACACTCCCTCGTGTATTGGTTTCCAACAGGGTTTTAGGTTTCTTTAACTCCAGCAACCCCACAGTTAGTAGCCAAATACACAATGCATCCTCCTAGGCCCATAAAGGTGAAGTATCATGTAGTCGACGTTCACATGACACCACTAGAAAAATAGCACCACAACTTAAATACCAACCCACGAGATATTACTTCAATATAACTTCACTACTAACATCATGACTTCTCCCATGTCCTCAAGAACTAAAAAAACTACTCACGAGACATCATATGGATCATAATAAGAGGTGATATAATGGATGATAACAATCTGGTCATAAAGTGCTAACACCGATAAATCTCACAAGCATCAACTACTAACAAGTAATCCACACCGGGACAGAGATCTAATGTAAAACAACGATAGAGGCCCCTAATTGTTACAGCGGGATGACGGTGGATGATGAGGGTGATGGTGCTGGGGGTGATGATGATGACGATGATGATCTTGAGGACGCCTGGAGTGATCACGGTGATGATGGCGGGGATTTCCCCTCTCCGGAGAGGAATTTCCTTGGCAGATTTGTCCCTGCCAGAGAGCTTTTTCTCTCGGGTGTTTTCCGCCCCGAGGCGACGGCGGAATAATTCTTCGATGATGGTATGGGGCTTAGGGTTCCCGGGGGGTCAAGTACGCGAACGATATCCACCAGAGGTGGGCCAGGGTGGCCACACCATGTGGCGGCATGGCCAAGGGGGGCGCGCCACCCCATGGTGTGGGCCCCTGGTGGCCCCCCTCCGGCTCTCCTCGTGGCTGGCTCCCTCTTCTGAACTTCTAAGATACATCTGATGTCCCCCCTCTTCTTCTGATCTTCTGAAATAGGGTATCTCGACGGTGCTTTTTCTATCAGAATTCTGGTCCCGGTGTCTATTCTCCAAAAATTAGGAAACATGCAAAGTAAAATAAAATAACATAAGGGATGCATCATAACATGAAATATATCGATGAATAACAGAAAATAACAACATAAAACGGTGCTGCAAAATGGACGTATCAACTCCCCCAAGCTTAGACCTCACTTGTCCCCAAGCGAAATTGAACTCAGTAAACTTGACCATAGGTTCATGGAGTGAAGTGTCGATAAAATAAAATACGGACAAGAGGCATCACATCTACAAAGAACAAGTCATTTTAGACAGCAAATTCCTCTCATATAATCAAACTTGAAACTTGCAACAATAAAGGTGCAAAAAGTAAATCACAATTGGTGAAGGCAAACTTCATTTTTGGCCAGAGAACAATTAACAGTGAACTTATCTTTTGATTAGAGTCTTTTATACTAGAGCTATATTTAAGAGTTTATCATGCTCAATTATAACGGTCTCTTTGCGAACATTGGTAACTTTCAAAGTGGTATTCAAGAAGATAAAAGCATTTGCAGAAACAAGGAAGAATAAAGGACATGATTGAGTAAATCAACATGTACTTGGATGAATCACAACAACTCAAATGCTTGCTTAGACAGAAGGAAGTAGGTTTACTGACTCAACATAAATGTAAAAGATAGGCCCTTCACAGAGGGAAGCATTGATCACTCATGTGCTAGAGCTTTTATTTTGTAAACAGAGGTATAAAAGTTGGACACTCCTCCCAACCTTTTTTACACAAACCATGGCTAACCGAATCCTCGGTTTCCTGTCAACAATCATGTCGGGGGGTTACCCCCGAGTAGGGTAAAGGCAAGTGGTAAAGGCGGCTTGCAGAAGAAAGGTTTGGTCGAGTAGCCGACTACCCGGTACCTGCTACCCGGTAGACTGCTACTCGGTCTCACCTCAAGATGACCAGAAGGAGATATCAATCAAGTTCTGTCCATTCGAGTAGAAGAGGTGGCCCGAGTAGAATTGGCGGGAATCTACTCGGGCCAGAAAGTCAAAGGAGCCGTTCTGACACAGGATCCCGCGTATCCTGGGTCCGTACTTGGCAGTATTCGAACTACTGTTCATCTGGGACCGGCCTGCCTGACAGTGACAGCATGGAAGCAGGCCGTGGCAGGATAAGGGGGCCTACTCTGTGTTTGGCACAGTGATACCAGTCTGTCCCCTTGTTTTGCCCAACGACTTTCTAGATGCAGCCAAGATTAGGAACCAAAGCTGTCAGCGGGAACCCGGAAGAAGGACGATGTGCACACTATGTCGACACTTGTCCATGTTTGGACGTATCCGGCTGGGCACCATGTATATAAGGTGCCCCGCCGCCTCCTGCGTGAGGATCGAACCCTAATTCTTGACCTAGTTCTTGACCTAGTTCATCATCTAGAGGAGAGTGGCTACTCGGTAGCAAGAACTTTGTACTGTGGCTACTCGGTGAGATACCAAAATACACAAAGAAAGGCAGGAGTAGGGGTTTTACCTCCTCACGAGGGCCCTGAACCTGGGTAGATCGTGTTGTTTGCAGTGTTTACTTCGTACCTCACGCGGCTACTCGTCGCGTGATCCCTCCCCGAGCACCTCCAGCGTCCTTCGTCCCCACATCTTTAGCCATCCCATGGCATCTGCCGTGACACCACCACGACAGTTGGCGCCCACCGTGCCTCTTCTCGGGCGCTGGTCCAGAAAGCTTTCCGGCATGGATTCTATTGGCTCACAGCACTGCAGCAAGCTGAGGATATCGTGAGGAAGTGCACAGGCTGCCAGATGTTCGCAAGTAAGATTCACATGCCTGCTTCCGAGTTGAAAACAATTCCTATCACCTGGCCATTTGCTGTTTGGTGTTTGGACATGGTTGGGCCTTTCCAGCCGGCTAGAGGCAACATGACTCACATTTTGGTCATGGTGGACAAGTTCACCAAATGGATTGAAGTGAAACCTATTCGGAGGTGTGATGGGGCCACAGCTGTGAAATTCGTGAAGGATATAATCCTGAGATATGGCTACCCGCACAGTATCATCACCGACAACGGCACAAACTTTGCTGAGGGAGCAATGGTGCGGTTCTGTAGAGATAAGCATATCCGACTAGACGTTGCGTCAGTCGCGCATCCTGCTTCCAATGGGCAAGTTGAAAGAGCAAATGGTATGGTACTGGCAGGCATCAAGCCAAGGCTGATGGAGCCGCTGCTGAAAACACCTGGGTGTTGGTTAGACGAGTTGCCAGCGGTGTTGTGGAGTCTAAGGACTACCCCTAACCGGTCAACCGGCTACACGCCATTCTTCTTGGTATACGGGGCTGAGGCCGTGTTGCCAATAGACTTAGAGCATGACTCCCCCCGAGTAGCCCTCTACACTGAGGTGGAGGCGAGAGAAGCTCGAGAAAACGACGTTGACCTGCTTGAAGAAGCAAGAGAGCTGACTCTGTCACGTTCCGCTATCTACCAGCAAAACCTGCGGCGTTATCATAGCCGAAAGGTGAACCCAAGGGTTTTCTGAGAAGGAGACATGGTCCTTAGGCTTGTGCAGCGCACAGCCGGGATGCACAAGTTGTCTCCTCCATGGGAAGGGCCTTTCATTGTGAGCAAAGCGCTGCACAACGATGCTTACTATCTTGTAGATGTGCGCCCACCACAGGCGAACAGGGCTGATAAATCTGGAGAGGAAACCAAGCGCCCTTGGAATGTAGGTCTACTCCGTCGTTTTCATTCGTAAGCAAAGATGTGTATGTACCCTCTTATCCGAGTTGAAATTCTACTCTGCAATCTGAAATTGTTCTCGGGGACTGCCCTCGTCCAAAATTGCTCCAAGTGTTTTTACTCGGCTTTACCCTCTGTCTATTCGGTTGCTTCACTTCAGAACTCATAAGCGTATTGAGTACTGTGTCTAAACCTATATGCCAACTCTTCGACTCTGCTGCTGTCCGAAACCCGGCTTCATGGCAAGCAAGAGAACAAGCAAAAGGTCAATGAGCACACGAAAATCGCTAAGGAAGAAAAAGTGCAGGAACCGAGTAGAGTGTTTGTTACTTTTGTTCCCTGTTTCGTCTTTTCGGCTAAGTGGCGGGCTGCGTTACTATGATTGTTTCTAGTGGCTAAGTATTTGCAGCTCTTCTCTTTGACTCTTGTGACTCGAATACCAAAAAAGCAACAAGTTGCGGGTAGAGCAGAGATGAAAAGAGAGGGTGAATAAGAAACGCAACTCGGGGACTCGCATGGAAACGCAACCCGGCATTGAGCCAGGGCTGCTCAAAATGATTAAATTAAAGATAACAAGTGGAAATAAAATTGAGTAGCAAGAAAAGCATAAATAAGTCTGATACATCTGCTCCCGGCATCCCGGGGATCTGATAAATGTTTGAGTAAAAAAGCGTGCAGGATAAGATCATGTCGAAGAGGCGGTGTTCTCGGTGCTCGCCTGGGTTGCTTCGCTTTCCTCAGTGGCCTTGGTGGCGTCCGCTTCTGCGCTGGCATCAGCAGTCTTCGATTGCTCGGCGTCAGGCTCGGTGGCGAGCTGCTCAGAGGTAGCAGTGGCCACCGAGATGGGCGCCGTCGCGGAAGCAGAGCCAGTCTCGGGGGCGCGGGTGCGCACCGTGTCGTCGAGTGCAGCTCCAGATGAAGTGCCGAAGTCGAGGGCGGCTGTGTCGATCTCCTCCATCTCTTCGTCGCTACTCGCGACGGCGACATTCTTCCCCTTCCCGGCCTTGCCTCTAGGCGAATCGAAGAAGCCGTCCAAGTCGGACTCTGTGTCTTCATCCGCTTCCTCGTCCTCCTCCACTTCGGTGTCGGGCTCGGGGAGGCCGTCGATGAAGACGTCCGTCTCAGCGCACTCCGCGACTTCGTACGCAATCAGCTTGCGCATAGCCACACAGCTGGGGTCTGTCTCCCACTTGGAATCGTTGCGCTTCCCGCGGATGATTTCCATGTTCAGATTCTCGTACCAGGAAGCGATGCAGAGAAGCATCAAGTCAGCACCCGCCCGAGCTCCCGAGGCGCGCCATTTCTTCAGCTCGGCCTTCACATTCTGCAGCTTCAGAGCAAGGCCATCAATCGTTGTCGGCGCGGAATCTTCAGGCCAAAACAGCTTGTGGAGCGCGAAGCCGACGCGCACCAAGTCGGTGCCCACGCCGGCTAGGCGTTCGAAGTGCCCTTTCATCACCAGCAGGCTGTCCTCGATCTCGGCTCTGGTGTCCGAGGCCTCGCCCTTCTCGAGGCGAGCTGCTCGGGCCTTGGCCAAAGCTGGCGCGCAAGCGGACACGAGATCAGGGAAGATTTCTGCACAAAAGCAAGGGAGAAATTCAGTCACGGGAACCGAGAAGAGGCAGGACCGAGAAGAAAAGATGCAGAAAAAAGGAGACTTACTGTGAAGCTCGTGGCGCAGCTGCTGCAACTGGATTTTCCACTCCTCCTCATTGGAAATGTGCTTCTCCTCGAGCAAGCGAAGTCCGTCCAACTGAGTGAAGTACCCAGCATTGGATTTTTTCAGCGTTTCGCACTCCTGCTCGAGGGCTTTAATCTTGGCATTGAAAGTTGTCTCAGCCTTGGCCTTCTCGGCGATAACTCTGTCCCTCTCGGCACCAAGGTCGAGAGCATCTTGGAGGGCTTTCTGCAGCTGGAGTTGCAGCTGCTCCATCTCTGTAGTGTGGTCCTTCAGCAGCTCAACGGCCTGGTCGGACAGCCGCTGCTGCACTTCTTCAGGTTTGACGCAGTCTTGGTGTTCTTCAACAAACGATTTATGATCTTCTGAAAAGAGCAAAGCACGGTTAGCAGAGAAGCAAAGGAAACAGGCACAAGGGCAAACCGAGTAGACGGAGGTTTACCTTCAAGCTTCTTGATGGTGTTCTCGGCATTCGCAACAAAGGTGCGACAGTTCTCGTGCTCGTCAGCCAGGGCCTTCAGTTTCCCTGCAGAGTAGAAAAGGTTAGCGCAAGAAAGCAGAAGCGGGCGTAAACAAAAAACGCAAGAACCGCGCGGCTAGAAGCGTACCTTCCACCTCGGACAGCTTCAGAGTGCTATCCTTCGCATCCTTACCGGCTGCCTCCGCAGCTGCTTTCTCTCTTTCCAGTGCAGCAATTCGCCTCCTAGCGATAGCATGATTCCAGAGAAGCTGGCGATGCAGACTGGTACGTTTCAGAACGCTATCCTGAGAACCGAAAAGAAAACAAGTTAGACAGAGAAGTGAAGATTCAACCCGAGAAGGCGGCTATTCGGGAGAGCATCCGCCTACTCGGCCAGAATCTCGGGGACTGGGCGAGGGTAAAGGAAAATGAAGACGGATAGGAGAGAAGAAAAATGCTACTCGGAGAGGACAAATTAAAACTTACCGCGTAAGACTGCTCGAGATCTTCTGCATTCTTGCGGTGTACGAACATCTTGGCAGCAAGAGTAGCGGTGCTGGAGGAGACGGTCATGGGTTTGTAGCCCAAGTCCACCTTGTTCCAGTCGACCCGCATATGATCGATGTCGCCCAGGCCAAGGCCGTGCCATTTCTCTGTGCCGAGAAGCTTGCTGTCCTACTTGGCATCGATGAAACCAACCAAGTCGAGTACCTGCTCAAGGCTCTGGGATGATATCGCCTGATCTTGAGCTCCCCGAGAAGCAATGGAGACGGGGGCCGGGGGCCTGGAGTCCGTCGCCACGGCCTTCCTTCCTTTCGTGAGAGCAATCTTCCGGTCCTCGACGGAAAGGCCAATCCGGCGCTGTTGGCTGACCTTCACCATATAATCCAGGTAGAGGGGCTGATCAGCTATGTTAGCAGCGGCAGGAACCGCACTGGGGTTGCGAATAACAAGCTGCGTGGACTGGCCAGCTGATGTCGACGGCGGCTTGTCGGCAGCTTTCTTCTTGGCTGTCTCTTTCTGGGCAGGCGGTTTCCCGGAGGTTGGCTTCTCGGACTTCTGAGCCTCGGCTGCCTTCTTCTCAGCCTCTGTCTTCTCGGCAGCTTCTTTCTTGGCTGCCCTCTTCTCGACCTCCTCCTTCAAAGCATCTAGGGCTTGTTGCCTGGCTTGGTCAGTTGGCGGCGCCAGGGGCGCGCTATCCGGTGCGCCAGTCGGCTGGGCGCTACTCGGTGCGGCGCCTGTTTGCGCATCACTCAGTGGGTAGTGATCTGTCCTGGTGGCATCCGTCATGGTGGCATCTTCCACCCGCTGTTCGGCAGCGGGATTCACTTGGCCTGCAGCATCTGTGGTTGGCTGCTCCTGTTCAGCCTCTGGCCGCTCGAGGGCGGTGTTATCCTGCATCTCTTCGTCTTGAGTCTCCTCGGCAGTGTTGGCCGGAGGAGAAGGGGGTCTCTCCTGGTGGGCGGCAGTGTCCTGTGCTGCTGACTCCGCACGGGACTGCTTTTCCGAATCTGCTCCTTGGGCACCAGTGCTCTGTGCATTGGCGGTGTTATCCTCGTCATCGTCGAGGTTGATAAGTGGCGCTGCTGGCTTCTTAGCCTGGTCGGGCGCGAGAGCAGCGTTCGCGTCCATGGGAGGTCTGCAGAGAAAAAGAAATTCAGAAATTAGAAGAGGATTGGGGAAAAATAACATAGTACGAGAAGGGAGACGACAGAGAAGAAGCTTACGCGCTGGTGGAGGCGAGCTTTCGCCTTGGTCTCTTCACGACCTTCTTGGTCGCCTTCTCGGTCAGCTTCTTCTTCTTGGCGGGGGGCTCTACGGCACCGCTGCCAGTCCGCTTGCGAGTAGCGGGTGCAGCGACAGAAAGAGGGTTGACGACAAGGGCTTTATCGCCCTCGTTCTCGTTCTCGTCTTCGTCCTCATCCTCGTTCTCTTCATCAACATCATCTGCGGATTCAAGAAAAGAAGAGGAGCAAATCAGAAACAACAAACAGTGGATTGGTGCTTCTCGTGAACAAGCAAAGCAAGTGCGCAGTTACCTTCAAGTTCGTCCTCGGGCCAGTCGCGGAGAGACGTTTCCGCGTGCTGCCTCTCCATGGTGGGGGAACGAGGGAGGTTGATCTGGTCTGTGGTCTCAAAAGAAGCCTTGTCGTCCTCCTCACGGTCAGGAGACCAGTTGCCCTCAAAACGTTCACATCTTTCCATACGCTGGCGATTGAGGACCTGAAGAGCGGAGAAGTGTCGCAAGTTAGCCGAGTAGCAGGATGGTATCCTACTCGGATAGGCGTGCAAACACAAAGCACACTAAGCCTAAGTATTTTTACCGAATGTTCTACTCGGAAAGGCGTGCAGGCACAAAGCACACTAAGCCTATACAACTCTACCAAGTACTCTACTCGGTACAGACTACGATCGCTAGTCGCGACGAGAAGAGGAAGTTTTCTACTCGGAATCCATATACAGAAAGCAGGGAAAGAAGAACGTACCCGCGGAATCGGCTTTGTACGGCTGAATGGGACGAACCCATACTGCCAATGCTCGGCGAGGCTCGTTGTCAGGATGGCCCTGGCGTGCTCGGGAACGTCTGCGTTGTCGAGCTCGATGGTGGTCGTCCTGGTGCAGTCACGGGGGCCTCCCATGTAACACATCAGGTGGCAGCGTTCTTGCAGAGGCAGAACGCGTCTCTTGATCCAGCACGCCACTGCATCATCACTCTTGAGGCCCTCGTCGATTAGAGCGCCGAGCCGCGCCTCAATCTCCTTCGCGTTGAGGTCGTTGGAGGGCTTCTCCTTCCAATTCTTCCCGGTGGGAGCACGGAGGCTCCAAGCGGGAAGGTTGATTCTATCAGTTACCTGTCCTCCTTCGGTGGCGGGGATGTTCTTGACGTAGAGGAACGTCTTCTGCCACATCCGGACGGACTCCAACCCCTTGATACGGGGGTGATTGGTCCCCGACCGCTGCACCATCATGGCGCAGCCGGTGTCGGTTGCCCGTGGCACACCCGTGCCTTCCTTCTTCCCAGTGGTCTGCTGGCGGAGGTGGAAGTACTTGAGCCAGGTGTCCGTTGTTGGATGGATGCCGAGGAAGGCCTCGCACACCACGGCATGGTAGGCGGGGAAGACGACAGCATTAGGCGGCAGGTGATGCATTTGGAGTCCGAAGTGGTCGAGGAAGCGGCGGAGGAAGTCGGAGGCCGGCAGGCCGAAGCCGCGCTCGAAATGCGCCAAGAACACAACGTGCTCGCCCTCCTCCGGGGCAGGCACGAGCTCGCCCCTAGATGGCCGGCATTGAACACCAGGAGGAACCCTCCTAGTGTTCACATGCCAGGCGCATTCCTCGACGGTGACGTGCGAGCCAGCCCAGCCGGCGCGAGACATGGTTGCGAGTAGGAGGGGTGGAAAGAATCGGAAGGATTTGATTGGCTGGATTGGATTCGCGGCGGCGCAAAAGATTGCGCGGCGGCGGAGAGCTCGGCGGCGGAGAAGAACAGAGAGATGAAAGAGGAAAAGTGCGAGGGAGGGGAAAAGGAAGTTACCGGCGGGGGTATTTATACCCTCGCCTCAGGCTACCGTTACCATCGGGGGAGTGGGATCGATCGTGGCGTGTGGTGGGGTCTGTGGCCGGCTGGAAACGCACACAAGCGCGGGATGCGCGCGTAACGGCCGCAATTGATCCCACCACCAGATCGTGGCCTATTATTACTCTTGATGGGACGTGGCGAGTGGTGGGCCCACTGCCTGGAAACCAGGCGCGTGGCACGTCGTGCCCTGGGCAACGAGACGACGGGGGCCTGGATGCTTGACACGTGTTCAGTTTCTGTGCGAAGGGCTGGATCGTGCTCTGCGCTGCAGAGGCTCAATTCAAGAAAATTCTCCAAGTCTTTTTAGTCGGTCGCAGACTAGAAGTCATCTGCTACGCGGAGGAGAGGAAACTTAAGGTACTATTCAGAGAGCTACTCGGAGGTTCTACTCGGCATCTTGAGGTTCAAGGGCTATGTTGCAAAGATTGGTTTTAAGCTGGCAGAGCCTAGTGAACGAGTTCGCAAGACTCAACCAGCTTCGGGGACTGCTGTCGGGGGGTTACCCCCGAGTAGGGTAAAGGCAAGTGGTAAAGGCGGCTTGCAGAAGAAAGGTTTGGTCGAGTAGCCGACTACCCGGTACCTGCTACCCGGTAGACTGCTACTCGGTCTCACCTCAAGATGACCAGAAGGAGATATCAATCAAGTTCTGTCCATTCGAGTAGAAGAGGTGGCCCGAGTAGAATTGGCGGGAATCTACTCGGGCCAGAAAGTCAAAGGAGCCGTTCTGACACAGGATCCCGCGTATCCTGGGTCCGTACTTGGCAGTATTCGAACTACTGTTCATCTGGGACCGGCCTGCCTGACAGTGACAGCATGGAAGCAGGCCGTGGCAGGATAAGGGGGGCCTACTCTGTGTTTGGAACAGTGATACCAGTCTGTCCCCTTGTTTTGCCCAACGACTTTCTAGATGCAGCCAAGATTAGGAACCAAAGCTGTCAGCGGGAACCCGGAAGAAGGACGATGTGCACACTATGTCAACACTTGTCCATGTTTGGACGTATCCGGCTGGGCACCATGTATATAAGGTGCCCCGCCGCCTCCTGCGTGAGGATCGAACCCTAATTCTTGACCTAGTTCTTGACCTAGTTCATCATCTAGAGGAGAGTGGCTACTCGGTAGCAAGAACTTTGTACTGTGGCTACTCGGTGAGATACCAAAATACACAAAGAAAGGCAGGAGTAGGGGTTTTACCTCCTCACGAGGGCCCTGAACCTGGGTAGATCGTGTTGTTTGCAGTGTTTACTTCGTACCTCACGCGGCTACTCGTCGCGTGATCCCTCCCCGAGCACCTCCAGCGTCCTTCGTCCCCACATCTTTAGCCATCCCATGGCATCTGCCGTGACACCACCACGACAAATCACATACCGTGGAGGAGTGTCTAATTTTGAGAGGTTTATGTTTATGTCAACGAATGGCAAACAGGAAATACAGTACATCACAAGCCAACTAGACTTCACAAGAGCGGCTCTCATAGAAGGACGCAACTGTTATAGACGGTGATCCATCTTTCTCTTTTGTTTACACAATTATGCTTTGACTGATAAATCAGGGGAAAAATAATGAAGAGAATTTGTATTATTATTTGGGGCTGGGAACCCCGCTGCCAGCTCTTCTAGCATTTGGATAAGCGGATGAAGACACTAGTCCAGGGTGTGAAATCCAATCAACAAGTGAGATAAAGATTCTCTATCTGCGTCCTCATGAGCTAAAACATGAGCACAAAATAGGTGTAAATTTTGAAGGTTTTAAAGGTAGAACACAAGAAATTTACTTGGAGTGGCGGTGAAATACAACATATAGGTAGGTATGGTGGACACAGACGGCAAGGTATTGGGCTCAAGGTTTGGATGCACGAGAAGTATTCCCTCTCAGTACAGGTTTTTTGCTAGCAAGGTTGGGTAGCAAGCATAAGAATTGAAGAAAAACAAACAAAGACATATATGATAAAGCCAATCATGCAATCTTCCTTGAAGGTGCAGACAAACTTATTTGATAATACTAAGCTTATGAGCTAACAAATAAGAAAGATCATGGAATAATATATCTACATGCAACTCCCTCTTTTCTACTTAAGTCTCAACGAATTGTTGCTACTGACCAATGCTAAGTTTGCCAAAACCAACTAGATCATCTAGAAACTCCATAAGTGATACCAATACTAATAACAAGATCAATCACATAACAAAAATTGCATACTAAAATAAAGTGAAACAAGTAGATGATGAAAATTCTCATTAATATTTAATTACGGCAACTCAAACCAAGGGATACAACGATAACCAACTAAGGAGAAACACTTCCATACTACAAACCATACTATATGATATTTCCTCTACTCACGATCCGACTCTACTAAAAGGTAAAAAGGTGAAAGATAAAGGTGATACCGTGGCACTACCCCCAAGCTTGGAACAAGCCAAGGGGATGCCAATACCAATGACGAATTAATTCTTCGGTGGTGGTGGTGAATCCTTCTCGATGAGCTTATCAATTGATTCCTTCAGATCTTCAATTGCGAACATAAGCATACGCATCACCTCCGTATTGCGCTCAATATGATTTGCGTGCTTGTTAGACGGTGAATTCCAGCCATCAAGATTCTTCCCCCACACTTCCTTAGGTTTAGAGATTTCTTTATCTGCACGATTAGAACGATCCATATCCCAGCAAGAAGGCACATCTGCCTCGGGCACCCTCCTAGATTGATACTCATGAATTAAAGTACGGAAAGGTTTCTTCATGTCTGAAAGGGGTTTCCTTGAAGCTAAACAGTGACGTGGGGCCTTCCCTATGGTGCTCATCCTTGCCGTTTGCTTGCGAGGTTTTGAAACCACTCCAATGCTTGCAATGGTGGCGTGTAGATGCACTCGTGGGTTTTCTTCTACATCTCCTTCAGCTCCACTCTCGATCTCCTCCTCCGGTTTGCGGTCTTGGAGATCATCTTCCTTCGGTCCCTTCCCCTTGTTGTTGTTGGCGGAGACCATGATGCTTCTAAAACTGAAAAAAGATCCTCGCAGAAACAGCTCGAAACAGAAACACAACGAGAAAACGATATACGGACCTTAGCGGATCCGGGGGGTTATATAGCAAAAATATGCATAACGAAAGGAAATTCCAGGTCGAAAACGAGTCGGAGAGGGGCTCCGAGGCGCCCACACAATAGGGTGGCGTGGCCAAGGGTGGGTCCGCGCCCCCTCATGGTGTGGTGCCTCCGGGCACCTTCTCCAACTCCTCTTCGGCTCGGTATTCTTTATATTTTCCAAAAACTGATAATTTATAACTGAAAAGGTATTTCGCGAACTTTTTATTAACAGAAGTGTTACCTATTCCAAAATAGACTCTGTAGATTCTGGGATCTTCCCCCTAATGAACTTCTCCGGAGTCATTACTTGAATAACATCAACATCTTCATCATAGGAATCCCTAGAAATATAATGTTTGAGTCTTTGTCCATTTACCACTTGTGTAGTGTTATTTTTGAGGGAAGCAATTTTGATTGCACCCGAACGATACACTTCTTCAATAACATAAGGTCCTTCCCATCGAGAGAGTAAATCTGAGACGAGACCGATACAATAGAACTTTCTCACCAACATGAAACTCTCTTTTAAGGATTCTTTTATCATGTCATTGTTTAACTTTCTCTTTAAAGAGCTTGGCATTTTCATAAGCTTCACATCTCCATTCATCTAAATGATTAAAATCAAGCATTCTTTTCTTACCAGCAAGTTTAAAATCTTTATTTACTTCTTTCACTGCCCAATAAGCTTTGTGTTCTAATTCTAAAGACAAGTGACAAGCTTTTCCATAAACCATTTTATAGGGAGACATACCCATAGGATTTATAAGCAGTTCTATAAGCCCATAAAGCATCATTCAACTTATCTGACCAATTCTTCCTAGATTTATTAACAGTCTTTTGCAAGATAGATTTAATTTCTCTATTTGATAACTAGACTTGCTCACTGGTTTGAGGATGATAAGTTGAGACAATTCTATGATTAACATCATATTTAGCAAGGGTCTTTCTAAAACCACCATGAATAAAATGAGAACCTCCATCAGTCATAAGATATCTAGGCACACCATACCTAGGGAAAATAACATCTTTAAGTATTTTTATAGAGGTCTCACCATCAGCACTTTTAGTAGGTATAGCTTCTACCCACTTAGTAACATAATCAACAACAACAAGAATATGAGTGTAACCATTCGAAGGAGGAAAAGGACCCATAAAGTCAAATCCACAACAATCAAAAGGTTCAGTAACAAGATAATAACTCATAGGCATTTCATTACGTTTAGAAATATTGCCTACTCTTTGACATTCATCACAAGTGTAACATCCCTGATTTTTGGAAAACTCAAAAATCACAAAAATTTGAAACCGTTTGTTTTCATGTTATGCAAGTCACCAAAAACCAAATGAGATGCAAGAAACAAAAGAAAACAATACATGTTCTAATGTTTTGGAAATGAAAATCCAATATACCTCTATTCCATAAACCCTAAAGTCATTTCAAAATAAATATTTCTACATAAAGAAAATATTTCTTCTTAAGCAAACCCTTACACCCAACATGTTTTCAACCCAATTATGATCTTGAAAATATTTTTGATATATAAAACTAGAGAATTGTTATCTCTAATATTTTCTTCTTATCTCTAAAAAGGGTTTCACTATTATTGATAACCCCAAAATAGATATAAGTTGGATCCTTGTTTTTCCAAGTGTTATGTAAATCAACAAAATAATATAGTGCTATAGAAATAAATTTTTTATGAAAACAAGTAAGATACTTTGAGAAAACAATGTTTTCATTTGGGAAAACCTTTCTGCTTTTACTAAACCCCATTTTCCAAATTTATTAAATAATTCTCTATGTTTGAAATATAACAAAAGGATACTAATTGTGGTTTCACTAATATGTTGAATATATACAATATGAAAGTTCCTAAAAGGGTCTTAGAAAACAATAGTTGAACCATAGAAAATATTTCAAAAAATTGTTTTAATCATATAAAAATTAATGTTTTCTATTAAGTGACTATCATTGTTTCTTCATGTTTTAAAATCATAAAATATGAAAACCATTAAAAATGATTTTGGGAAAATTTCATTTGATCACATTGTTGTCTCTGATATTTTATTCAACCAATAATTTTCATTTATATAATTGATATTTTTAAAAAGGCATTAATATACTATTAGTGAAATCATTTTTATTTCAAAATATAAATAGCAAAACAAGTGTAAATGATTTTCAAAAATGATATTTGACTTATATAATGTCTCTTTATTTTTATAAAACCCTTTCTCAAAATTATATTTGATTTTTGTATTAAAAATACTATTAAGTCACTTTTAAATGATTTATTCAAATTTCATAATTCAAAAATATAATATGTTCAAAAGTTTGTGAAAATGGGTTTTCTGGAAAGGAAATTAAATTTTAAGAATTTAGAAATTTGTTTCATGCCAATTGGAGTTTTTATACAGAAGTTATTAAAGAAATGATTAAACAGAAATTAAAAATAAAAATAAAAGAATTGATGACGTCATCAATGACGTCACTGTTTCTTCTTCCTCTAGTAACTGAAGAACACCGAAACCGCCGTTTTCAATTGCTTTGATTCCTCGCGTTTTAGTGCGAGATTAATTCCACCGATCCATCCATCTTAAAGCCCGTGCTCTCCTCTCCGTTTCCCCTCTCCAATCTCGCTGTTTCATGCCCGCACACCCGAGTATTGGCTCGTCGGAATCCTCTCTGCCGCCACCGTTCGAGCTCAATTTCGGCAAGGTGAGGCCCCCTCCCAGCCCGATACCTCCTCTCCCTGGACCCCCGTATCCTTGCGCACCCCCTCATCCTTCTGTTCGTACCTTTCGCGCAGGGATTCGACCACGCCTTGAAGCCCGAGCTCGCCGGCGTCTGTTTCGTTTTCGTCCGCGCACAGGTGCCACCCGGGGGAACACGAGCCCGCGCTGTGGTCACCATCATCCCCGCCGTGCTCTCCCGCGCCCCGTCGACGTCTTCATTGAGCCCACGGATCACCGGAAGGCATCTCCGGCGAGATTCCGAGCACAGCACCACCGCCCACTCCATTTTCGGCAAAGAACTCCGGCGGGAGGTAACCCTAACTCTCTCCATTCAACCTCAACCGTTAGATCTACTCTGTACGGGCCGATTAGATCATTTACCTGAAGAGGTATCGGCGAATAAGAATGCGCCACGTCGGCCTGTGCGTTTAGTAGCTACTCGTCGCTCGGTGCAACGCACAGCCAGCCCAGGCCCACCTCCTATCAGTCGCCCCGCGCGGCAGATAAGCACTTCTCGGCCCAGCCTTTCTCTGGAATTAATTCCGAATAGAAATAAAAAGTAGTTTTTGCAGATAAGCCCCTAGAACTTTGAACCATCATATCTTTTCAACCACTCAGCCAAATTTAGAAATCTTGGACTTTTTGAAAAGATCTTGACATCTAGAAACTTTTAGCACTGGCCAAATTCAAATTTGACAAAGTTAAAATTGTTCAAATTCAAATATGCTTGTCTGATGAAATTTGGCATAATTCAAATTCTACAAATCCAATAATTGCAAATAAAATATATTTGGAAACCTTAGAATGTGTACTTTCATATCCTCTGTCCCAAAATAATATTGGAACAAATTAAAATTGAATTTAGAATTAAGTTGTCTATTTGAGTAATTTTGACATAGATTTAATTCTGTAAATAATTTCAACATAGTTCCTTTTGCAAAATTGCTCCATTTGACAACCTTGAACCAGAAACAACCTTGCCCAACCATTTTGGACATCCTTGGACCATGGCCATGTGTTTCTGACCAAAAACCCAACCTAGTGATTCATCCCTCTTTACCATGTCTTAGGAATTATTTTCAACTGTTTTTCCTTGATGTTATGTCTAAGTGGAGCCAAGCCAAGTCCTTAGAATGTGCAAATCACATATATTACCAAGTAGTGAACCTCAAACACTAGCACCCTAGTATTCTATCTACTTCTCCATTCCCCTACTCTTGCTTCAAGAAATCATCAAGTTAGCAAAATGGAGATCAAGACTCAAGCACAAGAAGAAAACTTCATTTTCAACTTGGTGGCAACATGAAGTGCTATGGGGAATATCATGAAGAAATTTTGAAGGAAAGACTTGGACTCCACAACTAGAATCAACTCAAGGAAGTACAAGTGTATGAAGAAAATCAAGAAGAAGACATCTACCTCTCTCTTTCTGTCTTTTCTATTTTCTTTCTTTTCAAATTGACTTAGTAATATTTTCACATTTGTTAAATAAAACACTTAGTTGTGACCACACCACTTGGGAAACAACTAGTGAGAAAACCATGAAGACTATCAAGACCAAGAGAAGCACCACACTAAGGAAGGAAACAACTTAGATGGCATGATGATGATCTTCAAGAAGGCAATCACATGAGGACTAGAAGCAATCACTACTAGGGAAAAGGCTACCGCAGGCGCACCAAATTAGGCTACCGCAGGCGAATTTCAGTTCGCCTGGGACCACATCGCCAGCGGTAATGGCTTACCCCAGGCGAATAACACAATGCGCCTGTGGTAAGTTCGCATACCCCAGGCGAATACACCTTGTGCGCCTGGGGTAAAACTATTACCTGTGGCGAACAAGAGCTGTGCGCCTGGGGTACAGATGCGTCTGGGGTACTGTGTACTGTTCGCCTGGGGTATGGTTTTGCTGTATCAAAAAATAAAAGAAAAACCAAAATAACAGAATTACAGGAAAATGACAGAATAAGTATCAAGCTGACAGAATAACAGCAAAATGACACAATTAAGTTTTATAACATAAATATGTTCGATCATCAACACATAGTCTCGATCATCAACACATAGTTTAACAAAATTACATAGTCTCGAAAAGAACCATGCTACTAATAAATCCAGGAGTTAGCTAGTGAGATGGAAATAATTATTTGTTCTAATTTAATTAAACTCGTCATCTATCGATCTAGCGGGCTGATGTAGTGGATGACCATCATCATGTCCAAGTTGGGGACGTCACTATTCCTCATGGTGATCAGAATAGCTCGTCCAGCCGCCATACCAACTCTTGCGGAATGGAACTGCCTCCATGCTTGAGAGTTGAGGATGACCCGACCATCAGCATTATCCCTGGTGATCGGAACTGCGGTGACATGTCCGGATTCTCCACGGCGTACTCCAATGGTACCGGGCTCCATGCCAGCACTGTCCGCTACCGCCATGGGTATTTTCTAGAACACAATTCCAAGATAGAATAAAAGCACAAAGTCACATACCGGCCACATTATAACATAAGCAACTACAGGAATAAGAAAGTGTTAAGAAACATACCATGACATGTCCATTGGAGATGTTAGTATTGGTGATGCGATGCACGAAAGGAAAACCGATGTAGCTATCTATCTCGGCAAGTTTCTGAAGGACACGGTCCTTCTCAATCTCGCTAAGATTCGCTCTTTGAGCAACCACCACATGTTTCCATGGGTCCTCCTCGTCCATATCATCCTCAGTGTCCATATCATCCTCAGTGTTCCCAATATCCTCCTCACTCCCGCCATTCTCGCTCGCAATCCCGCCCATATACACAATTTTGATACGAGGTTGTGGTCCTTCCATTGAGAAGTGAATGTAATCACTTCCGCTTAAATTGTACGTGGCGATGATAGCCTGCAACTGTTCCCCGTAGAAGTATGTCTTTGTTCTTTCTTTTTTCACTCGAAGAATGTAGGTGGTCCCGTGAACATTGAAGTCCACATTATTGCCAACTAACTGGTTGAACTCTTGGCGAATATTGCATGGAAGAATCTAAAAAAGAAATATAAAGAATAAACACAAGTCTCAAGCTAGATAGTAAAACGAAAGAACAAGTTAACATAAAAAGAATTGTTAATTACCAACGAATCAACGTCACCGTCGTGGAGCTGAAGCATAAAAGAAGTCCCACTGAATCGTCCTTCGGCACATCGGGACCGACATACGCCGCAAGCCATGTTCTATTAAATTAAGAAAGTACACATAGAGGTTAGAGGAGCATAGCTATCACAAAACAAAGACAAATGGCATCACCTACCTCTAGTAGTATAATAAGGCAATTGACAGCAGTACAAACGAAATGGAACCTGTCGGAGAGTTTAGGTGATACTTCCAACAGTATACTTTCTTATTTAATCTCACAATTCACAATTCACAGTACTCTAGTAGTATAATAAGACAATTGACAGCAGTACACACGAAATGTTGTTATTGTGCGTGTTTTACTCCTATTTAATCTCACAATTCACATTCCTTTTTACTAGTGAAACCTGACTCTATGGTATTCATCTAAACGGAAAATACACATTCTTTGGATCCACGACGAATCCTGGAGATATAATGCACTGCAAGTGGTGTTGCCGTAGCCCTGGGTGTGTGTGTTGTTGGACTGCTTAAGTAAACTTGCTTTCTTCTTAGCCTTTCGGCTTGCCCACCTGTGTGTGGTGTTGTGTTTTGTTCTACGGCTTTTGCCGTTTGTAAGGAACCTGCTAAAACTTTGCTGTTCGTGATTTCAATGAAATCGGGGGGCAGCCCCTTTTACTCTAAAAAAATGCACTACAAAGATCCGCTAAGAGCACTGAATCCTGGAGATATAATGCACATTCCTCTGGATCCACGACGAAGGGAGCACCGCGGCCACCAGAAGCAGGCGCACATCCTCCACAACAACGACGGGAGGGCCGGAGTGGGCTGGGATGGAGGGGGGATGGGAGGGAGAGGGGCTGACCTGGATCAACGACGACGACGACGATGGAGTGGGCGACGACCTGCTCTGCTCCTCTCGACACTGGCGACGGTGGCGGCGTGTGGGTTCGTGTGGGTGCGGGTGCGGGTGAGATCTGGTCACTTAGAATACTAAAGCATTGAGCTAGGCACATTGGCACCGGTTTCTAATACAAACCGGTTCGAAAAGGATCTGTCCACTGGGCCCCACACCCTGCCGCAAATGGCCTCATGGCCTTTAGGACCGGTTTGTGGTACCAAACGGTTCTAAAGGATCTGTCCCCTGGGCCCCCTACCTACCCGCAGCAAATGGCCGCAGGCCTTTAGGACCGGTTTGTGATACAAACCGGTCCTAAAGGCCTGCGGCACCGCAGGCGCGTTACCTAGATAATGCGCCTGCGCTAAATTTCGTAGGATTTTGGTTTGCGCGGTCCCACATGGAATTACCCCAGGCGCATGTCCTGTCAAAAGCGCATGTGATAAAGATTACCCCAGGCGCATTTTCTAGATGATGCGCTTGTGCTAAGATTTTCTATATTACACAGCCCCGCGGCCTGGGACACATCGAGCAATACGAATGCTATAATATGTGGCTCCCCCACGTTGGTTTTCACTTAAAAAATACATACATATGAAAGTTAACATGTGCAAAAAAAATTAATGTCGCATCGAGCGTAAATAGATTGGTTTAGCGAGATACCGCAAGTGTTTCTCTCTAAAAACACATTGTACATATAGCTATTAGCATGTTATATCGCGAGTATTTCCCTCTCTCAACCTTTCGTCACAATATTAGTCTTGCCTTTCTTGGTCGATGTTGAATACGTGACCGCCATATTGTGACTTCTTCTTGTGAATGGAAGACCTGCCCTAGGTAGTGTGGTCCTGCTTCTTCTTGTGGTGTATGGTGCATCGTCTTCACCGGGTTCTTCCATCATCGGGTCTCCGACTAAGCCGTCGAAGTCCTTCTCATCGGCGACTCCATCCATTCCGACGAGGGCCCTTTTTCCTCTCCTTACGACAACACGACTAGGCTTTGCCGGGTCGGTTATGAAGAAGCATTGCTCCACGTGCTTAGCCAATACCCATGGCTCATTTTGCGCGGTGGGGTTCTTGCACTTGGGTTTGTTGGCTTCAGACATCGACATAGTGGTGAAATATTCGTCTTCTTTCGTGACGTTTGTAGCCCATCTGACATGGAACATCGGCAGCTTTACCCCAACGTAGTCAAGCTCCCAGATTTCCTCGATCTTTCCGTAGTATCTTCTAACCTCTTCGCCCGTGTAAGATTCCATCGTTATAGACGAGTTTTGATAGTCGCTACTTTTGTCTCTTTCCTCCGTGTAGAATGTGTACCCATTGATGTCGTATGCTTGATAAGTCATCAGATTGGGCGCGGGGCCATATGACAAGGCCAATACAATTTTATCTTTCTCACATGTCATTGGCGGGGGATCGGCATCAATCTGCTTCTTGAACCATGTCGCGAAAGAGGAGTTGTGTGCTCTAAATATCTCATCTTCCGTCATCGGCCTGCGAGCACTGTTTTTTATCGCGGTTTTGTGCTCTTCTATCCAAGGGTCGACATCGTCGATGTCTTGTAACACTACTAGGTGGGCCCTTTCAAAGTCGGCTCTCCGACCACAGGAGTCCGCGTCCATTACCCTTTTGCCAGTGTTGTGGCCTACCCCCATGAACCTGTCAAGGTGCTTGTTCGCGGGCAAACCAACAGCTGGCTTCTCATCGCCTAGGAAATTCTTGCAGAAAGAGATGCATTCTTCGGTGAGAAATCCCTGGACGATGCTTCCATCCGGGTGTGCCCTATTACGAACGAATGATTTGATGATCTCGTTCATTCTTTCTAACGCCATCATGTTGTGCAAGAATGCCGGCCCAAGATTGGTGATATCGTCCACGATATGGACCAAGAGATGTACCATAATATCAAAGAAGGCAGGTGGGAAATACATCTCAAGCTCGCATAGGATGGTGACGATCTCTTCCTGCAGCCTTCCGAGTTTCTTCACGCTTATCGACTTCCGAGTGATGACATCGAAAAAGTTACAAAGGCCAGTGAGCGTTTGACGGACGTGCGGTTCCATTATCCCTCTGATTGCAACCGGAAGTATCTGCGTCATCATCACGTGACAGTCATGAGACTTCATCCCGCTGAAGATTTTTTTCTCCGCGTCTAGGTATCTGCTTATCAGCCCCGCGTAACCTAAGGGAAATTTCACTCCGAGGAGGCATGTGAATATTTGCGCGAGCTCGTCGGGGCTTAGAGTGAAGCAAGAGGGTTTCAGGTGGTGAGTTTGGTGTTTCTTAGCCGTTTTCCGCTTGCGGTCGTCCATCTCCTCCACCCCATCCTCGTCCTCCTCCGTCTGTTCACGCGTAGAAGGCGGTAAGTGAAGCTCGCTCCTGATATTCAGGGCCATCAGGTCGTATCTTGATTTTGGCCCGTCTTTGGTCCTATCTGGCATGTTGAACAGGGTGCCAAGCAAGCTCTCACACACATTCTTCGTGATATGCATGACATCAAGGCAGTGAGGCACTCCGAGGATTGGCCAGTACCGCAAGTCCCAAAACACGGACCTCCTTTTCCATACCCCCAAGAGCGGTCCTTCTGGCGGAGGACACTTTTTCTCTCCTCGCTTCCGCTTTTGTACCTTTCCCGACGGAGGACACGTTTTCCAATTCTTCAATAGAGTATCGATCTCTTCTCCTCTTCTCTTGCGTGGAGGTAGATCGAGCTCATCTTTACCGTTGAACAGGTCTCCGCGCTTTCTCCACGGGTCGTTCAGTGGTATCCACATTCGATGCCTCATGTATACGGTTTTAGAAGATCCGGGATCCTTGTGTAGCTGTAGAAACGGGGTAAATTCCATGCACCTGACACAAGCCTTGTGTCCATGGCACACCTGACACGCAATATATCCGTATCCGAGATAGTCCTGCACCGTCGTGATCAGTGCGGCTCTCATACGAAAAGTTTCTTCTTTGAAGGCGTCCCATGTTTCCACCCCTTCCTCCCACAGCGTGTCTAGATCCTCCTTCAATAACTCGAGATACAGGTTGATATCGCTCCCTGGCTGGGTCGGCCCTTGAATCAGCATACTCATGTGTATGTACTTCCTCTTCAGACACAACCACGGGGGGAGGTTGTACATCCATACAAACACGGGCCAGGTGCTATGTTTGCTGCTCTAATTGCCAAACGGATTGAGACCGTCGGTGCTCGCACCAAGCCTGATGTTCCTTGGGTCGTTCCCGAATTCCTCATCGAATGCGTCTAATGCTTTCCACTGACGTGCATCCGAAGGGTGTGTTAGCACTGGTTTTTCAACACGTTCTGGATCGCTCAGCACCGCCTTCTTTCTGTCCTCGTGCCAGCGCATGAGCTTTGCTTCCTTGGGGTCCACGAAGTACCGCTGCAGACGGGGAATGAGTGGAAAGTACCACACAACTTTCCTAGGAGCTTTCTTCGTCCCCCTCTTGTAACGATCAACACCGCACACCGGACATTTGATCTGGTCCGCGTGCTCGTTACGGTAAATTATGCAGTCACGGACGCAAGCGTGGTATTTTGTGTGCGGTAAATCGAGGGGGCACACGATTTTCTTGGCCTCCTGTAGACTACTAGCACATGTGTTCCCTTCAGGTAAGTGCGTCTTCAGGTATCGCAGAAGATCGTCCATGCTTGTGTCGGTCCATCCGTGTTTTGCCTTCATCTCAAGAAGATCCAGAGCTACTCTCAAGCGTGACTCCTCCGCCCCGCGACTTGCGTCATACAACGGAGTTGCAGAGTCTATCTCTAGTTGCGTGATCTTAGATTTACGACTGGCGTCGGTCGACGTGTTCTTGAGAAGAAGATCTTGAACATGAGGGTCCCGCACGACTGAAGTTAGCGGAGTGTTCATGTCCTCGTCTGCATGTTGCTGATCACCATGACTCCCTTCTTCTTCATTATAGTCGTCTCCGTGGACAGCCGCCTCTTCGTCCTCTCCATTGCCATGTTCAGACTCATCCTGATCATCTTCACATGTCGCCGCCCAATTGGTCTCGACGTTATCATCGTCTTCATCGTCATCCATCCACTTAGTGTGGCCCTCCATGAAACTATACCTGAGCAGGTGCTTCTCCACATTACCAGAATCTGGTTTGAACAAAGACCCCAGCTTGCATTTCCGACACGGACACTCTATCTCGATGCGGTTGTTTCGATGCATCTCGGCCGTCGCGCGTCGCATGTACCTATGCACCACGCTTGTCCTCATCGCAATGACCATTGCTACAAAATGCAAGAGAGAGAGGTTTCATTAACTAGATCCGGTTTTCACGGAAAAATTCGGCATGACCTTCTTATAAAAGGTGTAACGCGGAGCGCCAGAAATTTGCCGAAAAGGAAATGAATCAACATTTCGGCAAAACATTGGCAACTCATCCTCATGGCAACACAATAAAATGAAAAAGAGAACGAATTCTCATCCACCGACCAATCCCACGCACCTATTAAGATGACACACAATGCAAAATATATAGACGCGATGACGACGTCGAAGATCACCGAAGAGACGACCGATAAGAGATTGATAGATCTAGAAGTAGCTAGTGGTGCATTTGTGGTGAGATCTAGTGTCCGGTTAGTATATCTAGTGGAGAGATTTGGAAGAGGGAAAGTGGGGTAGCATACTAGCTAAAATATAACAAACATGATTGGTTAAATTAGCTAAAAATGGTGGAGGGGTATGGGGGATTGAGCTAGGAGCACTAATGGCTCGAGTTTGGACTAGTGAGTGAGTGAGTGGGGTGGATAGGGGTGGTGGTGGGTGGCTGGCCGCACTTATATTGGGGACAAATATTACCCTAGGCGAATATGCTATGGGAAGCGCCTGCGCTAAGTGGTGCTACCCCAGTCTATTCTTTGTCCCAGGCGAACAACGAACCTGTGCGCCTGCGCTAAAGGGAGCTACCCCAGTCCACTTTTTACCCCAGGCGCTTCGTTACTTACTCGCCTGTGGTATCTGTTATACCGCAGGCGAACTGGGAATCTATTCGCCTGCGGTAAAGGAAGCGTGCCAGGGTCGGCCGTGGTTGGCCCTGCCACACTTTACCCCAGGCGCTTCCGGTTTCTGTTCGCCTGGGGTAACAGGCCTACCCCAGGCGCACTTGCTGGCGCTTCGCCTGCGCTAATTAACCCAGGCGCACAGGTTTTCTTGTTCGCCTGTGGTAGGATATACTGCTATAAGCAAATCTTTAGTAGTGAATCCACCCAAGTTGAAGAATAACAAGTTGTTTTTGTCCAACCATTGACCCAAATGGAAAACCCAAGACTTAGTAATATTTTCCCTTTGATGATGAAGTTAGTAGACCTACCCTAACCACAATGGAAAATACTAACATAGTCACTTAAATATTTTTGAAGGTGAATATGACCAAGTGTTTACATGTATTACTTTAGTTGAAGAAGTAATATGTTTATTCTTAGTGGACTCTTGGAACTTCCTCGACAAGTATGGTTATAATAAAGTTAGATCACATCAAGCTCAACCTAGTCCTTCCCAAGTAAACCATTGGAATTTCCTTAACAAGAATGAGACCTCTAGAGAATGAATCTTTCAACTCAAACCTAGACCTTGTCCTAACCAACTTGGTTAAGCCCCTTTTGATATGTTAGTTGTTATGTATGTTTTCTACACTTGTATGTTTGTTTGTTAGGATGCTTGTTTATTTGGTTGTGTGTTGTCAATGAATAGATTGTACGGAGAGCAACGATCTTTTGTGAAGAGAGTGTGATATCTTCACCAACTTCAACAAGGCAAGTAACATATCATCAACTACCCATTATTTACTATATGCATTAGTTGATTTTGAGTAGTATGCATTGATAGGAAATTTTACTAAGTTATATTATGCTATGCTATATCCTAGTAGTGTGTAGCCATCCTTATACCTTGTTATTTTGATGCCTTGGTACTTAGTAGATGCTTAGCCTTGCTACCAAAAAATTGTTTTACTTGATGATGAGGAAAATTACTAAGTATAAACTTCAATGAACCACCTGGGTGGATTTGGTTGTTTGGCTGATGAGAGTTGAGTGTCTCCCCGAGGGGTTGTTCACTTGAGGAATGCCACCCAGGAACAAAGTGATTATGATGTTCCCCAAGTTTAGATTGCTTCTAGTGCAGCCTTTAGTCATATGGGCTCTGTCTTGATCAACTAAGTTGAATGAACTCACTAGGCTTACCAGCAGATGTAGCATAATTATAGGTGGCACGGGTAAGCCAAACGGTGGTGGAATTTCTTCTGAAAGATCTCGTCTCAATATTCTCCTTTCCTTAATGCACTCAGGGTGTATAGGATGTTTGGGCTGATCTGAGTCTGAAGGTGAAAGTGCACAAACTCTGCAGAGTCAACAAACTAAGATCTTAGCCGTGTCCCCGGTTATGGACAACTATGAGCAGCTGGACAAGGATGGACGGAAGAATCACATCACCATTTTCAAAAAGTAAAATTTGACCAAGTGAACAGTAGTTGTGGTGCTTGGATCTTAATCCAATGTTGCCACCCTTTGGAAAAGAAAAGTTTGTTTTACAAAAGTGATAGGAGAAAACTGGCTTTATGCAAACTTAGCCAAAACTCCACTCAGCCAAATAAGCATGTAGTATTAGTCTTGCCATTTATATCCACCATAGTGTTACTTGCCAATACATTAAATTGTATTGACTCCCTTGTGGCTGCATATTCCATATTGCAGATGTTTCTGAAGACGAGTGAGGATTTCGTTTAGGATCTCGAGACTATCGCCAACATGTTTTGCCTGTGGCACATGAAGAAGATGGGCTCATTGTTGTACTATGTTTTCCGCTGTATTTCTTTCTTTTCTGCTAGTCTTCTAAGACTATGAAAGTTGTAATCCTATTTTGTAAAGACTGGATCATGCGATGTAATAGAATTTGATGCATTTGCATGATATTTCATTTTGTACTGTGGTGCTAGCAATTGATCCAGGGACTAGCACAATAACACAGGTATTCCATCTTTATTAAAAGTTGGGATGCTACAAAATGGTATCAGAGCATTGTGTTGCCTGTAGGATTCGAGACCCTAGGTTTGGATTAGAATAGGAAAATCCATAGGAATAAAATTTTACTATCTTACAACTACTCCTCAAAGAAATCTTTTATAACTTCATTTCTACTCGTACTCCTCCCCATGATGCATTTCTAATAATTACTCTTATCTGTAGATGGCCAGTATCATCCAATCACTCAAGAAAGGACCAATGATGACCATGACCCTGGAGTGTGACACTGAGTTCCCAAGAGCACTGAAGGATCTCATGTTAATCATGGGATTTGAGGGACCAGCAGTCTATTGGGGTTTTCCCTACATAGATGAGGAGGATGGTTTCGAATATTGGTGGGTGCAGATTCATCTGTACAGAAACAAGGAGTACGACCACAAGATGGGAGGAGATTGCATGTTCACCAACAGGATAATGCATTTTTCATTCCTCGATTCAGCAAGAAGTGCTGCATGGAGTGCTATTAAAGAACTTACAGAGAGACTCAAGTGGAGACTTTACAACAATAAGAAGAGTCTCAAAGAAGCCGAAGAAGAGATCAACACTCTTGAAAAAGAGATTACAATGTACAAGAACGCGGAGATCATCGTGAAGACTGAGTATTGAAGACCTCTCATGAGGAATAAAGCAAGAAAGTTGTTACCCTGCCTTAAATAGTAGACCACCATGAGATGTAATAAAGTTGTGAGACACGAAAACACGATTAGTGTATTGATCATACCAATGAGTGTGGTATGACAATATTAGTTTGTTTTCAAAAACTATGTTGTTTGGTGTGATGAATGTGTTGCTTTGTGTTTTGTTTGTAAGATGAGTTTCCTTGATCTGTTGTGTTTGAATAGGAACCTTCTTAGATCCTTTCTAACCTCTACTCATCTACCCTAAAACCTCAAAACAGATGTCTAGCCAGAATGCCAACAACCCGGAGAACTCAATAGTAATACAGATGCTACTAGAAGCTCAAACTCAGCTGATACAACTGATGACCCAGAACCAAGCAAGCAACCCCAATATGGAGTTAACACCAGGAATGCAACAAGTGTTAGATACCCAGTCCCAGATAGTGCACATGATGTCCCAAAACATGACCAATAGTGGAAACCATCAACCCTTGGTAGCTAGAGATAACCAGGAGACAGAAGAAGAAATATTTTCAACACTCAAAGCCTGCAAAGCTTGTGGAGAGATAGGACACTATTCCAAAGATTGTCCAGATGAGTGGCCTCATGGTGATGCAAACAACTCAACTGAAGGATACTTCACTCAAGTTACTTGTTTTCTGTGTGAAGGAACAACACATGTTCCAACACAATGTCCACTTTACCCCATGGTACAACAAGTTGGACAACGAGCCAAAATGGAAATGCTTAGTGCAATCCAAGAGAACTTAGGAAAACCAGATGTGAAGGGAAAACGCAAGCTGGATACTATTCAGGTGGACCATGTCAAGATGGATAATGGAGCCAAAACTACACCACATCCATATTTATCCAAACACTCCACCAAGAATTGCTATTCTTGTGAAGAAGATGGACATTTATCTAGAAATTGTCCCAACAAGAAACCCAGGCCTTCAACCAACATAGTTGAGTGTACTGGGCAGCAGTATGAAGATATGATGGCCAATTTAACTCCACCAAGGAAGAAGAAGAAACTTTAGAAGAACCCCAATCCTGTCTATAGAGACATCAGCCAAGTGACATGCTTCAAATGCAGAGATAAAGGACATTATGCAAATGGATGCCCTCAAAGGAAGAAGGAAGAAACATGACTTTCTGAAAGAAGGAATCTTAGGCAAAGTTTCATGTTGAAAATAAATTTATTTTCCCTAGAAGTTCTTCCAGTGTAATAAACCACAATGAATGTCTGAGAAATGTGTTCCCATTTTAATGAGATGATGTTGTGAAATCCTCTCAACTTGATCTTTTGATTGACCCAAAGAGTGAACCCTCAGTGTCAAAGGTAGTTCAACATACCTATGTTGGTCTACACCTTTACCTCAAAGGAAAGCTCTACTCAAGCCTATCTCAAATCAATCTACACTCCAATCTAATGAAATTAGACTACCCACAAAAGTTTTTTTTTAAGGGTGGTAGCCACCAAGTTTGTTCTGGAACCCAGTTACCCAATATTTCTTTCTAACCTTCCCAAATCTCGGGACGAGATTTTTTTTAAGGGTGGCAGTCTGTAACATCCCTGATTTTTGGAAAACTCAAAAATCACAAAAATTTGAAACTTTTTGTTTTCATGTTATGCAAATCACCAAAAACCAAATGAGATGCAAGAAACAAAAGAAAACAATACATGTTCTAATGTTTTGGAAATGAAAATCCAATATACCTCTATTCCATAAACCCTAAAGTCATTTCAAAATAAATATTTCTACATAAAGAAAATATTTCTTCTTAAGCAAACCCTTACACCCAACATGTTTTCAACCCAATTATGATCTTGAAAATATTTTTGATATATAAAACTAGAGAACCGTTATCTCTAATATTTTCTTCTTATCTCTAAAAAGGGTTTCACTATTATTGATAACCCCAAAATAGATATAAGTTGGATCCTTGTTTTTCCAAGTGTTATGTCAATCAACAAAATAATATAGTGCTATAGAAATAAATTGTTTATGAAAACAAGTAAGATACTTTGAGAAAACAATGTTTTCATTTGGGAAAACCTTTCTACTTTTACTAAACCCCATTTTCCAAATCTATTAAATAATTCTCTATGTTTGAAATATAACAAAAGGATACTAATTGTGGTTTCACTAATATTTTGAATATATAAAATATGAAAGTTCCTAAAAGGGTCTTAGAAAACAATAGTTGAACCATAGAAAATATTTCAAAAAATTGTTTTAATCATATAAAAATTAATGTTTTCTATTAAGTGACTATCATTGTTTCTTCATGTTTTAAAATCATAAAATATGAAAAACCATTAAAAATGATTTTGGGAAAATTTCATTTGATCACATTGTTGTCTCTGATATTTTATTCAACCAAGAATTTTCATTTATATAATTGATATTTTTAAAAAGGCATTAATATGCTATTAGTGAAATCATTTTTATTTCAAAATATAAAATAGCAAAACAAGTGTAAATGATTTTCAAAAATGATATTTGACTTATATAATGTCTCTTTATTTTTATAAAACCCTTTCTCAAAATTATATTTGATTTTTGTATTAAAAATACTATTAAGTCACTTTTAAATGATTTATTCAAATTTCATAATTCAAACATATAATATATTCAAAAGTTTGTGAAAATGGGTTTTATGGAAAGGAAATTAAATTTTAAGAATTTAGAAATTTGTTTCATGCCAATTGGAGTTTTTATACAGAAGTTATTAAAGAAATGATTAAAGAGAAATTAAAAAGAAAAATAAAAGAATTGATGACGCCATCAATGACGTCACTGTTTCTTCTTCCTCTAGTAACTGAAGAACACCGAAACCACCGTTTTCAATTGCTTTGATTCCTCGCGTTTTAGTGCGAGATTAATTCCACCGATCCATCCATCTTAAAGCCCGTGCTCTCCTCTCCGTTTCCCCTCTCCAATCTCGCTGTTTCATGCCCGCACACCCGAGTATTGGCTCGTCGGAATCCTCTCTGCCGCCACCGTTCGAGCTCAATTCCGGCAAGGTGAGGCCCCCTCCCAGCCCGATACCTCCTCTCCCTGGACCCCCGTATCCTTGCGCACCCCCTCATCCTTCTGTTTGTACCTTTCGCGCAGGGATTCGACCACGCCTTGAAGCCCGAGCTCGCCGGCGTCTGTTTCGTTTTCGTCCGCGCACAGGTGCCACCCGGGGGAACACGAGCCCGCGCTGTGGTCACCATCATCCCCGCCGTGCTCTCCCGCGCCCCGTCGACATCTTCATTGAGCCCACGGATCACCGGAAGGCATCTCCGGCGAGATTCCGAGCACAGCACCACCGCCCACTCCATTTTCGGCGAAGAACTCCGGCGGGAGGTAACCCTAACTCTCTCCATTCAACCTCAACCGTTAGATCTACTCTGTACGGGCCGGATTAGATCACTTACCTGAAGAGGTATCGGCGAATAAGAATGCGCCACGTCGGCCTGTGCGTTTAGTAGCTACTCGTCGCTCGGTGCAACGCACAGCCAGCCCAGGCCCACCTCCTATCACTCGCCCCGCGCGGCAGATAAGCACTTCTCGGCCCAGCCTTTCTCTGGAATTAATTCCGAATAGAAATAAAAAGTAGTTTTTGCAGATAAGCCCCTAGAACTTTGAACCATCATATCTTTTCAACCACTCTGCCAAATTTAGAAATCTTGGACTTTTTGTAAAGACCTTGACATCTAGAAACTTTTATCACTGGCCAAATTCAAATTTGACAAAGTTAAAATTGTTCAAATTCAAATATGCTTGTTTGATGAAATTTGGCATAATTCAAATTCTACAAATCCAATAATTGCAAATAAAATATATTTGGAAACCTTAGAATGTGTACTTTCATATCCTCTGTCCCCAAATAATATTGGAACAAATTAAAATTGAATTTAGAATTAAGTTGTCTATTTGAGTAATTTTGACATAGATTTAATTCTGTAAATAATTTCAACATAGTTCCTTTTGCAAAATTGCTCCATTTGACAACCTTGAACCAGAAACAACCTTGCCCAACCATTTTGGACATCCTTGGACCATGGCCATGTGTTTTTGACCAAAAACCCAACCTAGTGATTCATCCATCTTTACCATGTCTTAGGAATTGTTTTCAACTGTTTTTCCTTGATGTTATGTCTAAGTGGAGCCAAGCCAAGTCCTCAGAATGTGCCAATCACATATATTACCAAGTAGTGAACCTCAAACACTAGCACCCTAGTATTCTATCTACTTCTCCATTCCCCTACTCTTGCTTCAAGAAATCATCAAGTTAGCAAAATGGAGATCAAGACTCAAGCACAAGAAGAAAACTTCATTTTCAACTTGGTGGCAACATGAAGAGCTATGAGGAATATCATGAAGAAATTTTGAAGAAAAGACTTGGACTCCACAACTAGAAGCAACTCAAGGAAGTACAAGTGTATGAAGAAAATCAAGAAGAAGACATCTACCTCTCTCTTTCTGTCTTTTCTATTTTCTTTCTTTTCAAATTGACTTAGTAATATTTTCACATTTGTTAAATAAAACACTTAGTTGTGACCACACCACTTGGGAAACAACTAGTGAGAAAACCATGAAGACTATCAAGACCAAGAGAAGCACCACACTAAGGAAGGAAACAACTTAGATGGCATGATGATGATCTTCAAGAAGGCAATCACATGAGGACTAGAAGCAATCCACCCAAGTTGAAGAATAACAAGTTGTTTTCGTCCAACCATTGACCCAAATGGTGAAGGGTTCGTTGCATAGAAAACAAAAATTTTCCTACGCGAGAGACACCCGAAAGGCCAAAATCTAATCTAGAAGACGAAGTGCAACGGGCAACGAGAGGGTTAAGGAGAACACATACCCTCGAAGACTCAAAGTGGTACGAGATCAAATCTCTTTGTTGGCGTAGTCGTACTCACACCGATCCCGATAGCGAGAAGATGGGCACCGCAATCCGGCGGTGCATCCGTGATCGGTCACACGTACGGTTGATGACGACCTCCGTTCCCTCGTTCCAGCGAGGAGCGGAAGTAGAGGATCCCTCGGAACTCCAGCATCACGACGTCGTGGTGTGGTTTAGAAAAACATTGCTCAGGGCTTCGCCAAGCGCACGAACAAGTGGTGGAGCAGCGGCAGGAGGGAGGAAGAGATGACACAAGTGTGTGTGTGTGGGGGAGAGGGAGCTCTCACCCCTCCTTTTATAGGAGGGGATGGCAGCCACGAATTTTTGGCTGCCTCCACCTCTCCCTCATCATGTGAGTGGAGTCTCCACTCAACCCACTCATTCTTCCATGAATTCCCACTCAAAATCCCAAGGGTTTTCTTTAATAAATAAATAAAACAATTTTATTTCTTTATTTTAATATTTGTTAATTCCATTAACAAACATTAACATATAACCCCTTGAGTTAGTTGTTAAATCTATTAACAACCATTTGATAAGAATCCACTTGAACTATTTCAAAATTACTCGAAACAATTTCGGTGACTATTTCAATATTCCCCGAAACAATTTCGGTGCTGTCCAAACTTTTCTCCGATATTCCGTATCCTCTCAAATGCGTCATCGAACCTTAAGTGTGTCACCCTACGGTTCGCGAATAAGATAGACATGATCGAGACTCCTCTCCGATCAATAATCAACAGCGGGATCTGGAGATCCGTGATGACTCCTATATATTCAACGATGACTCTCGTGATCGTGTGAACCAACAACGCCGTGAACTATTCCCTTTGTCTCGCGATATTTTACTTGTCCGAGATTCGATCATTGGTATCAAACATACCTTGTTCAATCTCGTTACCGACAAGTACTCTTTTCTCGTTCCCGTGATATAACATCCTTGTGATCATATCACGTGCTTGCAAGCGGTTTCGATGTGATATCACCGAGAGGGCCCAGAGTATATCTCTCCGTCATTTGGATGGACAAATCCCACTCTTGATCCATGATCCTCAACTAATACTTTCCGAATACTTAACGACACCTTTATAGTCACCCTGTTACGGTGTGACGTTTGATGCCATCAAAGCACCCTTCCGGTATCAGCGATTGACATGATCTCATGGTCTAAGGAATAAGTTACTTCGTATGTTTGATATAACAATGTAAACTAAATTACTTGATCGCATTGCTATATTCTCTTTGGGTATATGTTCATCACATCATTCTTCTAATGACATGATCCCGTTATTAACAACATCCAATGTTCATGATCAGGAAACCTTGATCATCTATTAATCAACGAGCTAGTTAAAAGAGAGGCTTTACTAGGAACCATTGTTTGTTTATTAAGCACACATGTATCAACGTTTCCGGTTAATACAATTCTAGCATGAGAAATAAACATTCATCATAAACAAGGAATAAGATAATAACCATTTTATTATTGCCTCTCGGGCATATTCCCTTCAGTCTCCCACTTGCACTAGAGTCAATAATCTAGTATGTAAGCACTTAACACATATGGTGTTCCGGTGTTATTACCATGCTTCGCATGTGGTAAACATTATCAAAAAGATCTGAACTGTTCAGGTCCTATTGTATTTGCATGTTCTTTGCGTCTACACGCATCACTCATTCTCTTGATGAGATGGCTTTGTATATATATGGTCAATCGGTGAAAACTTAATTCCTCAGCTTAAACTGATGTCACTAACATTGTGAAAATGTAGCTTCATAGTGTTAGCATTCTTGGAAATTCACCAAGTTCCGGTGATACCTTAATTCCTCAGCTTAAACTGATGTTACTAACATTGTGAAAATGTAGCTTGATAGTGTCAGCATTCTTGGAATTTCACCAAGTTCAATAAAGAACTCCTTGACACAAAATACGCTTATTATCAGTTGTCAACACAATGATATACTTTAGCCTTTGTTGTAGTATCTGTCACAATATTTTAATTTTGAAACTCTTTCAAATCCAGCATGGAACTTTCTTCCATCCTATTGTGCTACCCTTCATCACATATTTTAATTGAGATAAAATTACTTGAATAAATGACAAGACTATTAGTGTAACATGTTACAACTAATATTTTGTCATTACTATATAGGAAAACATATCCTTAGCATTTCTAAAATGACACAAGGATCTCTCCCACTGTTGTCTAATCATCATATGAATTATCCTGCTATAACATTTATAGTATAGGACTCATCTGGTTGTGTACATAGCATGGAAACATTACTTAGAAATCTCAATTTCAATGATGCTCATCATGTGTCAAAACACATGAATCTTGCTCAATTATTTTCCATGTGACAAGAACTCCTTCTTATCAATTTTATATTGACTTACTTCAATATTTCATCTATGTAATTTGGCTTCAATCATATCAGGCGCTTCAATCCATCTTTTATGGATACGAAGCCCAATATCTTCTAAGCCTTTCATCAATATGAAAATCTTAACCGTGTTAATTTAAAATACATATTTTCCAATCAACCATATGTCATCTACATAAAGTATTGGAAATATGTCATAGCGCTCCCACTTAATTACTTGTAACTTTACAAGCATCTTTATCGTTCATGATGGAATCAAACTCTTTTGATAACTTCATTAAGGTAAAGATTTCAACTTCGTTATGCTCACTTCAACCATTGAAGTGTGCATACCTTTCTAGCAACCTTTTTGAATTTTACAAAACTCTCAGACTGTGTCAAGTACACATATACTTAATAAAACTTCCTTGAGAGGAGAGTTGGTTTTGTTATTCAACTGCCATATCATAATATGTAACCTTTTGCTAGAACTATCCGCAAAGACTAAAGCATCACTACGGAAGATCAAAATCTTGTAGTAGTTAACTCTTTGAACTTCGTCGAAAACAACTTTTCGATAAGTACAATTTTAATAAGATGTAAAATCCATGTCTTTGTCGCTATATAGACCCTTTTGCTATCGCTAGGCACCATGCCTATCGAAAGGACTACCAAGTCACATACTTGATATTCATACAAGGATACTATGGCAGATATAATGACTCATAGTCAATTTTACGAAGCCAGGGCCCATCATTTGCTTCCTTTATAAGGTCCAGATCCTTTTGTTGTCAAAACAACACTTTACACTTAAACCACAAGTTGTTCTAAGTACAAAGTTTTTGGACTTTACTGGTACAGTTCGCAAACTCATTTGAAGTATCTACAACATTTGTAGTGTCTTCTACTTAGTCAAAATAGCAAACCTCGGAACAACTTCCAGTGCTGCGCTACTCTTGACATGATAACTAAGATTCTCTAATCTCGTTGAGTTAGTACTGTGCTCCCACTCACTTGTTTCTCAAGAACTACTGTCTCCAGAAATCAACCCTTTCTGACAAACAACATTTGTCTTTTGGTTCGGTGATAGGAGAAATACCCAATGTTTTATTTGGGATAACCTTATAAACATATATTTATCCTATTTCGGTTGTAAACATTTTACACATGCTATGCATACCAAAACTTAAGAAAGTGACAATTCGGGTCACTACCCAAACCATATCTTATATGTTGTCAATTTCAGCGGATCATGATGGTGCTCTTTTCAGTGGAAAAACGGTTGTCCTTAATGTATAAACTACAAAATTATAATGGCAATTTTATTAATCTTACCATGTCAAACAAGGTTTGATTTTGTCTTTTGAATACTCCAATCTAAAGTGGGGTATTCGAGAAGTATAAGTTGTAGAACAATTCTGCAACTTCTCAGATGTTTTGCTAAACTTGTAACTCAAACTTTATACTTTATGATCCAATCATAAATACTTGATTATCTTGTTACAATGATTTTAACTTCATATTAACAACCTTTTGAACCAATTCAAAATGTCAAACTCCGTTTTCTTTAAATAGATATACTCACATATCTACTCAAGTCATCGACAGAATTTTATGAAGGAAAAATTAATCCACCATACATGACTACACATAATGGACTATATACATCAATATGTATAATCTCCACTAAATTAGTCGTCCATTCTACTTTGGCCTAAGAACGGAATTCTAGTCATCTTTTGGAAGAGGTCTTACAGGCGTCAATTTATTCAAAATAAAATGACTCCGGAAGTCCATCAATATGGAGTTCCTTCATGTTTTCCTTTTCGATATGAACTAAAATGGTGTTGTCACAATTTAAGTGAAACTCTTTTACATCTTGCAACGTTTAGCATTTCGTCTTATAGATGTTTACTTTACCAACATGATTTATATTAACATATCCATCAATTATGGAATATGGTCATAGTTTGAACAATCTCATTTGTTCTCACAAAAGACTAGAACAAAATAACAAATTATTAAGTTCTTCAAATAAATCTTGACTGTTTGGTTCGATACGACAATGAACACAATAACACTTTATTTATGTTCTTGTCATAATCGATTTCACATCTATTACTAGTTCCTTTTAGGCCCTTGTATTTCTTGCATTGCGTTGCTTTGTATGACAACTCATACCAACCAATGTGGTATCAAAATACCAAAAATACTTTGTTAACTAGTAATACATCTATAACTTGTATATCATGCATATACTCCTGAGCTGGACTTTCCAGTTATCTTCCTTTTCTGCCATATATCTTTTTGTAATTCTATTTTCAATATTCCCTTCGCTTTATAGAAGAATCATTCAACATCAAACAATGCTAGTCTTACTAGCTCATTTTCTTTGGCGTGTTAGTCATATACTATCACCCACCATACTTTGAGTTTGATTGTACTACTAATATCACCATATTAATAGTATTCTTCTAGATTCCACTCTTAGCAATTTCTAAGTAAGGTAAACTACTTTACCCATACTTATAATCCATCCCATCATAACAATTTTATGATTAAGCTACTATAGCTCGAAGGAAGGGATTTAGAGGATTTTTTTTTTAGCGCCCAACTTCTTGGAATATTCAAACTCCTAGCGTCTTCAATCATTGCATATATTCATATAATATAAGCAAACATTGTCACGCTAAATTTGCATATATTCAGATAATATAAGCAAATATTGTCACGCTAAATTATACTCAGTCATGTTGCCAAAAAATAAGTTTCTAGATATCAATATATCTTTCACTTGATTGTTTCTGAAAACAACTCTTTTCAGTTCCTAAATCACCTTGATCAACAAACCATTCTTTTGAAGATAAAGTAATAAGGAAGCAACCATGACTCTGGATTCTAAGTAGGAATTATTTGCTCTCTAGATTAATCAATCATTAACCATATGGAGCTAGGTAGGAAATACCAAAAATCTACAATAGGACTCAATTTTAAATTTCACTAATACGGTACCAATCTTAAAAGGTATTTACCAGATCATAACAGTTATATCTCAATTAACAATCTAAGTGTAAGGTAGTTATGTGGATACCAATGACTACTACAAGTTGTGCAAATTCACTTTGATTTGTTGTTCATGATAAATAAGTTCAAGTTAATTCAAAATTAAACCATGAACTCCCACTCAAAAACAACATCCCTCTTAGTCGTCTTTAGTGATTACACGAACCAAATTAACTACAACAAAACCGATCATCACGTGAGATGATGTAGCTTCAAAGGCGAACATCGACATGTTCATCATATCATCCATATGACTCATGCTTTACCTTTCGGTTACGTGTTCTGAGGCCATGTCTGTACATGCTAGGCTCGCCAAGTAGAACCGTAGTATTGCGTGCGTTTCAAGGCCATGTCTGTACATGCTAGGCTTGAAAACACCCGTTGTATGCGAACGTTGAGTCTATCACACCCGATCATCACGTGGTGTCTCGAAACGACGAACTTTCTTAACGGTGCATACTTAAGGAAGAACACATTATTATCTTGATATTAAGTGAGAGGGATCATCTTATAATGCTACCGTCGCTATCTAAGCAAAACAAGATGCATAAAAGGATTAACATCACAAACATCACATGTAAGGATAACGTGATATGATATGGTCCTCCTTGCACTTGATCTCCATCATGTGCATCATGGTATGATCTCCATCATTCCACCGGCGTGGTACCAAGTACCATGGCACCCAATCCTTATTGTCCATCAAGAAGAAGACAATCATATGGATACCTTCCGGTATATCAATAATTTACAAAATAGATCATCTCATAATCAAATTTGTAATATTGACCATATCACATCACATGCCCAGCAAAAACTAGTTAGACGCCTCTAATTTATTTTTGCATATTTTACGTGGCTTAGGGCTTTCGATGATAGAACCGTTCATACCTACGAACATCAACCACAACGTTGATAAACACATTTTTAGCAACCCTTCGTAGATTAGATCTTAACTATAGTAGGAGAAACGGACACCCCCTCAGTCACAAGTGAGACAATTCTCGCGTACATGGTACACGTAAACTTAGTCCGGGGCAGCTTCATCCTACTATGCCACTAAGATCATAAAATACTCAAGGAGGCAATAACATGATCATCAACGCCCACATACTCATATGTGTTCTACCCGTACAAAACATCTACGCATAGATCCGGCTCTGATACCACTGAAGGGTTCGTTGCATAGAAAACAAAAATTTTCCTACGCGAGAGACACCCGAAAGGCCAAAATCTAATCTAGAAGACGAAGTGCAACGGGCAACGAGAGGGTTAAGGAGAACACATACCCTCGAAGACTCAAAGTGGTACGAGATCAAATCTCGTTGTTGGCGTAGTCGTACTCACACCGATCCCGATAGCGAGAAGATGGGCACCGCAATCCGGCGGTGCATCCGTGATCGGTCACACGTACGGTTGATGACGACCTCCGTTCCCTCGTTCCAGCGAGGAGCGGAAGTAGAGGATCCCTCGGAACTCCAGCATCACGACGTCGTGGTGTGGTTTAGAAAAACATTGCTCAGGGCTTCGCCAAGCGCACGAACAAGTGGTGGAGCAGCGGCAGGAGGGAGGAAGAGATGACACAAGTGTGTGTGGGGGGGAGAGGGAGCTCTCACCCCTCCTTTTATAGGAGGGGATGGCAGCCACGAATTTTTGGCTGCCTCCACCTCTCCCTCATCATGTGAGTGGAGTCTCCACTCAACCCACTCATTCTTCCATGAATTCCCACTCAAAATCCCAAGGGTTTTCTTTAATAAATAAATAAAACAATTTTATTTCTTTATTTTAATATTTGTTAATTCCATTAACAAACATTAACATATAACCCCTTGAGTTAGTTGTTAAATCTATTAACAACCATTTGATAAGAATCCACTTGAACTATTTCAAAATTACTCGAAACAATTTCGGTGACTATTTCAATATTCCCCGAAACAATTTCGGTGCTGTCCAAACTTTTCTCCGATATTCCGTATCCTCTCAAATGCGTCATCGAACCTTAAGTGTGTCACCCTACGGTTCGCGAATAAGATAGACATGATCGAGACTCCTCTTCGATCAATAATCAACAGCGGGATCTGGAGATCCGTGATGACTCCTATATATTCAACGATGACTCTCGTGATCGTGTGAACCAACAACGCCGTGAACTATTCCCTTTGTCTCGCGATATTTTACTTGTCCGAGATTCGATCATTGGTATCAAACATACCTTGTTCAATCTCGTTACCGACAAGTACTCTTTTCTCGTTCCCGTGATATAACATCCTTGTGATCATATCACGTGCTTGCAAGCGGTTTCGATGTGATATCACCGAGAGGGCCCAGAGTATATCTCTCCGTCATTTGGATGGACAAATCCCACTCTTGATCCATGATCCTCAACTAATACTTTCCGAATACTTAACGACACCTTTATAGTCACCCTGTTACGGTGTGACGTTTGATGCCATCAAAGCACCCTTCCGGTATCAGCGATTGACATGATCTCATGGTCTAAGGAATAAGTTACTTCGTATGTTTGATATAACAATGTAAACTAAATTACTTGATCGCATTGCTATATTCTCTTTGGGTATATGTTCATCACATCATTCTTCTAATGACATGATCCCGTTATTAACAACATCCAATGTTCATGATCAGGAAACCTTGATCATCTATTAATCAACGAGCTAGTTAAAAGAGAGGCTTTACTAGGAACCATTGTTTGTTTATTAAGCACACATGTATCAACGTTTCCGGTTAATACAATTCTAGCATGAGAAATAAACATTCATCATAAACAAGGAATAAGATAATAACCATTTTATTATTGCCTCTCGGGCATATTCCCTTCAAATGGAAAACCCAAGACTTAGTAATATTTTCCCTTTGATGATGAAGTTAGTAGACCTACCCTAACCACAATGGAAAATACTAACATAGTCACTTAAATATTTTTGAAGGTGAATATGACCAAGTGTTTGCATGTATTACTTTAGTTGAAGAAGTAATATGTTTATTCTTAGTGAACTCTTGGAACTTCCTCGACAATTATGGTTATAATAAAGTTAGATCACATCAAGCTCAACCTAGTCCTTCCCAAGTAAACCATTGGAATTTCCTTAACAAGAATGAGACCTCTAGAGAATGAATCTTTCAACTCAAACCTATACCTTGTCCTAACCAACTTGGTTAAGCCCCTTTTGATATGTTAGTTGCTATGTATGTTTTCTACACTTGTATGTTTGTTTGTTAGGATGCTTGTTTATTTGGTTTTGTGTTGTCAATGAATAGATTGTACGGAGAGCAACGATCTTTTGTGAAGAGAGTGTGATATCTTCACCAACTTCAACAAGGCAAGTAACATATCATCAACTACCCATTATTTTCTATATGCATTAGTTGATTTTGAGTAGTATGCATTGATAGGAAATTTTACTAAGTTATATTATGCTATGTTATATCCTAGTAGTGTGTAGCCATCCTTATACCTTGTTATTTTGATGCCTTGGTACTTAGTAGATGCTTAGCCTTGCTACAAAAAATTTGTTTTACTTGATGATGAGGAAAATTACTAAGTATAAACTTCAATGAACCACCTGGGTGGATTTGGTTGTTTGGCTGATGAGAGTTGAGTGTCTCCCCGAGGGGTTGTTCACTTGAGGAATGCCACCCAGGAACAAAGTGATTATGATGTTCCCCAAGTTTAGATTGCTTCCAGTGCAACCTTTAGTCATATGGGCTCTGTCTTGATCAACTAAGTTGAATGAACTCACTAGGCTTACCAGCAGATGTAGCATAATTATAGGTGGCACGGGTAAGTCAAACGGTGGTGGAATTTCTTCTGAAAGATCTCGTCTCAATCTTCTCCTTTCCTTAATGCACTCAGAGTGTATAGGATGTTTGGGCTGATCTGAGTCTGAAGGTGAAAGTGCACAAACTCTGCAGAGTCAACAAACTAAGATCTTAGCCGTGTCCCCGGTTATGGACAACTATGAGCAGCTGGACAAGGATGGACGGAAGAATCACATCACCATTTTCAAAAAGTAAAATTTGACCAAGTGAACAGTAGTTGTGGTGCTTGGATCTTAATCCAATGTTGCCACCCTTTGGAAAAGAAAAGTTTGTTTTACAAAAGTGATAGGAGAAAACTGGCTTTATGCAAACTTAGCCAAAACTCCACTCAGCCAAATAAGCATGTAGTATTAGTCTTGCCATTTATATCCACCATAGTGTTACTTGCCAATACATTAAATTGTATTGACTCCCTTGTGGCTGCATATTCCATATTGCAGATGTTTCTGAAGACGAGTGAGGATTTCGTTTAGGATCTCGAGACTATCGCCAACATGTTTTGCCTGTGGCACATGAAGAAGATGGGCTCATTGTTGTACTATGTTTTCCGCTGTATTTCTTTCTTTTCTGCTAGTCTTCTAAGACTATGCAAGTTGTAATCCTATTTTGTAAAGACTGGATCATGCGATGTAATAGAATTTGATGCATTTGCATGATATTTCATTTTGTACTGTGGTGCTAGCAATTGATCCAGGGACTAGCACAATAACACAGGTATTCCATCTTTATTAAAAGTTGGGATGCTACAACAAGATAAAATAAATTTACGTGCATCTTTAAAGAGGGTAGGCCAATAGAAACCTCATTGTAGAACCTTCTGTGTGGCTCTATCTCCAGCGTGATATCCTCGATAAGCACTACCATGGCACTTCTTCATTATTTCATGTTGTTCATGATCTGGTACACATCTTCTCATAATACCATCTACTCCTTCTTTGTATAAATGTGGGTCCTCCCAAAAATAATGCCTCAAATCATAGAAGAATTTTCTTCTTTGTTGAGCTATAAATGTTGGAGGCAAATACTTTGAAACAATAAAGTTAGCATAATCAACATACCATGGACTATATTGGGATTTTACCTTTATTGCAGCCAACTATTCATTCGGAAAACTATCATTAACAGGAATAGGATCAAAAGTAATGTTTTCCAATCTAGACAAGTTATCAGCAACATGATTTTTTAGCACCCTTCCTATCCACAATATGCAAATCAAACTCTTGTAAAAACAACGCCCATCTAATATGCCTAGGCTTAGCAGCTTTATTTTCCATAAGGTATCTAATAGTAGCATGATCAGTATGAATAGTAACCTTTGAATCAACAATATCAGACCTAAACTTATCACATGCAAAAACTACATTAAGAACTCTTTTTCAGTAGTAGCCTAATTCTTTTGAGCATCATCAAGAGTCTTACTAGCATAATAAACAACATTCAACTTCTTATCTATGCGATGTCCAAGAACAACACCAAGAGCAAAATCACTATCATCACACATAATTTCAAACTGTAAATTCCAATCAGGTGGTTGAACAATAGGAGTAGTAGTTAAAGCCTTCTTTAAAGTTTCAAAAGCTTCCTTACAATCATCATCAAAAATAAATGGTACATCTTTTTGAAGAGGATTAGTAAGAGGCTTTGATATTTTAGAGAAATCTTTAAGAAACCTCCTATAAAAACCAGCATGACCAAGAACACTACGAATACCTTTAGCATCCCTAGGACATGGCATTTTCTCTATGGCTTCCACTTTAGCTCTGTCAACTTCAATACCTCTTTCAGAATTTTATGTCCAAGAACAATTCCTTCATTAACCATAAAGTGGCATTTCTCCCAATTAAGAACAAGATTAGTTTCCTCACATGTTTGCAAAACTTTATCAAGGTTGTGCAAACAATTATCAAAAGAAGTTCCATAGAAGGAAAAATCGTCCATGAATACTTCCACAATTTCTTCACAAAAATCATGAAAAATAGCAGACATGCATCTTTGAAAAGTAGCGGGAGCATTACACAAACCAAAAGGCATACTTCTATAAGCATAAGTACCATAAGAAAAGTAAAAGTTGTTTTCTCTTGATCTTGCTTCCTAACAGAAATTTGAGAAAACCCAGAATAACCATCAAGAAAGCAAAAAATGAGTTTTCTTAGACAACCTCTCTAGCATTTGATCAATAAAGGTCAAAGGATAATGATCTTTCTTAGTAACTTTATTAACCTTTCTAAAATCAATGCAAATTCTATAACCAACTACTACTCTTTGTGGAATGAGCTCATTGTTTTCATTAGGAACAATAGTCATTCCCCCTTCTTGGGGACACAATGCACAGAGCTCACCCATCAATTATCAGCAATAGGAAAAATAATACTAGCATCGAGAAGTTTTAATACCTCATTTCTACCACTTCCTTCATCTTAGGAATTAAACGGCGGTTATGTTCAACTACTGGCTTTGCATCAGGTTTAATATTAATAGCATGCTGACATATAGTAGGAGAAATTCCCTTCAAATCATCAAGAGTATATCCAATAGCTCCACGGTGTTTCTTCAGAATTCCCAATAATCTTTTCTCTTCTTCACCTAAAAGTTTAACACTAATAATAACAGGATATATTTTCTTATCATCAAGATAAGCATATTTAAGATCATCAAGCAGATGTTTTAAATCAAAGACAGGATCCTCCTGGGTGGTAGTGTTGTACCCAAGTCTTCCACATGCAAATTGTGTTTCAGTATCACTGGTTGACGAAGAAGAATATTTCCAATCTCATTTCTCTCTTCCATAAAGACATCACTCTCGTGGTCCTCCATATATTGCTTCAAAGCATTGTTAGGAGAAAGAGCAATAGAAGCAAGTTGTTCAACTTTAAAATTCTCATCAGGAAATTTAGATTCATAAGGTGCTGTAGCAAATTTGGAGAAATTATACTCATAAGATTTTCCATCAAATTAGTCAAAATCTTCTCTCTTTTACAATCTATAATAGCACCACAAGTGTTCAAGAAAGGTCTACCAAAAATAATAGGACAAGTCTTACTAGCAGCCTTACCAGGTACTAGAAAATCAGTGGGGTATTTAGTTTTACCACATAAAACTTCCACATCTCTAACAGTACCAATCGGAAAAACAGTCTCTCTGTTAGCAAGCTGAATAACCACATCAATATCTTCAAGATCACAAGAACCAATTTCATGCATAATTTCTCTATAAAGCTCATAAGGTATAGCACTAGAACTAGCACCAATGTCACACAAACCATAATAGCAATGATCACCAATCTTAACAGAAAGCACAGGAACACTAGTTTTCTTAGGTCTATAAGGATGGGAAACAATATTAGAAGCATCCTGACAGAAGACAATGTGTTCATCCTCCACATTACCACAAATAAGATCTTTCACTATTGCTACAACAGGCTCGACAGTTCTTTGTTCATAAGGTTCAATAGATTTCTTATTACTCTTATTAACCACACAAGCCACCATAGAGTGTTCTTTCACCTTAACAGGGAAAGGCATTTTTTCAACATATGGCTCAGGAACAGCAGGATTAATAGCATGCACTTCTATATTACTAGCAGGAACAATATCTTTATAAGGTGCATGGTACTTGTGATAATTATTTTTAGGAATATCAAGATAGGAGGCAAAAGCTTTAAGACAGTTTGCAAAGATTTGAGAATCAAGACCACAAACAGCACTAACATCATAGAAATCATTGGTTCCCATAAAAGATTTAACGCATTCATAATCATAGTTTATACCTGACTTTCTACCTTTGTCGTTATCCCATACTTTAGTGTTTTCTTGAATATGATCAAGAAGATCCCATTTAGCTTCTTCCTTCATACGTGTGAATGATCCAGAACAAGAAGAATCCAATAAATCCTTATCATGAAGACAATGCCTTGCATAAAAATTATTGATAACAATATTTCTCGGGAGTTCATGAACGGGACATTTAAGCATTAATAACTTCATTCTCCCCCACGCTTGAACAATACTCTCTCCCTCATGAGGCCAGAAATTATAGATTTGATTCCGTCTTTATGAATCACACTAGGAGGATAGAATTTAGAATAAAAGAGAGGAACAGTTTACTCCCATCCAATAGATTCACCATTCTTTAGTAATTTTAACCATTCAGCGGCTCTTCCTTTCAGCGATAAGGAAAGTAATTTCCTTTTAACTTGAGCCATTGTAGTACCTGCACACCTTAAGAACTCACATAATTCATGTATAAAGAGCAAATGATCACCGGGATGGACAGTTCCATCACCGTAATAGCAGTTATCCATAACACGTCCAACAATTTTCATAGGTATTTTATAAGGATCTAATTCAGCAGAAGACGGGTTACCAACTACCCTAGTAGCTGATACGTCATAAACATATCCTTAATTTCTGATGTTCCATGTTGTTTTCTTATTGCTTCCCACATGTTTGCTATACATTTTATGTCATTTTTATCGATTTTCCGGACTAACCTATTGAAAAGATGCCACAGAGCCAGGATGTTTTTTAGTTTTAGAAAAGTTGTTCTGGAAATATTCTCGGAATTGGAAAATTTGAAGGACGGAAGTCTTAGAATTCCCGAAGGTTCCACGGAGTCCGAAGAGACCAGGAGGGAGGCCTCAGGGGGGCCACACCATAGGGCGCCCCCCCTTGGCCACGCCGGGGGGTGGTGTGGCCCCCCAGGCCTCTACCGCCTCTGCTCTTTCGCCTATTTAATCCCCCCAAGACATAAACCCTAGATATATTCCACTTTTCCCAAGAAACGCCCAAGGTCGTGATACGTCTCCAACGTATCTATAATTTCTGATGTTCCATGATGATATTTTGCCAATTGCTACATGTTTTCTCCCTTCTTTATAGCATTTTTACACGTTTACCGGGACTAACCTCTTAACAAGATGCCAAGTGCAGTTCCCTGTCTTCTGTTGTTTTCTATTTCAGAAAAGTTGTTCTGGAAATATTCTCGAATTGGACTCCACTAATCCCGAAGTTCCTATTTTCCCCGGAAGCATCCAGAAGACCGAAGAGGAGTCGAAGACGGGCACCAGGGGGCCCTCACCATAGCCAGGCGCAGCCCCACGTTGGCCGCACCTGGGGGTGGTGAGGCCACCCTGGTGGCCCACCGACGCTGCCCTTTCGCCTATTTATTCCCCTCTGAAGGAAAACCCTAAATACCTGATAAAAAATCCCTGAAAAGTTCCGCAGCCGCCGTCGTCATCAACCCTAGATCAGGGGCTTCTGAAGCTGTCTCCCGGCACCCTGCCGGAGAGGAGATCATCACCGGAGGCCTCTTCATCACCATGCCCGCCTCCGGAGTGATGTGTGAGTAGTTCATCCTTGGACTACGGGTCCATAGCAGTAGCTAGATGGTTGTCTTCTCCTCCTATGCCTCAATGTTTAGATCTCGTGAGCTGCCTAACATGATCGAGATTCGTCTTATGTAATTCTATGTGCTGTGTTTGCTGGGATCTGATGAATATTGAACTTATTCCTAGGTGATTATAGTATTTATTGCATATGTTATTTGTGATCTTGCATGCTTTCCGTTGCTAGTGGTTGCTCTGGCCAAGTAGTTGCTAGTGACTCCAAGAGGGAGTATTTATGCTCGATAGTTGGGTTCATGCCTCCTTTTTGCCTGTGCTCGAGTGACAGAAACATGACGGGGGAGGATGTGTTGTTGCCACTAGGGAGAAAACAGCGGTGTGAGTGCCCGCGTGCACAATCATTTTTTACATTACACACATTGCTTAATGCGATTATCTGTTGCTTGCAACTTAATACCTAAGGGGGTTCAGATGATAACCTGAGGGTGGATTATTAGTCATAGATGCAGTTGGATTGCGGTCTATGTATATTTTTGCAATGCCCGCACTAAATATCATAGTAGTCATCGTGTCATGAATGTGCACTACGGTGCAACCTCTATTTTTCAATTGCCCAGCTATAATTTTTTCACCTAGCATGCTATCTTTTATGGAGAGACACAACTAGTGAACCTATGAACCTCGGTCCATTTTCCTACACTGTTAAACAAACCACTACAATTCCCTTCTTTCTTTACTTACTACAAGCATACAGCATTTTCCACACTATACGTCTAATCTTTGTTTTCAGCAAGACCGGTGAGATTGACAACCTCACTTACCGCTGGGACAAAGTATTTTGGTTGTGTTGTGTGCAGGTTCCGCGTTGTTGCTGACACCGGTGAGGCGCCATCACCACCGTTAGTGGCATCAACCTTCCGAAGATCCTCTTTCTCCTACTGGATTGATAACCTTGGTTCTTAACTGAGGGAAATTCTTACCGCTGCACTCATCACACCCTTCTCTTGGGGTTCCAACCACACCATCCATAGCAAAGAATTTAAGGCACCATCAAGGTGTAGCAACAAGAATTTCTGGCACTGTTGCCGTGGTGGAAGAAGTCTTCTAGCAAGGGGAGTCTCTCACTCTCAACCTCTTTATTTTGTTTATTGTCTTGTTTTTATTTGTTTGTCTTGTTTTGCTTCTTTATATCAAAAACACACAAAAAATAGTTTACTTTATAGCTGTTATTTATTTGCTTGCTTTTATTTTGCTAAAATGAGTTCCTCTGAGAATACTAAGTTGTGTGACTTCACTAGCACAAACAACAATGATTTTATTTGCACACCTATTGCTCCACCTGCTCCTACTGCCGCTTTCTATGAAATTAAACCTGCTTTATTAAATCTTGTTATGAAAGAGAAATTTTATGGTGTTAGTACTGATGATGCTGCTGCTCACCTTAATAATTTTGTTGAACTATGTGAGATGCAAAAATATAAAGATGTGGATGGAGATATTATTAGACTGAAATTATTTCCTTTCTCTTTGAGAGGAAGATCTAAAGAAAGGTTGCTATCTTTGCCTAGAAATAGTATTGATTCATGGACTAAGTGTAATTATGCTTTCATTGGAAAAATACTATCCTCCTGCTAAGATTATATCCCTGAGAAGTGACATAATGAATTTTAAACAATTTGATAATGAACATGTTGCTAAAGCTTGGGAAATAATGAAAACTATGGTGAAGAATTTTCCCACTCATGGACTGACTACTTGGATGATTATACAAACCTTTTATGCAGGACTGAATTTCTCCTCAAGGAACCTACTGGATTCAGCTGAGGGAGGTACATTTATGTCCATCACTTTGGGAAATGCAACAAAGCTTCTTGATGATATGATGATAAATTATTCAGAGTGGCACACTGAGAGAGCTTCACAAGGTAAGAAGGTAAATTCTGTTGAGGAAACCTCCTCTTTGAGTGAAAGGCTTGATGCTATTATGTCTATGCTTGTTAATGGTAAAGCTCAAGTTGATCAAATAATGTTCCTTTAGCCTCTTTGGTTGCTCAACAAGAGCATGTTGATGTGAACTTTATTAGAAATAATAATTTTAACAACAATGCTTATAGAAATAATTTTGGTGGATAAAATTATAAGCCCTATCCTCCTAATAGTGGTAGTGGTTATTCTTATGGTAGATCTGGAATGCCTAGTGAGGAAAGGATTTTAGAAGTTCAAAAAGCAACTAAGAACTTTATGCAAATGCAATATGAACAAAATAAGTTGTTTACTAATACTATGGAAGAGCAATCTGCTATGTTGAGAACTATTAGCCAACAAATTGGGAATTTAAATAGAGAAATCTCTAGTTTGCAAGGTAAAATTTCAAGTGCTGAGGTTAGTATTTTGGCCCTGTCAGAGGCGCAATTTTCTTTGATCAATAAAATGGCTGCTAAAACTGAAACCATTGAAGATAATACTTTTGCTATAACCAATGCTATTCAAGTTTCGAATTGATGATATTGTTAGGTTGATGGCTGAATTACGTGCTAGGTGGGAAAGAGAAGATGAATTGGCTAGAAAGAATAATATTGCTACAGTTTGCACTATCACCACCACTAGTAAAACTGAAGCTCCAAGTGCTAGTAAACCTCCTACTGTCAATGGTAAAGTAGTTGGTGTTAACAAAGTCTCCACCCCTTCGGTGAAACGTGCTAAATTGCCTCAAATTGCTGAAATTGCTTCTGATAAAAGTGCTGAAATTTTTAGAGATGTGGGAGATAATGGTCCCATTACTTTTGATGATAATAATTTTTATTTTGATGATTGAAATATCTCTGAACTTATTATGTTTCTACAAAAGCTTGCTAGAAGTCCCAATGCTATTTCCATGAATATGGCCTTTACTAAACATATTACCAATGCTCTCATGAAAGTTAGAGAATAAAAGCTGAAACTTGAAACATCTATACCTAGGAAATTAGATGATGGTTGGGAGCCCATCATTAAGAGAAAAGTAAATGATTTTGATTGCAATGCTTTGTGTGATCTTGGTGCTAGTATCTCTGTTATGCCTCAAAAGCTTTATGATATTCTTGATCTACCACCGTTGGAACACTGTTATTTGGATGTTCATCTTGCTGATAATGATAAGAAGAAACCTTTCGGTAGAATTGAAGATGTTCTCATTATGGTTAATAATAACCTTGTCCCTGTTGATTTTGTTGTTATGAACATTGAATGCAATGCTTCTTGTCCTATTGTTTTGGGAATACCTTTTCTTACAATTGTTGGTGTTGTTATTGATATGAAAGAGGGGAGTATTAAATATCAATTCCCACTCAATAAAGGTATGGAACACTTTCATAGAAAGAGAACGAAGCTACATTTTGACTCTATTATTAGAGTAAGTTATGATGTTCATGCTTCCTCACTTGAAAATACTTGAGTTGCTTTCTATGCCTAGCTGAAAGGCGTTAAAGAAAAGCTCTACCGGGAGACATCCCGTTTTATTTCTCTGTTTTCAACCCGTTTTCCGTCGTTTATTTTTGTTTTCTTTGCACCTCGGTGTTGTCTATTTCCGTAGCAACCCTGTTGTGTCTTTTATTTTGTTCTTTGTTGAGCCAAGTAAAGCCTCTAGTGGAAAGTTGACGCTATATTTCGGATTTCTGCGCAGGAAACAGATTTCTGTTGTCCACTGTTAAATTCGTATAAAATCACAGGAAATTCAAAATGACCAGAGTTTTTTTTGTGTGTAATCCTGGACTATATATGTAACTTTTATTAGTTGAACACTTTTTGATTTGAGCAACACAAGATTTTCTAAAAAATCATCTTTACATGATGTCCTGTTTTGACAGATTTCTGCCAATAATTGCATTTGCATCTTAATCTCTTTCTTTTGGTGTTATTTTGAGAAAAAGAGTTTTAAAAGAAGTTGTGACAGTAGATAATGTATTTATAGTTTTAGTCTTGTGTTGAAACTGAACCATGTGAATTTATTATTTCGATTGCACTAACGTTGCTAATGAAGGTTGTGAGAAGTTTGGTGTGAAGGAAGTTTTCAAGGGTCAAGAGAATAGGATGAAATGACGTGATCAGGAAGAGTGAAGAGCCTAATCTTGGGGATGCCCCGGAGGTACATCCCAGCAAATTCCAAGAAGAATGAAGCGTCTAAGCTTGGGGATGCCCAAGGCATCCCCTTCTTCATCAACAAATTATCATGTCACTTCTAGTGAAACTATATTTTTATTCGGTCACATCTTATGTGCTTTACTTGGAGCGTCTTTTATTTTTCCTTTCAGTTTGTTTTTTATTTTGAAATAAGCCTTGTTGGACCCCCCAACATTCTTTTATTGGAGAGTTACACGCTCCGCTTTTTCATGGGAATACTTTGTATTCTTAATCTTTCTCTCGCTGCTGCATTTATTTAGCTTCTGTTTTGCATGCATCTCTTATCTAGAGCTGTTAGTTTTAGTAGTGTTATGTGAGTACTCTCATGTTTGCTTCCTGTATCATGTAGAGTATTTTTGTTAAAACATATCATGTATGGTGCTTGTTTGGAAAAGAAACTGCTTCTTGAAGTAGAATTTTTAATGGTGTAAGTAGAAGCTTGTATTGACTGTGTCTAGAACTTTTTCATATCATGCTAGATGTTATTTTAGTTTTAAAGCCTTGTGGTTATTGAGTAGCATGATTAGCCTCAAATAATTGAGAGTGTTTAATGTGTCATTGAAAGAATCATGAGTTGTTCTTGTCATATTGAATCATAAATTTGTGGTATTCTCTTTTGGATGTTTTATTTGGTTGACTTGGCGCATGCTCACACCATGTTTATGAATATGAACCAGTCACTAATAGACTCTATGATCATTTAGTTTTTGAGCTTGTGGTACCACTTATGCTTTGATTAATGATGTTTATGTCTCTATGCATGATTATAGCTCTTATGCTCTCTTGATTTGTCGCTCCCAGTCTTTTGCTAGCCTCCACCTGTATTGAGTATGGAATTATACTTGTGCATCGAACTCCCTAAAACCAATTTTCCCATTGTGTCCACCATACCTACCTACATGTGGTATTTAACTGCCACTCCAAGTAAATTGCTCACGTGTTACCTTTAAACCCTTCAAAATTACTCCTGCTTTGTGTTCCTGTTTTTGCTCATGAGGACGTAAATAGAGAATCTTTATCTCACTTGTTGATTGGATTTCACACTGTGGACTAGTGGCTTCATCCTCTTATCCAATTGATAGAAGAGCTGGCAGCGGGGTGCCTAGCCCCAAATTAACACACACAAAATCTCTTCACTATTTTTGCCCCTGATTTATCAGTCAAAGCATAATTGTGTAAACAAAAGAGAAAGAGGGATGACCTTCTACACCAGTTGCGTCCTTCATATGGGATCCGCTCTTGTGAAATCTAGTTGGCTTGTGACGTACTGTATTTTCAGTTTACCATTCGTTGATATTAGCATACATCTCCCAAAATATAGACACTCCTCCATGGTATGTGATTGTTGGCAGGCACCCGTGGATTCGGTTAGCCATGGTTTGTGTAAGATGGATGGGAGGAGTGCCAAACTTTTAATACCTCTATTTAATAAAATAAAAGCTCTAGCACATGAGTGATCCCTGCTTCCCTCTGCGCAGGGCCTTTCTTTTACTCTTATGTTGAGTCTCCATCTTCTAACTTTATGCACAGTTGAGAGAGCATTTTTGCCATTCTGAGTTTTATGTGCATTTGTCCCAGAAACATTATTAATTGATTCATGATGTGTTATTGCTTGTTCTCTAATTATTTGTTCTAGTATTCCTCATGAACTTTGAAGGTGTCCTGGCATTTATGTTTTGCCCCACTCTTAAGGACTAGCGAAATACCACTTTGCCATGCTTTCCCTATACTTGAAACAAACGTATATCTTTCTTTGGATTGTTATTCATGATCTTTTATTTGAGTTACTTCTCATGATGCAAAGTGATTGCTGTGCTTTATTATTAAAGTTCTATTTACCATGTTTGTGTTAAAGTTCTATGATCTCAGCTTACATATGCTTTTATATTTTGATGATCAAGTTTTGTGTGGTAAATTTTACCTTAGAAACTATTTTGTTTTATCGTTTACCTACTTCAGGACGAGTAGGAACTAAGCTTGGGGATGCTTGATACGTCTCCAACGTATCTATAATTTCTGATGTTCCATGATGATATTTTGCCAATTGCTACATGTTTTCTCCCTTCTTTATAGCATTTTTACATGTTTTCCGGAACTAACCTATTAACAAGATGCCAAGTGCCAGGTCCCTGTTTTCTGATGTTTTTTATTCCAAAAATGTTGTTCTGGAAATATTATCGGAATTGGACCCCACAAATCCCGGAGTTCCTATTTTCCCCGGAAGCATCCAGAAGACCGAAGAGGAGTCGAAGACGGGCACCAGGGGGGCCACACCATAGCCAGGCACGCCCCCCCCTTGGCCGCGCCTCAGGGTGGTGAGGCCACCCTGGTGGCCCACCGACGCCACCCTTTCGCCTATTTATTCCCCTCCGAAGGAAAACCCTAAAGACCTGATAAAAAGTCCTTGAAAAGTTCCGCAGCCGCCGTCGTCAACCCTAGATCAGGGGGGTTCTGAAGCTGTCTCCCGGCAACCTGCCGGAGAGGAGATCATCACCGAAGGCCTCTTCATCACCATGCCTACCTCCGGAGTGATACGTGAGTAGTTCATCCTTGGACTATGGGTCCATAGCAGTAGCTAGATGGTTGTCTTCTCCTCCTATGCCTCAATGTTTAGATCTCGTGAGCTGCCTAACATGATCGAGATTGTTCTTATGTCATTCTATGTGTTGTGTTTGCTGGAATCCGATGAATATTGAACATATGCCAAGTTTATTATAGTCTTTATTGCATATGTTATTTGTGATCTTGCATGCTTTCCGTTGCTAGTGGTTGCTAAGGCAAAGTAGTTGCTAGCGACTCCAAGAGGGAGTATTTATGCTCGATAGTTGGGTTCATGTCTCCTTTTTGCCTATGCTCAAGTGACAGAAATGTGATGGGGGAGGATGTGTAGTTGCCACTAGGTAGAAAACAGCGTTGTGAGTGCCCGCGTGCACAATCATTGCTTACATTGCACACATTGGTTAATGTGATTATTTGTTGCTTGCAACTTAATACCTAAGGGGGTTCGTATGATAACCTGAGGTTGGATTATTAGTCATAGATGCAGTTGGATTATGGTCTATGTATATTGTTGTAACGCTCGCACTAAATATCATAGTAGTCATCATGTCATGAATGTGCACTACGGTCCAACCTCTATTTATCAATTGCCCAGCTGTAATTTGTTCACCCAGCATGCTATCTTTTATGGAGAGACACCACTAGTGAACCTATGAACCCCGGCCCATTTTCCTACACTATTACACAAACCACTACAATTCCCTGCTTTATTTACTAACTGCAAGCATACACCATTTTCCACACTGTACGTCTAATCTTTGTTTCAGCAAGACCGGTGAGATTGACAACCTCACTGTACTGTTGGGACAAAGTATTTTGGTTGTGTTGTTTGCAGGTTCCGCGTTGTTGCTGACACCGGTGAGGCGCCATCACCACCGTCAGTGGCATCAACCTTCCGAAGATCCTCTTTCTCCTACTGGATTGATAACCTTGGTTCTTAACTGAGGGGAATTCTTACCGCTGCACTCATCACACCCTCCTCTTGGTGTTCCCAGCACACCATCCATAGAAAAGAATTTAAGGCACCATCAAGGTGTACCAACAGGCCGCCGTCACCGTCATCCCGAGACCGGGAGGGTTCTAGAGCTCTCCCCGGCACCATGCCGGAGGGGGAAATCATCACCGGAGGGGTCTACACCACCATGCCCTCCTCCGAAGTGATGCGTGGGTAGTTCATCCCTGGACTACAGGTCCATAGTAGTAGCTAGATGGTTGTTCTCTCCACTTTGTACGTCATGTTTAGATGTTGTGAGCTTCCTATCATGATCAAGATTATCTTTATGTAATGTTACATGTTGTGTTTGCTGGGATCTGATGAATGTTGAATGCTATGTCTTCTGATTATCAATCTATCATGTTATCTTCATGCATATGTTATTTATGATCTTTCATGCTCTCCGTTATTAGTAGATGATGTGGCCAAGTACATGCTAGTAACTCCAAGAGGGAGTATTTATGCTCCATAGTGTGTTCATGCCTCCTTTTCATCTGTGCTCGAGTGACACAAACGTGACGGATGGAGGATGTGTTGTTTCTATTAGGGAGAAAACAACAATGCTTTGTCTAAGGATGATGTTATTGTTTACATTACACACTTTGCTTACTGCGATTATCTGTTGCTTGCAACTTAATACCCAACGTTTGTTCGGATGATATTCGGAGGGTGGATTTTTAGTCATAGATGCAGTTGGATAACGTTCTATGTATTTTGTTGTAATGCCCGCATGAATCACACAGTAATCTTTATGTCTTGCATACGCACTACGGTGCAGCCTTCATTTCTGTCAATTGCCCAGATGTAATTTGTTCACCACACATGTTATTTATCTTTCATGGAGAGACACCACTAGTGAACTGTGGACCCCGGTCCATTTTCCTCATACTGGTAAAACACCTACTGCTTTCATATTGTTCCTACTATTTTCCACACCATACGTTTAACATCTTTGTGTTCAGCAAAATCGGTGAGATTCACAAACTCACTTCTTCGTTGGGACAATGTGATTTTTTTGTGTTGTGTAGGTTCCACGTTGTTGTTGAACCGGTAGTGCGCCCTGTCACCTCAGCTGCATCAACCTTCAGAGATTGCTTGTCCTCCTACTGGTCGATTCAACCTTGGTTTCTTTTCTGAGGGAAAACTTGCTGCTACACTCTTCACAACCTTTCTCTTGGGGTTTACCAACGAGGGCGTCAACTACACGCCATCAACAAGTTTTCTGGCGCTGTTGCCGGGGAGGAAGAGAATTTCTGCAGGTGGAGTCTCTCACTTCCAATCTCTTTACTTTGTTTTTGTTTTGCTTAGTTTATTTTATTTTGTCTTGTTTGCTTCTCTGTATCAAAAGCACAAAAAAAACAGTTCTTATACTAGCTGTAGTTTTATTCCTGTTTTTAGTCTTGTTAAAATTACTACTCGTGAGAACACTAAGTTGTGTGACTTTACTAGCACCAACAACAATGATTTCATTAGCACACCTATTGCACTACCTGTTCCTACTGCTGATTTTTATGAGATAAAACCTGCCCTGTTAAACCTTGTTATGAGAGAGCAATTTTCTGGTGTTAGTATTGATGATGCAGCTGCCCATCTTAATAATTTTGTTGAACTATGTGAGATGCAAAAATATAAAGATGTTGATGGAGATATTATTAAACTGAAATTTTTTCCTTTCTCTTTGAGAGGAAGAGCTAAATAATGGTTGTTGTCTTTGCCTAGAAATAGTATTGATTCTTGGACTAAGTGTAAAGATGCTTTCATTGGAAAATATTATCCTCCTGCTAAGATTATATCTTTAAGATGTAGCATTATGAATTTTAAGCAACTTGATAATGAGCATGTTGCTAAAGCTTGGGAAAGAATGAAATCTTTGGTAAAGAATTGTCCCACTCATGGACTGACTACTTGGATGATCATCCAAACCTTTTATGCAGGTCTAAATTTTTCTTCAAGAAACCTTCTGGATTTAGCTGCTGGAGGAACCTTTACGTCCATGACCTTGGGGTTAGCAACAAAGCTTCTTGATGATATGATGGTAAATTATTCTGAGTGGCACACTAAGAGAGCTACAACTGGTAAGAAGGTAAATTCTGTTGAAGAAACCTCCTCTTTGAATAAAAGACGTGATGCTATTATGTCTATGCTTGTGAATGTCCATTCTCCTATTGATCCAAATAATGTTCCTTTAGCCTCTTTGGTTGCTCAAGAAGAGCATGTTGATGTGAACTTCTTTAAAAATAATAATTTCAACACTAGTGCTTATAGGAATAATTTTGGTAGCAACAATTATAGGCCATATCCTCCCAATAATAGCAATGCTTATGGTAAATTCTTATGGTAATTCCTAGAAAAACAATAAAAGTGTACCCTCTAATCTTGAGAACATGCTTAAGAATATTATTAGTACACAAACTTCTTTTAATAAATCCGTTGAGGAAAAATTTGGCAAAATTGATGTTCTTGCTTCTAAAGTTGATAGTCTTGCTCTTGATGTTGATTTTCTGAAACTAAAGGTTATGCCTCATGATGTTAAAGAAAGTAAATTTTGTAATGCTATCCAAATTCAAATTGATGATAATGTTAGAATGTTAGCTGAAATGCATGCTAGATGGGAAAGAGAAGATGAAATAGCTAGAAAAAATGATATAGCTAATGTTTGCACCATTACCACCACTATTAGAACTGAAGCTTCTCATGCTATAAAACCTTCTACTATCAATGGTAAAGTAATTGGTGTTGGAAACACTCCCACTTCTGCTAGTAAAAATGCAAAACTGCCTGAAACTGCTAAAAATGTTCCTGATAAAAGTGCTAAATTTTTTAGAAACATGGGAGACAATGGTCCCATTATTTTTGATTAAAATGATCTTGAATTTGATGATTGCAACATAACTGAAGTGATTAAGTTCTTACAAAATCTTGCTAGTTGTCCTAATGTTAGTGCTATGAATATGGCTTTCACAAAACATATTACAAATGCTCTCATGCAAATTAGAGAAGATGAATTAAGATGTGAAGCCTCTATCCCTAGGAAGCTAGATGATGGTTGGGATCCTATTATTAAAGTAAAAGTGAATGATTTTGATTGCAATGATCTATGTGATCTTGGTGCTAGTATCTCTGTTATGCCCAAGAAACTCAATGATATTCATGATTTACCACCATTGGAACCTTGTTATTTGGATATTCGTCTTCTTGATAATGTTAGAAAGAAACCTTTGGGGAGAGTTGATGATGTTCTTATCATGGTTAATAATACTCTTGTCCATGTTGATTTTGTTGTCTTGAATATTGAATCCAATGCTTCTTGTACAATTGTTTTGGGAAGACCTTTTCTTAGAACTGTTGGTTCTGTTATTGATATGAAAGAGGGGAATATTAAATTTCAGTTCCCACTCAATAAAGGTATGGAACACTTTCCTAGAAAGCGCATGAAGTTGCCTTTTGATTCCGTTATTCGAACAAGTTACAATTTGGATGCTTCTTCACTTGAAAATACTTGATTCCACTTTTCTGGGCCTAGCTAAAAGGCGTTAAAGAAAAGCACTTCTTGGGAGATAACCCATGGTTTTATTTATGCTTTGTTTTTCTATGTTTTCTTTGAGTCATGGGGTGGTATACTTCTGTAAAAACTCCTTTGTATCTTTCTTTTCATGTTTTAGTAGTGCCAAGTAAGGTTTCTGACAAGAGTTGGAGTTGGTTTTCGGATTTCTGCGCAGGAAACAGATTTATGATGTCCACCAAAAAAACCGTATAAAATCCTGGAAGATCAGAATGATCTGAAATTGTTTGTGCTTATTTCTCAGCTAATTACGCAACTTTTTGGTTCTTTAAGTTTTTCGATCTGAGCAAACTAAGTGCCTCGAAAAAAATCGTCTTTACAGACTGTTCTGGTTTTGACAGATTCTGCCATTTTTCTTGCATTTGCTCTTTTGCGATATCAATTGGATTTCTTTGCTTCACGAAACATCAGTGGCTGTAGCTAATGTAAAGTATCAATAGAACTTGTTCCATATAGAACCAATGGATTTTTAATTGTTGCACTAACCCTCTAATGTGAATTACTGTTTGAGTGTGGTGTGAAGGAAGTTTTCAAGGGTCAAGAGAAGAGGTGATATATGTGATCAAGAAGAGTGCAAGGTCAAAGCTTGGGTATGCCCCCATAATTAATCCAAGCATATTTTGAGAAGACTCAAGCATCTAAGCTAGGGGATGCCCAAGGCATCCCCTTCTTCATCTACTATCTATCAGGCCACTTTTCGTGAAACTATATTTTTATTCGGTCACCTCACATCATATGAAGTTTACTTCGAGCGTTTGTTTGTTTTTATTTTGTTTTCTTTAATTTTCCTTTGTTTACTTTTGTTTTCCTTGCTGCAATAATATAGTTGGATCCTAGCATTCTTTGTTTGGGAGAGATTCACGCTCCCTTTTTCGTTTGAATACTTGCTATGCTAGTATTCTTAGTTTTTCTTCTAGTTGCTGCAAAAATTCCTGTTTAGCTTTCGTTTTCATTACATATCTTGTTCAGAGATGTTAGTTTTAGTAGTGTTATGTGAGTCCTCTCATGTTTGCTTTCTGTATCATTTAGAGAGTTTTTGTTAAAGCATGTTTTGTATGGTGCTTGCTGGGAAAAGAAACTGCTACTTGAGGTTGAATTTTTAACGGTGCAAGTAGAAGCTTGTATAGACTGTCGCTAGACTTCTTCATATAATTCTAGATGTTATTTTAGTTTTAAATCCTTGTGGTTATTGAGTAGCATGATTAGCCTCAAATAGCTGAGAGTGTTTAATGTGCCTTTGAAAGTGTCGGATATATACCAACTAGGGGTATATCAGATGGTAGTCAAAGTGCCGGATTACCAGGGTGGCCCAAGTGGTAGTGGGATAAGGTTCATTGGGAGGCCCAGTAACTCGACGCACAGAAGCCGGATTCTAGAAGGACCCGGATCACGACCCACGTGATCCGGCTTGGAGGAGAAGACGGATTCCTTACTTTCCAAGTTATAGTTACCGTAGTCTTCTAGGTTTCCTATTCTGTAAGCCCTAATCCGGCTATTATATAAAGCCGGACGGGAAATAAGTTTGATAACGAACAACAGAGGAGAAGCTATAGGCTAACTCGCCGGGAAGTTGATCCTCTGCGAATAGCTAGATCTAAACCTCACATTGTAATTCTATATCCAGGCTTTAGTCCTGATTAGTGAGAAGTGCAGGAGTAGGCACGTCGTACTGTCGCGACGTACCGAACCTGGGTAAATCCTGTGTTCACTGTCCACCACGCGATCCCCTTACCCCACGTCTCTACCGTAGTCTCATGGCACCCCCGTCTATGAAAACTACTACGATGTCTCGACAGTTGGCGCCCACTGTGGGGCAAACGACGTCAGGCGTGAAGTTCCGATCTGGGATACTCGGCGGAATCGGAAGATCAATCACTGTCGGAAGCCTGGAATTCGACGATGACGTCGGACGCTTCCTCGACAACGGATCCTACATACCGGCGCAAAACCACCTGGTAAGTGCCTGCGTTTTACCGATCGGATCTGCTAACATCTTTATCGGACTAACTGCAGAAGCAATTGGGTTTTGCGGTGGAAGCAAATATTTCCCACCCGCCCTATACCCGTTCGAAGATGACTATGATATTGGATTCTGCTCAGATCGCCGACAAAAAAGTGATACACACTTTATCGGCATGGTGCAATCCGAAGTCGCCGAAAACACGGATGACGGAAATCCCGTGCAAGAGGCAGACAAAAACACACCCGTCACAGAGACGGAAGATCCGACACCCGTCATACAGGCGGAAGATCCGACATCTGTCAACATGACGATGAACTCGGAAGCTGACTCTGTACTAGCCGCCATTGAGGCAAGATTGGAATCAGAAACCGGATCAGATGATTTTGATTCTGAAGACGAAGACGCGGACGCCTTCGAAAGGAAAGTTAAATCTTTTCAAGAGGGATTCCATGAAGTGCTAATGGCGAAACCGGCTGATACCACGGACGCCGGCAACCAGGAAAGCCCTAAAACCCCTCCGCCAGAGGAAGAGAGAGAAGACGGAGAAACTTCTCCGATATTTCCTAATGTAAAGGAATTGACAGAAGATGAGCCTGTCAAAAAGCCTCCCTCTTCCAAGAAAAAGCACCGCGCTGCTAAGAAACTCCAATACAAAATCCGGAAGAAAAAATCAGCTGATCTAGCTGATGAAAACCTGGAAGTAGGAGATGTTAGCGGAACAAAGCCTACGGAGAAGAAAATCAAAGAAATCCTTGCTCCTCCAATGACGGAACAGGAAGAACAGCAGCTGTTGCAAACCCCAGTGGGAGTAAACGAACCCCCTGAGATGCTGGAAGCCAGGAGACGAGCTTTCCAACGGCAACAGCAACATCTACTCAGAACTCGCGAACACCTCCAAAAAACCCAGGATGACATTAAGCTCATGAAGGAAGAAATCGAGGAGTACGAGAGAAAGAATAGATCTGGCATTAAACCTACAAGGTTACCCGGAATCGTAAGACCGGAAGTACTGCCGCCAAAAGAAAGGTTTCACAACCCATCTTGGCAAAAGCAGGTAAACGGCAAAGATGCCAGAGGCGAACCAATATACAAAACCGCAGCAGAAAACGCGGAAGCAGCGTTTGCCATCCTCAACAATGACTTGTACTCTAATGGTGAAAAGCTCCAGGGGGTGTATGCTTTCCTAGGAAAAGCATTGCAGCAACAACAGCGGGCCCAAGAGCGATCAGGAAGACTGCAGGATAACTCCGCCCTATGCAAAACAGCTACTTGCGCCGCTGGAGCACCTGGACCAGAGGAGCCTGGAGATTCAGACAATTCAAAGGATAAAAAAGAGGATCCGAGAAAAGATAAGAAAAACCCCGACAATAGGGATGAAGCGTCCCGAACCGGATCCCATCCCCCGAAAGTTGGACTCAAACCCCACGATCGGGAAGAAAAATACCGGAATGACGGCAAAACAATGCCACCTCCGAGAAACCCAGCTGAGAAAGCCGGAAGATACGACATACCTCACAGACGTGAGAGATCCCGGACACCTCCTAAGGATAAAGAAAGGCACAGGAGCAGGACTCCGCCTAATCCAAAAGGACGTGATCATGGAAGAGATAGATACAATCCCGGAAAAGCGCGTCCGCGCAACAATGGAAAAGAAAGGAGTAGATCCCCTTCTGTCCGTTCAGCTGGAAGATATTCCGCACACATTGATAGAGCGGAAAAGGATGATCTATACTTTGGTCCTAAGTGTTTCACTGACAGGATCCGAAGGATAAACCTACATTCTGGCTTCGCCAAAGTTGGTCCAACGTACCAGAAATACACCGGCAGCACAAACCCGGATACCTGGCTCTCAGATTACTATACAGCCGTCCAGATCAACAATGGGACAGACCTAGAAGCTGTCAAGTTTATTCCCCTAATGTTACTGGACGGAGCCAAAGATTGGATCAATGGATTACCATCAAGAACTGTCGACAGCTGGGATGATATGGCTAGAGTATTTACTCAGCATTTCCGGGGAACGTACAAACGCCCAAACAACATCAACCAGCTGAACCGTTGCACCCAATTCGAGGATGAACCATACGTGGATTTCATCTCCAGATGGACGGCAATGAAGAATAGTTGTTCTGGAGTAACTGACGTACAAGCAATGCATGCTTTCGTCAATGGCCTAAAACCCGGACTTGTACCGTTCATGGTTGGTTCCAAACAGCACAAAGATCTCGGATCTATGCTTACAACCGCCAACGAACATGCTGCAGCCGAAGACGATATCAGAGCAAGAGGGGGAAATATCGAATCACTGATACTTGCCAAGAAAACTCCTCGTTCTGACAAAAAAGGAAATCCAGAAACAACGACAAAACCCAAAGAGGTCAACATAGCCTTTGGAAGTGAAAAAGGTAATAAGTGGAAAGGACGCAGTACAGCTCCAATCAACTACAGTCCAGAGGAGTGGGAAAGGATTAAGTCGGAACCCTGTGTCCACCATTCACAATTTGGGAAACCCACCCACACAAACGCGCAATGCCGGCTGAATAAGCACATGAAAGGCAGTGCAGGATCTGGAAATAAGGGGAAGGGTTCCAAAAGGAAACCTGCCAAACAAAAGCCAGAAGCTGACAAAGAAGACAGTGAATCGGACACTAATGAAAAAAATCCAGGAACAACAGCGAAAGGGCGAACCCAAATTTCCGAGAGTTGATGGAGAAGCAATGCTAACATTCCTAGCAACTCCGTCAGCAAAGGTGGCCAAAAGAACACTTCGAGAAATAAACGCGGTTGTTCCGGCAACCCCGAAATTCTTGAAATACTCCAACACACCAATTACCTGGGATCAGTCTGATCATCCCGGGAATATCCCTGAACCCGGCACACAAGCTCTTGTCGTAAGCCCTATTGTCCAGAACACTAGGCTAAAAAGAGTGCTGATGGATGGAGGATCCATCATTAACATAATGTACCTGGATACACTGAAGCATCTGAAGATTTCCGAGTCCCAGCTCAATTACAGCAACATACGCTTCCATGGCATTGTTCCTGGCAGACAAGCACGATCCCTAGGAGAAATTTCCCTAGATGTCACCTTCGGAGATAAAGATCACTTCCGGCAGGAAAAAGTATCCTTCGAAGTAGTGCCGTTCGAAAGCGTGTATCACGCAATACTCGGACGCCCAGCTTTCGCCAAATTCATGGCAAGATCCTGTTATATCTATAACAAGCTGAAGATGCCAGGACCCAAAGGAAGAGTAATCACCATAGCTGGTGACTTCAAGCTGGCAAACGAGTTGGAGAAAGAAAACGCCCTTTGCGCTCAGAGAGTCATAGCAAAAGAAGAACTGAAGGAATTAGCCAAGGAAGTATCGCCGACAGAAATGCCGGCAGGAAAAGAAACTCGGAAGCCAACAGACAGCTTCAAGGCGTCTGAAAATACAAAACAGGTAATCCTAGACCCCAAAGATCTGACAAAGTTCATCGTCGTAGGGACTGGGATGACTGACAAATAGGAAGGCGAGCTCATCAAGTTCCTCCATGAGAACTGGGATATTTTCGCCTGGTGTCCAGCTGACATGCCAGGCGTACCCAGGGAACTTGCTGAGCACCAACTCAAGGTGATTCCAGGATCAAAACCCGTCAAACAAGGTCTCCGTCGATTTGACGGAAGAAGACGGAAGGCTATTGGCAAGGAAATTATCCGGCTTTTAGCATCAGATTTCATCCAGGAAGTAATCCACACTGAATGGTCTGCAAATCCGGTATTAGTACCGAAGAAAGACACTACTGCTCTTAGAATGTGTATAGATTACACAGGCTTGAACAAGTTGTGTCCGAAAGATAGGTTCGCGTTACCGCGAATCGATCAAATAATAGATGCCACTGCAGGCTCTGAGCTTTTGTGCTTTTTGGATGCATACTCCAGGTACCACCAAATACGCATGAAAAAGGAAGATCAAATTAAGACTTCTTTCATAACCCCATACGGGACGTACTATTACGTAACCATGCCATTTGGCCTGAAGAACGCGGACGCAACCTACCAGCGTTGCATGCAACGTTGTTTGCATAGTCAGATTGGCAAAAACATCCATGTTTACGTGGAAGATATTGCTGTCGTAACCAAGGAAAAAGATACACTCCTTGAGGATCTGCGAGAAACTTTCGAAAACTTGCGCACCTACAAGATGAAGTTAAATCCATCTAAGTGCGTATTCAAGGTTCCCTCAGGAAAACTTCTGGGTTTCATCGTTTCTCACAGAGGAATAGAGGTTAACCCGGAAAAGATCAAAGCCATCTTGAACATCTCGAAACCTACGTGTGTGAAAGATGTCCAAAGATTGACGGGTTCCGCCGCTACCGTCAGCAGATTTATTAGTCGGCTGGGGGATAAAGCCTTACCACTCTACAAGTTGCTGAAGAAATCCGACAAGTTCGAGTGGACAGAAGAGGCTGATGCAGCGTTAACCCAGTTAAAGGAAACTTTGATGAAAGCTCCGATTTTGGCATCCCCAAAAGACGAAGAACCTATGCTATTGTACCTCACGGCTACAAACAGGGTTATTAGTGCGGTAATCATTGTGGAGCGGAAGAAAGACGAACAAAGCATACCAGACCAGCATCCGGTATATTACATAAGTGAAGTTTTTCCGAGTCTAAACAGAGGTACCCACACTATGAAAAACTGGCATATGGTGTGTTTTTCGCATCAAGAAAACTGCGCCATTACTTCCAAGGGCATTCCATAACGGTGGTATGTAAAGCACCACTAGGGGACATTATAAACAATGCGGAGGCAACTGGCCGAGTCGCCAAATGGGAAATCGAGCTAGCAGCCTTCGACATTAAGTATCAGCCAAGGACGGCAATAAAGTCCCAGGTTTTGGCAGATTTTGTCGCCGACTGGACGGAAGCAATGGAGAAAACACCAATGCCGGAATCCGAATACTGGGTCATGCACTTTGACGGATCCAAGATGAAGGAGGGCGCTGGCGCCGGCGTAGTCTTAAAATCCCCTAAGGGAGACACAATGGAGTACGTATCGCAAATACACTTCAATGCCAGTAATAACGTGGCAGAATACGAAGCTTTGCTTCATGGCTTGCATATTGCAAAGGAAATAGGAGTAAAGCGCATCTTATGCTATGGCGACTCGGATTTGGTACAACATCAGCTTAACCAAACCTGGGACGCCAAAAGCCCTATAATGGCCGAATACCGGAGAACGGTGGACGAGTTCACCATCTGTTTCTTTGGATTTGAAGTACTCCACATCAAAAGGGAGGAAAATTGGAACGCGGATGCGTTAGCCCGCATGGGATCAGAGAGGGTAAAAACCTTACCACCAGGTGTATTCGTCCAGCATTTGCACGAACCATCCATAAAAGGTGGAGATGTTGATTATCCTCTGGCTTCCGAATCAATTGAAGTTATGCTCGTCAAACCGGACTAGACAATTCCGTATCTAAACTTCTTAGTCAATCAGAAGTACCCGGAGGGAGCAGACGAAGTCTTGCAAAGACAAATACAGCGTCGATGCAAAGGATACGCGGTAATTGACAATTGTCTGTATAAACGCAGTACTTCCGGAATTTTTCACCGGTGTATCTCACCAGAAGAAGGACGAGAAATACTGGAAGAAATCCATGCCGGAGATTGCGGACATCATGCTCAATCAAAAAGCATAGTTAAAAAAGCATTCCGCGCTGGGTTTTTCTGGCTAACAGCCAAGACAGATGCCGAGCACATAGTTAATACGTGCGCTGGGTGTCAATATTACGCCAAGCAGACTAATTTGCCGGCCCAAGCACTCAAAACTATCCCCATTACATGGCTGTTTGCGGTCTGGGGGCTAGATATGATGGGACCGTTCAAAACTGCAAGAGGTGGACTTACACATCTACTCGTAGCAGTGGATAAGTATACCAAATGGGTGGAGGCCAAACCCATCAAAAAGCTGGATGGTGCAACTGCCAGAAATTTCATCATTGACTTGGTAATGAGGTACGGCGTTCCACACAGCATAATAACCGACATCGGGACAAATTTCTCCATTGGGGAGTTGGCAAGATATTGCCGACAAACGGGAATTCGCCTGGATCTCGCATCTGTGGCACACCCGCAATCCAATGGACAGGTTGAGAGAATGAATAGCTCAATCCTGCAAGGAATACGCCCAAGACTCGAATCTCCTCTACACAGAGCAGCTGGAGCATGGGTAGAAGAGTTACCTTCCGTGCTTTGGAGTATTCGAACGGCACCAAATAGGTCAACTGGGCAAACCCCGTTTTTCCTAGTTTATGGTGCGGAAGCTATCCTTCCAACGGACATGATCCATGACAGTCCAAGAGTGCAAGAGTTCGATGACTCAGAAGCCGAAGAAGCACGACAGGATGCCGTTGATCTCCTAGAAGAGGAACGCGAGCTTGTGCTTCAACGATCCGCCATCTACCAGCAAGGTTTGCAACGTTACCATAGTCGGAAAATCAGGCATCGTTCTTTTAAAGAAGGTGACTTAGTGCTGAGATTGGTGCAGCAAAGAAAGCACAAATTGGCCCCAGTCTGGGAAGGACCATTTGTAATCAACAAAGCTATGAAAAATGGGTCATATTATCTTGTAGATATTCGGGACACGGAAGATGATCCCGAGAAGCCGAATCGCAAAAGAAAGAGAAAGATAGATGATGAACTAGGAGAGACAAAGAGGCCTTGGAGCATCCAACAGTTACGTCCCTTCTATACTTAGTTCAATTTCTATGTAAACATCTTTGAGATCATGAAATAAAGTTGTCGGAATTTTGATATTCATGTTTTTACAAGTTCATTATAGTACAAAGCATGATTCCACCTTATCTATTTCCCAATGATCTTACAAAAAACTCAATGTTAACCCGAATTGTGCCTGCGTGCTCGGTGTTTAAAAACTGAATGACTTTCAGCTTGCTAACGGCTAAAGGAAACTCGGATTGTGCCTGCGTGCCCAAGTTTCAAAAAATTCCTTACTTTTCTCTAAGTATTATCTGATTTTTTATGTGTTGGGTCATTGAAGCTAGTTAGTAAAAAGGCTTTTAGTATGATCCATGTTTCCGAGTTCAAGCTGATCGGTTCTGCCCAGTTACTCGGCATGACGATTCATAATACTATTAAGCCATTTCAAACACTAAGGACAGTTAAAACATATAAGCCAGAGAACTTAGAAGACAAAGGAATATTAAAACCCGAAAACCTTGCAAATAATTTCATAATTAAAAACTGCAAAAGGCGGAGTTCTTGTTTATACAAAAGGAATAGAAGCATTACAATATGAATTACATTGTAAAAGTGCAGTAATGCTCCTATTGTTTAAGTTCCGCCATCCAGGATCAGGATAGCCCTTCAAGCATCCGAGTCTTCGTCGCTGCTGTCATTCTCGGGGGCTTCAGGGACCTTCTCTTCTGGATAGGTGATAGAGATGTTTACCATAGAGGCAATCTTGGTAGCATGGCCTTTGATTTCATCAAAGATGCTGGCTCGTTGGTTCTCTGTGTATCCTTGAGGAATACCGGATGCCACACGCCAAGATTTGGCACCAGGGTAATGCATACGCATAAGGCCTAGGGCCATGCGTGCACCACCCCGTGCAGCGGAGCGTAAGGAGGACTCCCTGGATTCCGCCACCTCCAGGATAACACCCGGAAGTTTATAAATCTCCGAGAATTCTATGGTACTCGCAGGGAAGAACTTGCTGATCAGTTGCATCCCAGCATTTCTGATCGCATTCCATACCTTACCAAAGGCTCGGATTTTGTCAATGCGAGAAAGACCTGGATAATTTCCAGTTTGTCGAAACAAGCCTCCAAAAAGGTTAGGTGACAAAACAGAGAAAGAAAGAAAGACATGGACGAATAGGTAAATGAAATAACACTCACCGAGAACCTTGTCAATTTTGGAACATTCCTTTAGGCGAAGGATTAAGATACTTTCCAAATCCTGGATAGTGGATTTATCTTTCTCCGCCTGTTCGAAAGCCTTGGATTGAGCAATTCCAAGGGCCAGATTACTGGCTTCCAGTTCTTCTCGAACCTTCATAAGCTCCTCATGAAGGTCCGAATTCTCCTTGCGAAGACGTTCGGAATTGCTGGCATCTTCGGCTACTTCCTTGGCCTTAGCCAAAGAAGCTGAAAATCAAATAAAAAATTCTGAGTTTAAAAATATCTCGGGAAAATGCTTATGGATAATCCGGATAAAACAGAGTAAAAGCATACCTGTTGCTTCCGATAACTGTAGCTGAGATGATGCCAGCTCATTATCCTTAGACTTAATAATAGAATGAAGGGTTTTCACCTCTTCATTCTTGATGTTAAGTTTATTAAAAACTTCTAAGTTTATGGCATCAGCAGAATGCTGCAACACGGAAATCAAAGCCAAATTCTTAAGTATGAACAAGCATAGTAAGAAGCATTAAGAAGAAGTCAGGCTTTCAACTTAATGCTTGGGGCCTGGAAGTATTACCTGGCTCATTTCTCGCAAGTTTGCCAAAGTCTCGTTGAATTCTTTTGCATACTCCGAGAAAAGAATCCCAACGTGATGAAGGCCATCTTGTATGACCTGACGAGGTGAAAATACGAAATCATTGCGAACAATTAATCCGCCTTGTGGCCAAGGGCGAATCATAGGGGCAGGAGCGAAGAATCGCCTCTGGACGAATATATCCAAGGTCGTCGAGTGGTTCTTCTTTTATCTGGATATTGCTGTCCAAATTGGAGATGGGTTCGTTTCCAACAGATGGCCGGAGATTTCCACCCGTCTGTGTTTCCGTTCTCCCCCTCACGCCCGTGGTTGCAGAAGAAGATTCTTCTTTGATAACAGCTTTATGTTTCTTCAACTTCTTTGCCTTCAGAGGAGTTGGGGCAAGGCTGAAAGGAGAACATCCGGGAAATAAAAATCTTGAAGAACCAAAGGAAAATGATAACTAGGGAAGCTCCAGTAAAATACCTGGAGGTGGCGATGGGAATTCCGTCAACAGTTACCGTTTTCCCGAAAGTCACTTGCCTTTTGCGTTTCCGATTATTATAAAAGCTAGCATGTAATTCGCTAAGCTCGATGTCGGAAGCAAGATCAACTCCTTGAAGTTCGTCGAACTAGGAAAGAATTAACGTTATGTTAAAAGTCGGAGAAAGAAGTTAATCTGAAGAAAACTCGGAAGCAAGGAAAAGTATAAATACCTTTGGGACCAGATTTTTCACGTGATAAATCGCCAGACTTTCTTCAATTTGATCGCTGGTGGCGACCAGTTGGTGAAGCCGCTTCATAAAATCATTCTTGGTATAAGCCTTATCTTTCCCACTCATGCTATCTTCTGGCCCTTTGTATTCGCAAAGAAGCCAGGAACGAAAGGAAAGAGGTTGAATGCGGCGTCCAAACCAACATAAAACGGTATCCTTCCCAGTTAAAGAAGGCTGAGAGGAAGTAAGTTTGGCGATACGTCGTTTTATCCTCATCAGGTTTTCCGGCAATGTTTGTACTGCTACGACTGTCCAACTCTCTCGAGGGATGGCGGCGGAATTAACAAATGGAGGAACCCCGGTTTCCTTACCAGGGAATGGGATGTCCTGATGATAGAAGAAAGAACCTAGCCAAGATTGGGCAGGTTCCGGCACTTTTATCGTTGGGTACCAATCTTCTCTGAACTTCCGAAGGGTGAAAGATATAGTTCCGCAGATAGGAGAAATACCTTCTGTGATGTTATGTTTTACCTCAAAGCAATATTGCCAAAAATCTAGACTAGGAGTTATCCCGAGATACCCTTCAAAAAGGGCTTGGAAACTAGCTACATAGAGGATGGAGTTTGGAGTAAGATTATGTGGCTGGACGCCATAGTAGTTAAGGACGTCTAAGAAAAAGGCGGAAGGAGGTAAACCCATACCTCTCGCGATGTGAGAGGTAAGGAGGACGCGTTCTCCGTCTTTTGGTTTGGGCTCGAGTTCGCCTTCCGAGTTCGGACATTTGCCTTTAACTATTAATCCCTCTTTTGACATTCGTCGAAGGAGGAGGAGAGGAGTGTTACTCGGACTCCAGTTGCCGACGAATTCCGTTGCTTCGTTAGCTCCGGCGACGGTATGCTCGTCACCATGGAATGTGATCTTTTCCTCCGCCGTCTCGGGAGCAAACGGCGGGGAAGGCACGGAGCTCGAGCCCGTGAGGTTCGCGGCGGCGGAAAGGTCACCTCCGCCCGCCGCAGAGGCCGCGGTCTTTTCCGGCTCGTCGCCGGTGAGCTTTGGAGATCCTAGCTGCGGATCTAGGTCACTGATGATGTGGTCGATTGTGTGCGCGGCGGAGCGAGTAGGGGACGACGGCGAGGATGCCATTTGGTGGCGGCGCGTTTCGTCTCCGGTGGTGCTCTGGGTGCGAGGTGCGTTCGGAAAGGGTTCTTCGCTCGAGGGCTCGTGCGCGGCAATGGCGTGGAGAGTGAGAGTGCGGAAGGATTTCAGCGAGGACGAAGACGGCTACTTATAGCCGGAAATCCGTCAAGATACGTGCCAACGGCTATTTTGACCGTTGGATGATCAACGCGTGTCACTCGCCGGAAAATCCGGGAAATGAAACGACAGGGTAATGATAGCTATCTCCTCGTTTCCCGTGAGAATCTGTCAGAGATACGTTACTGGGGTTCCCACGTGAAACCCAAGCGTCCCTTACGTCAGCACGTCTCAAGCGCTGACGTAGGAAGTTCCTTCTCCGCGAAGGATCGCGAGAGAAAAGCCGGATTTTCAGGATTCCGAGTTTCACGTTACCATCTCTTTCAAAAGAAGAATAAAGAAGAATCAAGACTGCTGATTGCAATTTCTCGGACAAAGCACACTTGGCGAAAGACGGAGAATCAGAGTTTTAATCCTTCTTGGGGGCTACTGTCGGATATATACCAACTAGGGGTATATCAGATGGTAGTCAAAGTGCCGGATTACCAGGGTGGCCCAAGTGGTAGTGGGCTAAGATTCATTGGGCGGCCCAGTAACTCGACGCACAGAAGCCGGATTCTAGAAGGACCCGGATCACGGCCCACGTGATCCGGCTTGGAGGAGAAGACGGATTCCTTACTTTCCAAGTTATAGTTACTGTAGTCTTCTAGGTTTCCTATTCTGTAAGCCCTAATCCGGCTATTATATAAAGCCGGACGGGAGATAAGTTTCATGAGTTGTTCTTGTCATATTGAATCATAAATTTGTGGTGTTCTCCTTTGAATGTTTTATTTGGTTGACTTGGCGCATGCTCACACCATGTTTATGACTATGAACCAGTCACGAATAGCCTCCATGATCATTTAGTTTTTTAACTTGTGGTACCACTTATGCTTTGATTAATGATGTTTATGTCGCTATGCATGATTATGGCTCTTATGCTCTATTGATTTGTCGCTCCGAGTCTTTTGCTAGCATCCACCTGTACTGAGTATGAGCTCTACTTGTGCATCCAACTCCCAAAAACCAAAGTTTTCCCATTGTGTCCACCATACCTACCAAGATTTGGTAATTAACCGCAACTCGAAAGTAAATTGCTCATGTGTTACATTTAAAACTTTCAAAATTCCTCCCGTTTTAGCTCATGACGACATAAATAGAGAATCTTTATCTCACTTGTTGATTGTACTTTCACACCCTGGACTAGTGGCTTCATCCGCTTAGCCTATGATGGAAGAGCTGGCAGCGGGGTGCCCAGCCCCAACTTAATAACACAAATTCTTTTCACTATTTTTGCCCCTGATTTATCAGTCAAAGCATAATTGTGTAAACAAAAGAGAAAGAGGGATGACCATCTACCCAAATGCGTCCTTCTATGGGAGCCGTTCTTGTGAAGTCTAGTTGGCTTGTGACATACTGTATTTTCTGTTTACCATTCGTTGACATAAGCATACACCTCTCTTAACATATAGACACTCCTCCACGGTATGTGATTGTTGGCAGGCACCCGAGGATTCGGTTAGCCATGGTTTGTGAAAGATGGTTGGGAGGAGTGTCAACTTTTCAATACCTCCATTTAATAAAATAAAAGGTCTAGCACATGAGTGATCCATGCTTCCCTCTGCGAAGGTCCCTTCTTTTACTTTTATGTTGAGTATCCATCTTCTAACTTTATGCAAAGTTTTATGTGAATTTGTCCCATAAACATTATTAATTGATTCATGATGTGTTATTGTTCGTTCTCTAATTATTTGTTCTAGTCTTCCTCATGAACTTTAAAGGTGTCATGGCATTTATGTTTTGCCCCACTCTTAAGGACTAGCGAAGTATCACTTTGACATGTTCTCTCTATACTTGAAACAAACATATATCTTTCTTTGCATTGTTATTCATGATCTTTTATTTGAGTTACTTCTCATGATGCAAAGTGATTGCTATGCTTTATTATTAAAGTTCTACTTATCATGCTTGTGTTAAACTTCTATGATCTCAGCTTACTTATACTTTTACATTATTGATGATCAAGTTTATGTTGGTAGCATATCACCTCAGAATTTATGTGTTTTTATCCTTTACCTACTCGAGGATGAGTAGGAACTAAGCTTGGGGATGTTGATACGTCATAAATGTATCCTTAATTTCTAATGTTCCATGTTGTTTTCTTATTGTTTCCCACATGTTTGCTATATACTTTATGTAATTTTTATCGATTTTCCGAACTAACCTATTGACAAGATGCCACAGAGCCAGTTCCCTGTTTTCTGTTGTTTTTAGTTTCAGAAAAGTTGTTATGGAAATATTCTCGGAATTGGAAAATTCGAAGCCCAGAAGTCTTAGAATTCCCGAATGTTCCACGGAGTCCCGAAGAGACCCGGGGGGCCTCAGGGCCCACACCATAGGGCGGCGCCCCCCTTGGCCGCGCCGGGGGGTGTTGTGGTCCCCAGGCCTCCACCGCCTCTGCCCTTTCGCCTATTTAATCCCCCCGAGACATAAACCCTAGATATATTCCACTTTTTTCGAGAAACACCCGAGGCTGCCGTCACCGTCATACCGAGATCGGGAGGGTTCTGGAGCTCTCCCCGGCACCCTGCCGGAGGTGGAAATCGTCACCGGAGGGATCTACACCACCATGCCCTCCTCCGAAGTGATGTGTGAGTAGTTATCCCTGTACTACTGGTCCATAGCAGTAGCTAGATGGTTGTTCTCTCCACTTTGTACCACATGTTTAGATCTTGTGAGCTGCCTATCATGATCAAGATCATCTTTATGTAATGCTACATGTTGTGTTTGTTGGGATCTGATGAATGTTGAATTTTGTGTCTTCTGATTATCAATCTATCATGTTATCTTCATGCATATGTTATTTATGATCTTGCATGCTCTCCGTTATTAGTAGATGCTCTGGCTAAGTAGATGCTAGTAACTCCAAGAGCGAGTATTTATGCTCGATAGTGGGTTCATGCCTCCGTTTCATCTGTGCTCGAGTGACAGAAATGTGACGGATGGAGGATGTGCTGTTGCCATTAGGGAGAAAACAACAATGCTTTGTCTAAGGATGATGTTATTGTTTGCATTACACACTTTTCTTACTGCGATTATCTGTTTCTTGCAACTTAATACCCAATGTTTGTTCGAATGATATTCGGAGGGTGGATTTTTAGTCATAGATGCGGTTGGATAACGGTCTATGTATTTTGTTGTAATGCCTGCATGAATCACACAGTAATCTTTATGTCTTGCATATGCACTACAGTGCAACCTTCATTTCTATCAATTGCCCAGCTGTAATTTGTTCACCACACATGTTATTTATATTTCACGGAGAGACACCACTAGTGAACTGTGGACCCCGGTCCATTTTCCTCATACTGATAAAACACCTACTGCTTTCATACTGCTCTCTGTTTCTAATGTTTTCCACACCATGCGTTTAACATCTTTGTGTTCAGCAAAACCGGTGAGATTGACAACCTCATTGCTTCGTTGGGACAGAGTGATTTGATTGTGTTGTGTAGGTTCCACGTTGATGCTGAACCGGTAGTGCGCCCTGCCACCTCAGCTGCAGCAACCTTTAGAGATTGCTTGTCCTCCTACTGGTCGATTCAACTCTGGTTTCTTTTCTGAGGGAAAACTTGCTGCTACACTCTTCACAACCTTTCTCTTGGGGTTTACCAACGAGGGCGTAAACTACACGCCATCAGTAGCAATATTAGAAGTACCCCTAAATAGAGAACCAAAAGTATTCTCCATAAGAAATAAAACAGCAGAGAGAAATAAAAACAGCACTCATGGTAGAAGTTTCTCTTGTCAATTCCACTTACCAATAGCGCTTCACTCCCCGGCAATGGCGCCAGAAAATAGTCTTGATGACCCACAAGTATAGGGGGTGTATCGTTGTACTTTTGATATATAAGAGCGTCGAACCCAACGAGGAGCAGAAGGTGTTGACAAGCAGGTTGGATAGAGGATTCACTGTAAACACTAGCAAACGGGTTTTTGGTTGTTTTGGATATAACAGATAAATAAAGTGCGAGTAAATAAAGTGCGGTAAATAATATTGCAGCGAGTGGCCCAATCCTTTTCAGAGCAAAGGACAATCCGGTTGTATTACTTATGACTACCAAACGTTCTCGAGGACACATGGGAAATTTCGTCAAGTGCTTTCGCTTCGTTACGGTTGATTAATATCTATTGGTTAGGGAAGTGTTGTGTGGGTGAACCTATGCTAATGCACCGCCCAACTAAGACTAATACAAAATTGTGATTATACCCCTCGTAAGAATCTTCAAATACAAGAAAGCAATTAAGATAAACTAACCACTACCTTAAACTCCGGGATTCTACACTCCTTCGTGCATTGGTTTCCTAACGGGGGTTTAGGTTTCTGTCACTCCGGCAACCCCACAATTAGTAGCCAAATACACAATGCATCCTCCTAGGCCCATAAAGCTGAAGTATCATGTAGTTGACGTTCACATGACACCACTAGAAGAATAGCACCACAACTTAAATACCGACCCACGAGATATTACTTCAATATAACTTCACTGCTAACATCATGACTTCTCCCATGTCCTCAGGAACTAAACGAACTACCTAGAAGACATCATATGGATCATAATCAGAGGTGATATAATGGATGATAACAATCTGGTCATAAAGTGCTAACACCAATAAATCTCACAAGCATCAACTACTAACAAGTAATCCACACCGGGAGAAAGATCTAATGTAAAACAACAATAGAGGCCCCTAATTGTTGCAGTGGGATGATGGTGGATGATGAGGGTGATGATGCTGGTGGTGATGATGATGACGATGACGATCTTGATGATGCCCGAAGTGATGACGGTGACGATGGTGGTGATTTTACCTCTCCGGAGAGGAATTTCCCTGGCAGATTTCTCCCTGCCAGAGAGTTTTTCTCTCTCGGGTGTTTTACGCCGCGAGGCGGCGGCGGAATAATTCTTCGATGATGGTATGGGGCTCAGGGTTCCGTGGGGGTCAAGTACACGAAAGATATCCACTAGAGGTGGGCCAGGTTGGCTACACCATGTGGCGGCACAGCCATGGGGGGGCGCCATCCCATGGTGTGGGCCCCTGGTGGCCCCCTCCGGCTCTCCTCGTGGCTGGCTCCCTCTTCTGAACTTCTAAGATACCTCCGGCGTCCCCCCTCTTCTTCTGATCATCTGAAATAGGGTATCTCGACGGTGCTTTTTCCATCAGAATTCGGGTCCCGGTGTTTATTCTCCAAAAATTATGAAACATGCAAAATAAGATAAAATAACATAAGGGATGCATCATAACATGAAATATATCGATAAATAACAGAAAACGTATCAATGACCCACAAGTGTAGGGGATCGATCACAACTTTTTCAATAAATAAAAGTGTTGAACCCAACAAGGAGCTGAAGGTATTGATAAATAGTTTTGAGCAAGGTTTTACTATAAACACTAAAGTGAAAATGTTTAGAGATTTTTTTAAATAGTGAATAAAGCAATGACAAGTAAATAACAATAAAAGTAAATAGTTGCTGCAAATGGCCCAATCCTTTTTTAGCACAAAGGACAAGCCGGTGGTGGTTCTTATAATGACTAAAATGTTCCTGAGGACACACGGGAGGACTCATCAAGTTATTTTCATCACATGTTGTTAATTAGTCTTTATCGTTTTGATAAGTGTTATGTGGGTAGACCTATGCTAGTGCACCGTCCCATCCAAGAAAAATGCACAATTACGATTACATTACTTACAAGCGTCCGCAACTACAAGAGATCAATTAAGAAATTAATCTAACCGTAGAAATAAACACCTGGTATCTACTACTCCCTTATGTAAAGTCTTGAGAATTGGGGCTCAGGTTTCTGTCACTCCGGCAACCCTCCATAAGAAATCCAATACACAATGCATTCCTCTAGGCTCGTAAAGTGTGAAGTGCTATGTAGTCGACGTTCACCTAACACCACTAGAGAAATAGCAACATAAGTTAAATATCAAACCGGTAAATATTATTCAACAAATCATGACTAGTAACAACGAGACTTCTCCCATGTCCTCAAGAACTATATGAACTACTCACAACACATCATATGGATCATGATCAGAGGTGATATAATGATGAATAACAATCTGGTCATAAAGAGAAAACACCGATAATTCTCACAAGCATCAGCTACGAAAGTCCCATTTATCATCAATCTTCTTATTCATGAAGGAACCATTAGAAGAAGCATCAATAAGATCCTTGTCATGACGTGAAATCATTGTGTAAAAATTATTAATAATAGTATCCTTGGGAATCGTATGATTGGGGCATTTAAGCATTAATGTCTTCAATCTCCCCCATGCTTGAGCGATACTTTCTCCTTCACGAGGACAAAAATTATAGATATAATTTGTATCTTGATGTCTTTCGTGAAAAGGATAAAACTTTAATTAAAATAGAGACATAAGATCCTTCCAATCCAGCAAATATGAATCATCCAATAGCCTATATCTTTCCCATGCTCTATACTTCAGTGATACAACTGGCTTTTATTCATATAAATGAATTTATCCCTTGTATAACAAACTCTATGTTCAACAAAAACCCTTGAGTTGTACTTCGTACAAAAATTTGATCAATTTTCGTTCAAAGGAATTTGTTTTTGTTATTTTCTCATACAAACTTATTATCTAGATCGATAAAGCTTTGCCACAGATCACAAGATCTTTAGTAGTCAAGTCTTGATTTTGTCATAAAACTACTTAGGACAAAGCAAGCTTTATTATCCCTCTATTCCAACTAGAATGTCTTTAAGTTTATCAACTTGAAGTTAACTGTATAAAATATTTTTTTGACTCTAAGTCATTTGAATATTTCAGCCCTTCTATTATCTTTACTAATTACAGGCACATCCTTTATTCAAGTCGCCTTGAAACTCTTATGTCCTTTCATGGTTAAGTATTTTCTTGATATGTAGCCATGGCTCAAACCGCAATGGCTCTCGTTTTTAGTCTAAAAGAATTGTCAATTGGAATTGCTTCCGCTTGCACAACTCTGATAACTATTTTCAGAGATTCGTCAATCCCTTCAAGAAATACAATCATCCACTGAATTCAACAAGGAATTAATTCCTTTAGAATCACATATCTTTAGTAACAAAACTATGTTACATATGCGGTGGTTTTTAAAATAATATTTCCAATGTAAAATTGGAACAACCAACAAAGTATAACTTTGTTCATTTAATCTTACGATCAAATTTCAATATTTCAGAAACTTTCAGATTCTAAGACTAATGTGTCTCTTTATAGTTCTCTTTCAAAACTATGACACAAAGTCAAGACAATAAATTTGTGCTAAAACAAAATATAAGTTACTATATTATTCCATGGGTAATATCAAAAACTTATTTGCAAAGGAATCCTTCTTATTGTTTAACTTTGTCTCACTTAGTCAAATATGACTTTAAAACTTTCAAGACATCACTAAGACATAAATTCTAAAAAAAATTGCGAAGTCCTTTGCTCGTTGACTTTTTATCACAAAATACTTCAGTATAAATAATAACAATTCAAAAGATTTGTAGCTTGATCATCCACGAAGGGATTGATCCATATTATTCTCATAAGATAACCAGGACTTTGTCCTATCAATCCAAAAAAAGTATTACGTTGCTAAGCATGCGACCTTATTACAATAACTTGAGCCCAAGCTCATAAATCTTTTGAATTATAAAAATAAAAGTGGAGATGTCTTCATCCTTAGATGATTCTTTATGCACCTAGCTTGATGCTCATCAACACCTTTTATTCTTCCGTCTCCTTACTTTCCGCAACTCCTATATCGAATGCATAAAATAATTATAGCAATCGATACACCAGAGACATTAGTAAGAATGAAAAATATCATCCAGATATAACTCTTATACCTTTATCACCTTTAGTGAACATTTCCTTTTGCCTGAAGTAACTTTTAGAGTCCTCTTCCAATTCCCTTTTTTTATAGAAAAACAATCAGACTTACTCTGTGCAAAAAACTTGGGCTTATTATGTGCCTTAGCACCTTTTCCCTTTCTATTCTTTTTCTTCTTGAATGGTGTAGTCTAGGAAACCATCAATACTTGATTGTTTTCCCTCCTCACACCAGCCTCGGCAATTTTCAGCATAGCATGGAGGTCATTCGGTGTTTTCTCCATCCCATTCATGTTGTAATTCATGCTAAAACCATTGTAAGACGGGGGAGTGAAGCCAACACCAAATCAGTACTTAGCTCAGACAGGATTGGAAATCCCAAAGCTTGAAGCCTAGTCCTATAATCAAACATCTTGACTACATGCTCGCTCACTGAGCTTCCTTCTTCCATGTGACATGACCATAAAGCCTTCGTTATTTCATAAAGTTCAGTCTTGGCTTGTGTCTGGTACATGGCCGCGAATACAACGATCATGTCATACTCAGATGTACAATCAAATCGTTTCTGCAACTCAGGATCCATACATGTCAGCATGATACATTGAACAACTACTACATCATCACTCATCAAGATGTGTTCATCCTTTTCTACATCAAAAGCATCATCCTCAAGATCCTCTAGAATAAGAGCATCGAGGACATATTCTTTCTTGATACTCCCGAGAATAATTCTCAAGGCACTGACCCAATCTGCATAGTTACTTCCATTGGCAGCAAGTGGTTTCTTCTCAAGTAGTGGACCAAGGTTAATAGAGGGTCTGTTACGATCCATGGATCTACACAATTTAATAGTTCACTTAGAAATGTTCATAAATATTTTCTATGCACTTGTTAAAATAATTAACTATGTGCTCCCACTAAATCTGATCTTCCTCGTGATCAGAATTTAATGTATTATGGAATCCACGATCAACTTATAACCGAAGGATGTCTCCACCTCGATGGCTATAATCTTACAATGGGTAGGCCAACTTTCCAATCACTACCACCGTGATTTTCGCTTCACCTTTCGGTGTATGTGCTCCGAGCTCATAACTTTCATGCCTGAACGTCAAGACAACCAAATGATCCCGCTGCAACAAGTGATGTCATACTGGCCCCTCTATCCAGGTGATGAGTATGGATCAGCTTGATGCTCTCCTTATGATCATAAGAACACATTGTTCCCTATATCCAGGTGATGGACGCGAACCCTAATAAGCTTGACGTGCTACAGTTGGGAGAGCACGATCTACCTTGATATTTTCATGAGGAATCGCTTTAATAATCATGACTACTGCGCAATCAAGGGACAGAAAGAAAACATAATAAAAAATGCACGAGTAAAACTAGTGATGTAGTATAGTCCTCCTTCATCTGTAATGGATCATGTGTTGGCGGTGCCATGTCGAGGTTCACGACAAGTGCAATCCTTCTCCTTTCCCATCATCGCCATGATCGGGTTTAGGATGGTTTGCTAGCTACAAAATAGTGTTAGGTAAAGCATCTCAAAATTCTAAACTTTGTTACTATACCACATCACATTTCCTGCAAAACAGAGTTAGACGTCCCTAACGTTTGTTTGCATCTTTTAGCATGGTTGTAAAATCTACGAAACGAATCGTTAAGTAACATACACTTCCATAAGGGATGATTATTCACATTGCTAGATTGACATTGTGGGGTGATTGAAACACAGACATTACAAAAACGTCTAGAGCCTCAATCCAAACTTATTCATAACCATGACCCCCCATGTGGATCCAACCCAAATGCCCCTTCCACAATGTTGTATACGAGACTGACTATAAAGAAACCCAAGGCTACTGAAGCACTTCTCTGGACTAGATGAGATATACTAGGGGCAACACGAACATTCTAGGACTGCAAAAAGTTTGTAAAAAACTTGATATGCCATTGGACCAAAACAACAAAGATTACTAGGAAGACATTGTAAATAATCTGAATGTTGGAGAAGTTTCCAACGTACTTGCAAAAACGTATGCAATTCCCGCACTAACCGGTGCTCTAGTACAGATCTTGTACCTATGCATAGACCGCTCTGATAGCACCGTTGGGTTGTCCAACGGGAATTTAAAATTTCGCCATGCATGCTACGCAACAACCAAGACCTTGCTATGTATATACAAGTGCATATAATTTCTAAGATCATGTACCAGACACCGTAATAGCGAAAAAGGTGTCGATGAAGCTTGTAGAAGTTCCTCACGCACAAGCCTATGGGTGAGGATGTTGCCGACTCCCTATATCCAGCACCTTGATCTAGCAGAGTGAGGGTCTCACGTGTTACCCCTCTTAGAGTATGCACACATACGTCAGTGCAAATTCTGCAACGCTTTGTTGTCCAGGACTTGGCACTAGAGGTGTATATGAAGGTGGGGTTCCCAACACATGAGACAGTGGGTAATTAGAAGCTAAGTCTAATCGGGAGAGGAACACCTCGGCGTATTTAGAAGAAGCTCTAATTCTATTAGAGGAAGCTCTAATCCAATTAGATGATCTCTAATCTAATTAGAAGGGCTCTAATTAGTCTTCTAATTACTAGAGAGCTTCTAATTCAACCAGAATTGTTCTGATCAAAAGCTCTAGTTACTCCAATTAGAAGATCTCTAATCCAATTAGAAGGTCTCTAATTAGATTGATCTAATTAGTATTCTAATAATTAGAGAGGTTCTAATCCAATTACCATTGTTCTAATTAGAAGCTCTAATTAGTTCTTCTAATTACTACATAAGCCTCTAATTCAATATGAAGTGCTCTAATTAGTCCTCTAATTCTTCTAGAGAAAGAGAGTGGCCAAAGGCTCAATTGCGTGTTCTCTAAAGAGAGGAGGGGTGGGTATTATATAGTGGGTCAAGGGAGGGCACCGGCCATAGGAGAGGACGTCAGTTTCCTCTCCTCTCCCTTGGCTACACCACTCCTCCTAGGAGGTTTCAGATTGGACTCCCAAGTGGAGTCCAATCCCCTTCCCCTTTTATTGTTTTTTTTCCTTTTTCTTTTTCCCACTCTTTTATTTCTCAAATAAATTAGGGAAAATTCCTACGGATAGCTAGTGCATATTGTGAGACCATGGGTCCCACCTAGCATCCTCTAAAATTAGGGTTTACGGAGAGGATGAGATTCTTCCGTCAATCCTTGTCCAGCTGCTCATAGTTGTCCATAACCGGGGACACGGCTAAGATCTTAGTTTGTTGACTCTGCAGAGGTTGTGCACTTTCACCCTTTGTCTTCAATTAGCCCAAACATCCTATACACCCGGAGTGCATCATGGAAAGGAGAGAATTGAGACGAGATCTTTCAGAAGAAGAAGTCCAAACCCACCGGCAAGACCCGTTCCACCTATAATTTTGCTACATCTGCTTGTCAAGCCTGGGCTGAACCCTCACAACTTAATTGATCAAGACAGAGCCCATATTGTCAAAAGGCTGCACGGGAAGCTACTAGATTTAGAGGGACATAGTAATTTCTTTGTTCCTGGGTGGCCATCCTCAAGTGACAACCTCAAGTGAAATAACCCTTAAACAAGGGCCCTGAGGCAACACTCAACATAACCCAGTCTTACCACTTCCACCCAGGTGGTTCATTCTTTAGTTATACTTAGAATTTTTCCTCAACATCTAGTAAAACAATTTGTAATATTGCATAGCATCCACTAAGTTCTAAGGCTATCAAAATAACAAGGGTAAAAGAGATGGCTACACACTACTAGGATAATAGCATAGCATAATATAACTTAGTAAAATTTACTATCATGCATGCTACTCAAAATCAACTAATGCATATAGAAAATAATGGGTAGTTGATGGTGTGTTACTTGCCTTGTTGAAGTTGGTGAAGAAATCACACTCTCTTCACAAAAGATCGTTGCTCTCCGTACAATCTATTCATTGAAAACACAATAACAAAATAAACAAGCATCCTAGCAATCAAACACATAGGTGGAGAAAGCAAACAGAGAAAATAACATAACAAAGGAGTTGGACCAAGTTGGCTAGGGCAAGGTCAAGATTTGAGTTCAATACTTGTTAAGGAAATTCCAATGGTTTACTTGGGAAGGACTAGGTTGAGCTTGATGTGATCTAACTTTATTATAACCATACTTGTCGAGGAAGTTCCAAGAGTTCACTAAGAATAAACATATTACTTCTTCAATTAAAGTAATACATGCAAACACTTGGTCATATTCACCTTCAAAAATATTTGAGTGACTATGTTAGTATTTTCCATTGTGGTTAAGGTAGTTCTACTAACTTCATCATTAAAGGGAAAATATTACTAAGTCTTGGGTTTTCCATTTGGGTAATTGGTTGGACAAAAACAACTTGTTATTCTTCAACTTGTGTGGATTGCTCCAAGTCTTCACATGCTTGTCTTCTTGAAGATCATCTTCATGCTTCTATTGTAGTTTCCTCCTTGTTGTTAATCTTCTCTTGAACTTGATAAACCTTCATGGCTTTCACTTCACTAATTGGTTTGGGTATGGGATGGGCAAAAAAAAATACCACTAAGTCAAATAGAAAGGAAATAAGAAGAAAGATAGAAAGAGAGAGGGAGATCTTTTCTTCTGGATTTCTTCACACTTGTACTTTCTGGAGTTTCTTCTAGTTGCTGTGGAGTCTAAGCCCTTCCTTCATTTTATTCAATGATATTTCTCATATCTCTATATGTTGACACCAAGTTGAAAATGAAGTCCCTCCTTGTGCTTGAGTCTTGTTTTCCATTTTGCTAACTTGATGAATTTCTTGAAGCAAGAATAGGAGAGTGGAGAAGTAGATAGAAAACTAAATTTCACTACTTGGTACTATATGTGATTGAGACATTCTAAGGGCTTGGCTTGGCTCCAAATAGACATAACATCAAGGAATAACAGTTGAAAACAATTTCTAAGACATGGTGAAAATTGGATGTATCACTATGTTGGGTTTTTGGTCAAGTACTCATGGCCATGATCCAAGGATGTCCAAAATGGTTGGGCAAGGTTTTTCTGGTCCAAGGTTGTCAAATGGAACAATTTTGCACAAGGAACTATATTGATATTATTTACAGAATTAAATCTATGACAAAATTACTCAAATACTCCAATTAATTCTAAATTCAATTTTAATTTGATCAACAATTATTTTGGGACAGGGGATATGAAAGTACACATCCTAAGGTTTCCAAATATATTTTATTTACAATTTTTGGATTTGTAGAATTTAAATTATGCTAAATTTCATCAAACAAGCATATTTGCAAATGAACAATTTTAAGTTTGTCAAATTTGAATTTGGCCAGTGCCAAAAGTTTCTAGATGTCAAGGGCTTTTCAAAAAGTCCAAGATTGCTAAATTTGACCTTAGGGATCAAAAGATATGATAGATCTAAGATTTAGGGACTTTTCTGCAAAACTGCTAATAATTCCAGCGGGACAAATAATTTGAATTAAGGGCTGGCCACATGGCATGCTGTGATTGGCCAGGGGTGCTGACTGTGTTTCTACGTGGCAAGCTGACTGGGCGCGCTGACTGTGCAGGTATCATTAAATCTAGAGCGTTGGATCTAGATCCAACGGGGGCGTACCCCTTCGGGCGAGATCTAATCCTAGCCATCCCTCATGATCCAACGGCTGAGGGGGAAACAGAAGCTCACCGTGGTTCTGTGCTCGCCGAAAAATGGCTGCGCGGCGGCGCAGGGGCTCGGGAGTAGACGCCGGTGATGCTCCGGTGGTCCCCTGGCTCCGGGATGACGACGGGAAGACGCGGGGAAGAACCACGAGGACAATGGTGACCACGGCGTGCTCGCTCGCTTCTGAACTCGGTGGCGCGGCGGTGGCGTCGGGTCGTCGTCGGTGAGTGTCTTGGCTTCCGAAACAAAAAACGAAACACGCATTAGAGGATGCGCAAGGTCTAGGGGATCAAAAGTAGACCAAAATGCGAGAAGGTAACACACTGCGGTGGCCGGAATCTTCCTCGGACGGTGGCGGATGCAGCGGGCTCCGGTGAAAGATTGCGGCGTCCTCAGGGCACGAAATGGAGGGGGAGGAGAGGGGAAATGAGGAGGAGAGCCGGGGCTATTAAGGGGAAGAAACGGGAGGACTTAATATGGCTTTAATCGAGAGAAATCAAAGCGCAAAAATTCCACCCGAAACATTCGGGGCAGTTTCCAAACGAGGAAGAAGATGATGACGTCAGCAATGACATCATCCCTTTCTTTCTTTTAATTTCTGTTTATCTAATTAAATCATAATTTCTGTTTTAAGTGTCCAAATGACATGAAACAAATTTCTAAATTCTTGAAATTTCAAGTACTTTCCAACAGTACCATTTTTGGAAACAAAATCATCATATTTTATTTTTGAATTTGGGAATTTGAATAATTCCTTAATAGTTACTTAATGTGATTTTTAATTTAAATTTTTATAAAACATAGTTATTGGTCAACTAAGATTTTAGTGACATTATAAATGTTGAAAACAAATTCTTGAAAGTCATTTCATCATGTTTTCACAAATTTATATTTTTGGAAAATAAATAAAACACTAATAATACTTTAAGGCCATTTTAAAATTTAGAAAATAATAAATTTATGTTATTGTCTAAATAAAATTTCAGAGACATTTTACTTGTCATATATTATTTTTGGAAAGCCATTTTAAACCATTTTCACATTTTATAATTTTAGGATATGAAGGATTTACTAGTAGTAACTTAATGTAATTTAATTAGTTCATATAAAATTAATTAATATTGGTGATCAATAAAATTTAGAATAAAACCACAAGTCATATTATTGTTTTCAAAACCCTCTTTTATGTTATTATCAAGCAATGCATTTTATTTTCACACCTTTATGTCTAAAACTTGGAATAACCACTAAAAGTTATTATTAACAATTTTATTCTCATCAAATACTTTTGAGGCTTAGAACTTTATTAAGGGTTATAAATCTTTGACTTTTGTTGCCCTAAAATATCTTCAAAGTAATATTGGAGTTGTAATTATTTTGGGTAAAGGCTAGTTGATAAAAACATATTTCCTTTATATAAAGAAATTTATTTTTGAATGGGATTTTAGGGTTCATGGAATAGAGGTATAATTGTATTCTTAATTTCAATAACATAGGAATTACAATATTATTTCCTTTGTGTTTGGGTTTTATTTGTTTTTGGTGACTTGTATTGTCATGAAAACAAAAGTTTCAAAATTTTGTGATTTTTGAGTTTTCCAAAAATCAGGGATGTTACAGACTACCACCCTTAAAAGAAATCTCGTCCCGAGATTTGGGAAGGTTAGAAAGAAAGATTTGGGTAATTGGATTCCAAAACAACTGGGGGGGCTACCACCCTTAAAAGAAACTTTTGTGGGTAGTCTATTTTCATTATATTGGAGTGTAGATTGATTCTAAATTAGCTTGAGTAGATCTTCCCTCTGTGGTAGAGGTGTAGACCAACATAGGTCTGTTGAACTACCTTTGACACTGAGGGGTCACTCTTTGGGTCAATCAAAAACCTTTGGTTCACTCTCAACTTGGTCTTTTGATATCCTTACAATCTTCCATCTTGTTGTTGTCATCCTTGAAGGCAAACGTCATGCTATTTCTAAACAAACTCTCATGTAACACAAACTGGGTAGTTGTGTTTCTTCATTATTTCTTCTCTTGGCTCTGAAATCTTCATAACTCATGCAACTTGGGGTTCACTTGTCCTTTTTTTCACTTGTTGATTGGCTTGATACTCCTTATTAGGCAGTTGGCATTGATCATAGATGTGATTGTTCCTTCACACAGAAGGGGATTTGATACTAGCATTCCTCAAATGGGATGGCTTGTGTTTCAATAGGGTAAAGGTTGTATGATTTCACATGGTTCTCACTATGGGTGGTGAATGAGTATGGTGTTGGGTTTGGTCTAGTAGGGATGAGTAGAGATTTAGAAAGATGGCTAAGGGAGGTTCTTATCCAAAATAGCAGATCAAGGAAACTCATCTTACAAACAACACATAACAAACATATAGCATCACATTCATCACACCAAACAACATAGTTTTTTTTTAAAAAAAAAACAAACTAATATTGTCATACCACACTCATTGGTATGATCAATACACTAATCGTGTTTTTGTGTCTCACAACTTTTTTACATCTCATGGTGGTCTACTATTTAAGGTAGGGTAACAACTTTCTTGCTTTATTCCTCTTGAGAGGTCTTCAATACTCAGTCTTCACGATGATCTCCGCGTTCTTGTACATTGTAATCTCTTTTTCAAGAGTGTTGATCTCTTCTTCAGCTTCCTTGAGAATCTTCTTAGTGTTGTGAAGTCTCCACTTGAGTCTCTCAGTAAGTTCTTCAATAGCCCTCCATGCAGCTCTTCTTGCTGAATCAAATAATGTCAAATGCACCTCCTTGTTGGTAAGCATGCAATCTCCTCCCATCTTGTGGTCGTACTCCTTGTTCATGTACAGATGAATCTGCACCCACCAATACTCAAGATCATCTTCCTCATCAATGTAAGGAAAACCCCAGTAGACTGCTGGTCCTTCAAATCCCATGATTGACATGCGATCCTTCAATGCTCTTGGAAAATCAGTGTCACATTCCAGGGTCATGGTCATCATTGGTCCTTTCTTGAGTGATTCAATGATGTTGGTCATCTACAGATAAGAGTATACTTTAGAAATGTACCATGGAAAGGAGTACGAGGAGAAATGAAGATATAAAAGATCCCTTTGTGGAGTAGTTAATAGATAGTATATTTTTATTCCTATGGCTTTTCCTATTCTAATCCAAACTTAGGGTCTCGAATCCTACAGGCAACACAATGCTTTGATACCATTTTGTAGCATCCCAACTTTTAATAAAGATGGAATACCTGTGTTATTGTGCTAGTCCCTGGATCAATTGCTAGCACCACAGTACAAAATGAAATATCATGCAAATGCATCAAATTCTATTATATTGCATGATCCAGTCTTTACAAAATAGGATTACAACTTGCATAGTCTTAGAAGACTAGCAGAAAACAAAGTATTACAGCAGAAAACATAGAACAACATTGAGCCCATCTTCTTCATGTGCCACAGGCAAAACATGTTGGCGATAGTCTCGAGATCCTAAACGAAATCCTCACTCGTCTTCAGAAACATCTGCAATATGGAATATGCAGCCACAAGGGAGTCAATACAATTTAATGTATTGGCAAGTAACACTATGGTGGATATAAATGGCAAGACTAATACTACATGCTTATTTGGCTGAGTGGAGTTTAGGTTAAGTTTGCATAAAGCCAGTTTTGTCCTATCTCTTTTGTAAAACAAACTTTTCTTTTCAAAGGGGTGGCAACATTGGATTTAGATCCAAGCACCACAATACTCTTCACTTGGTCAAAATTTTACTTATTGAAATTGGTGATGAGATTCTTCCGTCAATCCTTGTCCAGCTGCTCATAGTTGTCCATAACCGGGGACACGGCTAAGATCTTAGTTTGTTGACTCTGCAGAGGTTGTGCACTTTCACCCTTTGTCTTCAATTAGCCCAAACATCCTATACACCCGGAGTGCATCATGGAAAGGAGAGAATTGAGACGAGATCTTTCAGAAGAAGAAGTCCAAACCCACCGGCAAGACCCGTTCCACCTATAATTTTGCTACATCTGCTTGTCAAGCCTGGGCTAAACCCTCACAACTTAATTGATCAAGACAGAGCCCATATTGTCAAAAGGCTGCACGGGAAGCTACTAGATTTAGAGGGACATAGTAATCTCTTTGTTCCTGGGTGGCCATCCTCAAGTGACAACCTCAAGTGAAATAACCCTTAAACAAGGGCCCTGAGGCAACACTCAACATAACCCAGTCTTACCACTTCCACCCAGGTGGTTCATTCTTTAGTTATACTTAGAATTTTTCCTCAACATCTAGTAAAACAATTTGTAATATTGCATAGCATCCACTAAGTTCTAAGGCTATCAAAATAACAAGGGTAAAAGAGATGGCTACACACTACTAGGATAATAGCATAGCATAATATAACTTAGTAAAATTTCCTATCATGCATGCTACTCAAAATCAACTAATGCATATAGAAAATAATGGGTAGTTGATGGTGTGTTACTTGGCTTGTTGAAGTTGGTGAAGAAATCACACTCTCTTCACAAAAGATCGTTGCTCTCCGTACAATCTATTCATTGAAAACACAATAACAAAATAAACAAGCATCCTAGCAATCAAACACATAGGTGGAGAAAGCAAACAGAGCAAATAACATAACAAAGGAGTTGGACCAAGTTGGCTAGGGCAAGGTCAAGATTTGAGTTCAATACTTGTTAAGGAAATTCCAATGGTTTACTTGGGAAGGACTAGGTTGAGCTTGATGTGATCTAACTTTATTATAACCATACTTGTCGAGGAAGTTCCAAGAGTTCACTAAGAATAAACATATTACTTCTTCAATTAAAGTAATACATGCAAACACTTGGTCATATTCACCTTCAAAAATATTTGAGTGACTATGTTAGTATTTTCCATTGTGGTTAAGGTAGTTCTACTAACTTCATCATTAAAGGGAAAATATTACTAAGTCTTGGGTTTTCCATTTGGGTAATTGGTTGGACAAAAACAACTTGTTATTCTTCAACTTGTGTGGATTGCTCCAAGTGTTCACATGCTTGTCTTCTTGAAGATCATCTTCATGCTTCTATTGTAGTTTCCTCCTTGTTGTTAATCTTCTCTTGAGCTTGATAAACCTTCATGGCTTTCACTTCACTAATTGGTTTGGGTATGGGATGGGCAAAAAAAAAAGAATACCACTAAGTCAAATAGAAAGGAAATAAGAAGAAAGATAGAAAGAGAGAGGGAGATCTTTTCTTCTGGATTTCTTCACACTTGTACTTTCTGGAGTTTCTTCTAGTTGCTGTGGAGTCTAAGCCCTTCCTTCATTTTATTCAATGATATTTCTCATATCTCTATATGTTGACACCAAGTTGAAAATGAAGTCCCTCCTTGTGCTTGAGTCTTGCTTTCCATTTTGCTAACTTGATGAATTTCTTGAAGCAAGAATAGGAGAGTGGAGAAGTAGATAGAAAACTAAATTTCACTACTTGGTACTATATGTGATTGAGACATTCTAAGGGCTTGGCTTGGCTCCAAATAGACATAACATCAAGGAATAACAGTTGAAAACAATTTCTAAGACATGGTGAAAATTGGATGTATCACTATGTTGGGTTTTTGGTCAAGTACTCATGGCCATGATCCAAGGATGTCCAAAATGGTTGGGCAAGGTTTTTCTGGTCCAAGGTTGTCAAATGGAACAATTTTGCACAAGGAACTATATTGATATTATTTACAGAATTAAATCTATGACAAAATTACTCAAATACTCCAATTAATTCTAAATTCAATTTTAATTTGATCTACAATTATTTTGGGATAGGGGATATGAAATTACACATCCTAAGGTTTCCAAATATATTTTATTTACAATTTTTGGATTTGTAGAATTTAAATTATGCTAAATTTCATCAAACAAGCATATTTGCAAATGAACAATTTTAAGTTTGTCAAATTTGAATTTGGCCAGTGCCAAAAGTTTCTAGATGTCAAGGGCTTTTCAAAAAGTCCAAGATTGCTAAATTTGACCTTAGGGATCAAAAGATATGATAGATCTAAGATTCAGGGACTTTTCTGCAAAACTGCTAATAATTCCAGCGGGACAAATAATTTGAATTAAGGGCTGGCCACATGGCATGCTGTGATTGGCCAGGGGTGCTGACTGTGTGTCTACGTGGCAAGCTGACTGGGCGCGCTGACTGTGCAGGTATCATTAAATCTAGAGCGTTGGATCTAGATCCAACGGGGGCGTACCCCTTCGGGCGAGATCTAATCCTAGCCATCCCTCATGATCCAACGGCTGAGGGGGAAACAGAAGCTCACCGTGGTTCTGTGCTCGCCGAAAAATGGCTGCGCGGCGGCGCAGGGGCTCGGGAGTAGACGCCGGTGATGCTCTGGTGGTCCCCTGGCTCCGGGATGACGACGGGAAGACGCGGGGAAGAACCACGAGGACAATGGTGACCACGGCGTGCTCGCTCGCTTCTGAACTCGGTGGCGCGGCGGTGGCGTCGGGTCGTCGTCGGTGAGTGTCTTGGCTTCCGAAACAAAAAAATGAAACACGCATTAGAGGATGCGCAAGGTCTAGGGGATCAAAAGGAGACCAAAATGCGAGAAGGTAACACACTGCGGTGGCCGGAATCTTCCTCGGACGGTGGCGGATGCAGCGGGCTCCGGTGAAAGATTGCGGCGTCCTCAGGGCACGAAATGGAGGGGGAGGAGAGGGGAAATGAGGAGGAGAGCCGGGGCTATTAAGGGGAAGAAACGGGAGGACTTAATATGGCTTTAATCGAGAGAAATCAAAGCGCAAAAATTCCACCCGAAACATTCGGGGCAGTTTCCAAACGAGGAAGAAGATGATGACGTCAGCAATGACATCATCCCTTTCTTTCTTTTAATTTCTGTTTATCTAATTAAATCATAATTTCTGTTTTAAGTGTCCAAATGACATGAAACAAATTTCTAAATTCTTGAAATTTCAAGTACTTTCCAACAGTACCATTTTTGGAAACAAAATCATCATATTTTATTTTTGAATTTGGGAATTTGAATAATTCCTTAATAGTTACTTAATGTGATTTTTAATTTAAATTTTTATAAAACATAGTTATTGGTCAACTAAGATTTTAGTGACATTATAAATGTTGAAAACAAATTCTTGAAAGTCATTTCATCATGTTTTCACAAATTTATATTTTGGAAAATAAATAAAACACTAATAGTACTTTAAGGCCATTTTAAAATTTAGAAAATAATAAATTTATGTTATTGTCTAAATAAAATTTCAGAGACATTTTACTTGTCGTATATTATTTTTGGAAAGCCATTTTAAACCATTTTCACATTTTATAATTTTAGGATATGAAGGATTTACTAGTAGTAACTTAATGTAATTTAATTAGTTCATATCAAATTAATTAATATTGGTGATCAATAAAATTTAGAATAAAACCACAAGTCATATTATTGTTTTCAAAACCCTCTTTTATGTTATTATCAAGCAATGCATTTTATTTTCACACCTTTATGTCTAAAACTTGGAATAACCACTAAAAGTTATTATTAACAATTTTATTCTCATCAAATACTTTTGAGGCTTAGAACTTTATTAAGGGTTATAAATCTTTGACTTTTGTTGCCCTAAAATATCTTCAAAGTAATATTGGAGTTGTAATTATTTTGGGTAAAGGCTAGTTGATAAAAACATATTTCCTTTATATAAAGAAATTTATTTTTGAATGGGATTTTAGGGTTCATGGAATAGAGGTATAATTGTATTCTTAATTTCAATAACATAGGAATTACAATATTATTTCCTTTGTGTTTGGGTTTTATTTGTTTTTGGTGACTTGTATTGTCATGAAAACAAAAGTTTCAAAATTTTGTGATTTTTGAGTTTTCCAAAAATCAGGGATGTTACAGGAACTCTTCCGGAACTCCACGGACCCTATAGATAAAATCATAGATATTATCTAACAATGTCAGAAATATATTTCCAACATCCTGAGACATCGCATGTCTCCTGCATTTGCTTTGTAAAGTGTGCATCCTCAATTTCTCTTTCATAGTAACTCCGGAATAAATTCCGGATGAAATAGAAACTCTTTCTATCACTCCGGGAAATCTCATGCCCTTGTTATAATTGCTCTCTAATATAAGTATATCTATCATGCAGAAAAACCATTCTGGTGATACTACTAGTTGATCCCGACCTACCAATATACACAAAAATAAGCCTAAACTTAAGTGTGTTTCCCCTGCAGCTTCGATAGTGCATGGACATGAAACTGGAAACTCTTTCCTTTTCAATAATCAATAGAGGGGTCGTGGACACCCATATTGTCTCCCACGTACTAAACGAATAAACAGCTGAACCTGTTGATTAATGTACATATATCCCATTACTCACGGTATCAAACTTACCCAAGACTATTGATTCCGGTATTGAATGTGAAACAATCTTTGGTTCACTAATACCTTTATCACCTCTTGTTATCCAGTAAGTTTCCTCTTTTTCATTACTGTACTTTTTTTATCCCACATTATGTATCAACATCATGCATTGTCTGCAGAACTTATGGATATCAAGAATATCGTGTGGTCCGAGGTATGTATCTCTCTTTCTACGAAGAAGTAATTCCCATCTCAGAACATCGAGGTAATATCCTCCTTCAGAATTACCCAGTAACTACCTTTCTGTTCACCCAGTTTAAGGTGTGACTCTTGATAGCACCAAAGTAAAACCTCTAGAATACATTATCCCGATAGCCTCATGGTTACATGATGCATTGTAATAGAACTGTGTTGTGATATGATTCTAAGGACAAAGATGTCTTAGTAGAATCTCTTAGCATATCAATCTACTTAGGGAATACCGAGCCATATTGATGTTGACAAAAACAACGTTTGTGACTAGGAAAACATATTCATCAAACATCCGATGAATTATTCATAAAAGGCAAGACTAGGGTTTGTTTTTTGTGTTCATGTTACTACACGTGAGCGTGATTTTTTCTCTGAATCTCATATTCAGGAACCACGTTAAGTATAGTAATATGAATCATGATTATGAAACAGATGTATAAATATTATTGCCTTTTGGGCATACATCCAACAATCTCCCACTTGCACAACTGGCAATAATTTGTTTGCATAAGTCCATCAAACATCTCAGAGATGTAAATGAACACTCATGTAAATATTTTTGTTAGAGAGATCTGTCATCAACCCCTTCTAAGGTTGTATGACCCATTTTGTATTATGAAGAAACTCTTTATTTCATAATATCCCTAAGTCATAAGATCAATTGCAGTCTAGGCTATTCTAAGTGAAACCTTGGTAATTCAACTAAGAATACAGTTTCTCCATTTTTAGAGATCATCCTGCATCTTTTGTGAAATATGACACCTACTCAACATAATGAACCGATAGCCAAAATATTAGAAGTATTTAAACTTCTACCCTTTACTGCTATTGCTGTAGTGTTCATAAATTTGTGGCTGACTACATCATACCTTCCTCTTGGGGTCTCCCATCGGGTGTGTGGTCACACCAACAAGCAGGGTTCGACACATAGCTTGTTTTTCGTCATGCATGACTGCACGTATGAGTATACTGTGTTGTCATCTCTGCCATCTGGCCTACATGCACTATGACATCTTTTGTGCATGCACCGCTGGCAGAGGTGCAACAAAGTGTCTTTATTCCTCGTTTTTTAATCACGTTGGGTGTTGTTGGTTTTCGTACGTGTCTTCATCGTAGGTATGGACCAAGCTTATTTTTTATCGGTGCAATATTCGTTATGTGTATGTTGTTTGCTTATCTGCCATATGTTTTTTGGCTGCCATAGGGCATTTATCAGATCTTTTCTTTTACGTTGTCATTATGGACCATGGTGATGGTCTACGCTGAAGAATTTGGAAAATTTGCGTCATACGTAGTCCACCAAGATCACTATTAGATAACTAGGCATGCTCGTACATGCAAGGATCTAGATCACAACTCACCGAGTAGCGGATTCGATGTAGTCGAAGAGATCTGAACAATCATAGATCCCCACAACTAGCCCTAGTTGCAAGGATGTCGCTAAGCTTCCCTCGCCAAGGATCACATGTGTAATCCCTCCTATGGTGTGCATGCGTACACTCGTGTCAACCCGTCAGTGCTCCGTCGTCTAGGACTCGGCACCGACGAAGAGAGACAGCTTTCCAGAGTTGATAATTGGTAGCTCTAATCAACTGTGATTAGAGCTATATGAATCTAGAAGTTCTCAACACATAAGAGAAGAGCTAATTAGAGCTAGGTCTAATCAGGAGAGTAGAACTCTAAACCCAACTAGAGGAAGCTCTAATTAGACCCTCTAATTCTACTATAGACAGAGAGAGAGAAAGAGGCTTGAGATCCAATTGTATGTTTTTCCTTGATCCTTGGGGTCCTTTATATAGTAGGAAGGAGGGGAGACTTTCCAGAGGGTCGGAAGTAGTCCTAGTTGTGCAAGGAGAGGGTTGGCCGCACCAAGGAGGTGGTCGCACTCCTCCTGTCGAGGAATCATAGTAAGGTTCATGGACGGGGGTGCCATAAGCCTACTGGTAGAACCGCGGGGGGACGTGATAACACAGCAAAGGAGAACACCAAGTTTACCCAGGTTCGGTACGACGCAACTAGGCGGCGTTCCTACTCCTGCAATCTCAGTAAATCAGGGTTGAAGCCTGAAGTATACAAAGTACAATGTGAGTATGGTTTCGCTAACTCGGCGAGGATCAAATTCTCGGTGAGTTGGCTTCTAGCTAATTGTCTGTCTGTTCTTGCTCCCGTCCGGCTTTATATAGATAGTCGGACTAGGGCTTACAGAAAGGAAACCTAGAAAACTATGGAAAGTATCTAACTTGGGAAGTAAGGAATCCGTCTTCTCCTCCAAGCCGCACCACTTTGGGCCGTGGTCCGGGTTCTTCTAGAATCCGGTTTCATGTGCATCAGCTTACTGGGCCGCCCAATGGACTATGTTCCATTACCCGTGGGCCACCCTGGTAATCCGTACTTTAGGCCAATGCCGGACATACCCCTAATTGGCATATATCCGACAGTAGCCCCCAAGAAGGATTAAGACTTCATTTTGCCGCTCTCCGCGTATTGGTATTCTTTCTTAGAAATGTCGGCGTTTTGTCTTGATTCTTCTTTCACCAAAGTCTGTAACCCAAAACTCGGATTTTACCAAAATTTGGCTTTTCTTCCACGAGCCTTCACGGAGAAGGAACCTCGTCATGCCAGCGATGCAATCCTGCTGATGTCACGGTCGTTTGGGTTCAGCCAAAGACTGGAACCATATCTCTGACAGATTCTCTTGCGGGAAACGAGGAGATAGCAATAATCACCCCGCCCCCTCATTTCCCGAAATTTTCGGGCGTTACACGCGTCGTGCATCCAACGGCTAAAAGAGCCGTTGGAGCTAATCTCAGCGCGCCTCGGCTATAAATAGCCGTCTCGGGGCCTCTATTTTCTCTTCCGCTTCTTCTTCCTCCTCGAGCACCAGAGCCCTTAGCGCCCTTACGGTCCGAGCCCAAGTTCCAGAGAACGCAGAGACCCGAGCCCCTGAGTTCTTCTCCGGAGAAATCATCGGAGGATCCAACTCCCGGCCGCACCGCCCGAAAATGGTCATCGGAGATTCACCTCGTGCTTCCGATTCCCCGAACGCCTCCGCCGACATCGAGGACATCATCAACGACCTCGACCTCGTCTTCAACTCTCCCCCGCGCACTGCTGCGGGCGGGGATCTACCTCCCGCTGCCGGAACCATGCCGCCGCCAACGGCCACACCTCCTCCTCCTCCTCCCTTCCCCGACACTGAGGGGGAGGAAAACACTTCTCGCGGTGGCGAAAACGCTGCCGTTGCCGCTGCCACTACCGGACACAGGGAAGAAGAGGAAGAGAATGTCGGGAATTGGAGCCACTTCAACGTGGCTCTGATTCTTCTTCCGGCAATGAAAAAATATGGCTTCGTCGTCAAAGAAAAATGGCGGGTGGGCGAGGACGACACCGATCCATCCCCTCTGCCGGAGAACACGTCCTTTTGGCGACCCATATTAACTGAGGTATGGGAATTCTGCCTTCCGCGTTTTTCCTTTAGGTCATAGATCATTACAACATTCAGCCGCATAATCTTCCACCAAACTCCTTCTTATACTTAGTCGGATCCCAGGCCCTCTTTGAAGGTTACTTAGGTATAGAACTCCGTCTAGATTTCTTCCTACTGTTTTAATGTTAAACGTAACACCACCGAAGGTGTTCTTCCGATTTGCGGAACAATCTCCTTCAATTTCTGTAGGCATAGGGAAGATTGGTTTCCGAAAATGAAGACTTCCGAGTCCGTCAAATTTTGGACGGGCTCATTCTTTTACACTTGGATGGTCAGTATCCTGGAAAGGATACGGACATTCCGGCTTTTGTTAATTCCGCGGCCATGCCCCAGGACAATTGGGTGTTGGACGCGGTCCAGGTTCTTCCTCCATACCTGATGAGGATCAAAAAGCGAATCGTGAAACTCGTCTCATCCACTCCTCCCTTGACCGGCATGGATACAATTCTATCCTGGTTTGGGAGGAGGATTCAGCCTCTGTCTTATCGCGGAAGCCAGCTCATGTGCGAATACATGGGCCCAGACGACACGATGAGGACGACGAAGAGCACTTTGTCGAAGAAGGAATTCAAGAAACGCATGAACCAACTGGTCTCTACTCGTGATCAATACGAGGAGAGCCGGCAAATGTATCACACCAGAAACCCCGCTCCAAAGGTTTGTTTTCGTCCTTTGGGAAATTTCGTGAGTCCTGTCTTTTTTCTCGGATGTTTTTTATACTAATGTGGATTTTACTTTTTGCACAGCTTCTTGATCTCCCTGAGGTGGAACTCGCCACTGATGATGAGTTGGCTGCGCTGAGAGCCAACTTTCAGTCAGCTGGAGGAAGGAAACACAAGAAGGTTTCCTACATCCAGGAAGTCATAGACCTTGATGGTGTCCCCGTTGCCACTTCCAAGTAAAAACCCGGGCTTTAACGTTTGTATGCTTTTTCTTGCACACTTTTCTTTCTCGGATTCTCCTCTTTTTCTGTTTTCTAGCCTTGCCCCTACCACACTTAAGGGAAAAGGCAGGAAGAAGCTTAAGGCTGCTACCCACCATGGACCGAAGCCGTCTCCCACCGCTGCTCCGGATACTCCAATGGCGGCTAGGGAGGAAAACTCTCTTCCACGGGAGGAGGAATATCCCCTACAGACCAGCCAGCCCGTTGCATCCAACACAGATGCACGGGAAAGGGCGGAACCCGAACAAGGCGGGCCTTCGAACCCACCTGAGGCGGAAGCAATGCCAACATTCGAGGAAAAGTTCAAGGTAAGGCAAGAATCATGCTTCGACAAACGCGGATACATTCATCCGTGGGCGAAGAAGTAATTTGCCCGAGCTCCTTAATCCGTCCTTGTCCCCAAAGCGGACTTATTGTTAGGAATAATTACCTATTCTCGCCTTGCCATGTCATGCAAGACGGCCTCCACCATATGGGAATTACCTTCGCATAATACGCTAAGGAATTCTTCGAGAATCTTGTAGGCTTGCAAAGGATGAGCCGGGTAAACACCTCTAGCCCCCAAGTATTAAGACAAAACTATAGTTTTCTGCGTTTGCCTTAATGTTTTTTTCTTTTGCCTCCTCAATTTTCCCTAAGCAACTTTTCCTTTGTATACTTTTCAGCAAACCGCTGAGAACATAAACGTGGAAGTTTTCTAGAAACTTACCATTAAGAACCAGGAAGTAAAATCTCTTCTTGGTACCCTTAATGATAAGGACTCGGAACTAACCGAGGTTCAGAAGCAGCTGAAGGAGACAGCAGGTAAATATGCTTTGCTTTCCTTGTTTCTGTTTCCAGAATTTTTTCTAAGTCTTTTTCCGAGTTATTAACTCTTTAGATCTTTTTCTTCTCACCTTCTTTTCCCAAAACCAAACAGATTGCTGAGGACGCTGGCAACGCTGAAACCCTCCGCAAGGAAAGCTCGGAGCTTTACAAGATGATTGTAAAGCTCCAAAAAGATATGGAGGCGAGCCAGCTGGTTGTTGGATTGGCCGAGTCCTGACCTTCTTCTCAAGCTGAGAAGGATAAGGCGACTATCCGGGACTTGGAGAATGCCCTCAACCAACGCCTTGAAGAAGCCGTTGAGATGGATAAAATTCTCGGTAAGTTTTTGTTTCTTTACCAAGTTTTTCTTGTACTTTTGCAGTACGCCTCCCTTTTCCTCTTTATGTGTTTTTTAACCTTTCTTGGTTTTTTGAACAGAAGGGAATCCTTTGCTCACCGGATTGACAGAATCCGGGCTTTCAGGAAAATCGTCTCCGAGCTGAAGAATGCTGGGATGCTACTTATTACTAAGTGCATTCTAGACAAAGTTGGCGATTACTCGGAAGTCAGCAAACTTCTGGAAGCCATTGAAGAGGTGGCAAACCAGAGGGAGTCCTAGCTCCAATCTGCCGCCCGTGGTGGTGCATGCATGGTCCTTGGACTGATGTGTATGCATTACACCACCTCGAAGTCCTGGCGTGTGGCTACCGGTATCCTTCAAGTATATACGGAAGCACAGAGAGCGGAAATCTTCGAGTCAGTCAAGGGGCACACCTCCAAAATAGCTCGTATGGTTTCTACCTCTATGTTATACCCGGAGGAAGAGATTCCGAAGACTCTGAAGAACCCAAGCGACAGCGACGAGGAGGAGGACGAGGAGTATGCGGACGCCGCCTAGTTCCTCCGTAGCCAGTCCAGAAAATAGAAGCATTACTATTCTTACAATGTAATATCAATTGTAATGCACTCTATCTTTTGTATAAACAAGCACTTATCCTTTTTCAGTAAGGTTTTAAGTCTTTGCAAAAAATTCAGAGTTTTAATTCTTTTCCTTCTAAGTTCTCTGGTTTGTATGCTTTAACTTTCCTTAGTGTTGAGGTGGCTCAGAAGTATGTGATCTTCATGCCAAGTGACTGGGTTCAGACCTATCATCCAAAACTCGGAGTCATGGACTATACTCTTACACTTTCACTTACTAATTCCAGTGACCCAACACACAAACAATCAGATAATACTTAGGAAAAACAAGGAATTTGAAAAGTATGAACCGCAGGCACAGAGGCACAATCTGGGGTTCTTAAGCCTCCTTAGGCTAAAAAGCATTCAGTTTATAACACCGAGCACACATGCACAATTCGGGTTAACATTGAAACTAAATTGAAAGATCATTGGGAAATAAATAAGAAGAAAATATGCTTATAACAGTAAAAAAAACAAAACAAAATGCATGGATTTCCGACAACTTTATTTCATGATCTCAATGATGTTTACATAGAATTTGAACTAAGTATAAAAGGGACGTAACTGCTAGATGCTCCAGAGCCTATTTGTCTCTCCTAGTTCTACATCTATCTTTCTTTTTCTCTTGCGATTCGGATTTTTCGGATCATCTTCCGTGTCTTGAATATCCACAAGGTAGTATGACCCATTTTTCATAGCCTTGCTAATGACAAATGGTCCCTCCCAGACTGGGGCTAGTTTGTGCTTCCTATCCTGTACCAATCTTAACACCAAATCACCTTCTTTGAAAGAATGGTGTTTGATTTTCCGACTATGATAACATTACAGTCCTTGCTGATAAATGGTGGATCTTTATAGAACAAGTTCTCATTCCTCTTCTAAGAGATCGACGGCATCCTTTTGTGCATTTTCTGCATCCGAGTCATCATACTCCTTCACTCTTGGGCTATCATGGATCATGTCCGTGGGAAGCACTGCTTCTACACCATAAACCAGGAAAAAAGGCATTTCCCCTGTTGATCGATTTGGCATCATTCGAATAATCCAAAGAACAGAAGGTAATTCTTCTACCCATGCTCCAGCTGCTCTATGGAGAGGAGATTCGAGTCTTGAGCGGATTCCTTGTAGTATCGAACTATTCATTCGTTCGACTTGGCCATTGGATTGCGGGTGTGCCACAGCTGCAAGATCTAGGCGAATCCCCATTTGTCGGCAATACTTTTCCAACTCTCCAATTGAGAAATTTATCCCGTTATCCGCGATTATGCTATGTGGAACGCCGTATCGCATGACTACGTCTGACGAAATGTCAGGCAGTCACACCGTCAAGTTTTTTGATGGGTTTTGCTTCCACCCACTTGGTATCATCTATTACAACGAGTAGATGTGTGAGTCCGCCTCTGGAAGTTTTGAATGGTCCCATCATATCTAGTCCCCGGACCACAAATGGCCATGTTATGGGGATAGTTTTTAGTGCTTGGTCTGGCATATTCGTTTGCTTGGCATAGTACTGACACCCGGCACATGTATTCAATATGTGCTCTGCGTTTGTCTTGGCTGTGAGCCAGAAAAACCCTGCACGAAATGCTTTTTTAACTATGCTTTTTGATTGAGCATGATGTCCGCAATCTCCTGCATCGATTTCCTGTATAATTTCTTGTCCTTCTTCTAGCGAAATACATAGCTGAAAAATTCTGATAGTACTGCGCTTATACAGGTAACCATTGATTACCGTGTATCCTTTGCATCGGTGTTGTATCTGCCTTTGCAAGACTTCGTCTGCTCCATCTGGGAACTTCTGATTAACTAAGAAGTTTAAGTATGGAATTGTCCAATCCGGGTTAACGAGCAAAACTCCTATTGACTCAGAAACTAGAGGATAATCGACATATCCACCTTTTATTGATGGTTCATGCAAATGTTCGACGAACACACCAGGTGGTAAAGTCTTCACTCTTTCCGAACCCATGTGGGCTAAAGCATCCACGTTCCAATTTTCTTCCCTTTTGATGTGAAGCACTTCAAATCCTAGGAAGCAAATGGCGAACTTGACGACTGTTCTCCGATGTTTGGTTGAGCTGATGATGTACCAGATCCGAGTCACCATAGTAAAGTATACACTTGATGCCTATCTCCTTTGCAATACGCAAGCCATGAAGCAATAATTCGTATTCTGCCACATTGTTGCTGGCGTTGAAGTGTATTTGTAATACATATTCCATTATGACACCTTTTGGAGATTTAAGCACTACACTAGCTCCAGCATCTTCTTTCATTTTGGATCCATCAAAATGCATGATCCAATATTCCAACTCTGGCATTGGTGTGTTTTCCATAGCTTCTGTCCAATCAGCCACAAAATCTGCCAACACCTAGGATTTAATTGCCGTCCAGGGTTTGTACTTAATATCTAATGCAGTGAGCTCAATGCCCCATTTGGCTACTCTGCTTGATGTGTCCGCATTGTTTATAATAACCCCTAGTGGTGCTTTGCTTACCACTGTTATGGAATGTACTTGGAAATAATGAAGGAGTTTTCGAGATGCGAAAAATAGGCCATATGCCAGCTTTTGATAATGTGGATACCTTTGCTTTGACTCAGAGAATACCTCGCTGACATAATATACCGAATGTTGATCTGGAATACTTTGCTCGTCTTTTTGTCTTTCCACGATCATCACTGCACTAATAATCCTGTTAGTTTTTGTAAGTTACAGTAACATGGGTTCTTCGTCTTTTGGGGATGCCAAAATGGGAGATTTCATCAAGGTTTTCTTTAACCGAGTTAATGCTTTGTCCGCTTGTTCTGTCCATTAAAATTTGTCAGATTTCTTCAACAATTTGTATAATGGCAGAGCTTTGTCACCAAGTCGGATTGTAAACCTACTAACGGCGGCTGCAGAACCCGTCAATCTTTGGACATATTTTAGGCATGTAGGCCTTGTGATGTTCAAGATGTACTTGATCTTTTCTGGGTTTACCTCTATTTCTCTTTGAGAAACAATAAAACCCAAAAGCTTTCCTGAGGGAACCCCGAATACGCACTTTAATGGATTCAACTTTATTTTATAAGTGCGCAAGTTTTAGATGGTTTCTCGTAGATCTTCAAGGAGTGTATCCTTTTCCTTGGAAACAAAATCAATATCATCCAGGTAAACATGGACGTTTTTGCCAATTTGACTATGCAAGCATCTTTGCATGCAACGTTTTGCACCGGCGTTCTTCATGCCAAAAGTCATGGTTATGTAATAGTATGTTCCATATGGGGTTATGAAAGAAGTTTTTATTTGGGCTTCTTCCTTCATACGTATTTGATGGTACCCAGAATAAGCATCCAAAAAGCATAAAAGCTCAGAGCCAGCAGTGGCATCTATTATTTGATCGATTCGCGGTAACGTGAACCTATCTTTTGGACACAACTTGTTCAAGCTAGTGTAATCTATACAGATCCTAAGAACAATACTATCCTTCTTCGGGACTAATACTGGGTTCGCAGACCAATCAGTATGTATGACTTCCCGGATAAAATTAGCTGCTAAAAGCCGGATAATTTCCTTGCCTATAGCCCTCCGCCTTCTTCCATCAAACCGACGGAGACCTTGTTTGACGAGTTTCGATCCTGGAATTACTTTGAGTTGCTGCTTAGCAAGTTCCCTGGGCACACCTGGCATATCAGCAGGACACCAGGCAAAAATGTCCCAGTTCTCACATAGGAACTTGATGAACGCGCTGTTACGTCAAAAACGTATCCTTAATTTCCGATGTAACATGTTGTTTTCTTATTGTTTCCCACATGTTTGCTATACACTTTATGTCATTTTTATCGATTTTCCGGACTAACCTATTGACAAGATGCCACAGAGCCAGTTCCCTATTTTCTGATGTTTTTAGTTTCAGAAAAGTTGTTCTGGAAATATTCTCGGAATGTGAAAATTCGAAGCCCGGAAGTCTCAGAATTCCCGAAGGTTCCACGGAGTCCCAAAGAGACCCAGAGGGGGGCCTCAGGGGGCCCACACCATAGGCCCCCCTTGGTCGTGTCGGGGAGTGGTGTGGGGCCCCCAGGCCTCCACCGCCTTTGCCCTTTCGCCTATTTAATCCCCCTGAGACATAAACCCTAGAGATATTCCACTTTTACCCGAGAAACACCTGAGGCCGCCGTCACCGTCATCCCGAGATTAGGAGGGTTCTGGAGCTCTCGCCGGCACACTGCCGGAGGGGGAAATCATCATCGAAGGGGTCTACACCACCATGCCCTCCTCCGAAGTGATTCGTGAGTAGTTCATCCCTGGACTACGGGTCCATAGCAGTAGCTAGATGGTTGTTCTCTCCACTTTGTACCTCATGTTTAGATCTTGTGAGCTGCCTATCATGATCAAGATCATCTTTATGCAGTGCTACCTGTTGTGTTTGCTGGGATCTGATGAATGTTGAATGCTATGTCTTCTTATTATCAATCTATCACGTTATCTTCATGCTTATGTTATTTATGATCTTGCATGCTCTCCGTTATTAGTAGATGCTCTAGCCAAGTAGATGCTAGTAACTCCAAGAGGGAGTATTTATGCTCGATAGTGAGTTCATGCCTCCTTTTCATCTGTGCTCGAGTGACAGAAACGTGACGGATGGAGTATGTGATGTTGCCATTAGGGAGAAAACAACAATGCTTTGTCTAAGGATGATGTTATTGTTTAGATTACACACTTTACTTACTGCGATTATCTGTTGCTTGCAACTTAATACCCAACGTTTGTTCGGATGATATTCGGAGGGTGGATTTTTAGTCATAGATGCAGCTGGATAACGTTCTATGTATTTTGTTGTAATGCCCGCATGAATCACATAGTAATCTTTATGTCTTGCATATGCACTACGGTGCAGCCTTCATTTCTGTCAATTGCCCAGCTGTAATTTGTTCACCACGCATGTTATTTATCTTTCACGGACAGACAACACTAGTGAATTGTGGACCCCGGTCCATTTTCCTCGTACTAATAAAACACCTACTGCTCTCATACTGTTACTACTGTTTTCCACACCATACGTTTAACCTCTTTGTGTTCAGCAAAACCGGTGAGATTGACAACCTCGTTGCTGCGTTGGGACAGAGTGATTTGATTGTGTTGTGTAGGTTCCACATTGCTACTGAACCGGTAGTGCGCCCTGCCACCTCAGCTACATCAACCTTTAGAGATTGCTTGTCCTCCTACTGGTCGATTCAACCTTGGTTTCTTTTCTGAGGGAAAACTTGCTGCTGCACTCTTCACACCTTGCACATGGGGTCTACCAACGTTAGTCATCACGTGCTTTCCTATTTGTCAGTCATTATTGTTCCTACTACGACAAATTTTGTCGGATCTTTGGGATCTCGGATGACATGTCTTGTATTCTCCGACTCTTAACTATATGCCGGCTTCCGGCTTTCTTTTCCTACCGGCATTTCTGTCGGCAATACTTCTTTAGCTAGCTCCTTCAATTCTTCCTTTTGAATCACTAGTTCAGCACAAAGGGTGTTTCCTTTCTCCAGCTTGTTCGCCAATTTGTAGTCCCCAGATATGGTATTAGTCCTCCTTTTGGCCCTAGCATCTTCAGCTTGTTATAAATATAACATGATCTTGCCATGAATTTGGCGAAAGCTGGACGTCCGAGTATTACGTGATAAACACTTTCGAACGGCACCACCTTGAATGAGATTCTTTCCTGACGGAAGTGTTCTCCCTTTCCAAAGGTTACGTCTAGGGAAATTTCTCCTAGGGATTGTGCTTGCCTGCTAGGAACAATACCATGAAAACGTATGTTACTGTGATTGAGTTGGGTCTCGAAGATGTGTAGCTGCTTCAATGTACTTAAGTACATGATATTGATACTAGATCCTCCATCCATCAGCACTCTTTTGAGCCTAGTGTTTTGAACAATAGGGCTTACGACCAAAGCATGTGTGCCGAGTCCTAGGATGTTTCCGGGATGATCAGACTGATCCGAGGTAATTGGCATATTTTAATACTTCAAGTACTTTGGGGTTGGAGGTACAACCGCGTTGATTTCTTTAAGTGTTCTTTTCGCCTGTTTTGCTGAGGGAGTTGCCAGAAAAGTTAGGTTACATTCTCCTTCAACTCTTGATAATTTTGGTTCACTTTTCCGCTGTTGTTCCTGGATTTTATCATCAGTGTCCAACTCAGTTTCTTCTTTTTCAGCTTCCGTCTTTGGCTTGTTGAACTTCCTTTTGGAATTCTTTCCTTTGTTCCCGGATCCTGCAGTGCTTTTCATGTGCTTGTTAAGGCGGCACTGCGCATTGGTGTGCGTAGAATTCCCAAACTGCGAATGGTGGACATAGTTTTCCGACTTAATCTTTTCCCACTCTTCTTTAGAATAGGAGGTGGGTTCTGTGTTTTTTCCTTCCCATCTTCTGCCATTATCCTTTCCAAAGGTTAAGTTTACTTCCTTGGGTTTTGGCTGTGCTTCTGGAGTAGCCTTCTTTTCAAAATGAGACGCCTTTTTGTCCTAGACCAAAGCATCAATATTTCCGTCTCTCGCTCTGATATCATCTTCAGCCGCTGCGTGCTCATTGGCGGTGGCAAGCATAGATCCGAGATCTTTGTGCTCTTTCGAACCAACCATGAACGGAACGAGGCCGGGTTTCAGGCTGTTGATGAAAGCACGCATTACTTGTACATAACTTACTACGGAGCAACTGTTCTTCATTGCAGTCCATCTTGAGATAAATTCAACATATGACTCATCCTCATATTGCACGCAACGGTTCAGCTGGTTGATACTCTTAGGGCGTGTATACGTGCCCCGGAAGTGCTGAGCGAATACTCTCGCCATATCTTCCCAGTTGTCCACTGTTCTTGACAGTATCCCATTGATCCAATCTCTGGCTCCATCCAATAACATTAGGGGAAGAAACTTTACAGCCTCTAAATCTGTCCCTTTGTTGATCAGGACGGCAGTATAGTAATCTGAAAGCCATGTATCCGGGTTGGTACTTTCGGTATACTTTTGATAAGTTGGACCAACTTTGGCGAAGCCAGAGTGTGGACTAATTCTTCGGATCCTGTCAGTGAAACACTTAGGTCCAAAGTATAGATCATATCTTTACGCCTTATCGACGTGTGCGGAATACCTTCCGGCTGAATGGATAGAAGGGGATCTGCTCCGTTCTGGTCCATTGTTGCGTGAGTGCGCTCTTCCGGGATTATCCCTATTTCTTCTGTTGTCGTGCCCTTTCGAATAAGGTGGAGTTCTACTCCTTGGCATTTCTTTGTTCCTAGGAGGAGTATGGGATCTCTCACGCCTAGGAGGATTGTCATATCTTTCGGCTTTATCAGCTAGGCATCTCGGAGGCGGCATTATTTTTTCGTCTTTCCGGTTTTGCTCCTCCCGTTCTTTGTAGTCATGGGGATTATTTCCTTCTTTCGGCAGATAGGATCCTGTTCTGGATGCTGCATCCTTGTTATCCGCGATTTTCTTATCCTTCTTAGGATCTCCTTTCTTTTCCTTAGAATCGCCTGAATCTCCGGGTTCACCAGGTTCAGGTGCTCCAGCGGCGCATGTGGCAGTTTTGCATAGGGCTGAGTCATCATGTAACTTCCCTGATCGTGCTTGTCCTCGTTGTTGATGCTATAATGCTTTTCCTAGAAAAGCATACACTCCCTGAAGTTTTTCGTCGTTAGAATACAGATCGTCATTAAGGATGGCAAACACGGCTTCCGCGTTTGCAGCTGCGGTTTTGTATATGCGCTCTCCCTTAGCGTTAACGTTATTAACCTGCCTTTGCCAAGAAGGGTTTTCAAACCTTTTTCTTGCTGGCAGTTCGTAAGGCTTGGAAATTCCGAGTAACCGCAAAGGTTTAATTCTAGATCTATTCCTTCTCTCGTATTCCTCTATTTCTTCCTGCTGCAATTTAATGTCAGCCTGGGTTTTGATGAGGTTTCCCCGAGCGCGGAATAGATGTTGATGCTGCCACTGTAGAGCTTGTCTCCTGACTTCCAGCACTTCCGGGGGTCGTCTCTTGCCACCAAGGTTTGAATCAAATCAATTTCATCTTGTTCCAACATTTGGGGAACATGGATTTCTTTTTTTTTTCTCCGCGGGTTTGACTCTGCTGCTTCCCCCTACTTCCAGGTTTTGGTTGGTAATGTCTGTCAATTTTTCCAATCTTTTTCTTCTGGAGTTTGTATTGGAGTTTCTTAGCAGGTTTCTTTTTCTTCTTGGAAAAAGGTGGTTTCTTGCTAGGTTCTTCCTCTGTCAGTTCTATGACATCAGGGTAAGTTGGACTAGCTTCGCCATCCCCTTTTTCCTCATCTGGCGGAGGTGTTTTGGGATCGTCATCTTCCTCAGTGCCCGAATTTTCAGTCGGTTTTGCCATAATTACTTCATGAAAACTCCCTTGCATAGATTTGACCTTTCTTTCGAAAGCGTCTTCGTCTTCGTCTTCGGAATCTATGTCTTCAGATCCGGGTTCCAACTCCAACCTTGCTTCTATAGCAGCTAATACAGAGTCGGCTTCCGAGTTCGTCGTCTCATTGACGGATGTCGAATCTTCCACTTTTTCTGTGGGATCATGGTTTTCTGCCTTTTCCACGGGATTTCCGTCCTTCGTGTTTTCAGCGATCTCAGACTGCACCATACCAATGAAGTGGGATCTGATTGCAGGCATCTCTGAGGAGGCGGCAAATCCCTATGTATTTTGGCGGTATGCAAGTATGGAAGTTTAATCTGCTCCTATGTATGAATAGGGAAAATCTGAGCAGAATCTGACATTAAAGCCTTCATATATTGGGCATAGGGCGGGCGGGATAAAATTACTTCCACCACAGAATCCCATAGCTTCTGTTGTTAAACCGATAAAAATATTAGTAGATCCAATCGGTAAAACGCAGACACTTACCAGATGATTCCGTGCCGGCATATACGATCCATTGTCGAGGAAGTGTCTGATGTTTCCTTCGAATTGCAGGATTCCGACAGTAATCATGTTGTCGATTCCGCCGAGTATTCCCGATTGAAACGTGACTCCTGACACCGCTGGCCCCATGGTGGGTGCCAACTGTTGAGACATCATACTAAGGTTCATGGACGGGGGTGCCATAAGCCTACTCGTAGAACCGCGGCGGGGGGGGAGGACGTGATAATACACCAAGCGAGAACACTGAGTTCACCCAGGTTCGGTACGACGCAACTAGGCGGCGTTCCTACTCTTGCAATCTCACTAAATCAGGGCTGAAGCCTGGAGTATAAAAAGTACAATGTGAGTATGGTTTCGCTAACTCGGCGAGGATCAACTTCTCGGCGAGTTGGCTTCTAGCTAATCGTCCGTCTGTTTTTGCTCCCGTCCGACTTTATATAGATAGCTGGACTAGGGCTTACAGAAAGGAAACCTAGAAGACTACGGAAAGTATCTAACTTGGGAAGTAAGGAATCCGTCTTATCCTCCAAGCGCACCACTTTGGGTCGTGGTCCAGGTTCTTCTAGAATCCGGCTTCCTATGCGTCAGCTTACTGGGCCGCCCAATGGAGTATGTTCCATTACCTGTGGGCCACCCTGGTAATTTTGCCTTTAGGCCAATGCCGGACATACCCCTAATTGGCATATATACGACACCTCCTCCTAGCACAATTCGGATTGGAAAGTAGAGTCCAATCCCACCTCCCTCCTTTCCTTTTTTTTCCTTGTTCACCTTTTTATTTTATCCTATTTCTATCTAATAAATTCAGGAAAAATAGTGGGATAATATTTACCAATATGTGAAGCCACTAGGGCCCACCTAGCAGCCCCTAAAATTAGGGTGCGACCCTGAGAGGCATTGTTGCCCTCACTCCGATTGACACCGGACTTGTTTCTATGACATCGTATCAACATCAAACATTCATAAAACTAATAATAACATATTAATTCTCTCAATTAAAAGTTGGCATGGCTTAAGCGTGTGACCTGTAAAGTCTCGATAACACAGACAAGTTCGGGAATTCACCGAACAATAACCAACAACGGGATTTTAAACGTCCATGATGGCTCCTGTGTGTTCATGAAGAAAGAGAGAACCTTATAAGTTACTCATTGCACTTATTTTCTTAACTTCACGATACCAACTGTAACACCCGGGGGATTTCCCCCAATTAGAGTTGGTTGCTTTCCTTTTTGCTTTGCATCAAGCATCATATGCATTGCATTTATTTTTCACCCAAATGTCATTTAAATTCAAAACTCAAACAAACTTTCAAATTTCCAAAAACAAAAGTTTCCACACTTGGGCATTTTGAATGTCAAGTGCAAGGAAATCAAATTCATGATTTTTGGAAACTTGAAACTCCCTCAATTTTCAATTTGGTTCAAATTCACCTCAAATTCAAATTTCAAACCAAGTTTGAAATTCTCAAAAACAAACATTGGTGCAACTGTGCTTTTTCAATTCTAAACACAAATAAATTAACCCCATAATTTTTGGAACCCCAAAACCCTTCTATTTCTCTCTCTTTTTCATCTTCTACAAAAAAAAATTAAAACAAAAAAAAATCAACTGCTGGGGGAGGCAGGCCGTTTGGCCCACCTACAACCCCAGCCCAACTCGCAGCGGCCCAACCCCTTCTAGCCCACCTCCCCTTTCTTCTTCGTACGGACGGGAGGCAGACGTGATCCCTCCTGCCTGTCGCTGTCCACCTCCTCCCATGGTCCCCTCCTCCTCTCTCCCCTATACCTACCCCCCCAAGGCCACCCCTGAAACCCTAGCTCTTCCCTTTTCCCTCTCCCTCCTCCAGCCGCCGCCTTCCTCTTCCTCCTCTGTCCCCAAACCCTCTCTGAATTTTCTGAACCCGAGAAGAGCACCTCCATGGCCGTACCTTGCAGGCCATGGCGCCGTCGCACTGGTCGTCTTCGGGCCCCGTTTCCCGCGGGAATGGAAACGGGACAACACCCTCGTCCGATTCAGTAAACCAGGAGGCGATGAGATGGATCAGAGCGTCGGCCCCGTCGAGCTCCGTCGAGTACGACCATGGCTGCATCCTCTTCCTCGACCCTATCCTTCTTCCCCGAGCACGACCACGTCCTCCCTGCCGCCTCGCCTCCGAGCTCCTCGAGGTGAGCCTCGCCCTCGGGCCTCCCCTCCTCCCTGCCTTCCCCCTGCTCTGGACGTCCGCCATCGAGCGGCGTGTTGCCGGTTCTGTCTCGTCGCAAGCAGTAGATGCGTGCCATCTTCAGTTTCGTCAGGTTCCTTCCGCTCAGCATCTCTCCATATTGGGCCGGATCCGTATCTACTCAACAACCAAGCAGATAGCCCAGTGGCTAGCCCCGTTCAGCGCACCCCCTGGATCCCAGGTTCGAGTCCCCCTGGAAGCAAAAGCCACCCTTTTTTTGTCCATTTTCTTTTATTTCTCGAAATCCAGAAAGACAGAACTAAATCTTTATTTTTAAAATCAATAACAAATTGAAAAATGCTCCAATGTCAATGATTCAAATTTCCATGGATTCGGAATCTTGTGCTCTTTCTGTTAGTCACAAAGTTGCAACATGTTTCTGTAGTAAATTTTGCACTAAATAATTAAATACATAAATGGCTATTAAAATTTGAAACTTTGGGAATTCATAACTTGAGTTCTGTTCACCCAAATTGAGCAAACTTGGGCTCTAAAAATTTGTCTTAACAAACTCTACACATTGGTATTTTATTTGGTCACAATTGAATTAAATTTGAACATGTTTCCTTCTGTTTACTAAAAGGGCAGAATAAAAATGCTTATGGAAAAATGCATAATAAATTCAATAATGATCCAAAAATTATGTTTAATAGCTCAAACTGTTCAGTGAAACATTTTATACATGTTTTCAACCTTTTAAATACAATTTGTTTACTGTTTTTCCTAATTAAAAGTGGTGCAATAATTCAATGCTTTAATTACACCTTTTAAATTGCAAAATTCATAACTTGGGCAATTCAAATCCAATTCCAACATGTAAAATATGTTTTCCATCCCATTTTTCATGAACTTTGCAAATATCAACTTTGTTTTCTGTTTTAAATAATTTAAATTGCTGAAAACAACTATTTCTTAATTAATGCATTTAAAATTGTCAATTTAATAACTTGCTCATCTAAAATCCAAATTCAACAAATGAAATATGTATTCCATCTAAAATTTTGTGTTCTTTCCAAATATAAATTTTGTTATCTGTTTTGAACATTTAAAATTGGTGAAAACAACAAATGTTTGTTTAAATCATTTAAAATGCCAAAGTTCATAACTTAATAAATAAAATTCCAAACTTGGTAAACAACATGTCAAACTGAAGCTATTGTTGTTTTCTTATTGTTTTCATCATCCATGCATCATTCTAATCAACTTTCACTTGATGGTTATTTGTAGATCATTTAATTCAACATTAATTCATGGGCTTTCCATATGCAATCCAAATTGCATATGGGCCCATTTAAATATGTTTACCATGTCAACTGGTTTACTTTGATGCACCAATTAATTATCATGCATATAAAATAGGATCATGCTGGATCTTTTGCCGTAGTAGTAATTGTTGCATCCGGTGTTTGTTCTAGTTCGTTGCTTCTTCGCGGATAGGACGTTGAGATGATGTGAGCAACGACAAGTTCTGCGGATGTACCTCTACTTGCTGGATTCCAGGCAAGTATACTCACTTGCTGCCTATGGCTGCCTTTCATCACTTGTTACCGATTCTTTCCGTTATCTTAATCTAGCCTTATGATTCGATGCTTGTGTCTCGATCCTATCATATGTTTACCTTGCAACCATGATATAGCCTTCCTTCCACTTCCTATTAACTGTTGTTTGTTTACCTTGTTGGCCCTCGTGTCGTAGTTGCATGCTTAGTGCTGTTTGCGCTCAAGTCTTGTTGTCCTGTCTTATCACCTGTTTAGTTTGATAGTTGGGTTTCAACTAATCAACAACATGTTAATGTTTTGGGTAATAATAATTTGATGATAAGGCACCGGCAGGAGGCCCGGCGTGGTTTTGAGGCATGCTAGTGTCGACCTTAATTAGGAAAAGGGTCTTGTCCTCCGATCCATGATGAGCGCGCTAACCGCATGTGGGAAGCGAGTATGGGCGTCCCCCCCGCAACTTTGATTCGATTCGCATCTCGTCCAAATCGCCTCATTTAGTTCGGGTTTTCCATTTGCCGCATGCATATGCAGGTGCGAACCCTTGGCGCCAGGGTGGAACTTTTGTAGTCGGCATTTAGGGAGACACGTTCTTAGAGTGCTATGAGGGTCCCCTTTTCTTCGTGGGGCTTGATTAGCCGTGCGCTCAACTGCACGGGGTTCTTTGGGCTTGATGCGAAGAAGAGTTGGGTTGTGTTGAGTGGCCTCGCTTGGTGGTTTGCTCCCCGCCTGGCGGGTCATTCTTACGTGTACGGCCAAATTGGTGCATCCCTGCAGGGTTAAATCTTCTCGAGAAGCCGTGTTGTCCGCGGTTATGGATGACTTGGTGAAAGTGCTGGCTAACAAGTACTCAGACAACTTACACTTAACGATGATAACTTGACTAGTAATATAGATTACCTCCACCATAAAAATGAATGTCACCTTAATCAACAGTGTGAGTTTCCTTGGGTTGCTTCCTTAGTAGGGGGTAACGTTGGATGGGTATTGTTTGGTGAGTAGTTGTAGTTGGTTCTGATACGCTATCTTATCCCTTTCTTTTAGCCGAAGTTGTAGCGCGTCTCTGTAGTTAGTTAGTGCAGCCCGCTGCCGCTTCGTTGCAATAATCCCTTCCTTTCCGTTGTACCCAAAGTATTTGTATCTTGTGATGATTGGTTACGCTGGTATCTTGTGAGTATGGTTTATCCACTTGCCAGTACTTAATAGTACTGACCCACGAATCCATTTCATGGCTGCATATTCCACATTGCAGTCAACAGGTTTGAAGTCTGACGACGTTAGCTTGGGAATCCCTCCGGCTTGGCCTGGGCAGGGATTGGACGCCATCGGTTATCTTCGGGACTCTTAGTCCAATTTGTATCTTGTCCGTAGTCGGACACTATGTTGTTTCTTCCGCTGTTATTTGGATCTTTGTATTGTATCAGTTGTATCCTTGACTCGTTTGAGTCGTCTTGTATATATCTTTTCTGTTGTTGTTGCGGAATATTCGTGAACTGTTGTAATGTTATCACAGGTGGCAACCTGGAATCGGTTATTATGTGGATTTTGCGGAAATGCTGAAATCTGCATAGTGCCCGATCTCGGGGCGTCACAAATGGTATCAGAGCCTGGTTTCTGATTCCCAAAGTTGTTTAAATACGAATGGTTATCGAAGCAACGGGTCCGCAAAGCCTGTAGGATAACCTCGCTAACGGTCGTGTTTGTAGAGTGTCTAAACTACTTGTGCTAAAACTATTTTTGGAAATATCTCACTAGGATTCTGATTTTCTTCTCATCTCTATTCTATTTCTTCTCCGATCTTATTTGTTTTGGTGTCTCTTCTCTCATCTATCTTTCAAAGTTCTAGGATTCTACGTGGGTGGACGTTTTCTGAGCTTTTAACCTAATAGGTTTGATCTTCGGAAGATTTCTCGACGGAACTACATCGTCGTCACTCCGAGCAAGAATCTCTTGTTAGTGGTGTCGAGAAGCCCTTGTTAGTGGTGTCGAGGAGATCAACTGGAAGCATGAAGAATCGATAGTCGAACTTCTTTCCCCTCCCGGGTTAGTGGGTGGATTGCGAGGGCGCAATCCCTTGTTAGTGGTGTCGTCTGTAACACCCGGGGGATTTCCCCCAATTAGAGTTGGTTGCTTTCCTTTTTGCTTTGCATCAAGCATCATATGCGTTGCATTTATTTTTCACCCAAATGTCATTTAAATTCAAAACTCAAACAAACTTTCAAATTTCCAAAAACAAAAGTTTCCACACTTGGGCATTTTGAATGTCAAGTGCAAGGAAATCAAATTCATGATTTTTGGAAACTTGAAACTCCCTCAATTTTCAATTTGGTTCAAATTCACCTCAAATTCAAATTTCAAACCAAGTTTGAAATTCTCAAAAACAAACATTGGTGCAACTGTGCTTTTTCAATTCTAAACACAAATAAATTAACCCCATAATTTTTGGAACCCCAAAACCCTTCTATTTCTCTCTCTTTTTCATCTTCTACAAAAAAAAATTAAATTAAAACAAAAAAAAATCAACTGCTGGGGGAGGCAGGCCGTTTGGCCCACCTACAACCCCAGCCAACTCGCAGCGGCCCAACCCCTTCTAGCCCACCTCCCCTTTCTTCTTCGTACGGAAAGGAGGCAGACGTGATCCCTCCTGCCTGTCGCTGTCCACCTCCTCCCATGGTCCCCTCCTCCTCTCTCCCCTATACCTACCCCCCCCCAAGGCCACCCCTGAAACCCTAGCTCTTCCATTTTCCCTCTCCCTCCTCCAGCCGCCGCCTTCCTCTTCCTCCTCTGTCCCCAAGCCCTCTCTGAATTTTCTGAACCCGAGAAGAGCACCTCCATGGCCGTACCTTGCAGGCCATGGCGCCGTCGCACTGGTCGTCTTCGGGCCCCGTTTCCCGCGGGAATGGAAACGGGACAACACCCTCGTCCGATTCACTAAACCAGGAGGCGATGAGATGGATCAGAGCGTCGGCCCCGTCGAGCTCCGTCGAGTACGACCATGGCTGCATCCTCTTCCTCGACCCTATCCTTCTTCCCCGAGCACGACCACGTCCTCCCTGCCGCCTCGCCTCCGAGCTCCTCGAGGTGAGCCTCGCCCTCGGGCCTCCCCTCCTCCCTGCCTTCCCCCTGCTCTGGACGTCCGCCATCGAGCGGCGTGTTGCCGGTTCTGTCCCGTCGCAAGCAGTAGATGCGTGCCATCTTCAGTTTCGTCAGGTTCCTTCCGCTCAGCATCTCTCCATATTGGGCCGGATCCGTATCTACTCAACAACCGAGCAGATAGCCCAGTGGCTAGCCCCGTTCAGCGCACCCCCTGGATCCCAGGTTCGAGTCCCCCTGGAAGCAAAAGCCACCCTTTTTTTGTCCATTTTCTTTTATTTCTCGAAATCCAGAAAGACAGAACTAAATCTTTGTTTTTAAAATCAATAACAAATTGAAAAATGCTCCAATGTCAATGATTCAAATTTCCATGGATTCGGAATCTTGTGCTCTTTCTGTTAGTCACAAAGTTGCAACATGTTTCTGTAGTAAATTTTGCACTAAATAATTAAATACATAAATGGCTATTAAAATTTGAAACTTTGGGAATTCATAACTTGAGTTCTGTTCACCCAAATTGAGCAAACTTGGGCTCTAAAAATTTGTCTTAACAAACTCTACACATTGGTATTTTACTTGGTCACAATTGAATTAAATTTGAACATGTTTCCTTCTGTTTACTAAAAGGGGCAGAATAAAAATGCTTATGGAAAAATGCATAATAAATTCAATAATGATCCAAAAATTATGTTTAATAGCTCAAATTGTTCATTGAAACATTTTATACATGTTTTCAACCTTTTAAATACAATTTGTTTACTGTTTTTCCTAATTAAAATTGGAGTAATAATTCAATACTTTAATTACACCTTTTAAATTGCAAAATTCATAACTTGGGCAATTCAAATCCAATTCCAACATGTAAAATATGTTTTCCATCCCATTTTTCATGAACTTTGCAAATATCAACTTTGTTATCTGTTTTAAATAAGTTAATTTGCTGAAAACAACTATTTCTTAATTAATGCATTTAAAATTGTCAATTTAATAACTTGCTCATCTAAAATCCAAATTCAACAAATGAAATATGTATTCCATCTAAAATTTTGTGTTCTTTCCAAATATAAATTTTGTTATCTGTTTTGAACATTTAAAATTGGTGAAAACAACAAATGTTTGTTTAAATCATTTAAAATGCCAAAGTTCATAACTTAATAAATAAAATTCCAAACTTGGTAAACAACATATCAAACTGAAGCTATTGTTGTTTTCTTATTGTTTTCATCATCCATGCATCATTCTAATCAACTTTCACATGATGGTTATTTGTAGATCATTTAATTCAACATTAATTCATGGGCTTTTCCATATGCAATCCAAATTGCATAAGGGCCCATTTAAATATGTTTACCATGTCAACTGGTTTACTTTGATGCACCAATTAATTGTCATGCATATAAAATAAGATCATGCTGGATCTTTTTCCGTAGAAGTAATTGTTGCATCCGGTGTTTGTTCTAGTTCGTTGCTTCTTCGCGGATAGGACGTTGAGATGATGTGAGCAACGACAAGTTCTGTGGATGTACCTCTACTTGCTGGATTCCAGGAAAGTATACTCACTTGCTACCTATGGCTGCCTTTCATCACTTGTTACCGATTCTTTTCGTTATCTTTATGCTAGCCTTATGATTCGATGCTTGTGTCTCGATCCTATCACATGTTTACCTTGCAACCATGATATAGCCTTCCTTCCCCTTCCTATTAACTGTTGTTTGTTTACCTTGTTGGCCCTCGTGTCGTAGTTGCATGCTTAGTGGTGTTTGCGCTCAAGTCTTGTTGTCCGTCTTATCACCTGTTTAGTTTGATAGTTGGGTTTCAACTTCATGTTAATGTTTTGGGTAATAATAATTTGATGATAAGGCACCGGCAGGAGGCCCGGCGTGGTTTTGAGGCCTGCTAGTGTCGACCTTAATTAGGAAAAGGGTCTTGTCCTCCGATCCATGATGAGCGCGCTAACCGCATGTGGGAAGCGAGTATGGGCGCCCCCCGCAACTTTGATTCGATTCGCATCTCGTCCAAATCGCCTCATTTAGTTCGGGTTTTCCATTTGCCGCATGCATATGCAGGTGCAAACCCTTGGCGCCAGGGTGGAACTTTTGTAGTCAGCATTTAGGGAGACACGTTCTTAGAGTGCTATGAGGGTCCCCTTTTCTTCGTGGGGCTTGATTAGCCGTGCGCTCAATTGCACGGGGTTCTTTGGGCTTGATGCGAAGAAGAGTTGGGTTGTGTTGAGTGGCATGCTTGGTGGGTTTGCTCCCCGCCTAGCGGGTTATTCTTACGTGTACGGCCAAATTGGTGCATCCCTGCAGGGTTAAATCTTCTCGAGAAGCCGTGTTGTCCGCGGTTATGGATGACTTGGTGAAAGTGCTGGCTAACAAGTACTCAGACAACTTACACTTAACGATGATAACTTGACTAGTAATATAGATTACCTCCACCATAAAAATGAATGCCACTTTAATCAACAGTGTGAGTTTCCTTGGGTTGCTTCCTTAGTAGGGGTTAACACTGGATGGGTATTGTTTGGTGAGTAGTTATAGTTGGTTTTTTCGCGCTATCTTATCCCTTTCTTTTAGCCGGATGTTGTAGCGCGTCTCTGTAGTTAGTTAGTGCAGCCCGCTGCCGCTTCCTTGCAATAATCCCTTCCTTTCCGTTGTACCCAAAGTATTTGTATCTTGTGATGATTGGTTACGCTGGTATCTTGTGAGTATGGTTTATCCACTTGCCAGTACTTAATAGTACTGACCCACGAATCCATTTCATGGCTGCATATTCCACATTGCAGTCAACAGGTTTGAAGTCTGACGACGTTAGCTTGGGAATCCCTCCAGCTTGGCCTGGGCAGGGATTGGACGCCATCGGTTATCTTCAGGACTCTTAGTCCAATTTGTATCTTGTCCGTAGTCGGACACTATGTTGTTTCTTCCGCTGTTATTTGGATCTTTCTATTGTATCAGTTGTATCCTTGACTCGTTTGAGTCGTCTTGTATATATATTTTCTGTTGTTGTTGCGGAATATTCGTGAGCTGGTGTAATGTTATCACAGGTGGCAACCTGGAATCGGTTATTATGTGGATTTTGGCGGAAATGCTGAAATCTGCATAGTGCCCGATCTCGGGGCGTCACACCAACGATATCACGAGTTGATACTATGGGATTTAGCATGATCAAACTCTTTGATTATAACACATATAGAACTCGTTACTGATATCGTCCTCTTTTCTCATCCATATCCCTGATGTACTTGTGATAAATCACACTATGTCTAGCAAGATGATTGGTTGAAATCGGTGATACTGAGAGGGCCGAGAGTGTGTATCTCTCTATTGTTTAGATGAGTTAAGTACTATTCTTTAATGATCTCAGTTCCATTACACTTTCTAGATCATACCTATATATCGCTGTTATGATCCCCACTTACGGCAAGACGGTTGATGACATCCAAATTATAAATTTCGATCGTGTGGTCACTAGATATTATCATAGTGTAGGAATTATAGCCAATGACAACCTCATATGTATTTTGCTAAAATATATTACAATTGTTTATTCTCTTTTATCAACACCATATACTTGGGTCAGTTCAATACTATTGTTACCGTAACAATAAACTCTTATGTTTTTCTAGACTTTTAATCAGGTACATGATCAGGAAAATGTGATCATCTCACAAACCATAAGCTAATATTACAACCAATATGGGAAACTCTTGTTTTTTTATGTATTTACACCCGCACAAAGATTTTTCTTTGAAAAAAACTCACTTTTCAAGTGCTATAGCGGTTGTAGTGTGATAATATAAACTTAATTCTGAATTTGGAGATAGAATAATAACTGGATATTATTGTCTCTAGGGAAGACCCCCAATAGTCTCCCACTTTCACTAGAGTCAATTAATACAATATTTAGCATGATGACATAACACTTATGGAATTCCGGCGTTACTCACACTATGCATGTGGTACCTTAGACTTTTGTATTTCACATTTTGATCTTATCAACTTGTGATAAACTTGTGCTTGGAATTATTAGAAATTTGATTTGTTGTGAACCTGGTTCCATGGCAGCATTAATAGTTCAAGCATCTCCAAATGAATTATCATATTTTCGTTTGAAATCTCACTAAGTCTAATGGCTTTTATCCAATAACTTGCAATCTACAATGTATCACATTGTGTTGCAAATATACATAGCAATAAACTATAGAGTCCGCTCATAATTCTCTAATGTTGATATTCATACAATATATGGTAGTATCTATTGAAGAATCACAATCTGAAATAAAATCAATAAAGATTTGATTTCGTAATTCCACCACAAATACATATGTGAATACTTCTCATGACATTTTTTGTATCTACAAAAAATCCCACTGAGGCGTTTTATGCTTAGTAATATTACCGTTGAATATTTATGTAAAAAATATATCAACACAATATTCTTAGGTTTTATTACACACAATTAACTGCATAAGAAAAACTTTTACTTAAGTCTTTCTCCTCCGTACCGGGTTGACTAAACAATTTTGTCAATGGAAATCTACCGGTTCTTGTGTGCTTCTTTCATGTCTATGAGATTAGTCAAGTTACAATACATTACAATTTGATCTCATCCCTTTATATTTTGCTCACCAATGACTATGAAGGCCATATATTTTTCAAAATATCATGTCATGTTTTAGGAAGAAGTGAATCTTCGAGCATAGCACCGGTTCTTGTGTGCTTCTTTCATGTCTATGAGATTAGTCAAGTTACAATACATTACAATTTGATATCATCCCTTTATATTTTGCTCACCAATGGCTATGAAGGCCATATATTTTTCAAAATATCATGTCATGTTTTAGGAAGAAGTGAATCTTCGAGCATAGCACTTGGAGTGACCCAGACATTCCTTCCTCGTCCGCTCACCACGATGTCAAAGACGAGGAGTGACTCTTCTGGGGACGTCAGCCACTTCTCCCTGTTTGGCATTTTATTAAAAAGGGGGGGAATTATTATATTAGGTTGAGCCGGGATTTGCATGGGTGGAGTCACAAGCATTTTCTATCTTTGATGTTTCTTTGCTTGTGTCTCCTTTTAGATGAAAGTTGAACTTTATTTCTATTTGGTGTTGAACTTTGAGTTGGAGCGTGGTGTAAGACATGCATTTATACCGTTAAGTACTTATTATCTATTGCAAGTCTTTATCCTAGCTATTATATCTTTATTTGATCTACTTGCTAGTTTACCTAGTTCACTTGTGCTCTCAAATCCTCGCTCAACAATTGTGTTGTCATCAAACACCAAAAAGAGGGTATTGAAAGAGCATTTCCACATATTATGTTTTGATGTTTGTTGACAACACAATTAGAGTCTTAATTTGTGCTAAGTGCTGCAGGAAAATATTGTACTTAAACTCTGTATATCTGATACTATATGATCTTGTGCAAAACCCCGATGAATTCACTTTGAAGATTCAAGTTCATTGTAGGGTTTCTGTTAAATGCGGTACAACCGAAAAGAGTCCGGTACTACCGGGATTTCCATTATTTGGTGTTGGAATCACAGCTTCGGTTTTGGCGGAATTCGGCACTACCGGCCTTGCCCGATAGTACCGTGTGTTGAAGAAGAGAAAGTATTTTTTAAGATGTTGTGCCGCTGAGGAGCGGTACTACCGGATGGCACGGTAGTACCGGGGTCGCGGTACTGCCGGTGCTGCGTGGTAGTACGTATTATCCAAGTTTTGGTACTGGTATCGCCAAGATTTGGAGAGCAGAATTCGGCACTACCGCCCCCATGCGGTAGTACCGACTGTGGGATCCAGTCTGCGAAACCAGCGTTGACCCGGTGAAGAAATGAACGGGCGGCACTACCGGACACCGTCCGGTACTACCGGGTGAGCAATAAATGCCCAAACGATCGGATTTGAGGGGACGGTATAAATAGCCCATCCCCTTCTTCCCCAAGAGGTAGCTCGTCAACCATTAAAGACCTCATTTATTGAACTCACAAAAGCTAGATTTCTCCCAATCCGTCTATCCAAACTCATTGATCTTCAGAGGATTGAAGGAGAAGGCCCCGATCTACGTCTTCACCAACTCGTTCTTCATTTCCCCACCATTCACCTGAGGGAGTCTAGTCTAGGGTTTCCTTGGGGAAAAACTAGACCCCATTGCTACTCAAATATTGATTGTTGGTGATTCTTCGGAGCCCCAATTTTTTTATGGGTGTGTGCCTCAAGCATTGTAAAGGATTTGATTTCCGCCTCAAAGTGAATCAATAGTGGAAGATGAACTACGCCTTTGTGGCGAGGTTCATCGGATAATAGGGTGAGGCCTTTGTGGCGTTGAGTCGGCTTTCGTGGCGAAACTCACACCACCCAACGAGACGTACTCCCCTCAAAAGGAGGAACTCGGGATTACATCCTTGTCTTCGTGTTCTTCCGCTATCGGTTACCTCGTTCCATCTCCTTTACTTTGTGTTTGTATCTTGTTTATTGTTGTTCTTGTCATATAGGTAAATTCACCGTAGTTGCATATTTAGAGAATTTACCTTTGTGTCAAGCCTTAATTTGAAGAAAAATTAAAATTGGTCCTTGTCGTGGTGGTGTCACGGCAGATGCCATGGGATGGCTAAAGATGTGGGAACGATGGACGCTGGAGGTGTCCGGGGAGGGATCACGCGACGAGTAGCCACGTGAGGTAAGATCCACACAACACAAACAACACGATGTACCCAGGTTCAGGGCCCTCGTGAGGAGGTAAAACCCCTACTCCTGCCTTTCTCTATGTATTACGATGTCTCTCCGACTAGCCACAGTACAGATGATATTGCTACCGAGTAGCCTTTCTCTCCTCTCCGAGTAGAGCTAGGTCAAGAACTTAGGGTTTCTAGGGTTCCCTATGAGCCTGTGTGTACGTATGAGAGCATGCCTCGCGCAGGAGGCGGCGGGGCACCTTATATACACGGTGCCCAGCCGGATACGTCCAAATCTAGACAAGTGTCGACATAGTGTGCACATCGTCCTTTCTCCGAGTACCCGCTGACAGCTTTGGTTCCTAACCTTGGCTGTTTCTGTAAAGTCGTTGGGCAAAACTAGGGGACAGACCGGTATCACTGTACCTAGGCACAGAGTAGGCCCCCCTTATCCTGCCACGGCCTGCTTCCATGCTGTCACTGTCAGGCAGGCCGTCCCCACGTGAACAGTAGTTCGAATGCTGCCAAGTACGGACCCAGGATACGCGGGATCCTGTGTCAGAACGGCTCCTTTGACTTTCTGGCCCGAGTAGGTTCCCGCCAATGGTTCCCGCCAATTGTACTCGGGCCAAACCTTCTACTCGTCAGGGTAGAACTTGATTGATATCTCCTTCTGGTCATCTTGAGGTGAGTCCGAGTAGCAGTCGACCGGGTAGCGAGTACCTGGTAGTCGGCTACTCGACCAAACCTTCTTCTGTAAGCGGCCTTTATCACCTGTCTTTACCCTACTCGGGGGTAACCCCCCGACAGTCCTAGCACCTATTCACCTCCCCCCTCTAGGTGCATATACTATATGTTCACCATGTTCAACAGAATCTTGTGTACTCCCAGACATCTTGAGCACAAAGAATTGGAACCATGAGAAACACTACCACGGAAAAGAATACAACTGAATGATGCATGACTGATTCAAAGGAAAACAAGGTAGTTGGCGTATTGTAGGTAGAACAAGAAATGTGGTACAAGACACGTCATCTCATCAGGCTTGGTAGTAGAAAGGCATACGAAACATATACATCGACCAGCTGATTTGCAAACCATGGCAATGGAATGTAATGATGATGCATAACCACAAGTGATGTCATGCATGTCACTTGACAATGGATAGAAGATCCACGACTTGATATGGATCAATTGAAGTTAAAAGGAATCAATGATTTAGATGAAAGGAGGTAACTTGGAAAGTCTAAGAACATTAGCAACCTGACACGAAGTACTAGGAAAAACAACCAACGATTTTGATCCTAATTTTGAAGTTAACCGGTAAGAAGTGATATATTTTTGAAACCAAATAGGGCAAGGTGACTCGGAGCTGAAGCAATAACAGGTAAGGAGTAAAAAAATATCCTAAGCACGTTTTCACAATTCATTTGTAGTTTCAAAATAGTTTTAATAAACACTAGACTCAACATTGACCGATGGCAAGGGTTTCCTACATGTGGTGCTGCTCTGATACTAAAACCTGTCACGACCTCGGACCCAGTGGTATAAATAAGTGTTATGCGCTCCTAGTCATGGATACACAAGGGCTTCGGGGTTACTAGTCCCGACTGTAAGACACAACGTTAGATAGACCGGAATCATTGGCATGCATGCTGGATAACATCGGAACTATTGCTCCTCGTGTCCATGCTAGTCATAACCAAGTAGGCATATCAAAGAATCCATGAGTCATCCGAAACTATCAGAATGGGACCAAGGTTAAACAAAAATGCTATGTGTCAAAGGAAGTGCTACACATGGCAAGGGTTACTAGGTTTACCAATCCCAGGACGAGTAAACATCGGCAGGTATGCTCAGATATGGATCATCATCACACAACCCCTCGACTGTGACAATCAACACCGGCATAGCCAAATCGTTTAATGAAGGGCTCAAAACCAACAACCGATCAAAGCAGTAACTCCAGACATGAAGTTATATTAAGAAGTGTTACTAGAGTATATCTTACACACACAGGTCACATGACCCAACATTACATCAAACAGCGAAAGCGAATTATGTTGCTAGTCAACAAGAACCAAAAGGCCTAAGAGGCCAACACATAAGGCAACGTCCCAGCCCATAGATTCCAGGCTGCTGTCTCGGAACCCCAAGCTATTCGTCGATGTCCACGTAGAAACCACCTCGGAAGTGAGAAACTTTACCTGACCCAAATTGAAGCAAACCTAAGTACTTGAGGTACTCAACAAGACTTGGTTAACCTATTATATATCTGCTTGTTCATAAAAGAGTTATGGAGCTTGTTTTGCGTAAATCAATCTTTGTTTCAAATTGAGGAAGATAGAGAAGCTCGTAAAAACAGATCTTTTGAAAAGACACACTAGCATCATTCAACATTTTCTGGTCTTCTGAAACGTCATTTCCAGCACTTGCCAACTAAGATCACCCCTTGATACCAACCATTCATTAACAACATCTTTTACGTCAGATTCCAGTTATCTATGATCCTAGAATCCGTTACCAAGTCGTCCTTAACCATGGACACGGCTTTTCAAAAAAAATTAACCCTACAGGGGTCTACAGATTTACCCACACATACCAACCGACTCTTAGTGCCACTAGAGTAGAACTTGTCAAAGAAGTACCGGCAGAGGTTGGTTGACCACGATATTTTCCTTGCTTCGCCTATTCCATGAGTCGCTCCGAGTAGAGATGGTCCGCCAATAGGGAGTGACCATCTCATGTCGGGTCTCTATCGTTGTGCGCAATGCTCGATGGTTGTGTCACCACAGGGAGCCGATACACCACCACGTCCTAGTTTTGCAAACATTTTTAACATCCCCGCAAATCCAAATGGAACGCCCGAACTAGGCGACTCATGGAACAAACTAGGAAAGTTGAGACCGAGGGGATCCAGGCCCCATGTGGATGCATGATCAGTCTTGGCTTCGAAAGAGAGAACTCGCTCCTAGGGGCACGAACGAGGCAAATCACCACACTCCATGTGGCAACTCATCCAAGCCTTTTATCATATTAATAACATACCTCTGATCTCACCACGTCATCTTGTCATACTAGATTCATTCGCAACTCTGATTCATCAACCGGATTGAGCAGAGATCAACAAGCATGTATGACTAAGCATGGCATACTTGAGGCTCTGGCGATGCACAGAAGCAAACTTACGGCTGCTAGGAGCACTAGAACAGGATATCTAGGCTATGCAATAAATAGGACAACCCTATCTACTGACCCAAGATAATTTATAAAGCATGCATCGTACGAGAGACAAAACACTTCGAAAACATATATGGGAAGATAAGAGGTTATGCTTTCCTTGCTTCAGAAACCCAAAGTGGAGCTTCGGGGATAAGTGCTTGACTTGGTTGATGAGACCAAGTATTCGTCAAGAGAGGTGTCGAACTTCACTTCAGATTCGCAATCTACCGAGAAGAAGCAAACACCGGAAAGGAAGAACAACATTCAACACATGGCATCAGTGCAATGCGCAATATGTATGCATCATCATTTGAATGCACTGAAAGGAAGCCCTAGACATGTTTCATGGGTTGATAGGGTTTGATATGCACTTTTTATAATTTATCGGAATTAATTCCACTTCTAAAAGAAAGGGCATGTTAGTCATTTAAAAAATGTGTCAAAATGAAATTGTTCAAATGACTTTGAAAACGTCACAATTGGATTGTATTTGTCTTTCTAAGGATTTCGATATATTTTTTGTATTTTTATGATTTTATTTCAATTAATTGTGAATTTATCAAATTTAAATGATTTTAAATAGTTATTCAAATAATGGGAAAAATTTAAAATATGCAAACATGTTTGAAAATGTTATAAACATGTAGATTTTATTTTTCTGAAAATTTTGGTATATTAATCATATTTTTTGATATACCAATTAAAAGTTATGAATTTTAAATATTTCCAAGAATTTAAATAGAGGTGGGACCCACTTGTCACATATTTTCATTTAATAAATAATTTCAAAATATTAAAATTCGGACATCAGGGCCCATGTGACGCAAGCATGTTTCTCTGTCGAGGATCGATCCGTCGATTTCGCGCCCAATTTGTGAAATCAATTACACCACAACGGAGAGCCAAGAGGTGGCGGCGCCGTCTGGAAATCGTCACCTGATCGTTGCCGGCGAGCGGTTGCGTGGCGGCCGACGGAGTTCGACGGTGACAAGACGATACAGAGGGGGAGGCAGGAAGGCGAGATCACATGCGTGCTCATGAGATTACTAGGGAGGCGAGGGAGTGGTCGGAGACGCGAGGGGAGGCCGAATCGGTGCCGACATCGAGAAATCCGCAGCGGCCGAAGAGCACGTCGGCGGAGATATTGGGGCCCTCTCGGGCTTCCCTTCTTCCACGCGAGCTCCAGGAGGAAGAGGACGAGATGGCGGGAACGATGGACTCCACGGCAGGGCTCGGTGATAGTCGTGATGCCGTCGGCGAGCTAGGGTTAGGTTTGTGGGTTGTTTCCTGGCCAGGGAAGAAGAAGACAGAGGGTTTGCGAGGAGGGAGGCGAGATGGGGGTGTCTCCCTGAGTTCTTAACTTCTTATACGCGTGTGCGCATCAGCAGGAGGTGGCAGCATCGCCGTCGAGTTTCTTCCGTCCTTCTGGCTGAGAAAGAAGAAAGGAAACAAATGTTTCCACATAACCCCCTGCCTTTCTAAATAATTACAAAGAGCCCCTTATTCTTTTAAAACAACAAACACTTTAAAACTTTGAGGTCCTTTCTGCAATTAGTAAAATTTGGCAAAAAAATATGTATTTGAGTTCCTTATCAAATTGGCAACCTCAATATATTTTTGTTTGAAATTTTCGAAACCATTTTGAACCATGATTTTGAATTGGAATTTGAAGTGCTTTTAATAAATTCCCTTTGATTATTTTAAATGCAAACATTGATTTAAAATGCATGCACGACATGACATGATCACAACCAAAACACTTTATTACAAAATTGGGATGTTACACCAGACCTACCGATATACACAAAAATAAGCCCAAACTTAAGTGTGTGTTTCCCCTACAGCTTCGATAGTGTGTGGACATGAAACTGGAAACTCTTTCTTTTCAATAATCAATAGCGGGGTCGTGGACACCCATATTGACTCCCACATACTAAACGAATAAATTGTTGAACTTGTTGGTTATTGTACAAATCTCCTATTACTGACGATACCGAACTTACCCGAGAATATTGATTCCGGTATTTCCTATGAAACAATATCTGGTTCACTAATACCTTTGCCTCGTCTCGTATCATCTAAGTTTCCTCTTTATCATTATTGTATTATGATATCAAGAATACCGAGTGGGCTCAGGTATACATGATGTATCATCATCATACATTGTATGCAGAACTTATGGATATCAAGAATACCGAGTGGGCTCAGGTATGTATCTCTCCTTTTACGGAGGAATAATTCCCATATGAGAACATCGAGGTAATATAATCCTTTAGAATTACCCAATAGCTACCTTTTTGTTCACCCAGTTTATGGTGTGACTCTTGATAGCACCAAAGTAAAACCTCCAGAGTATATTATCCTGGTAACCTCATGGTCAAAGGATGCATTCTAATATAACCGTGATGTGATATGATTCTAAGAACAAAGATGTCTTAGTGGAATCTCTTAGCATATCAATCTACTTAGGGAATACCCAGCAGTATTGTTCCCTTCCAACAATATGATATTCGTTGATGTTGACATAAATAATGTCCATGACTAGGAAAAGATAGTCATGAGACATCCATTGAATTATTCGTAAAAATCAAGACTAGGTTTTGTTTGTGTGTTCATGTTACTACACATGATCGTGAGTTTTCCTCTGAATATCACATTCATGAACCACGTCAGTTATAACATAGTAATATGAATCATAATTATGAAACTGATGTATAAATATGATTGCCTTTTGGGCATACATACAACAGTTTTCATATTTTAAAGAATCATACACCATTTAGGGAATAGTAGATATCATGGAACCAATGTCATAATAAGCAATAAAACTTTGATTATCAATCCAAATTTCAATGTAAGGTTCCGAATCATTATATAATTCACTGAGTACTTGCCAATCTTGTAAAGGTTTTTCTATTTCCTTCAAGCTTAAAACATCAAGTTTCTTCTCAATTTTATCAAATCTATGAGTTATAGCATTCATCCCATTATCATTCATCAAGAAACTGACCATCCATTTATAGCATTAATAGCTTTAGTTTCTTCACATTCTTAAAGGTTTCCTCCTACAACCAAGTCCAAAGCATGCTCCACCAACCAAAAAGACCATAGTAGAAGAACCTAACCAATATATTTAAAGCTAGCACAAGATGCTTGGGAAAGAATTTATGTTCGTTAGCACAAGCTAACCAATAAAAAATCTTTCCCACGCATCTTTCAAAAATTCGCACTTCTTTGTTTGAAGGTGGGGACATCATGTGGCATAACAAAAGGAGTAGAGCTAGACATACTAATATAACAAATATAAAATCAAACTAGCAAACAGGAAAAAGACTAAAATATGGAAGAAAAAAACTAATTTTGTGTGTGTGTTTTATAAAGAGAAAAAAGCAAACAAGAAAAACAAGACTAAACTAAAAGGTAACTAAGCAAGAACAAAACAAAACAGAGAGAGTGGAAGTGTGTAACTCCCCTAGCTAGAAGCTTGAAATCCCCGACAACGACATCAGGAACGTGTTTAATGGTGTCTAGTGAAGTTGGTTAAACCCCAAGTGGTAGGTATGATGTAGAACCACGGTAGTTTCCCTTAGTTAAGTAACCAACGATATAAATCTAGTAGGATTTTGGAATCTTTCAACCAAGTTGCTTGTTGTCTGGCACGTCAACAAGCGTGGACCTGCACACAAACACAAACTCCTCTCATTCCCAACTTACAGGAAGGTTGTTAAGCTTCCTGTCTTACCATAAATGGAAGTATTTAATGTATGGTATGTTTAGAGATGAAAAGTAAAATGGAACAGCGAGCAATTGATGATGAAAATGAAGTAAATAAGTTTGTAGTCAATGTAAAACAATATACCGGGGGTCATAGTTTCACTAGTGATGTATCTCCATAAAACAATAAACGTGTTGGGTAAACAAATTACAACTAGGCAATTGAAAAATCACGAGGGCATAAAAATGCTATTATGAAAAGATATAGTTAACGGGTTCAAATCATGTAGGCATTACGTCAAGGCATATAGACCGCTATCGAGTATGCATCTATATCTAATAGTCCAACTCAAGAAATCTATCTAGCGAATCTCTTTGCTATTAAGTTGCAAGCAATAGACAATTACATTAAGATCAATACATAATGTAAGCAATAATTCTCATCACTCAAACAAGAACACCGTTCTTTTCTCCTTAGTGGCAATAGCACATCCTCCCTGATGTGCGTTTGTGTGACTACAACGCAGACAACAAGGAGGCATGAACCCACTATCTAGAATAAACCTCTCTCTTGGAGATGTATACAACAAATTGGTCAGAGTAGACATACACATCCAAGAGTGTGCAAGAACACAATAAAATACTAACAAGATATAAGTGAAGTGAATATAAAAGACATAAACAAAATTATCATAATGTCATGATTCATCGGATCCCGGCAAACACAACACATAGCAGCTACATAAGGACGATCTTGATCATGTTAGGCAGCTCACAAGATTGTGGCATGATAGCACACAGATAAGAGATCACCATCTAGCTACTGCTAAGGACCCGTAGTCCAAGGATGAGCTACTCACGCATCACCGGGGAGATAGACACGGTGATGAAGAAGCCTCTGGTGGTGATTCCCTCTTCCGGCGGGGTGCCAGAGCAGGACTGCAGAATTCAGAATTCCTAGATTGGACTTTTGAGGTGACGATACATCCGTATATGTTTCATGGAAAAATTACTGTCTCCTAGGGTTTTTTTGGTCAGAAGACGCCCACGCCTAGGCATCGCCCGGTGGGGTGGGGCCAGTGTCGGGGGGTTACCCCCGAGTAGGGTAAAGGCAAGTGCTAAAGGCATGATCAGAAGGGGTGTTTGGCCGAGTAGCCGGCTACCTGGAACTCGCTACCCGGTCGACTGCTACCCGGTCTCACACCTAGACAGCCAGAAGAATGAATCAAGAGAGTTGTGCTCCTCCGAACAGAAGAGCTGGACCGAGTAGAAATGGCGGGAACCTACTCAGGCCAGAAGTCAAAGGAGCCGTTCTGACACCGAATCCCGCGTATCCCGGGTCCGTACTTGGCACTGTTCACAGCATTGTTCATCTGGGGACGGCGTGCCTGACAGCGACAGTGTGTCAGCAGGGCGTCGCAGGATAGGGGGGCCTACTCTGTGTTCGCCACAGTGATAACAGACTGAACACTTGGTTTTGCCCAACGACTTTCAGCACCAGGACAAATCTAGAAGCCAAAGCTGTCAGCGGGAACTCGGAAGAAGGACGGTGTGTACACAATATCGACACTTGTTTGTATTTGGCTGTATCCGGCTGGGCACCAAGTATATAAGGTGCCCTGCCCCCTCCTGCGCGAGGGATGCTATGATCCTGCGGATGCTGACCTAGAGCGATCACTATGTAGAGATTCTTGACCTAGTTCTTCCCGTAGAGAGAAGAGTGGCTACTCGGTAGCAAGAACCATTGTACTGTGGCTACTCGGTGAGACATCAGAATACAGAAAGAAAGGCAGGAGTAGGGGTTTTACCTCCTCACGAGGGCCCTGAACCTGGGTAGATCGTGTTGTTTGCAGTGCTAGTTTCATCCTTCACGCGTCTACTCGTCGCGTGATCCCTCCCCGAGCGCCTCCAGCGTCCTTCGTCCCCACATCTTTAGCCATCCTATGGCATCTGCTGTGACACCACCACGACAGTTGGCGCCCACCGTGGGGCTGCCAGCGGTGCTGGCTGGAGTTTCCGTTCGGACGGGATCGATTTCTGCTGCCGGATAGCGCGTGGTCTGTGGCCTTGTATACAGATTCGGCTCCTTCGACTTCGACACCGACAACGCCGGCGATTTCGGCGGCAGGGCCATGCCGGAGGGCGGCACGGTGCTTTCTTTCGGTGTGCACCTCGTCTACGTCGCCACCGTCATCGACCGCGAGTACCCCGAGCTGGTGCATGACGCGGAGGATCCTCCTGCCGTTATCGCCGCACGCGGGAGGCCTTCGAGCCGCTCCACGGGCGTTGCGGAGGTGATGGTAGCTGGCCTGGCTGCGGACGCCGGGAAGGGCGCAGCTGCTACCGTTGCGGCTGTCGTCGAGGATCTTGCTGGCTCTAGTGCTGGCGGGAAGACGCACAAGCCTTACGAGAAGGAGTGCAACCTTCCGCTCTCCACTACTCCGACGATCCCTGCGTCTGCTGCGCGGACGGGCATGCCGCCTCCCACTGACCTCGAACTCCTGACCATGAAGGCGCAGCTCGACCGGCAGCGCCAGGAGCTGCTCGCCGAGCAGGCGGAGTTGGAGAAGATCAGGCTAGAGCTTAGCTTAGATCAGCTTGAGTACAACAAGGCTCACGGTTTCACACCGGTTGTTAGGAGAGCTAGCAAAGTAGGTGCTACGCGTCGCAACTTAGGCGCCGAGATGGCGACTGTTGTAGAGGCTCCCAGTCAGTCCGCCACCGCAAACACCTCAACCCGACCCAGATATAGCACACCCGCCAAAACACTTAGAGCTGCTGAGGCTGTAGCTGCCGAGTTGCCGCATCTGGTTGGCGACGCGCGCATTAGGCAGCAGGAGAGGCTGAACGAGTTGGTGCTAGAGGCGGCTAGGCAGAACGAGGAGTTCCAGAAAGCCAACCCGGGTGTTGGAGCTTCTCAAGTGGTGCACTCGCACGTGGCCAGATCTAACGATCAGGCCTCATCTCCGCATCCTAGCCGTGAGAAAAGCCGGAGTGGGCATTCCGGCAAGGATAGGCAAATGCAGGTGTACGACCCGGCTGTCGCCGCGAAACAGCTCGCTGTGCCGCGACAGCCCGGTCAGAAACACAACGTTGCAGGAGCAGGCTTTCAAGCCCATAAAGCTCAAAGCCAGGCCCGAGATGGAGAGCGCCCAGGTCCTTCTCAGCATCCCGTCGCTCAGCCTACTCGGCAGAGGCAGCAGCCGCACGCAGTGGCGCCAGCCGCCAACCCGGTGGAGCAGCCTGCAGCTGTGCAGGTGGACCGGTATGATGACGGCTACTCGGCCATGGAGATGGCTGGCTATGACATTCTGGATCGTGTGGGCGAGCGCGTGTTGGCGCCTGGAGACGCAAGGCACCAGCTGGACCGGATCAGCTTGTCGGCGCGGCTTGAGAACACGGGTCCTCCTGGCCCCGAGTGCTTTGGCCCGCGCATCATGAACGAGCCGTCCGTGAAGAACTTCCAGCTCGCAAGGGGCACCAAGAGCTACAATGGCAGCACCAAGCCGGAAGATTGGCTCAATGACTATGTCACCGCGGTCCACATCGCGGGCGGCAACAGGAGATGGGCAGTGCGGTACGTCCCGCAGATGCTAGAGGGTCCAGCTCGCACTTGGCTCAACAACTTGCCCAAGCACAGCATAAATTGCTGGCTGGACTTCTCGGACGCCATTGTCAGCAACTTCACCAGCACCTACAAGAGGCCGAATAGGCCACAGCAGCTGTCCGCTTGCAGGCAGCGAGAAGACGAGACGGACCGCGAGTACCTTACTCGGTGGAGCACATTGAGGAACACCTGTGAAGGTGTGAATGAAGCCCAGGCAATCACTTGGTTTGCGCAGGGTTGCAGACGTGGCAGTATGTTGTGGCAAAGGTTGCAGAGGGAGATGCCAAACACTCTGGCGGAGACCATCAAGATTGCATATCAGTACGCACTCGGAGATCCTACCCAGCCTCTGATGGATTCCTCCGAGCCAAGAAGAAACTTCAACAGCAACAAGCGCAACGAGTTCCGCAACAAGCGCACGGGTGACCGAATAGATGTTCGGTACGACCCTGAGGAGGTGAACGCAGTGGCTGTTGGAGCTGGGGGTAGCCAAAGGCAGAAACCTGCTGGAGCCTACGGGCAGACCCAGAACCAGGGCCAAGGCAACAAGAAACCATTCTGTGCTCCTCAGTCGGGTAGCGGCAACTCGGAACAGACGAGGAAGTTCGTCTTTGATGACATGAAGGATGGCCCATGCAGTTTCCACACTCAGCACCCCTCAAGGCCTGCTAACCACACTACCCGACAGTGCGAGTGGTGGGATCTGATCAAGAATGAAGGCTTGCCTCCTCCTCCTCCTCTGCCAGCTGCAAATGCCAATGGGCAGCCTGCTCGTGCACCCGCAGCTCGGCCGCCAGTGTTCCCGAGAAGAGAAAACGTGAATCAAGTGGCTTTAGGAGCCAACCGTCACTTCAACAATGAGGGTTATCGCAACAACAACAACTACTACAACCGCAACAACAACAGAGGCAACAACAACTATCAGAGCAACAACAACGGCAACAATGAGGGTGGAGGCCGCAACCAGTACCAAGAGCACCACGAGAGCTACATGATCTTCACTTCTGAGCCAGTCGACAAGCAGTCACAACACAGGCGTGCCATGGAGGTCAATGCCGTGATCCCTGCAGTTCCTCACTATATGCATTGGTGCAACCAAGAGATCAAGTGGTCCCGAGTAGATCATCCCAAGGTGATGCCCAACCCGGGTAGCTACGCTTTGGTGGTGGATCCTACCTTCTTGGGTCTCGAGAAGAATGTGAGGTTCAGCAAAGTGCTGATCGACAACGGCAGCATCATCAACATTGTGTACAAAGACACACTCGAGAAGCTTGGGCTGGCCGAAAACATGCTGCTACCGAGCAAGACCACCTTCCATGGCATTGTGCCGGGAGTCTCGTGCAACCCGATTGGTCGAGTGTGGATAGATGTGCTATTCGGCACAAGGGATAACTGCCGCACAGAGCGCCTGCAGTTCGAGGTGGTTGATCATCAGAGCCCCTATCACGCTCTACTCGGCAGGCCTGCTCTGAGCAAGTTCATGGCCTCTACTCACACGGCATATCTGAAGATGAAGATCCCTGGTCCCAATGGCGTGATTACCATCTCTGGTGATTACAAGAAATCCATGGAGTGTGCCTCTGCTGGTTCTCAGTTGGCGGAGTCCATGGTGATTGCTGCCGAGAAGAAAAAGATGTACGAGGTGGTGGCTATGGCGCAATCCGCGCAGGCTGGTGCGCAGGGCGTGCCGAGTACCCAGCACGGGACCGCGTTCCAAGCGTCTCAAGAGACAAAGAAGGTCCAGGTCGACCCTGAGTTCCCCGATCGCGTAGCCATCATTGGCTCCGGGTTGGCGGAGAAATAGGAAAGCGAGCTCATCCACTTCCTCCGTGAGAATCGGGACGTATTCGCCTGGTCCAATGAAGATTTACCAGGAGTCCCGAGGGAGTTGGTTGAGCACTCGTTACATGTGCGTCCTGACGCCAAGCCAGTGAAGCAGGCTATGCGCCGCTTCGGAGATGAGAGAAGGAAGGCCATTGGTGACCAGATCACCAAGTTGCTGATAAGCAATTTCATCATGGAGGTGCTGCATCCGGATTGGCTAGCCAACCCAGTCATGGTCGAGAAGAAGAAGGAGGATCCCAAGGCTGCTACTGCATGGCGCATGTGTGTCGACTACACCGACTTGAACAAAGCATTCCCCAAGGATCCTTTTCCGCTACCTCGCGTCGGTCAGGTGATCGATTCCACTGCTGGTTGTGAACTGCTGTCTTTCATAGATGCCTACTCTGGTTTCCACCAGATAGCTCTCAATCTTGCTGATCAAATAAAGACTGCTTTCATTACCCCGTACGGGGCTTATTGCTATCGTGTCATGTGTTTCGGGTTGCGGAATGCGGGTGCTACTTATCAGCGGTGCATGCAGAAATGCTTGCACGATCAGCTCGGCAAGAATGTGCAGGTGTACGTAGATGACATTGTCATCAAAACGAATAAAACACATACCCTGCTTGCCGACCTGGAGGAAACCTTTGCCAATCTGTGCAAGTATAAAATGAAGCTGAACCCGAGTAAATGCACCTTTGGTGTCCCGGCTGGCAAGCTACTCGGCTTCCTGGTATCTAGTCGGGGCATTGAAGCCAATCCTTCAAAGATAAAAGCTATTGAGAGCATGTCTTTGCCGAGATCCCTGAAGGATGTGCAAAAATTCACTGGTTGCTTGGCATCTCTGAGCCGTTTCCTGGGCCGAATGGGCGAGAAGGCACTGCCTCTGTACCAGCTGATGAAGAAAAGTGACAAGTTTGTCTGGACTCCGCAAGCGGACGTGGCATTCAACGAGCTGAAGGCAATGCTGGCTAGCGCTCCCATCTTGGCTAGTCCGCTACCCAAGGAGCCAATGCTGCTGTACATTGCTGCCACTAACCGAGTAGTCAGTGTGGTGATTGTGGTGGAGCGAGAAGAAGAAGGCAAGAGTGTGCAGCGCCCAGTATACTATCTCGGTGAAGTGTTGTCTAGCTCCAAGCAAAACTACCCGCATTACCAGAAGATGACCTACGGCGTGTACCTGGGTGCCAAGAAACTGAAGCATTATTTCCAAGAGCATCCCATCACGGTGGTGAGCTCTGCTCCCATCTCGGATATCATGGGCAACAAGGAGGCGAGTGGCAGAGTAGCCAAGTGGGCGATTGAGCTGGCCGCGTACGCTCCCACGTATGCGAGAAGAGAAGCCATCAAGTCTCAGATTCTGGCGGAGTTTCTGGTGGATTGGGCTGAGGTGCAGTACGAACCTCCTGCTCCAGTTTCCAATTACTGGAAGATGCACTTTGATGGCTCGAAGGTAAAGGAAGGCCTTGGTGCTGGCGTAGTGCTTACGTCACCCAAGCGAGATCAACTCAAGTACGTACTGCAGATTCATTTCAAGGCGTCCAACAACGTAGCAGAGTACGAGGCAGTGGTGCACGGATTGCGGGTAGCCAAGGAGGTTGGCGTGCAGCGCATTATATGCTATGGCGATTCAGATCTGGTGGTACAGCAAGTCTCTGGCACTTGGGATGCTCTAGATGCCAACATGGCATCATATCGCTTCTTGGTACAGTCTATTACTGGATTCTTCGAAGGCTGCGAGTTCCAGCACATTCACCGAGCAGAGAACGAAGCGGCAGACGAGCTGTCCAAGTTGGGATCTTCTCGGCAATCCATCCCGGCGGGGGTCGCCTTGGAGCACTTGAGGAAGCCATCCATCAAGCCATCTCCCAACTCGGAATCCATATTTGTTCCTTCTCTGCCAAGTGAAGAATCCATTCCAATGGAGATTGACTGGGAGAATGCAACAGAGAACCCGGGGACTGCCACTCCCTACTCGGGGACTGCCGCTCCCTACTCGGGGACTGCCACTCCTTACTCGGGGACTGCCACTCCATACTCGGGGACTGCCACTCCATACTCGGGGACTGCTGTCCTTAACCCGGGGACTGTCGCATTCATTGAGGAGGTCCTTGCCAATCGTTCAGGGCTCCAGAGAAGTGCTCCCAACCCTAAAGAGCAGCCAGAGATGCCTGTCCCAATGGAAGTGGACGAACCAGTGTTTCCCACACGGGAGACACCGAGTTGGGCCATGCCCATATTATCCTTTCTAAAGGACGGTACTCTGCCAGAAGATGAGGTGGCCGCAAGGCAGATTCAGAGAAGATCCAAGGGCTACACTATATTCAGAGATGTGCTGCACAAAAGAAGTGCCACCGGCGTGCTGCAACGCTGTGTGGACCCAGAAGAAGGAGGAGAAATTCTGTTGGAAATACACCAAGGAGAATGCGGGCACCACGCCTCTTCTCGGGCATTGGTCAAGAAAGCTTTTCGGCATGGCTTCTACTGGCTCACAGCTCTGCAGCAAGCTGAGGACATCGTGAGGAAGTGCAATGGCTGCCAGATGTTCGCAAGTAAGATCCACATGCCTGCTTCCGAGTTGAAAACAATTCCTATCACATGGCCGTTTGCCGTATGGTGCCTGGATATGGTTGGCCCCTTCAAGCCGGCTAAAGGCAACATGACACACATCTTGGTCATGGTGGACAAGTTCACCAAGTGGATTGAAGTGAAGCCTATTCGGAAGTGCGATGGAGCTACAGCTGTGAGATTCTTAAAGGATGTGATCCTGAGATACGGCTACCCGCACAGCATCATCACCGACAACGGCACAAATTTCGCAGAGGGGGCAATGGTGCGGTTCTGCAGAGATAAGCACATCCGACTAGATGTTGCGTCTGTTGCGCATCCCGCCTCCAATGGGCAAGTGGAAAGAGCAAACGGCATGGTGCTGGCAGGCATAAAGCCAAGGCTGATTGAGCCGCTGCTGAAAACACCTGGGTGTTGGCTAGACGAGTTGCCAGCGGTGTTGTGGAGTCTAAGGACTACCCCTAACCGGTCAACCGGCTACACGCCATTCTTCTTGGTATACGGGGCTGAGGTCGTGTTGCCAATAGACTTAGAGCATGACTCCCCTCGAGTAACCCTCTACACTGAGGTAGAGGCGAGAGAAGCTCGAGAAGACGACGTTGACCTGCTCGAAGAAGCAAGAGAGCTTACTCTGTCACGTTCGGCTATCTACCAGCAAAGCCTGCGGCGTTATCATAGCCGAAAGGTGAACCCAAGGGTTTTCCGACAAGGAGACATGGTCCTCAGGCTTGTGCAACGCACAGCCGGGATGCACAAATTATCTCCTCCATGGGAAGGGCCCTTCACTGTGAGCAAAGCGCTGCACAATGATGCCTATTATATCGTGGACATGCGTCCATCACAGGAGAACATGGCAGATAAAGCTGGAGAGGAAACCAAGCGCCCTTGGAATGTAGCCCTACTTCGTCGCTTTCATTCGTGAGCAAAGATGTGTATGTACCCTCTTATCCGAGTTGAAATTCTATTCTGCAATCTGAAATTGAACTCGGGGACTGCCCTCGCCTAAACTTGCTCTGAGTGTTTCTACCCGGCTTTACTTTTGTCAACTCGGTTGCTCTGCTTAAAATTTCACGAGTACATCTAGTACTGTGTTTAAACCTACATGCCAACTCTTCGACTCTGCTGCTGTCCGAAACCCGGCTTCATGGCAAGCAAGAGAACAAGCAAAAGGTCAATGGGCACAAGAAAAATTACTAAGGAAAGAAAAAGTGCAGGAACCGAGTAGGATGTCTTTTACTGTTGTTCTTGCTAACTCCTTCTCGGCTAAGTGGTGGGCTGCGTTACTATGAGTATTTCTAAGTGGCTAAGTATTTGCAACTCCAACTTTGAATTCTTGTGACTCGAATACCAAAAAAGCAACAAGTTGCGGGTAAGAGCTGAGATAAAAAAGGAAGAGCGAATAAGAAATGCAACTCGGGGACTCGCATGATAACGCAACTCGGCATTCGAGCCAAAGTTGCTCAAATTGACTAAGTTAAATATCAAACGTGAATAAAACTGAGTAGCAAACGACAAGGATAATTGTTTCGGTACATCTGCACTCGGCATCCCGGAGATCTGATAAAAGTTTTGAGAATAAATTTGCAGGAAGTAGTCAGGTGGAAGCAACAGTGTTCTCGGCGCTGGTCTTGGTGGCCTCAGCGTCAGCGCTGGCCTTGGCGGCTTCAGCTTCAGCGCTAGCCTTAGCAGCATCAGCCTCCGAGTTGGCGGCGTCAGTCTTCGCGGCATCAGCATCCGGCTCGGTAGCAGCCTGCTCGGAAGTGGCAGTGGCCACCGAGGTGGAGGCCACAGTTTGAGCGAGGAGTCGCGCCGTGTCGTCGAGAGCCGCACCTGAGGAGGTGCCGAACTCGAGGGCCGCGGTGTCGATCACCATATCCACGCTCTCGGCCTCCTCCTCGCTGTCCGCGACGACCGCGGCCTTCCCCTTCCCGGCCTTGTAGCGATCACTCTCGAAGCTGCCCAGGTCAGACTCGGTGGAGTCCTCGTCTTCATCACCGTCGTCATCATCGCCTTCGTCCACCTCGGTGTCAGGCACGGTGAGACCGTCGATGAAGCGCGCGGTGCTTGCGTACTGGGCGACCTCGTACGCGACGGCCTGGCGGAGAGCCACGCAATCGGAATCCGTCTCCCACTTGGAGTCCTCACGCATCTCGCGGACAACTTGCAAGTTGAGGTTCTCATACCAGCTGGTGATGAACAACAGCATCATATCAGCGCCTGCCCGAGCTCCGGACGCCCTCCATTTCTTCAGCTCGGCCTTCACGCCATTAAGCTTCGCGGCAAGTCCGCGGATAGTCTTTGGCGCGGAGTCTTTAGGCCAGAACACCTCATGGAGCTTGAAGGCAGTGCGCACCAGATCGGTGCCCACACCACTTAAGCGCTGAAGCTGCCCCTGCATGACCGTGATGCTATCTTCGATCTCTGCCTTGGTGTCCATGGGTTCGCCCTTCTCAATGCAAGCTGCTCGGGCCTTCGCCAAGGCAGGCTTGCAAGATGACTCGAGGTCGGGGAAGATTTCTGAAAAAGCTATTGAGAAGATCAGAAACAGAAGCCGAGTAGAAAAATAAACCGAGCAGCGGAGAAGCGCAAGAAACAAGAGAACGGCGGAGAAGCAAGCACTTACTGTTCAGGTCGAAGAGTAGCGCTTGCAGCTTTTTCTTCCATGATTCTTCGTCAGCAACATGCTTCTCCTCTACCTTCCGGAACTGCGCCAGCTGGAGCATAAGATCCGAGTTGCTCTCCTTCAGCGTCTTGCATTCCAGCTCGAGAGCCTTTTGCTTGGTTGTGGCTGCCGTTTCGGCTTTTTTCTTCTCGGCCACCGCGTTGTCTCTCTCGGTGGCTAGATCAGTGGCTTTCTGGAGAGCAGTTCGCACCTGGTCCTGCAGTGGTTTCAACTCGGCGAGGTGCCGTTTCTTGAATTCCGCCTCAAGGCTTGCAATCTGCGCCTGCACCTCAGCAGGCTTGAGGCAGTCGAGATGCTCTTCGACAAACTTCTTATGATCTTCTGTGAAAAGCAAAGCACGGTCAGCAGAGTAGCAAAGATGAAAGCAAGAAGTCAAGCCGGGAAGATATCAACTCACCTTCCAGCCTCTTGATGGTGGTTTGGCCGTTTTCAACAAAGGCGCGGCAGTTGGAGTGCTCCTCGGCCAGGGTCTTAAATTTGCCTGCAGAAAGGAGTCGGTCTGAGCAGAAAGCAACAGCGGGCGTAAACATAAAACGCGGGAACCGCGTAGCTACAAGCTTACTTTCGATCTCGGAAAGCTTGAGGGCACTGTCCATGACATTCTTATCCGCCGCCTCAGCGGACTTGAGCTCCGATTCCAGGGCCTCAAGACGCCTCCTAGCAATGCTGTGGTTCCATAGCAGTCGCCGGTACAGGTTGGTTCTTTTCAGAAGGCAATTCTGAGAGGAAGAAAGAAAAGGAGTCAGACAAAGACGTGTAGATTCAACCCGAGAAGGCGGCAACTCGGTTGAGTACCCGCCTACTCGGCCAGAATCTCGGGGACTGGGGGATGGATAAGAAGAAGCAGTAGAATAGAAGAGAAGGAAAATGCAACTCGGAACGGATGAGCAAAGCTTACCGCGTAAGTCTGTTCAATATCCTCCGCGGCCTTGCGATGGACGAAGAGCTTGGCGGCGAGTGTGCTGGTGTTGGACGCAATAGTCATGGGTTTATAACCCATGTCTGCCTTGTTCCAGTCGACGCGCATGTGGTCCATATCGCCCAAAGATGTGCCGTGCCAGTTCGTGTTGCCGAGGACGTCGCTGTCCCACTCAGCATCGATAAATCCAACTCGGTCGAATATCTGCTCGAGGCCCGTGGATGTGACCTCGGTTTCCGCAACCTCGCGCGAGTGGATCGAGACGGATCGGTCCTTGTTCCTGGCTGGAGGCTTGGAGTCCACCGGCGTAGCCTGTTTGCCCCTCCTGATAGCGAGCTTCTTCTCGACTGGGGTCAATGGGATGCTGTGCTGCTGGCTCACCTTCACCATATAAGGTGGGAAGGTGGGTGGATCCGGGAAGCTGGATCCTGCGGCGGTATCAGCAGCCGCTTCAGGTTCACGGATGGTGAGCTGGCCGGGCTTGGCAGTTGGTCTTGGCGGCGGCATCGTAGCAGCACCACGCGTACCGCTATGCGAGGGATTCCTGCGAACAGCGCCCTCTGACTGGCCAGCTGGCTTCTCGGCGGCCTGGGTCCCAGAGGTCTGCTTCTCGGCAGCCTTCTTCTCGGCGGCATTCTTCTCAACGGCTTCTTGTTTGATCTTCTTGATAAGCTGCTTGGCCGGAGGGCTGGATGTTGCCCTGGTTTTCTTCATTGATGGGGAGGTTGGTGCGCTGGAGGAAGTACCCTGCTAGGTAGGCGGCGCTAAGGGCGCGCTATCCGGCACAGCATCCGGCTGGGCGCTACCCTGCGCGGCGTCTGGTTGCGCGTCGCTCAGAGGATATTGCTCCGTCTCATCAATTGTCTCAACCCGCTGCCCGGCAGCGGGGTCTTGCTGTGTGGCATCTTGTCCTTCTACCCGCGGCTGGGCCGCGGGGTCGTCTTGCTCAGCAGCCCTTGTCGCTGGCTGCTCTTGGTCCTCTTCTCGCCGCTCAAGGGCGGCATCGTCATCATGCTTCTCGGGGTCTTGATCTAGGTTCTCCTCGGCCGTGGCGGCCGGAGAAGAAGGTGGCCTTGCGTCGCGATCAGCGTCCCGCGCTTCTTGATCTGCGCGGGCCTGCTGCTCCTGCTCGGCGTCGTGGGCGTCGCTGTCCATGTATCGAGCGTCGTCGGAGTCGTCCCCTTTCACGGGAGAGGACGCACGCGCTCCGGCCTGCGTTGCGGCTTCAGTCTTGTCGTCGAGGTCGATGAGATTATCGACGTCAATGGCGGATTTCTTCTTAGTCTTGGTGGGCGCGAGAGCGGCGTCAGCGTTCAAGGGGGCTCTGAAGAAAGAAACATGTTCAGAAAAAAGAGAAGGACAGAGGAAATCGAGAAGAAGCAACGAAGTAAGAGAATTCGGAATTCGCGGCAGTAGAGGCGCATAACTAAGGAGAAAGTGTTTACCCTTTACGGGTAGGGATTGTCCGTCCGCCTCTCGTCACGGTCTTCTTGGTCGTCTTCCCGGCCGTCTTCTTCTTCTTGACGGGGGGCTCCTGAGCACCGCTACCCGTCCGTTTGCGGGTAAGAGGAGCAGCGACCGAGAGCGGCTTGACGACTAGGGCTTCCTCGTTTTCCTCCTCGTCCTCCTCTTCAGCATCAGCGTCGCCTGTGAAGTTCGGAAGAAGAAAACGCAGCTTAGAAACAAGAGGAAATTGGGTAGCGCGGCTTGCAACCAGACAGGGTGAGCTCAATTACCTTCGTCATCGTCCTCGGACCAATCACGGACAGACGCATCTACGTGATGCTTCTCCGTCTGAGCATGGGGGAGGTTGAGCCTGTCCGCGGTCTCGAAGGAGACCTCGTCGTCCTCCTCTCGGTCCTCCGACCAGTTGTCCTCGAAGCGTTCGATGCTCTCAGCAAGCTGGCGAGCAAGGACCTGAAGAACAGAGAAAGACCACAAGTTAGTCGAGTAGCATAGAGGCATCCTACTCGGCAAGGCGTGCAAACACAAAGCACAGTGAGCCTAAGTAGTGCTACTCTGTGTTCTACTCGGCAAGACGTGCAAACACAAAGCACAGTAAGCCTAAGTAGTGCTACTCTGTGTCCTACTCGGCAAGGCGTGCAAACATAAAGCACATTGAGCCTAAGCAGTTCAGCTAAGTGCTCTACTCGACGCAGAGTGCAAATACTAGTCGCTGCAAGATAAGAGGGCTATCTACTCGGAACATGCATATAAGAAAGAGGAAAAGAAGTACATACCCGCTCGATTGGCTTCGTGCGGCTGTATGGGATGAAACCATACTGCCAGTTGTCCCTGAGGCCCGTGGTCATGATGGACCGCGCATGAGCGGCGACATCCGCGTTGCTGAGCTCGAACGTGGTCGTCCGAGTACAGTCGCGGGGGCCGCCCATGTAGCACATGGGGTGGACGCGGCGCTGGAGCGGCAGCACCCACTTGGAGATCTAGCAGGCGATTGGATCGTCGCTCTTGAGCCCCTCTTCGGCCAGATAGGCGAGGCGCTCGTCCATCTGCTTGAGGTTGCTGCCGATTGACGGCTTGGTCCGCCAGTTCTGCCCGGTGGGAGCTCGGTTGCTCCAAGGGGGCAGATTGATTCGGTCCTCCACCTTGGCTCCCTTCGTGGCGGGGACGTTCTGCACGTACAGGAACGTCCTCTGCCACTTGCGGACGGAATCCAGTCCCTTGATGCACGGATGATTGGTTCCAGGGCGCTGCACCATCATGGCGCTGCCGGTCTCCGTTATCCGGCTGCTGGTGTCCGCGCTGTCCTTCTTGCCCTTGCTCTGTTGGCGAAAGAAGAAGTACCTCGACCAGGTCTCCGTCGTGGGGAGAACGCCCAGGAATGCCTCACATACCACGGCGTGGTACGAGAGGAAGACGACGGCGTTCGGAGGGAGATGGTGCATCTGGAGGCCGTAGTGATCGAGGAAGGAGCGGAGGAAGTTGGATGCTGGAAGCCCGAATCCTCGCGCGAAGTGCGCGAGGAAGACGACGTGCTCGCCTTCCTGCGGGGTAGGGACGAGCTCATCGTCAGGTTGCCGGCAGCGAACACCGGGAGGAACTCGCCGGGTGTTCACCAGCCATTGGCAGTCCTCGGCGGTGACCTCGTACCCCGCCCAGCCGGCGCGAGCGTTGTCGTCGCGAGCCATGGCGGAGAGGAAGAAATTGGGAAAATATTGAAGGATTCGGTGGGTGGAAAAGCTCGCGGCGGCGCAGTGAGTTGCGCGGCGGCGAGGAACTCTGCGGCGGCTGAGAAACGAGAAGGCAGAGGGGAAATTGCGAGCGGAAGAAGAAGAAGGAGTTACCGAGGGGGTATTTATACCGCTCCTCGAGTTACCGTTACGAGTTGAGGAAGTGGGATCGATCGTGGCAGTAATCGTGTGGCGTGGGGTCTGTGGGCCGGTTAGAAACGCACACAGCGCAGAACGCGCGTGTAACGGCCGCATTAGATCCCACGACGAGATCGTGGGCGATTACTGCGCGTGATGGGACGTTACGAGCTGGTGGGCCCACCCCGTGAAAACTGGGCGCGTGGCCTGTCAGCTACAGGGCACCGAGGCGTCGAAATCGTGTCCGCACGACACGTGCCCAGTTGCAGCGCGGAAAGCCGGATTGTGCTCTGTCCCGCAGAGATTCTGTTTCGAGATTTCACCAAGTCATTTTACTCGGCACAGAGAAGAGAAGTGGCTCTACTCGGAAGAGAGGAAACAAGACCAAGGGCTACTCGGAGGTTTTCACTCGGTATCTCAAAGTTCAAGGGCAAGACTGTCAAGGTTGGTTTTTAAGCTGGCAGGGCCCAGTGAATGAATTCGCAGGGCTCTACCAGCTTCGGGGACTGCTGTCGGGGGGTTACCCCCGAGTAGGGTAAAGGCAAGTGCTAAAGGCAAGATCAGAAGGGGTGTTTGGCCGAGTAGCCGGCTACCTGGAACTCGCTACCCGGTCGACTGCTACCCGGTCTCACACCTAGACAGCCAGAAGAATGAATCAAGAGAGTTGTGCTCCTCCGAACAGAAGAGCTGGACCGAGTAGAAATGGCAGGAACCTACTCGGGCCAGAAGTCAAAGGAGCCGTTCTGACACCGAATCCCGCGTATCCCGGGTCCGTACTTGGCACTGTTCACAGCACTGTTCATCTGGGGACGGCGTGCCTGACAGCGACAGTGTGTCAGCAGGGCGTCGCAGGATAGGGGGGCCTACTCTGTGTTCGCCACAGTGATAACAGACTGAACACTTTGTTTTGCCCAACGACTTTCAGCACCAGGACAAATCTAGAAGCCAAAGCTGTCAGCGGGAACTCGGAAGAAGGACGGTGTGTACACAATGTCGACACTTGTTTGTATTTGGATGTATCCGGCTGGGCACCAAGTATATAAGGTGCCCTGCCCCCTCCTGCGCGAGGGATGCTATGATCCTGCGGATGCTGACCTAGAGCGATCACTATGTAGAGATTCTTGACCTAGTTCTTCCCGTAGAGAGAAGAGTGACTACTCGGTAGCAAGAACCATTGTACTGTGGCTACTCGGTTAGACATCAGAATACAGAAAGAAAGGTAGGAGTAGGGGTTTTACCTCCTCACGAGGGCCCTGAACCTGGGTAGATCGTGTTGTTTGCAGTGCTAGTTTCATCCTTCACGCGTCTACTCGTCGCGTGATCCCTCCCCGAGCGCCTCCAGCGTCCTTCGTCCCCACATCTTTAGCCATCCTATGGCATCTGCCGTGACACCACCACGACAGCCAGGCCTCCTCTGCAGCTTCCCTGGTAAAACTAGCCTCCGTGCAATTTCAGGACTTTTCGCGAATATTTACTGTACAACTTTTCCGAAACAAAAAGACAATAGAAAACAGGAACTGACATGGGCACTAGGTTCATAGGTTAGTCCCAAAAAACCCTAAAAATTGTAAAAATATCATAAAAACATGTAGCAATCATAAGAAAAAAGAATGAAACAATCAAAGATTATAAATATGATTTGGACGTGCCCATCGGTTATAGCCATGCTCGTCGGTACGTGTGTGGGAATATCATCACCCCAGGTCTAATGTGTGAGATTTAGGCCGAGTGAAGTGCGACAGTAGATTTTCTTGTTAACAAGGTTTTACAGGCCCGGAATTGGAACCCGTTGTTTTGATTTCGTCAGCTGGAGTACGTTGTTCCTTCGTGATTAAAAAATCGACGTGCATGCTTTGGATTTTGTATACTGATTACTATCCATAGACGCGTATATCCTCTCCTTCTATCTTCCGCTTGGTTGGATGTATCGTTGGATTACATCGCCGGCCTTGTGTGGTTGTTAATAGAGAAGGGTGTCTTCTCGGAATTTAGGAGTGGTTTACTGTTGTGTGTATCGGTCTCTGAACTGGTCAGACTAGCACGGCGGCACCTCTTTGCTTTTTTTTTAAAAGGGAAAACCCAGCCTCTGCATCAGGTTGATGCACACGGCTTTTATTAAAACAAAAATCATCCAATATTTCAACTTACATCCAGCACTACTGACACAAGAGTCTCAACAGCTCCTATACAAAAAACTACTGGAGTAAAGAGAATAAAATACAAAAACACTGCAAAACCATCCACCCATCTCCATCAGTATGCGGCTATCCATGGCAAATACGAATGTTATGCAACCAACCACCCTTGCTGTAGATAGCCTGAACGACCGCCATCAGTCGAGTGCATCCACCATCCAAACGCGCACGTTGGTCCTCCGGTAGAAGATGAGACCAAAGGTGTATCCAATAGTTGGTCTGATGAATAACCTGCAAAAAAATCCTGGCTTTCTCATTGTTAAAAACAACTCCATTCATGTGATTCCAAACAGCCCAAAGTAAAGCACATACTCCTATGCGTATAAGTGCTTTCGTAGAATTATCTATCCCATACAACCAATTACCAAACATATTGGTAATAGACACCGGAGGTGAAATGCTAAATGTAAAATGCACCAGCCTCCAAATCTTTTTAACAAAATCACATGAGATAAATTAATGATCAACGGTTTCTAGATCCCTACAAAAAACACATTTTTGACAAACAACACAATTCCTCTTGGTCAATTTATCTTTCGTTAGCAATTCTTTCCTAGAGAGAAACCACATAAAAATCTTTATCTTGAGAGGCACCTTTAATTTCCACAAATACTTCTTTAAGAATCTCACATCCTCATTCATCAAATCAGCGTAATAAGATCTAACTGAAAATATACCAGAACTAGTGAGAGTCCAACGACACTTATCCTGATTGTCCACTAAAGACACATTCATAAGTCTTTCTATGAGATGCAACCATCTCTCCCATTTATCCCCAGTAAGAGATCGTCGAAAATGTAAATTAGGTGGTGATTGACCTAGAACGTCTGAAACTAAGATATTCTTATTGCTCACAATTGAGTATAATGAAGGATATTGGGTTACCAGTGGCGATTCCCCTAGCCAACAATCCTCCCAAAATCTTATGCTTTCACCATTACCAATCGTGAACTTCACACGTTTGAAAAACTCATCCTTCACCCGCATGATGCCCTTCCAAAAAGGCGAGTCTGTAGGTTTGACCTCTATTTCGGCCAGAGTTTTTTCACCTAAATACTTTTTAGTCAAAAGATAATGCCACATCCCCTCTTCAGTCAACAGCTTAAACAACCATTTACTTAAGAGGCAACGGTTCTTGACGTCTAACACCTCTATACCTAATCCACCTTGATCCTTAGGACGACAAACAATATTTCACTTCGTAATACGATATTTCTTCTTAACATTATCACTCTGCCAGAAAAAACGAGACCTATAGAAATCAATTATTTTCCGTGCCCCAATGGGAACCTCAAAGAACGAAAAAAGAAACATAGGTAAACTAGTTAGCACCGAATAGACTAACACAAGCCGATCACCGTAAGATAACAATTTACCTATCCAAGAGCTCAACTTCTGCTCAAACCGGTCCTCCACAACCTTCCATTCTTTATTTCATAATCGCCTATAATGAATAGGAACACCAAGATATTTGAACGGTAGATCACCTACTTCACAGCCAAAGATGCGTCTGTAATCATCCATATGCTCACAAGCATTGCCAAAGAAAAATATCTCACTTTTATGAAAATTGATTTTTAAGCCAGACAATTGCTCGAACATAGAGAGAATCAATTTCATGTTCACAGCCTTGTCTAGATCATGTTCTAAAAAAAGAACATTATCATCAGCATATTGGAGAATCGATATTCCCCCTTCCACTAAATGTGGTACCAAACCACCAATCTGATTATCCTCTTTAGCCCTAGCTATAATAACCGCCAACATATCCGCCACCGGATTGAAAAGGACAGGAGATAAAGGGTCTCCCCGACGCAACCCTTTTAGAGTTTGAAAGAAATGACCAATGTCATCATTCACTTTAATACCGACACTACCACCTTGCACAAAACGAGCGACCCAGTCACACCATTGTGTACTGAATCCTTTCATACGTAAAGTTTGCTGTAGGAACACCCAATTAACTTTATCGTAAGCCTTTTCAAAATCAATTTTGAAAAGAACCCCATCCATTTTCTAATTAATATATATATATATATATATATTAATAGATGTTATTTGTGTGATCTACTAACTTTTATAATTAATAGTTTTTTAGTATCACATGATCGGATTCTCCAAAAAAAAATCCCAAAGTGTCCGAATATTCTTCAATACGCCATTTTTATGGCTGAAGAGAGCCGGCCATGAATTACAAACGCCTCACATATTCATCTCATTAGAGATGGACGTTTTAGCTAGACAGTTGTCTCGAATTGTTTCATTATTAAAGGCGGTTGTTTTTTGAGCCGTATGAGGGATCCGATCATTGAAGCCGGGGTTTTTTTTTTTGACTCTAATGTCACCTCTAGAGCCGGTTAGGATAACCCGCTCAAGCCTACGTAAAAGAACCGGTTCTAGTGTGAGATTTTGTGTATAATAAGTTTTTAAGCGTTATGAGAGAGGATAATAAAATAAGATTTAAAAAGAATAAAACCTTGTACCTACTTGCCTCGTTGATAAAACTTGCAGGAGCGGTAATTGTCTACTACCACGGATGCACAACTTATTACAAAAATGACAGTGACGATCGACTAAAGAAGTAACACAATCGCGGACATCGCGACCGCACCGAGCAGACCGACTCCGGCGAGACGGGAAGACGAACTTGCCGGACCAGGCGCAGGGGCAGGAGAGTTGTAGTAGTGGCTAGATCTTGGTGACGACGCCGGGGACTGGCTCGGCACATGAGCCGTGGTCGCTTGAATCAGCGAATGCGTGAGAAAGTTTACCACCGGGGAAGGCTCGGGAACGTTGGCCACCGGTGACGGCGTAGGGGCGTCAGACACTGGCGACGGCGTGGGGGCGCGGTGGCCATGATGGTGGTGACCACCGTGAGCGGGAGCAGGAGCCGCCGCCGGGCCATGATGGCCATGGTGGCCATGATGATGATGATGATGATGAGGGCTCGGTGCCGAAGCGTGATGACGGTGGTGGTGGCTAGGGCGCGGAGCTTCGGCGGGGGACGATGCCGGTGCGTGTACGTGCGCCGAGGACAGCGCAACTTGTGAAGCCAGCAGAAGTGCCATCACCGCGGCCATAGGAGAGATCGGCGTCGCCATGGCAGGAAGCTTTAGGAGTGTTGGTGGTGGTTGTGATTGTGTTGTGATTTGTGATTTGTGGTGGTGATTGTGTTGTGATATATATAGGCACGAACGAAGAGAGAGCAAGGATCGATGAACATGTAAAAAGTCGTGTATTCAGAAGGGAGGACGGCTTGTCATCTTAACCATGGCAGATATTAAATCGTGTACATTAAGAGTTACCATAAAATTGCAATTTGTATTGATTCGTTTCTGATCTCGACGAGCATGCAAGGAAATAAATCAATGCATTCAATTGTTCGCAATCCGAATTACCCTGTGAATATACAGAGATATCACTCCTCGAAAAAAATATACAGAGATATACAGCTATAAGCTGCTGAATATATATAGGATATCTTTATTGATATGGTACTTATATTGCTGCCCACTGACAATAAATCAGCGCTATTTCAATCGTATCACAATTCACAAGCACAGTTATATTGCGGCCATATCTATAGAAAATATTAATTGTCCATCCTACAGAAAATCTCAACTATTTATTGGAAGAAAATATTAAATTACATTAATAGGAAAAGAAATATTACACCTTGCCTGATTTACCTCAGACTGCAAAAGCAAAGTCCTTTTTCTTTCGAAACCTCAAAGCCATATAAGTCAGAGTCTTACAAGAACACCCCTGATATAAAATTTCAAAAAGTACAAACTGATCCAAGGAGAGTTCATCAATGAATCGCCGTCCTCCGGTCTGGAAGACCCGGATCTAGAGTTTTTCCCCCGTGTAGTCTTAGCGAGGAGACAAGAGCTGCAATGAAGAGCCTTCATCTAGGCCATGTCGCATAGACGCCACCATCGACCGCCATGACCGAAGTCAGCTCAGTTTTCATCGACAGTCGTGCCTATCCTTTGTTGTCGACGTGCCAAATCGGGACGGACCTAGCCAAAACAAACACGATGTCGTGCCACCTCCAAAGTCCGCTACGACCTCCCCTGAGCTGGAATGGGAGTTGCTAGCCCAACCCATCGCAATGCACTGCGAGGAAGGACGATGGCTACGATCGGAGGAGAACATACTACCGTTGTTGAGGCGAACCAACCCATAGATCATCTCACCATCGTGGTGAGGACCGAAGGCGCGAAGAAAGGCCGGGGCACCCACGCGAGAGTCGGACTCGTCCTATAGACGCGAGGGAGGAAGGCCCCACCACCGCCATCGGCCTCCTCCCGGGCTTTACCAAACGGCGGTACGATGGTGGCGAAGAGATTAGAGGCGGCGGCGACTAGGAGTAGGAGCGGGGGAGGGTTCGATGCCGCACCTACTCCGCGCCACCTTTACTATAAGAAGATAAATTTTTGTAA